>JAUMJL010000287.1:611250-1222500 GCA_033558185.1 Dromococcyx pavoninus | reverse complement strand
TTTTCCCCTTATCCTTCTCTTCTCAGGCTGAACAAATGCAGTTCTCTGAGCCACTTTCTGAAAGTCATGTTCTTTCATGTCTTAGTCACCTTCCATCTGTTTGTCAAGGTGTCTTACATTTTGAACAACCTAAACCAGATTTAATTTTCCAAATGTACTCTTGAGAGTGCTAATAAGATGTTGTAGTCACTTACCTCAATCTCAGCCTTAAAAAAGATATAGCACGTATCGTTGGTCTCACTAGGGCATACACTGCCACAAAGGCATGCTACTGATTCATGTTCAGCTTGTCAGCCCCACATGCCCTCCATTCCTTTTCCGCAAAGCTTCTACCCAGACAGCTGTTTCCAAGCCTGTACTGTGGCAAGGGCTTGTTTTGACATATAGAGTTCTCATTTTGTTGAAATATACGAAGTTCCTGCCAGCTTGTTGGACTTACTCTGGAAAGTGACTCTGTCCTCTTCCGTACTGACCAGTAGTTGCAAGTCAGTGTTGTGTGTAAACTTGATGGGGCATATTCTGCCATGCTGATGATGAAGATTTTGAACTTCTGGTCCCTATATTGGTCTGAGAGGAATGCCATATGTAATGATCTGTTGGTTAGATTTTGAACTGTTCATCATGACCTTTTCAGTCTATTGTTCATTCCATTGCTCATCCCTCTTGTAGTCCAGACACTGAGATCTCACTACCTAGATATGCTTACAGGGGTGATAGGGAGACCATGTAAAGTCTATATTAAAGTTAAGGTAAATAATATCGATTAACATCTTCTTGTCTACAAAACCAATTATTTCATAATAGAAGGCAATTAGTTTGACCATGCCTGAATTTCTCTTTGCAAAGAGAAATTTCCCTTCAAAGGGACTAAGCTGAGGCTGACCAGTGGGTGATTTCTTGGATCTTTACTTTTGTCTTCTTTGAAGATGTGCATAATATTTGCCTTTTTCTAGACATTAGGGAACTTCCCAGAACACCATTCAAAGATAAAACAGAGTGGTTTTACAATAATACTCTCCAGCACTTTCAGCACCCTTGAAATCGTCTGGTTCAGTATTTGTTGCCAGGATACATATGAAAACCTTTTATATTGCCTTTGACATCCTTCACTAGTTTCTGCTTCAGCTGAACTTTGGATTTCTGAATCCCATCCCAAACTGTCCAGTTATCTACTCCATCTGGGTAACCTATCTCTACTCCCACTTGTCATACATTTCTCATAGACTCCCCACCTTGCATTCAAAGTGGAGTAGCCTGGCCTCCTGCCGAGCCTGCTTAATTCTCTGACCATCTGGATAGATCATTCATTTGTTTTGAGAAAATTGTCTTTGAAGATCAACATTTAGGAAGCAATAGTGAATGAAAAATACTCCACTATACTTACCAGCAGACCCTACAGAAGTGAGAAATAAGTAGTTTCTCCTGTTTGGCATACTTTCCTTCCATTATATTTGTGCTTCATTCAAAGGGAAAGGCCACATTATTTTTAATATGTTTATGAGTGATGTCCAGGGCTGGCTGTAGGCTTCTGTGTGTTCAATAGAAGACAAGGTATTTTTGTTGTTGTCTGGGTTTGGGTGTTTTTTTGTGTTTTGGGTTTGCTTTTCTAATGGTCAGGGACTAATAATACAAGTCCTTGGCTAGGTGTAGAACACCTAGAAAAAGGTGAGTCTGCAGTATGGCTAGTGAATACTGACTTCCCAGTTCTGTCTTGGTCTGTTTCAAGCTGCATAACCCCACATTCTTCTAAATAGACTGAGATTGTTTCGGGAAGAAAAAAACACTGTTATATGAGACATTTGAAAAAGTTTAAAATATATACTGCCTACAGAAAGTATCAAGGATTAGAAAGAAACAAGTTTACTCATTTTAGAGGCATGGAGAATGCACTCCAAGACACAGAATGGGTTAATGGTGTTCGTAAGAAGAAAAAGTAAAGAAGAAGCAAGGAATACTAGAAGATTAACTTAAGAAATCGAACTTCTGAAATAGAGGTAAAGAAAATCTGGAAGAGAGGTTGAGGGATGTAGAGTTGTAAATCATACTGACAGCAGGAAGAATTTGCTGAGGTATTAGCTGAGAGAGGAACATGAAGTGAATAGAAAAAAACATGATTGTATAGAGAAGAAAGGAAAAAAAGGTCTGTAACTTTAGAAGTAAGATACGAAATAAAATTCAGAACCAGCTACAATAGGTATAGTTAAGCTATACTGTGTTAACCAGCACCCTTAATACGTTTCAATAATTATGTGTTTGCCTGTTGATTTTAAAAAATATTGCATGGCTAATGATTATTTTAATTATCAATGGCAATGGTGGGTTTTTTTATATGATAATAGTAATAGTGAGATGCCTTTCTCAGTTTTTCAGTGCTTGCAAAATGGTAATCTTGAACAAAAATAAATATGTGCAAAATAGAATAGTTTGGTTGAAAGGGACATACAATGATCACCTCATCCAACTTCCTAATGAATTCCTCACTGACCAAAAGCTGAATCATGTTTTTAAGGGCATTTACCAAATGCCTCTTTTTAAGGGCATTTTACAAATGCCTCTTTTTAAGGCAACAGCAGGTATGTGGCATCAACCAGCTCTCTAGGAAGCCTGTTCCAGTGTTTGACCACCCTCTTGGTAAAGAAGCGCTTCCTCATGTCCAGTCTGAAACTCTCCTTGCGCAGTTTTGAACCATTCCTACGAATCCCGTTGCTGGATACTAAACAGATTAGTACCTCCCTCTCCACTCGCACTCCTCAATCTCCTTTTCTCCACACTAGACCGACACAGTGTCCTCAGCCAGTCCTCATAGGACATGACTTCCTGTCCTTCCATTGGCTTTGTTGGTCTCCTCTGGAGCATTTAGGTTCTTTAATATCCTTCTTAAATTGTGGGACACAGAATCGCACACAGTACTCAAGGTGAGCCAGCACCACACTAAATACAGTGGGATAATGAACTCTTTTGACCAACTGGTTATGCTATGTTTGATGTACCCCTGGCTGCCAGGGCACACTTCTGACTTGTATTTAGCCTACACTCATACTGAGTGTAAATGGTGTGGGTACTTTCAAGTGCATGAAGTGCATAAACTCCCTTTTTAATTTATTTAAGACTTCTAAAGCAACTTTTTGTTTACCATGTTATCGATGTTTAAGTCACATAACAAACTTAAAACTCATGCTAAAATTTAGATTAAAGCATTTAACTGAAATCCCTATCTTGAAGAGTTTCAGAAGTATGAATTGTTTTCAAATTGTTGCCTGAATTTCTCTTAGGCAGTTGAGTTTTACTATCTGAGACTACTTAGTAGCTTCCATAACAACATAGATATTCTGATGATAAATATTTATACACAAAAACTTATGAATTAATTCCCTTTATGCAGAAAATACAAAAAAATTCTTGTTGTAGAATTTCAAGCATATTTCGAAGTTATTTTAATAGAAAACCAGAACACACGACACCTCAAAATTTATTTAAAAATAACTTTAAAATGTAAGTTTTACTTTATTGTCTTTTTTTGAAATAATTTTAAAGTATTATTTTGTGAATTATTCTATTGCATGTACTAGTCTATGGGAATTCTTTTTATGACTTTACTGTATTCTATATAATCTTTCACAAATACTGAGATTAAGTTGTGTCTAAAACACAGATAAGGTATTTTAAAGACGATTAAGTTATGGTAAGAAACAAAGACACCAGCTGAAATATGGGATTCATTTTCATAAAATTCTGTTTCTCTCGCAACAATGGAACTTTCTGTTAGACATGATGCCCACACATGCTGCTTGTGAAAACCTTCCTTGTAAATAAGCTGTCTGTGTACAATAGGAAATACATATGATTAAGGTAGTATTTATTACTAAGATAGTTGCAACTAGCTTACTGCATGTAGTAAGTTAGATGTAGCACTCTAGCTAACAATATGTGTTTTCTGTTGTATAGGGACAGATTGGTCACAAGAAAATTTGCTATGAATTTATATTCCAAATAATCTTTTAAAATACAAAATAAAAATATAATTTCTCTTTCACAAAGCATACAGTGAGAATAGTGAAAACGCAATAGCAATTTTCTAATGAATAATTTTCCTGTTGTGTAATATATGGAAAGAAAATCATATTAATCAGCACATAAAACCTATAAAAAGTGTAACAAAATCAATCTTTGCAAAGAAAATTTCTTCACAATTTAAGAGTAATTTTTTATATAAACTGTATTTTATGAAATATGCTTTAAAGTTTTTGGTGTATAAAACATTAGAAATAGCTGTTTTAGAGTTATTTATGGCCTTAACCTCTAGCAATCTCTCTCAAGAGGTTCCAAACAAAGTGCTAATGCATTTGGAGTCAAGGGTTAAGCAAAGCTGAGAAAAATATTTCTTGATTGAATTACCTAGGAGACTAATTTTACTCTCTGAAAAGAAAATAATTCTGAAGAGATAGATTTTGAAATGCCACTACCAAATTGTGCCTGAAAAATATTTAAACTTATCCACTAATTAACTGCTTGAACCAACTGCATATAAAAACATTTTCTCAAATGATGTGTGAATCAGAGGTGAAAGAAATACTTATGTTGATCTTTCAGAAGATTTTTTTGATGTTACTTTAGGTTACATTTTCTACTACCGCAATTCAAGTGAAAATTTGGCATTCATTAAAAATTAATAGTGTTTTGAATAGTATCAGGAACCAGGCAAATATATATGCCTTGTAAGAAAAAAGGTCATACATAAAAGCAAAGATGTAGTCTTCTGTACTCTAGCATATAACTTCACTTATCTACCTTTGAAAATCCAGCTGTTCCAAGTTTTGTTTGAGATAACAAGATCTGTAGAGTAATTACAAAATAAGAAACAAGCCGACAGTTTTATAAAACGAAGTTTTTCTAACACCACAACCCTTAGAAGTTTCCATTCACCAGTCTCCATCTTACTTTTGCTTTTTTATGAATAAGGTCCTGCAACATAGTTAAGTTTGTTTCTGTTCGTATTTAAACATATATAAGAAGGAAATCTCATGAATTTTGAGATTGTGACTGGATTAATAATTTATTGAGGTGCCTAAAAGTAAAATCTGTAGATTTAATTCTACACCACTTGCTTGAGGTTCATATGTGTAGTAGAACTGGAATTAGAAATGTATCTTTTTGTTCCTTAACCTTTCTGACTAATTTTTTAATTGCTTTGTAACTATTTTCACTTTGTAACTATAGTGTACAAGAACATGCAATATTCAGTGGATATTAAAATTCACGTTCAGCAGAAACAAGGAGCTTTTACCATGCATTGAACTCTTTTTTTAGAAGATAGATATATTAACTATGACTAGTAAGAGAAACAGAATTACTCATAGACCTAAGATTATTCTGACGTATAAAATAGAAAAGTGCATATTTCATGTACACTAATCGAGGTATTTTGTACATGACTTTGTGAATTTGTTATGAAATATGATAAAATGTGATTTGAAAAGTTGTTTCAATATTATTCACTTCTACTTTGTCAGTTACTGAGAAATGAAAATAACTCGTGAAGAAAAGCATTAGATACATATATATAACCACATACAATTCAATTCTGCATTTCATTTCTTAATAGGCTTTCCATTTGGTTAGGAAGTGGTTGAAGCAATGAGAGAACTTGGAGCTGATTCCTCTTCTTAGCTTTCAGTGTCTACCTAACCTGATTATTTAGCCTAAAGATGATAGATGTTTTTCGAGCTTTGTTCTTATAATAAGGCTATCCCAGAGAAAGAATATATTTGGGGGTTATTTATTCCTGAATTTTAATTAAGATACCCAAACTTCTCAGAGTTTTGACCAATCTTCACTGCTTTGTGTGACAATGGTGCCATACACTGTGCCACTGGTAGCTCTTGCTCTCCACAGTTAAGTATGAAGAGAGATAACAATATGAAATGTTGTGTTAGCCACCGAAGTAAACCTACATAGTAGAGTATTACAAAGCAAAGTGATCTCAAGTCTTTTTCCAGTAATAATTCACCACCTTGAGAAACTTCAGCTGTCTAGGTTGGAGACATATGATGAGTCGTTGTTCCAGATATTTTAACTTTCTGTGAGTTTCAGCTAGCAGGTAATATTTTTCAGTTGGTGAACTGTTTAGAATGAAATATAGCGTAAGCAAACAACAGAAAGAGAATCAAAAATGGTAAATAAAGCTACGCCTAAGCCCGAAGAATTTCAAATGTAGATGAATGTACTGCATGAGTAGTTTGTTGAAACAGTCTTTTAGATCAGAATACATCTAAAATTAAAAAAAAAATGCTATAACAAAGTAGCATATCAAATCATAGAGATGATTGTCTTTCTATAGATAACAATCTGACTGTTAAATTTTAAAATAATAATAAGTGTAAGAATTGGTCAATATGACCATAATTGCCTTTCATTATTATTTAGAACACATTCACAGATATAAAACTCTACATTTGAACATTTATTTATTGAAGTAAAACCTAATTGACTGTACTTAGTTGCGCAATTAGTAAAAACACAGTGATATTGCACACCTGGGAACTCCCCTTCTCTTATATATCCTTCCACCATGCCATGAAGACAATTGTTACACTTGCCATTTCAAAACAATGACATAGTGACTCTGAATAAATAAATAGCAATGGGACGGCTGATGTTAATTATGGTTTTGCAACACAGATTAAGAAATTTAACGCTTGCTTCCAGAGTTTCCCTACGTATTTCCCTCTGCATTCCACATACCATTTGGACACAGAAGACACACAGTCAGTTCCCAGAACAGAAAGAGCCTTCAGTTTTGAAAGGGTCTGTCAATACCTGAACCTGAGAGAAGGGGAGGAATATTCCTTGGTACCTTCAAGGATGGGCAGAAGAAAGTGTAACATTGTTGAAGAGAGAAGAGCTTAAGCCTTACAAGATGTGACCATACTATGCACCTGGCTTAAAGAGAAAGCTTCTGAAATACTTACATTTCTCATATCTTCCAAGAATTAAGGCATATATTAGGGAAAGTTATCCACTTGGTACCAAATATGGAGCTGCTCAGAGCAGTTGGTAGGCAAACTTTACAGGCAGTACAAACTCCAGATAATTCTGAACTCAACCTGATTGTCTTAAGTAATTTGGGAGTTGTACTAGATAGTAACTGTAGGTCACTTCCAACTGAACTATTCTGTCCTACTTTATTCAATTCCTGTCTAATCTAGTCTAGTCTAGTCCAGTCTAATTTCAGACTTTGTATTAGCATATAATACTGACTACTTTCTGCACCTATCTGGGAGGCAACTTGTAAAGCAAGCAGTGCTTACTTTCCATTAAAAGTTAAAAGAATCAGAAGGTCTTCCAGTGGGAAGTAGAAACTCAGATTAACCACAAGTGCTGAAGTACACAAAAAATGAGTACAAAAAAGGAACCTGTATGTTTAACTCTTCCTCTTTATATCTGCACATGCTCTTCTGCCTTAGCTTTAGCTACCTCTGACATGTCTGAATGCAAGTCCTTCTTGTGAGGCACCTAAGTAGAACATGGTGGGATATCTTAGATTATCTTTCAATAAATAGTGGAGATTGAACTGTGGGCTGCTGGGCTAACATTCAAACACCCCTGACAGTGCTGGGTTCTAACAATGGTCATGCAGCTAGAAATGTTTGAAAATATTGGTCGGTGTCATGTTTAGGGACATAGAATGGAGACTGAAATACCCTTGCTTTTGCAGTCATGTCTGCGTACACTGCCAATTTAGTTGGGGTTTGAGCTTAGCTTGTTTTTCCCTCAGGTTTGTATATCACATTGTGGAGTTGACAATTCTGTACATATTGTTGCTTGGTTCCCGTAGCAAGCAAGAAGCACTGGAGGATTTAAATTTAAGAGTTTCAAGATTGCTGTGTTTTTTCACTGTGTGAAGTTTCTTTCAGCAGAAAAGGTCTTGTGAGGGCACAGAAAAATATGAAGTCAAATAAATAAGAATGATATGTGAGTTTTCATTTTTCTCTGCAGTAGAGAAATGTGCAAAATACAGGTCCTATTCTTCTTTGTGTGGTCCTGAAGAGAACCGGTGCTGTTGTGTAACTATTCCATTTTACATGATTTTGTAGGCATTAAATTAATATCAAGGGAAACCCAAGCTTTTTATACACTTTGCTTATAGAGATCTTCCCTACTGTAAAATCCTGTCAGGCTAAAAGGTTACAAGTTAAGCTGCCTTTATACTTTTATCTGTGTGAAAACATCACTTCAATGCATCATAACGCAGTATTATGCATGAAACTTGTTCCCCTACGTGTACAATAAAAGAGTCAGAAACAAAGAGGGAAGTCTGTAAGAAGAATGATTATCAGGCCAAATTTGACATAATCTATGTTGGTCTTGTGTACTTGTTTAGTGCGGAGTAAAAAACCTTAGAAGAATAAAATAAAGATCTAAACAATGTCTCACAAAAGAAAAGAGGGGGAAGGGAAGGAAAGCACAATAAAATGTGGATTTCTAAAAGAATGTGAAATTATCTTCTATGTTCTGTACCATGGCAGTGAACACAAAAATGTAAGTGGGAAGGAAAGATTTATACTGTCTTTGCAATAGCTCAGATAATTTCTGATGAAATCTAATAAATTGAAGATTTATATTTTCTTGAATGTGAAATTGAATTTGATACCAAGTTCACAAATAATAAACCAATAAATAAACAATCAGTAAGTTACTTTCTAGCTCTAGAATCAAAAATTTTCTCTAAATATTGGAGTATTTTCTAGTTAAGTGTGACTTTGTATATTCTTTTGTTTAATGTTTTATTAAATTATTAAAAAAATCCTTCTTTTTCCTCATATCTGTGTGACTGTAATTTCAGAATGTTACTTCTAATCAAATTGTGATAAGTCTGCATGATGGTAATCTTCAAAGTTCAGGGTTAACCTGTTTCTATTCAGGAAAGGGACTGTTTTTTAAAATATTAGAAACTGACTTTCTCCTCATGTAAAAAAGAAAAGCAATTTTCAGAACAGAGGGGTTTATTTTTCCATTTGTCTCACTTGAGAGACTTCATAAATACTGATGTCCTAGGGCTATATACCGCTTTCTGCCCCTGCAACCAGTTCCCATTGACATCCTTGGCATTTTATTCTTGGTCAAGGACAAGAGTCATCTTTCACAACCCATTGCTCTCCCGGAGAAATAAAGCAGAGAAAACTGATTTTAAAAACTCAGATTTCTGATCTCTCAGTTTCATTACTTTCTGAGGTTTATATATTTAGAGAGGCAATTAAATTCATGCTAAAGTTTTGACACTCTCTATAAACCTTTCAAATTACTCTTATCTGACAAATAAGAAGGTCATAAAATAGTCTTAATCCCTTCTGTACCAAGAAATTTGTGATGGCCCTGATGTCTTAAACTTCACCAGACCCCCAGCTGCACACAGCTGAGTCATTAATCAAATTTACTATTGTTTATACTCACTCATAACTTATGTTCAAAACTGTTGGCAGGACAAACAATCACTACTGCTTCTAGCCTTATTCAGATTTTTAAAATGATATTTATTTCAGATGTGAAATAAATCTTAACTTATACTCTTGATTCCTTTAGGAATTTCTTCTAGAATCTCTATGAACTATCATTCAGAGCTAAAAGAAAAAATAAATGCTTTCATTTGTGTTGTTACTGATAGGCCTTTCTCTCCAAAATAACAAACTTCCTTGTCTTTGTAAGTTTCTGAGGCTGGGAAATATACACAAGTCATCACATATCATCACTTTTTATGACAGATTGTTGTCCAATTAAATTTACAGGTAAGTCAGAACTGGTTCTAATTTCACATGGATGCTCAGCTTGCTTGGTGGTACTCCCAGAAATCTCAGAAATATCTTGTTATCCATGAATTTTTAAATTTTTTTGCATTTTCACAAGCTATGATATTCTTGGAGGAGCTCATTTAAAGAGTACAGTTCTCATGCACAAATGCAACAACCTATTTGGTGAACTTATTGCAGCAATATGTGTAAAAAATCTTATGCAATGATTTAAGAATAAATAAATGTGTTCATTTCAGTCATTAGACGAAAGTATGTTTTCTGTCACCTTTGATTGAAACTTCTTTATATCTTTTTCTCCAAACTTCATAAGAAGTATAATTTACTAAGAAGACACTAAATATTTCAGTCTCTGAAATATCAAAAGAATTAAGTTTTATTAAATGCTGAAATTACAACTATCCATATTTACAAATTCAGTATCTTATTACTTCACCATTGTTCGTGGAAAATGTAGTTACAAAATAATCCATTGGCAGTTCTCAGGCAATTAATCTAGAAAGTTTTAAACTATGACAATGCTAAAGATAGCTGTGCTTAAAGATTTGAGTTGCAAGGTACAGTGTAAGGAAGTTCACTGATGCTTTCTACACTAGACTTGTACAATCCTTCAAGTTACCTCTTGCAGCTCCAGAACCTTAGAGCCATGGTATCACTCATCACTTACACAGCTAGTAAGGAGCACTCCCTCTGTGTCCTAGAACGCTACCAACTTGTTGTCTAAGAGGACACAAATCATAGCTTTTACTAAAATACTCTGAGAAGAGAAAAAGTCCTTGAAGCAATATCACTTCCCAAATTAGGGAAGCAGAATGGAAAAGAACCCCAAATGCATTCTTCTCTGGGACATACAATAATGGAAGACATGACTAGTTAAAAAACCAAAAACCAACAGTGCAACTCTGTGCCATAAGCAACATTTGTTAGTTGTATAGCACTGAATCTTTTTTCTTCCTAAAATAAAAGATTTTTTTTCCAAAACTGTGTTCTATTTCTTCTGGAAGACATACATACAAGTTGCTGTGTTATAAGGTTCGCAAACCTCTTTTTTCTTTTTTTTTAAGCAATTCTGATGACTTCCATCATTGGAAATATTCCACCTAGTAGGGTAAAGGTTTGTAATCTGAAGCATTTTGCTGAGTAAGAAGGCTTTTTTCCTCCAGCTGTTTAAATGGTATTGCCAGGAATAAATTTTTCTGTACTGGTTTTCCTGAACTATCTAGGTAAAAAATAGAAAAGGATTTTATAATATACTTCAGTTTCTCAGACTAAACTGGGAAGCCTGTCCATCCTTAAACCTGGCCTTTCCAACAGTATGGTGGTTTAAGTAACTAATGTAAAATGTATTGCTCCAGTATATTTTGCAGTGCTATGTTTGTTGAATTGACTGCCAATAACTACCAAATGACGTATGTGAACACTGTTTTTTTCAAATCACCAAACAGATTTAAAAGTGATTTTAATTCCCCTGGAGAAGAAAATATGAGAATGCATAGATAACATCAAAAAAAAGCTCTTTTCCCACCCCCGCATTTCATTTTCAGGAGTAGCACAGCCTAAGAAAAATCAGTGCAAGTTTCCTTGTGCTATGATAAGTGGAATTTAGTCTACTCTAGTCCATTGGTAGTTTCTGGGTTTTTTTAGGTATGTGCCAACTTTGAAGTTGTCATTTGTAAAAGAATGCTTTGTTTATTCTTGTTATGGAGGAATCTGACAATTGACAGCAGAAATTTTTATTAAGGATGAGCCAAAACCAAAGTGCCTGATGTTTCTTTATACTTTCTATCGGCAGGTAAATGTTCCTTCCCGGTAGCAAAGCATTTTACTTACTTACCAGGTAGCAAAACATTTTATTTGCTTACAACAGAGGTTGTAAGAACAACAATGCCTGACTGAAAATGAACTAAAAACAAACGAAAAAATAAGTAGTTTCTTTATTAACAGAAAGTAGTACCAAAGATTTGCATATTTCACCTGGATAATAGTGAATTCAAAAGAAACTTTCTAAATGTTTGGTTATACTAGAAAACATTTGACTTATCAGTGTATTTGCTACACTTCAATCTCGAAGATTAAATCCTTCTGCACGTAAAGCAATGTCCGGGAGGTTGTGGGTCTGGGTCCTGCATTGGTTTCCAGACTCTGGCTTGTTCAGTTTTCTGTAGCCTGTGAAAAGGGAAGAAAAAATAGTCTCAAATCAAAATCAGGGAAAAAAACCCAAACAAAATAAAATGTTCATGTACTAAGAACTTCATTATTTACTAAAATAAAGAAAAAAATAGTACTAGTGATGCTGTAGTAGCCTTATATTATATTTGGAGCATTATAAGTTTGTTCACATCAGAGGACAAATACTTTGTATGAATTGGTTGTATTCTTCAGTGAATTCCTTCTTTGCAAAAGAAGGAAAAGCACAGAGAAATCTGTGAATAGACTGAAACAAAAGATGATTTTCATGCTCAAAAATCCTGAAACTTGTTTGTCCAGCAATATCCAGTTCTGAAAGCTTTGTTGTCTTCTTTCATCACCATCTGTTGGCTTGCAGATCCTTCTGGGCTGAGGGGAAGCAACAACACTAATCAAACTGGTACTTCCTATATCTTTAGAGCTCCTTCTTGCCCCTTCCTTGTTTCTGTAGGTGTTCAGTGAACTGGATGAAGACTGACTCAAAACTAGCTGGAAAAATATTTACGCTTTCTAGGTCAACTTCCAGGTTCTCTAAAGACGAAAACTCCTTAGAAATGACACTGAAAAAATAAAGAGTTAAAATCACAGGAATTACTCTTCAACAGCCAAAACACTTTAGCAAATGAAAGTATGAGGGTTAGGGGGATCATAAGTACTATGTCAATAAGGAATTTCATACTGTTTAGAAAAAAATATGTCTATTTCAAACATGTATTTTGCAAGAAAATAATTCACCCTGCTTCTACTCATGAAGGGTTTCCCTCATTGACTGTCTTTCCAGGTCATTTCTGAACACTCCAGTACTTTGCATGTATTTAAGATGCATTAAAAAACCAAATCTCTGATTTATCTACTCATCCCTAACTTTAGTAATAGAATCATAGAAGGAGAGAATGGTTTCTGTCGGAAAGGAGCTTAAAGATCATTTGGTTCCAGCCCACCATGCAATGGACAAGGACACTTTCCACACTTTGAGGTTCATCAAAGCCTATCCAACCCACCCTTGAACACTTCCAGGGAGCTGACATCCGTAACTTTTCTAAGCAACCTTTTCCAGTGCCTGACCACCATCAGTGTGTAGAAGATCTATGTTATAGTTAAGATAAACCTATCGTTTTTCAGTTTAAAGCCATTACGCCTTGTCCTATCATTATGTGCTCTTGTAAAAAGTCCCTCTCCATCTTTCTTCCTGGGCACCTTTAGGTACTGGAATGCTGCTATAAGGTGTCCTGGGAGTCTTCTCTAGGCTGAACAAGCCCAACTCTCTCAGCCTGTCCTCATAGCAAAGGTGCTCCAGCCCTCTGATTGTTTTTGTGGCTGACAGAAGCGAAAAGTCCTGGAGTTGAAACCAGTACTCTAGGGGGGTTCTCACAAAAGTGGAGTAGAAGAAGAGAGTCACTTCCCTCAACCTGCTGGCTGTGCTTCCTTTTATGCAGTCCAGTATATGGGTGGTTACAGGAATGTTATCTGGTTACACAAAATTTCAAAGGCAAAGTAAGTCTCAAGCAAAAGTTATATTTTCATCCTTGATGAAGTTTAGTTGGTTCAGCATCCTGAATCCAATAAGCAGTATAAATTTAGCCACACAGAATGTGGTGGACTGTACAAATGGCAGAATATGGGAAGTCTTACCCTGAGCTATCTTAAGTGAACTGGAAGTGTCAAGAGTCTCTGTAAGGGAAAAACAACATCAGGAAGTGAAGCAGCCATAAAATTGTGACTGGAAATTGACAAACTCAGAAACCGCTCTATTAATTCTTGATTTCAAATTCAACATTAAATCTTTTTTTTGAAAAGCATAGGCAATTATTATCAAGGATAAATAATAAGATTATTCTTTCTAAAGCAATTTGGTGTTTACTTTGTGTTAGCTTGTTTTGTGACTGCACAAATAAGAAAGGACATTCAAGAAAGCAATAACTGTGAAAATGGTAACTGAGATCTCTAAGTGACAAGTACAAAGGAAAAATAAATAATTAAAAGAAGCTTAAATTTCCTTGAAGAACCAGTTATAAAATTACATGCAAATTATCTAATGGTCTGCATTACAAAGGAGTAATTTATATTGGTGTGTTGTTTCTCCTTTGTGAAGCCTACCTCACTCTTCCTTTGCTTGAACAAAATGGAGAATAGAAAGATTCTGCTGCCAATTCCGTTAGAGGGCTTTATAGAAACATAAATATCTGTCTAACTATATAAGCTACTACCTATGAATATTATTATTATATATAGCTTTATAATATCTTACAATCGTTTATTTTTCTCAGCAGCTAACTGCGTAGATAGCATATATAGTTAGATATTTTAAATATCATTCATTACAACTTTACTCACTGTAGTCACACCTGGCTTGTAGTAGGTAAAATGGGCTAGTTATCCTTTGCAATTATATTTAAAAAAAAAATATTTAGAGTGATGATTTTGAATATCTTATAGCCTAGAGGTATGAATTAGCTTGTCATTTTACTATCTTGTCATAGATATGCGACTTGACTAAAAGATCCTTTTCTCTGCTCATGTTTTATATATATGCACAGTAGATTTTCTCCAGCATTTAGTCCATAGACAGATAGAGCATACATAAAGCTGACTAAGGGCTTGACCCATTACCCAGATAAGTCAAAGGAAATGTTAATTAAATTAAGGGTTTAGATGAACAGCCAAAATGTCATTGGAAACATTCATGTCTCAAAAGAATCCCAGACTGTGAATGATGAGGACAGTGTGTGAAAGAAAAAGGCATTCAAACACTGCCATGGACTAGAGTGAAGAACCCTTATATACAGTTAGAAACTAACTTTCATTTAGCGACTTCAACAGTCCATCTGGAAGTCTTTTTTCCTAATTGTTACTGCATTTAACTCTTTTAATTTCTCTAAGTTTAAATATATTTCTGGCTTTGATCCTTCAGCCTTTGTGGGTTTTACGGCTTCCAGGATTTAATCAACTCACAAAACCTTGTTCTGGCAGCCAGTAGTGCACCGTTGTAATTCTTAAGGCATCTGTTCCTCAAAGATAACTGTGCTGTGCAGGAACTAAGCCTAATTACACCTTAAGAGTGCTGAACTGCATATACTTAGCAATATAGTTAAAGATATACTTAGAGTTTACTTACGATAAGGGAAGAGAGGATGAAAGCATGCTTCGTTGTAGAATAACTAACAAATTTTCTCGGACCATGGTTTTCCTCAATGGAGCAACAAAGTTACTCTCCAAGTCTCTCCTTGGGACCTAACAAAGAAGTCCATAGGCCATACGTCATGAATTTTCGCTGCTGTTTTTTGTCTGAATTACTTTAACTTACTTTATTTAGTCATAGAACCATGACCGCTTTTCCAAAGTTGGGGATGTAACAGAAGTTAAATTCAAAACCAGAGCTAGGAAAAACTTAAAAATAGGTGAAAAGAGACGGTGCTTTCCAGTTTAAACATTATAAAGAAATCCTACTCTTTTTGTAATATTCTTTCTTAGTGTTTTAGAACAGAGATATCTGGAGTCTATTCAAAGCAATAAATGGTCAGGAAACCTGAATTTAAGTCCTTGAACAGTGCAAATGGGATTTGGACTCACTTTAGGCTAAGAAGAATTACACAACAAAGATTAGTTTCTGAGCCATAATGATTCTTGGACAAGAGAGAGCCAATTGATGCTGATTCTATAATATGAACTTTCTACGAAGTCTATGATATTTGTGGGGTGACCAACCCCAAAGTGGATACAGTTCAATTTAGGCTTCCAGTGTTACTTCTATCTAAGAAAGGTCAGGTAATGTAATAAAATGCATTGCTTCTTATCAAGACTCTATGTGAGAATATGTAACAGCAACGGACATTATATGATTATTCCAAAATGCATAAAATTGCTAACTTCAACAGGTAAATAAACATATAAATTATCTAATTTTAATACAGTTACACAGAAAAATTGATATATTCCCTATATCTACATCTAAAATTTCCTTACTCTTTTAACATCATTTGAAAAGGCCAGCAAAAGCAGATAAAGGAGATAAGGAGTACTTATGATAACATTAGATAAGAATTGAGTATCTAGCCTAGTTTTGAATATCTTTATTCTTACACCATTTAAAGTTAAAGTAGTATAATTACAGTAAAACAAAAGTCTTGAAGTCTGAGAGTAAATAGTAGAGTTGGTGAGGATTTAAACATTTTCATTAAGCAGTATTGTGGACTGGGATTTCTGTCAATTGCCTAATTCAGAAATAGGTATCAGTTTTAATTCTTGATGTGTACAGAAATATAATTTATTTCAGAAAAAATCATCTGATTATTCAGAAAATACTTGTGAGATAATATATATAAATATATAAATATATAAATATATAAATATAAAATATTTCTTTAATTTTCGTAACATTCCCAGAACTAAAGCAGTTTGGTCAGTTCATCTTCATTACCAAAGTTTTGAAGATTTTAAAGAGAAGGTTCGGTGGAAAATGAAGAATAATCAGTTTAAGAGATAAGTGTGTCTTCAGTGTTATTCAGTAATAGCCTGAGATATTAGAATGCGATTAGAACAAGATGTCAGTCTTCTAAAAAATATAATTTATGCAATTATTAATTGACAGTTACTTTAATAGGCTGTTAAGTACCATTCCGTAAAGAAACAACTACAGATTTATTTCAAGAGATAAAATGTATAATCGGTCTCTTATCAGAAAACTATGGTGTGTTTACCATTGTGCCTGAAAGTTGTATCTCACTCATACAGAGGTATGAATCAGGTTTAAATGCAGACAGTTATATTTCCGCAAGTCATGATTTCCTCACCTTTTATGAATCATACATGGAAACGTCGTAGTGAAATACAGATGTATATGTGTATATATATTGTATATGTACACATAAATTAAACAGACCACATCAATTCTTAGAACACAGTTTTGATACATCTATTGCAAACTGAAATGCAGTTGCTTCCCCTTGAAAACTCTTGAGTACAAATTAATTGTTTAAATTAAAATTAAACATGTTATGCATAGGATATGTAATTCACAGAAAATCTCATTCTATTTGTCAGAGTTTAAAGTTTGCTGTAGCTAAAACTTTTATCACTCAAAGTTTTAGTGTACTGAAACACAAAAATAACACTTGGAAGGTAATAAATTTTCCTGAAATTTAAATATGATTAGTGTTATTAATAAATTTAAATGTCATTAATTATAATAATAGTGCCCATATTTCTTTAGACTTAGTCTCTACTGTAGTTTTTTCAAGTGATGCCTAGATGATGGTTGAGAATTTCTTGGCTGGTTCCAAATTAATTCAAGATGGCTTTTTACCTACTTTGCTTCATCCTTATACTGATCCTTACATGATCTATCCTAACCCTACAGAACAATTTTTCTCTCACTGACCCTAATGTATAATATTAATCTTCTGAAAACAAGAGTGTTTCAGCACGGAATGTGGTCTACTGCTGAATGCAAACTAGACATCTGAATCTTTCAGTGAGTTTAGTTTTTTAACTCTGTTATGTTCTTCGTACAAAAACCTACTGAACTCCTTGGCTTCTAAGGCTTTCCAGCCAGATCTAGGTGAGGAGCTCTTAGTGCTTCTCAACAGTGTGACTACCACAACAGAGGCTCTGAGAAATCAAAACAAGTAAAGGTCAGAGCTATAGGTGGTAGATCAAATTAGAGACAGAATTCCTTAAGACATCATAAGCTTGGATTATTTTTTCCTTTTTTTTTAATTTGAAGGAGAAGTAATGTCAGGTACCTTACATTAAAAGTAAGGTGCTAAGGAAAAGCTGTCTTGAAGTGCTTCATCCAACAATGTAAAGCAAAATGCTTTGGAAAACATCCTGACACTCTTGGGGTTTTGGGGCTTTTTTTACTTGTGATTATACAATAACAACTGTCTGAATTTCTGGAAATGCTTGCTACTTTCTTTTAAGTGCCCAGCTGGGACAAAACCTTTTAGCGGTGGAAACACGCAGCTAAGCAGAGGAATAGCAGCAGTGCCAGTGAATCAGCTAGCAACTTGTATTCATTGTTATCTTCATTACTAATGTGCAGCTCAACATATCTTTCTAAAACAAATAGTATTCTGCTTGATCTAAAATAATACAGTCTTTCAGTCTTGCTCCTGTAACTGACATAAATTGTGTTTAAAACTGTCAGTCAGGTGGATTCTTAACAGCCGTATCTTCAGAAAACTGACAGTTCATTCTATACAAGAAAATAATACATTCCACAGAATGACTAGAGGTGTTAAAAATACGGTCTGGCTTTTTAAAAGAGAATGTGATTATCCTTGTGCTTTCTTCATGTTTGTTTTTTAAGGAAAATCTACCTAATTATATTTCTCATAAATTATAGAATTTACTAATACAGGAACCAGATTTAGACAAATATGAAATTCTCTGCTTCATACACTTTTTCTTCACATAAATTGTATTTCTTTCCACATATGTTATCTAAAATGAACATTGTGAACTATTGTTTCTACCACAGCAATGAGAAAGTACCCAAACATGAGTTTGTTTTTCTTTGGAGATGGGAACATAATGTGCTTTAATCCTGTTGCTTACTAAAATGAAGGATAACAGCTCAATGTATACATTTCAATGAATTTCAACAACATCTTTTTGTCTGTCTGCATGAGTTATAAGTAACTGAAATATGAACATTCCACACAGACACAAATGATTGATATAGGCAGTTCAGAAAGAAGATTTCGAACTGTAAAAGAGAATCTTACATCTGACTGCAGCTGAAACAAATTAATATAACTTGAGGAGTACAATTTTTTCATGACCAAAATTGAAGGTTAGCAACTTATACTGATCACTTTAATTTTGATTATCAAATGTTGGAAATCACCAAAACATTCTCAGTGCTGATATTATGAGGTGCAGCATGTAGAGAATTTTTCCTCAAGAAGCTTGAACCTGTGTGGTGGTTCTGTCCCCGATTCACTGGAAAAGTCTCTTTCGCAAAGTGAAACCCTGTAACTTCTGCAGATGTTTCATATTATGTACCTTATACTCTTGCTGAAATCCATACTGAAAAATCAAAGCAAAGCCCCTGATAGCAAATCAAAAATTCAATGTAGAATTCAGAAAATACAGGAGAAGAGCCTAGACTTGAAAAAGAGTTTTTAATGATTATTCAAGGTCATTAAATATAACTAGTAATACTTCACAACTTGTATAAAGATATTGTTTCATATTGAAGACAGAAGTTATACATTAAGAAAAGTTTGGACTGAAAAGAGTGGATTTCCAGGAAGATTACTGTTCAAGCTATTATTCATCTCAACTAAACTGCAAATTCTACCAGAAACATTGCCCCAAAATCTATGCATTTTTTACAGTGAATTCTTAAGTTTAGTCATCACATAACAGATAGAACAATTCAGAATAAAACTATATATATATAATTACAGTAAGATTCTACTAATTTTAATTAAAATATACATGAAATAACATGCACACAGCATAGTCTTTCTTCCTTTTACTTGAAATTTTAATTTTTGCCAATCTTTCTTTTAAGATTCAAGCAATGAAATGCAGTACCATTCTCTGATAAAAATAGACTACCAGGCAGAAAAATAGATTACTCTCATGATATCTACTGGACACCTGAAAAGCTGTAATTCCACAGGTAAATAATAAAACAGGAGAAAAGAAGATGAGACAGAAGTTGTAAAAGCATTGCCATAAGGAGGCAGAGAAAGGAGGACGAAGACATAAAAGTGTGGATGTGTCTGTATATGTATATGCATTTTAACAGCTAAAAAGAGACAATGAAATAGCAAGGCAAAAAAATAAAAATAAGTAGGTTTTTATGATAGTGTTACAAGCAAGAAAGGCACATAATTCAGCCTACATCTGGTGTTAGCTGTTAAAGACTGAAATGTAAAAGTAGTGTAGCAAAGCAAGAAAAACTTGGCAGAGATTTTTGTTCTTCATTTAAGACATATCATCACAGTTAAATGATATTGTCTATACGATGTCTAAAAGAGATCTCTTCTAACCAGGTTTCTTGTTTCAGCTGGTGGTCAAAAGTTTAAGTGTAAGATCAAGGAAAGTATATTTTACAATTCTTCTTAGTTGTTACACATCCTCAAGCATCTGCAGATCAGAATCTTCTGAAAACGAAATGACCACTACGTCATTCATAACTCTCACTAGGTTTTCCTTGATTAACTTATTTTGTCCATTCTTGAATCTGTCAACTTTATCATCTATGAAATCCTTGGGGCTGAAAGGTCAGTGACTAATCACGTAAGGTAGTAAAATCAAGTACTTGCCAAGAGTTAGCTGGGATTCTCATACTCAAATTTTTTAAAAGTAGTAGTTGAAGGATTTTATCGATGGTTGTTATCGGTATTTATTTACTTGAGGAAATTAAAAAAAAGAAAATTTAAATATGAAAGAGACGATTTTCATAAAACTTGAAATGATGGTGAAAGAGAGAGCATCAGGAACTACAGGCCAAATGGGCATTGAGCAATAAGTTTTTAAGAATTTCACTAACAAAAGACGTAACTGATTTTCAACTAATTTTATGTGAAATAGGGAACATGATTTTAGATAAAATAGATCTTGCTTTGTAAAACTGTTAGATTTGTTTGATTTGATTATACAAGTGATTTCTAGGGGATATTCACTGACATCATCAGATTCCTCAGGGTTAGGGTTTTTTTTTTTTGTTTCCAAAATTATATCTTTGCCTAAAAGCCTTTATTAGAAGTATTTAAAAACCTGTATATGCAATAGGCTGACAACTGGTCTATGAATGGATGTATATCACTAATGGGTACTCTTTCTGTGTGACTGTGTTCCCTTGCAAGCCCCAGGGTTAAAAGTTTTCTGAATAGGCGATATCACAATGTAAAATCTTTCATGATAAACGTTATAATGCAACTGTAAATATTGAGAGGAACAGATTACTCTGTAGAGTATTATGAGTTGGCAGTTAAATAGTCATTTTCCAACCAAATGCTGGTAATGTATTTGGGACTGCGGATGACCTTATGCCTACATTAATTTAAAGGGACAGATTATTAAAAAGCATCAACTAAATAGACATGCGAAAAAAAGTAAGAATAATTTTCTCCTAGATCCAGGTTTTTAGCTAAAATAGATCCAAACTTATTAGGTATGATGGATCTATAAAGTACATTTTAACGATTTATATATAAAACACCAAAAGCACATGGATTTCTACCACTAATGTGCCAGATTTACTTACACAGAATAAATTTTATACTGACCACTGGAGAAAATTTTTGACTGCAAAGACTGGATAAGCTAGCATGAATCACAAATGGAAGTAAATGCTTTTCATCACAGTGTTTTCCACAGTGCCTTATAGCAAACTATCATCCTGTGAAGTAACGTTATGTTTATATGTCCAAGATTAAAGCAATTAAAGTTGTTAAATGGGAGAAAGAAAAGAAAACATCCCTAGTAAATATATAGAATTATTTCCATTTTAATTGTTTTTCCCCAAGGTCAAATACAGAAATTTAATGTTGAATTTTAAATATATACACACTTTTACAACAGTTATAAGTTTTAAATTTATCTGCTTTATTTGTTTCAGTGGAAAAATCTTTCTATCTTAACTGTAGACCTGGATATGGACCAAGTTATGGCCATGCATTAGTAACATCGCCTATAGGAAAGTATGTCTCTGAGCACATGTTATTGCGAATATTTTCAAAAATGAAATTGTCTTCCAAGATTAGAAAGCTATTGAAAGCTTAGGGAAAGTTTAAACTGTGAATCAGGGAATTCATATTTCACAAATGAGGAAACTTGCCTTAGAAGTGTAGCACTGAAATACTAAATGCTCCAGAAAAGTGCTCTAATCCACAAGCTATTGATTGCTGTATACTTTCATTCATTTACATAACCTTACATCCGAGGAGCTAAGAAATCTTTCCTACACTCTACCTATAAAACGGATATGTGCTTCTGAAATGTTGCCATTCAGGAAACTTATATTCTCCACAGAATACAGCTCTTTTTCGTGAAAAATCTTGGCTATCTTGAATGCTAAGACTGCATGCTTTTTGTGGTTTTGAAAACAAAGATGCAGTACAGGGCTTACTGCTCTATTTGCTTCTATAAAATACATCTTGTAAGCTATGGACTAGAATCTGACTGCTAACTAAGCATAGATAGGGAAGCACAATACTGACTCCTTAGTTTATGTCCCTGATACATCTGAAATAGGAATAAATTTTCATATATATATATACACATGTGTATAAAATTGCATATGTATTTATTGTTTTATAGTTTGAGGTGTTGCGAAGAAACATTTGCAAAAAAACCATGAACCTGGATGACTATCTCTCCTTCATCTGCATTACTATGTATTCTTGAATAGAGTAAGAAGATTTGCGCTTTTTCTTATTTGGTTGATACAAACAAATTTATGGCCTGAAAAAAACCCATATAATCATAGAACTACTTGGGTTGGAAGGGACCTTAAGGATGATTTACCTCCAGCCCTCCTGCCATGGGCATGGACACCTTCTACTAGGTCAGTTTGCTCAAAGCCTCATCCAACCTCGCCTTGAACACCTCCAGAGATGGAAAATCCACAACTTTGTTGGACAACCGTGCCAGTGCCTCACTACCTTCACCGTAAAAAAATTGTTCTAAATATATAGTCTAAATCTACCCTCTCTAATCTTACAACTCTTACCTCTCATCCTAAACCTACTCTGACTGATAAAAAGCCCCTCCCCAATGTTCCTGTAGGCTCTCTGTAAGTACTGGAAAGCTTCTATAAGGTCGCTCTATAGAACCTTCTCTTCTCCAGGCTGAACAACTCCAACTCTTTCAATCTGTAGTCATAAAAGAGGTGCTCCAGCCCTCCTATGCACTCAACAGATCCATGTTTTCCTGTGCTGCAGGGATACAGAACTGCGCATAGTACTCCAAGTGAGGACTCATGAAACCAGAGTAGAGTGGCAGAATCACCTCCCTCGACCTGCAAGTCACACTTGTTAGAAGATCGCCAAATTTGTCAGGCACAATTTGCCCTTAATGAAGTCGTGCTTACTGTCACCATTCACCTCCTTACTTTCCATGTGCCTCTGCAGAGCCTCCAGAACTTAACAGGCACAGAGGTGAGACTGACTGGCCTGTAGTTCCCCAGGATCTCCTTTTTTTTTCCTTTTTTAAAAATGGGGGTTATGTTTCCCCTTTTCCAGACAGTTGGAAGTTCACTGGACTGCCATGACTTCTCAGATTTGATTGTTAGTGGGGTGCAACAATGCAAACGCATCTCAGATTCCTTAGATGGTCTCAAACCTGATCCTATCCTACAGTTGGCAGTTCTTCAATCTACAGTCCCTGCATTTTTCTTCTGCATCATGGGTGGTGTGGTGTGAGCTCTTAGCGGTGTAGAATGAGGCAAAAAATCATCGAGTACCTCAGCCTTCTCCACATCCTGGGAAACCAAGTCTCCCATTTCTTTCCAGAGAGGGCTGACTTTCTCCCCAGCCCTGCTTTTGTCACTGACATACCAATAGAAGCTTTCCTTGTTGTCCTTGACATTTTACAGTATCACAGTATCACAGTGTCGCAGTATCACAGTATCACAAGGTTGGAAAGGACCTCTGAGATCATCAAGTCCAACCTATAACACAACACAACACCAACCCATCATCTAAAACATGACACATTTCTAGTCAGGTCTAAATCCATCTGGGCTTTGGCTTTCCTAACCTGATTCCTGGCTGCTTGGACAATTTCTCTGTATTCCTCCCAGGCTCCCTGCCCTTGCTTCCCCTCTCTGTGGGTTTTTTTTGGAGTTGAAAATGGTCCAGGTGTTCCTTTTTGAATCCATGCAGGTCTCCTGACCTTTTTGCCTGAATTCCTCTTTGTTGATATACAAACTCCTGAGCTTTGAGGAGGTGACCCTTGAATATTATCCATCTTTCTTGGTCCCCCCATGCACTCCAGGGCTTTATCCCATGACACCCTACAAAGGACATCCCTGAAGAGGTGAAAGTTTGCTCTTCTGGAGTCCAGGGAAGTGAACTTGTTGCGTTTCATCCTCACTTCCCTAAGGACCTGGAAACCACCATTTCATGGTTACTGCAGCCAAGGCTTCTTCTGAACTACCTGTTCCCCACCATCCATTCTTTGCTGATGAGAACAAACTCCTGCATAGCACCTCTCCTAGATAACTCTTTCATCATTGCAGAAGGAAATTGTGATCAATGCATTCCAGGAACATCCTAGATAGCTTGTGCCCTGCTATGTTGTCCTTCCAACAGATATCAGCATGGTAGAAGTCCCTCATGAGGACCAGATCTCATGAATGTGAGGCTTCTTATATCTGTCTATAGAGGATCTCATTTGTTCCTCCTCCCTGGTGTGATGGCCTGTAGTAGGGCCTCATTGTAATGTCACCTGTCTTCTTTTAATCCTGACCTTTTAACCCTTGGTTGGCTCTTCATGCGTTCCCAGATGGAGCTCCATGCACTCCAGGTAGTTATTGACATAGAGGGTAACCCCCCCTTCCTTGTCTCCCCTGATTGGCCTCTCTAAAGAACCTGTATTTCTCCATCCCAACTTTCAATCATAGGATCCATCCCATCACGTCTCTGTGACGACAATATGATCATAACCCTGCAGGCATGCGCATCTCTAATTCCTCTTTTATTCCCCATGCAATGTACATCTGCATAGAAATACTTCAGTTCCTTCAGATCCTTTATGTTTCTCTTCTGGTGCTCTCCCTCTGACCTGTGTTCCTTCTGCAGACCTGGGCATCTGTTGCTGGCAGTGGTATCAGACTGGGATGGATTTAGGTTTTACTTCCCCGGTAACTTTAGTTTAAAACCCTATTCACCAGCCTTGCAAGCCTATGACCAAAGATTCTTTTCCCCTTTTCCAACAAATACACCCCATCAGCCATTAGTAGACTAGGTTTCTCAAAGTGAGAAACTGAACTCACTCGAAGTGAGTCCCATGTTCTATGAAGCCAAACCTCTGGCCTAGTATCACCAGTTCTGCAGCCATTTGCTGATTTGCCAGAATCAACTGGCCGTTTCAAATCCCATCCTTTTAACCATGAGTATTGGTGTAAAAATTATGTGCACTTCAGGGTCCCTTACTGCTGCTTCCAGGGCTTTGTAATCCCTCTTGATACCCTTCAGACTACCACAGGCTATATCACTGGTGTGCATGTGAAACAACAGTAGTGGGTAGTAGTCAGCGGGCTGTACAAGCCTCTTGTTGACAGCCTTGATACCAAGTCCCTGGTAAGCAATACCTCTCTCTGGACAGTGGGTCAGATCAGGGAATGTGTGCCTCCATACCTCTCAGAATAGTCTGCTACAATTACCTGTCACCTTTTCTTAAATAATTTTCCGCTAGTATTATTTTTCCAGACCTACTTCCTATCTGGTGTTTTCGTTTTACTTTCCTTCTTTCCGTATCAGATTTAACATATACCATTTAAATAGTTTATAGGCTACTGAAAATCATTTATCTACCAAAATTCTTCAAAATGGCTTTATAATGAATCTCAGATGCTGATGCACTCTTGAAATTATTAAGTCAAATGTAATTTTTACTTCTGTTCATCAAAGGAAAAAGAAACAAACCGAAGGATTTTGTAGAGGAGATTAGATCATGTCATCAACAGACAGCTTTCTGCATGCCTAACAAAAGTGAGATTAAACAGATGCCCACTGAAAGGCCGAGGAATTAAAAAATGCAAAGAATTGTAATACTTCTGACTTTTTGCAAACAATTTTGTTCATGGGTTAGTTACCTGCAATTGGTGTTAATCCAGAGGTTGTTTAAGTACATATCCTATGTAATGTATATTCCTTACTCATTCTGTAAAGATCCCTCAAGAAAGTTAACCAATTTTTCTCCAGCCTCAGCATTTCTTTACTTGTATGACAAAAACATTAAATTTTTATCTCAGTTCACAGGCATTCTAGCTTGATGGCTCAGGACTTTTATAGCATGCATTTTCTCATACCTGCTGAGCACTATGAACCAAGCTTTATGAGCTATGGCACTGAAGACTCTCATGCCCAGAGTATAAAGCTGGAAAAGAAGCAAAGTGAAATGATGATTTATCAAAGTATATTAATATACTGTAATCAGATGGTGTTTTGTATAAAATGTCCTCTTAGTTAAGTTGTAGCTGGCTTTGGAAATTTTAACTAGTTATGGCAAAAAGAGTCATACTGCTAGTGTGCTCTCATGTATTTTACAGTTGGCACTTTTAATCATATTAAATACTTGATCTTGAAGGATTTCTTCAATGAGTCCCTTTTTCCTGAGGTGAATATTTGTCAGAATGGCAACCAATAAGTGATGTCAAGAAATATCTACACATAAAGTTAAAACTATGAGTCTAAAAATTTAAACCAGAGAGAAAGAAAATAACAGACCTACACCTCCCACCTATTTAGATCCAAGATTTGGCTGTGGGCTGTCTTTGTGACATTATTAATGTTCCATCAAGCTGGTGAGCATTACAGGCAACTATAAACACAGTAGCCTTAGATGCAGTAAACCCAATGATCCTTAAAACCGCAGTACCTTCAGCTATAGTAAAGGACCAAATCATGCTGCTGTTTTGTCCCTACCTGCACCTAAATACTATTGACAAAGTTGCTTGATAGCTTCAACACAGGAACCAAATTGCATAACTAATTTACTTAAGCATAAATAGTACTCATCTTCTGTGCATGAACTTACCACATACTTAAGTGTATTCAGTGGTGAATTCTTGAAGAACAATACATGGAAGTTCATGCAGAGTTTTCAGTGTTCCTTACACTTAGTTCATGCTATTTCAAAAGTTAATTTAATTTCATGTTTACATCCATTTCAAATACTTACTTTTCACACATATTTTAAATTTTTTCCTCCATATTTTTTTTTCTTTTCTGAATGACAATTTGCAATGCACTGTACAGGTCTATGGTACTGTCATGGTTTAGCACCAACCCAGCTAACTTTCAGACCCTAAAATTGTGCAGTTAGGATTCTAAATTCCACTCCTTTACCCCAGGGCATAAAGAGAAGAAAATGAGAGGAAAAGAGCTTGTAGATTGGGAACTAAAACTACAGCTTTAGTGAACTCATAATAATAACAGTAATAATGATTAAATATTTAGAAAATAATGAAATGTGTACAAATAACCAAGATCGCACCCACACCCCACACCTTGATGACTGTACACCACAACTGCTATAGAACAGACATGAGGAATGAGTACACATCTAGAAGGAAGCTGGACTCAGGAACTGGATTCAGGGATACACGGATCCAGGATTAGAAACAACCAGACAAACAAGGTCATCACGGGATGTCGGCCATTACAGAAGAGAGTCAGACCATTGTGATCTCTTTGTTTTATAGCGAGTATGACGTAGAAACAAACAATAGCTGGAAAACCATAGAATCATAGAATCATTGGAAAAGACCTCCAAGATCATGGAGTACATCCATCAGCCAAAACCCACCATGCTTACTAACCCATTTCCGAAAGTGTCATGTCTACACATACCTTGAACACCTCCAGGGGTGGACACTCCACCACTTCCCTGATGTTCCTGTTCCCATGCTTGACCACTCTTACAGAAAAGATTTTTTTACAATATGCAGTCAAAACCTCCCCTGGGGCAACTTGTGGCCATTTACCTTTGTCCTATCACTTGTTGCCTGGGAGAAGAGACCAGCATCTGCCTCATCGCAACCTTCTTTCAGGTAGTTGTAAACAGAGATAAGGTCTCCCCTCGGCCTCCTTTTCTCCAGAATGGAACAGGGAGTCCTGTAAGCAGAGGTGGGCTAAGGTTCATACACATATTCAGTGTGTTAAGCACAGAGACTAGTTTAGATTATCCTTCTCTAATTTTTTAAAAAATTCAGTGGGTGTGCTTATCTGTCTCAGTGGGGTAAGCAGATAGAACTAATTAGCTCAATGTAATATGTTTAAAGAGAACCCGCCTGAAGCATGAGATGCTATGTATGTCATAAGGACCATGCAGGTAGAAGGTTTCTGTTGGAACAGGTATACTGTTGTTCTGATGGAGAAGTTTGTAATAACACACCTTTATCCAGATATAACTGTAAATAGTATAGCTTAATTCCATATTATTAGGTTGTGGTTTAAAACAAAACATTTTCTGAATGAATTGAGTTGTTCTTATTAAAACTTGATGCAGCCTTACTGGAATATAGTGTATTAGAAAACAAAATTAATTTTATGCAGAAAAATATTTGAGAAATACAATTTTGACTCCTTGATTTTGATCATAGTTTTATTATGGAGGTAGTAAATCTGTTGATCACTGATAAGACATTTCTATGGATTATTATATTCTTAAGATAAAGAAAAGAGCAGGAGAGGTAATCTGAATGTTTTCTGGAGAGCAAATTTTTAATATATGTACTTATTTAAAAATTGTTCAGTGAGAGTAAAGAGATTGATCTCAGTTATAAACTGCAAAAGTAAAGTTTCACCATGACACAACCTCAAAAAGGGCTATTTTATCATTAGTTAATGGTAGGAAATAATTTTTTCACCTGAAATAAGTTAAAAAACACAGAAGATGCTATTTTGTTCGCAATAAACATTTTACAAGAAATGCTTGCAGTGCTTTTTACTTTTTGAATATTAACCAGTCAGTATTTCATGCATTCTGCTGATAATTTTCATGAAATCATGAATAAATTTTGGAATTTTGAAAAATCACAAATGAGTATAACATGGAACAAAGGAAGTTCCACCTGACCATGAGAAACAACTTACTTTGTTTGAAGGTGACAGCACGCTGGAACAGGCTGCCCAGAGAGGTTGTGCAATCTCCTGCTGTGGAGATACTCAAAACCCTCCTGGACATGTTACTGTGCAATCTGCTGTAGGTGAACCTGCTTTAGCAGGGATGTTGGACTAGATATTCTCCAGAGGTCCCGTCCAACAACTGACATCATGTGATTCCACAAAATGATACTTAGAGACATGGTTTAGTGGTGAACTTAACAGTGCTACACTTACAGTTGGACTTGATGGTCTTAAAAGTCTCTTCCAATCTAAAATATTTTACAATATCATGAAATTCATAAACCCAAAGAATACTATTTTAATGCTGTATTTTACTTCAATTTGATATCCATGCCCAATTACTATGATTAGGTTTGAAATCCTAAAAAAAAGGTCTTTTCATTATGTTGCTCACTACTTTAAATAAAATGCCTTTGTCAGTCATTCTTCCTAGATAATCCAAAAATGCACTGTCCGTTTTTCTGTTCTCTCATAAAAACATATAAACAAGACAGGAATAATAATAGTACTATCTTGAAAGTTAAGAGAGTATTAACATATCTGAAAATGTGTCTTAAGCTGTTTTGAGACATTCCAGATTTTTTTCCACCTTTTGATTTACTACAATAACACTCCCAGAGCTCTGTCTGCATTTTCCTTTGAACTGTACATAGATTATCATGCCATTGGAGATTCCTAATGAAAATGTGTCACTATAATAGACCAACAATATAGTAATAATAAAAAAGAAAGACTTGTTTGCCTTCATTTTGTGTATGTTATTTATCTGCTCCTTAAATTATTCCTTTCAGCAGATGTACTCGCTACAATTTTGAACCTGAAAGAAATCAGTTTATTTATGTCTTACCGTCAAACAATTTACATGTAAAGATAAGCCTTCTATTAGCTTGTATTTTCTCAAATTTCTATTAACAACTAAAATGCTGAAAACCAACATATTGGTGCCAAAAAGGTTGTGTTGTTGGAATACAGGGGAATTAAGCAGGATAAAAATATACCTTGTGTTTCTAAAGATATGAGTTTAAGATAGCAAAGAGTACACTCGGTGCTTGACATACATCTTTTGTTTATTATATTGTGTGAGTCTAGAAATATCTTGTAAAAAAGTGCTTTAACTCATATAATTGGATTTTGTTTTCAAGTAATGTTAAGGTACATGTTCTTTACACAGTTCTTTGTTCAGCTTTTATTTAACTACATTATCATGATTCAAAGCAAAAAAAGTTTTTACTCAACATCAGCCTTTCAAAATATTTTTCTCTTGATAGAATACTTCTGCGATGTGCTGATTTCTGTCCAATTTCCTACAATATTGAACAAGTAACCTGTAGATTGTACAGCAATAAGGAAGTATTCGCTCTAGTAGAGGTACAATGTAACCTTACTTCCTTCATACACATATAGCTAACTTTTTTGGTGTTGATATCTTAAGACATACAACTGTTTATGAATCTTGTACATTATGAGTTGAACTGTGTTTTAGAAAGGACTTCCATGACACACCTCATGTCATGGCAATTGATCATGTGTATCAAAACTTCAATAATATGGAGTAAATCCTGTGATCATGGAACAGCTATTAAAAAAGTTGATCTTCAAGGTAGTAAATACACAGTGCATTTTTTAAAATTTAATTTATATTTTATAAAGACATGTGATCAGCAAGCCTGTGTATGACTTTTTCTATTTAATAAGTCGGTAACAAAAATATTTTTCTAAGTACTTCATTAAGTACATACCATGCCAAATCACAAAATTATTTCTAGATAAAAGCATGATTTAGTGTCCTAATAACAGTAAATTGGGATGCAAATATCCTCAAAAGTACCTTCTGGTATATGGATATAAAAGGTACCGAAAATATAAAAAGTTAACTGGGAAAAATCTAGGGCAATTATTACATCATGCTTGCAGATTGCAATTTATTTGAATGAGATTGTCTTGCTTTAAAAGCTGAATTAATAAACAATTAATTTAATTCGTGATGACATCTACAACTAATATTGTATTGATGATCAACTAAGAATGCCTCTTCAGATATAATCAGGGAAAAAATTATTGTTTAAAAGTTAAGCATTTTCAAGATGTACATGTTGCATGTATGATTTTTATATTTCGTATCTACTTAGAAATATGTGCATACCAATGAGTAAGATCTATCACACCATCGAGATCTCATACTACAGGATTTCAACATACTAGCTATAAAACATACAGCTATAAAATGTTAGCTTTCCAATGGATGCATCCTGCTTCAAATATTTCTAGACAGTTTTAAGTACTGGGTAATGCAGATAGACTTAGATAAGAGTCTCAGCTAAAGTAAATTGTTGTTTCTTAACCAGTTGAAGTTCTAAACCTTATTAATGTGAAACTTTTTTGTATCTAAATAATTCCTAACTCTTGAGGACTATATGTATAAATATTGGATATAAAAGGTGGCCTATTGCATGTTCTAGATAAATTACTGTTATAAGTGAAACCAGAGGTGTAAATTGTGTAGAAAGCATCATAGAATGACACCTGTCATAAGAAATTTGATAGAGACAGATGAGAAAATGTTTTTATATAAACAACATCCTACTGAAGATTTTCTGCTTCTTGCAAAGCTGAGATTTCTTATACTCTTTGAGAAAACAATTAAAATCAGATTTGCATCACCATTATGATCATTGTGGATCATCTGATGTGTTTAGGACTTCAGAATAACTTGTACAATGACAAGGTTGCTAACTCACTTTTAGTTATGAATTAGCTTGTGGCTGGTGAGTTAAATAACTATAAAGGAATAGATGGCCTGCTACTCAGTAACATGTCTTCTGGTCATTTAACATACCTCTAGCCATGTGGGAAAAAATAATCTGACATTTGCCAGTTGGTATTTTTTTTTTATTGTCCACTGCCAACTGGCTCTCATTTCCTCAGTCACAGTGGAACAGGAAACAAGCTTCTTGATGTAAATATATACCCACTTCTATTTGTAATTTTCCCCACAAATAAACCAATTGCTGCTGTAAAACACTGTTTGCACCTTAGCCAGAATTCATTTACGAATCCTGAGAGAGAGGGATGTAAGATTGTGCCAATTGGTCTTTTGGTTTTGACTAGCCTATTAATAGATAGCTGCCAATTAGCTGTTCATACTGGAACAGTTAAGAACAAAAAAGTTTACTGACATGTTAAGTAGGTTCAGCATCTATTACTCATTCTGATCACTCTTCGCTTTGTGGAACTCAGGCAATTTTGTTGGAAAAGAATCAATACATCTTGTCATCTGTGTCTTTGTCAACAGAGTTTTAATGTTTACTAGATGCTGCCCAGACTAGTTAGGTCTCAAATGATATCTCTCTTAATATTTTCCTTATGTATTTAATCAAAATTGAGCAGCTACTATATTTTAAATTTTGTTTTGATTTGTTTTGTTCTAATTTTGCTTGTTCGGGTTTTTTTGTTTTGTTTTGTTTTAAATTTTTCTTCACAGTTAGCCTTAATGTTGCCTCTGTTCATTTATTCTCTTGCCTTATAACACTCCTCCTTCACGGCTTTGGTTTCCCTTTTCCATCCACTCTCCTTCACAGTAAGGTACAAACTTCTGTATTCCATTAAGTGATGCAGCTGCAGTTTCTCCTTCCTCCTATTGCCGAATAGTTACACTTTCTCTCATCAATACATGTGCATGTACCATTATTCATGAAAGGGAAAACTCTGCTACATGAAAAGCAGTTCTTACATATATATATCAGCACCTTTATGAATTATTGTTACTAGGCTTGACTCAGGAACTTAATATGTGCCTGCTCTCCCAATTATCAGATTTATTCTGATTGTAGTGGAAGTTCTAATTTGCAATAGATTAAATAATAAATTTGACTTCAGCTTTGCAAAATGAAAAACACAAGTCATTCCCTGACAAGAGAAGGTATTATCAGAATTGTCAGCCATTTGATACCGTGTAATTAATTAGAAAGGTTTCTCTTTCTGTAAATTCTGTAACTTTTGAATTGCCAGGCACTAGGATCCTATCTGGTTCTTGGTGTTATACAATCTTTTAAAGGTCTGAAATTGTATTATACAATGTGCTTTATGTTGAGTGGCCATCTGAGCTGACTTTCAGGTGTTTAATAAATAACAGAACAGTTCTCCTGCTATCGCAATTACAAGGTCAGAATTGTAAACCCTTGAGTGGCAGAAAACAACCACTTAGTATTTCTGATTTGGTTGACAAAGCATTCCCCAGAGACCTGTCATCTTGCAAACAGAATTGTGCAGTTTAAGCAATACATATTCTTTCAGAATGTTTTTAGAAGCAAGAAAGAGGAAGCCATTTTACAGGGTAATACATTTTGTTGCAATTAATTTGAACAGAAAGGGAGGCTGGTGTTTCACAAAGGATTATACCATTTCAAATCAACTACTCTCAGAAAGTCAAGATAACCACTAAGAAGTCATCTGAAATCCTACACACATTTCTGATGATATTTGTTCAGCAAAGTTTAATTCAGTTTGAAATAGGTCATGAAAAAGGCTTTTTGTGTAATTGAGGGAATTGGCAGTCTTTATAAAAATCTGCCTAGTTTGACCTTAATATCTAGTAAAATGGACCTAAAAAAAAGAGAATAGATCTTTATTAATGTCTCTGTGAAGGAAAGATAGGATGTACTTGATGTAGAGAGCAATGGTAATGGACATTCTACAAACTAGAATGCATTAAAAAGTTATGAGTAAATTTAATCTTGAAATTAAAAAGTAGATTACTAATAATTGTTAGTAGGAATCTTGAAAAGAACAACAGGAACCTAATATACTTGTGAAGAGAAGTTTATGAAGCATATTGGAACAAGTTGGTGTTTGTAAGGAAGAACTCTACAGAAAGTTGCAGAGTCTTACCAAGTGGTAAGAGCTAATTGCCTGCAAGATAAATCACAGAATCGTGGAACAGTTGCTGTTGGAAAGGGTCTCTGGAGGCCATCTTGTCTAATGAGTCTGCTCAAGCAGGCTTGCCCAGAGCTTGCTTCCTTGGAACATGTCCAGAAGGCTTTTGAAGAATTCAAAGGCAGAGACACCACAAGTTCTCTGGGCAACCTGTTCCCTTGCTCAGTCATCCCCACAGTAAAAATACATTTCCTTATGTTCACCAGAGACCTTGTGTGCTTCAGTTTGCCCCTTCTTGTCCTGTTTTTGGGCATCATTGGAAAGAACTTGACTCCACCTTCTTTACACCTTCTCATATACTTGTACGCATTCACCAGATCCCTTCAAAACAAGAGATATGGTTTGTATTGACAGTTATTGACTAATCAGTCATCGAGCTCTACAAAGAATACTACAAAGTTCAAGTTTCTGATATCCTAAACTATACTCATATAAAATATGAGGCGTGAGGTCCAACAGAAAACCCCCGAGACTAACCCTATAACTTGGGAACCAAAGTGGGAGGGGAGACACAAAGAGATGGTTACAGAAGATATTCTAACCTGTCACAGCGACTCAGTATGAATGGATGAGTATTCCAACACTGCCCTTTTTATACACGGGGTCAGAAAACATCGGTGTGCAGGAGTGAACAGAGAGTCAACATCAGGATTCCCGTGAATCAGAAGAAACCCGTGACAGAAACTTTTCAATTACTCTGTCACAATATTTCTACATCTTTCCAAAGCCCAAGTCATTGCTCAAAGAAACCAATGTTTGTTGACAGAAGATATGAAAAGAAAACAGAGATCTTCAACGGCTTTTCAGAAATGATCTCTGGAATTGCTTTCAACATTGGCAACATCGTATACAGAGATGCATCAACGCAGAAGGGTGCTACTTTGAAGGTGATAGTAGTTTATTGTCTTAATTTGTTAAATAAAAAGAATTATAAGTATAGTCTCATTTTATTTTGTTGGACTTTGTACAAAGGAGTAAGATGCCTGTTCATTGTTCATTTCCATTTGCATAGGGAGTGCAGACTCCTGCTTCTCAGTTTCTGTTTTGGAACAGAAAATCTCTCAACTTTCCTACTAATGTTCAAATGTTCCTCTGTCTGAAAAAAAAAAGAAAAAAAACGGATGCAGATATTTATATGTTTCTGTGAACATATATGTGTATTTATCTATTTTACATGTGCATACATATGCACGTACATACAAATAAACAAACTGTATAAATGTACATAAACTTATATAAAATTTTATACTTGTGTATGTATACATATCTGTGTACATAAATATATCAAGTATCTATATATTCTGTCTATGTATCTGCTTTTTTTTTCATAGGATCCTAAGTAATAGAGGTCAGAGTAAGGCAAATGAAGATATTTTCACTATAAAAGGGAATAGTTGGCTTTCTGGTTTTAATGCTTGAGACAGTTTACCTGAAATAAATGGTTATATTATGCAGCATGAACCTTTTACCAAAATTTCTAATGAAATTTCCTTCTGCTGTCTACCATTTTGATGTGTAAAGTTGTGTTTGGATACTTTTACTCTATTTTTATATGTGGTTTCAAATCTCATCAGCTTGTTCGTAAAATTGCCTTGACAAACGTTCATGTTCTAACACCTCTCATGAAGTCATCCTATTTATGTTCAGCTTTTTTCTCTTCACTGTTGTAAGTAATTATTTTGTGGCCTGTTGAATTACAGTTCCAGTTTCAGATGAATGGTCGTCTCAAAACTTAGAAAAATATAAACTCACTACAGATAAGCATAGTATCAATAGGGTTCTCTGCTCAATCGTGTCCGTACAAAATAAGCTCAAAAGTGACTTACTCCATGGCTTGTCTCATAATGCTTTCTTGTATGTGGGCAGCATATCCACCTGTTAGAGCATGGAAGTTTCCTGTCATGAGAATGTCTCAAAACTAATTTATTCTATTACATTATCTATTCTATTTCCTTCTTCAGTATTATCATGACTAAGAGAATTAATTAAAAATATATTCAAGCCCTAAAAGCCTTTTTCTCTGCAATTGAAACAAAAAGTTCAGACAGGTACCTCACAAAGCAAAACACTTCTCAGAGCTTCTGGATGCAAAACACCGTAGTCCTTGCACTCACTACACTTTTCTCTTGAGAAGTGCAGTTCCTGAGGGGCATTTGCGGTAAGTGAGCATTATCAGAGTTATAATTTTAGCTGTACTGGCAAACGACTCACCAATGCAGGGGACACATTTCAATAGTTTGTGATGTCTATCCAAAGTTCTTCCATGAGAATGTAGCTCTTCATAATACATCTCGGAGGACGGAATTCATAGCTGTCAAGAGCACACTTCCAAAATAATTTTCAGTGTTAAAGAAGCTAGACCAGAATGCCTGTAAAACTTTGGTTTTGAGCACTGCATTGTCATAAAGATTTAAATTGTATTCTCAGTGGTCCCGTTAACATTTTGACTTTTAACTGTAGAGCAAATGAGGCATCAATCTAGTATAATGTGCATTAGAATTTTGAAGCTCCAAATCTTGTGCAATTTAGGAAGAAAAACTGATCTATATCATAAACTCAAATCGAAAACCAAATCTTTTATTTATTGGTATTGGTACATCTTTTTACACTAATTAAAGGTATTCAGACAATTCTGAATAGAAGTATTAAAAAAGGATTCCTGAGATGAAAGCCGCATATATAACTTTTACACATAAGAAAAGAATTAAACTCAAGAAATTAAAACACCTATTATGCAGTAAAAATATAATATAAAATATGATTATAAAGATATTATGAAAGCTGATGGCTAGTTAAATGTGAATGAAGCACCGTATAGGATAAATAACTGAACAAAGCAAGCTGTTTGAATCTTCACTCTTGATCATGGATGAAAATTATTCTGGAAATGCAATCTATATTTACACAAAGCACTATGACAGATTTTTGTCTTATGTTGAAGTTCATAAGGCATGTGAAGATGTTGCTGAGAAACATTTTTTAGTGCAATTTAATTCTCTCTCCAATACCTCATTAGAGTACAACTTCTACTGGTACATAATTTTTTATTTTAATTATTTATATATTTTTTGCACAAAGAAACATTATCTACTTGTCCTATACTTTATTAGGGACATGCTGCTCTTCTTGGTATTCTGGAGAAATTCAAGCATGTGGAGATTCTTATTTTAATTCTTGCATTTGGCCTTTACCTACCGTGGATTGTATTCCGTATTCTCTTTTTTTTTCTTTTCGAGGAAGATGTGGGCTTTTTAGTGACTTTTCACTGTGCTGTTTTTTCTGTTCAATGCTAAAAACACTTTAGTGTCAGTGCATGGTTAGATTGATTTTCAATTTGTACTGCTGAGCTTCTCAGTGATATATGTTACACGGGATATCTACTGCAACGAAGAGTTCTCTGAAAGTTTCTCAAAAGCCTAGATGGTGAAACAATCTTTTGGGGTAAGCAATTTGATTCAGATCATGTTTGAAAACTGAAAATTAATCTCAATTATTAATGAGTCTGCATTTTCTATGTTAAAGCAAAAAAGGAAGGGTTTTGGGGAGGGAAGACATAGGCATTAGGGTACTTCATAATCAGATTTGACAATCCACAAGGAATGCTTTACATGCTTTTTTTTTTTTTTTTTTTAATTCCTGGTCAGTTAGGAAATAGACAGGTAAGTTTGCACGCCAAATCCACCTAAGCAGATTTTCACCAGTGACTTAGACGATTTTTCCAAAAAACTTATCATGTAATCTCAAATACCTACTGTACAATTTAGTATTCCATGCAAGTAATTGTGGTCTACAAAAAGCCATAGAAAGACTTTAATCTCTGATTTCAAACTTGAAGTCTCCAGAAAGTACAGATATATGTGCTTACACTTAATATTGTATTAAATTATGTTTGAGTACCTAATATCAACGTGTAGTGCAGCATTCTGTGTTCTGTCCTCAATAATATAAGGATGTCTGTCATAGATACTTGAAAACTACTTTAGCCAAAAACATATCATGAAAAGAGATCAAGAATCAAAGAAAAAGTAGTTCATCCTTACTTCATAATCAAAATAAAAACAATAGTGAAAGTAAACACTAGGAACATTTTAGTTTAATAATGTCTGTTGAAACCAATGTCACAATCAGAAATAAATATTTTTGGTTCTTGGCTCAAGGTCTTGTTTTATTAATATTTTAGTACTTTTGGGCTTAGTAATTAGTATTACAATAAATGAAACTAGTAAAAAGGCTCACTGTATCACCTCTTCTCCCTGGTGCTGCTCTGGAAAATTATAAAAGTAAAATAATAACTTAAAAGTGTAACTCAAGTAATTTTGCTAAGTTATCTGTTCTTTCATTCTGAATTAATTCATTACTAATTTGCTGAATCAGTTGTCTGCTTTTTTGAGGGAAAAATCTCCTAGATATTTTTTATTACAGAAAGCCTTCATGAATATCAGATACACAAAGTAGCCAGAGGTCAATACCCTGTGTTATGAAGAGAAGCAGGGCAGAAATGTTTGGTGATTTCTTGTTGTCAGCATTTTTTCTTCTATATTGATATTTACCAAAAATATAAAATACTAAGAAAGAATTTCACCTTGGTGGCTTCTATTTATGGTATTAACCATTAGTGGTGGATTGACTCCAGTTGGCAGATAAATCTCCATCCAGTGACTCTCTTACTCTCCCACTGCGGGATGGAGGGAGAGAATTGGAAGGGTAAAAGTGAGAAAGACTCAGGGGTAGGAATGAAGACAGTTTAATAAGTAAAGGAAAGAGAAGAAGGGGGGAAAAAAGTTATGCAAAGACATTCACCTCCCATCAGCAGACTGATGTCCAGATAGTCTGCAAGAAATTATTACTTTGGAAAAACTGACTCCAGTTTAATTGCTGAGCATGATGTTATATAGTATGAAATTATTTTTGGTCAATTGGCATCAGCTGTCGCAATCTCTTGTCCATTTGCAATCTATGTGCTGAGGGGCAGCATGAGATACAGAGAAGGCCTTGATGCTATGCAAGCACTGTTCAGCAATAGCTAAAACATAGATCTTTTACCATTACTGCTTTGGCCAATAACCCAGAACAGTGCACTGTATCATAGAATCATAGATTGATCTAAGTTGGAAGGGGCCCAAAACTGCCATCAAGTCCAACTCTTAACCCTACATAAGACACTTCCAACATTCACACCGTGTGACTGAGGGCATTGTCCAAATGCTTCTTGAGTGCTGGCAGACTTGTTACCATGACTGTTTCTATGAAGAAAATTAACTCCATTCCAGTGAAATTCAGTACTTTTAGGACAACATCACATGAGGATGGAGAAAGCAGTGATTAAGGATGAAGATTTGAACAATAATGTGTGTGTGCATCTCAACACTTGAGCATGACTATATTCAGTTATTCTTCTTAGTCAATAATCTGCCTTTAATAAACAAATAATTTTGTTTGAAAGAGGCCTGTAGTTAGAAGAGGATTTTCATTCTGAAAATGAAATCTAATTGGATAAACGCTATTTTACAAGAGGAAATATTCAGATTTGCTTTTTTTTTAGAGGATTTGTTATTAATGTTAAACTTACCACAAGAACAGATACTGCTGTCTCTGGAATAATGTAGCAGGGTGGGAAATAAGTTATTCTGGGGAGTCAAAGTGTAGATGCTGGTAAACTGTAACTAGTGCCTTAATAGGCATGTAAGATCACAGTGGGCTAAATAGAGTCACATTCGGAACAAGGAGTGCTCCTACAAGATGCTAAAGTAGGGTGGATAGAAGAAAAACAAACAGATTTTGGGAAATTAAAATACAGTGTCATGATGCAAAGGATCAAGCTCATGTTTTCAGACTAGAGGTAGTGCTATGCAAGAAACAGATTTGAAAAGAGGGACACTAAGAGGAAGTCTTAGGTTGGGTGGATAATTTCCTGAGGATGTAGTGCACGGCTCTGGTTAGAAGGTTAACATTAGCAATGGCTGTGTAAACATAAGAATGTTGGGGAAAAAATGAAGGGGTAGGAAAGTATGACTGCATTGAGAGACTCCAATCTGTTTAATATATGTAACAGAAAGTTAAAGAGTGACTTGATCATGAACCCAAAGAACAATTATGTGATACACAGGAGTTACTATATATATAGAGAGAGTAATGTATTTAGAAATAATTTATTTGCTGTTAATTGTACCTGAGAAATTTAGAAACATCATCTAGTTGTCTAGGGTTTTATATTTTTTTTATTTTAAAGAAGAAACATGAGATCATCTTACAAAAACTAGGTGTTATTGTGAAAGACACTAACAAGGAAACATTAATTAATTTGTAGAAGTCTCTGGTCTTTTTGTACAGAATGTTAAACACTAAACTCCTTCTAACAGACACTATAGTCAGTTTAATTAAAATAATATGACTTTAGAGGTGGTGAAACGACAAAAGTCATTGGTTATGACTCTGATGAAAGTAAAATTACCTACTGAAGTGGTGGTATTCTAGGAAAGGAATCAATTATTGTAATCATCTTTCCAGATTAACAGTAGAACCATGGGCTGAGCTGTGAAGGATAGATAGGGAAAGGTATGAAAATTCACTTGCCTTACTGTAGGAGGATGAGTAATTCGATGTACTCCTTGTACTGCTCCTGAGTTATACATGTGTCTGCAATCATAAATTACATGAAACTCAAGAAGATGTCAAAACATTCTCTTAATTCATTGTTGTGGTTTCAGAGTTATGCTGTTTCCCTTCTGTTTACTTTCTAACTTCAATCTCTTGAAGTAATAAAATATTTTTTTTTTCAAAGTGGGCTTAATTCACTTGAAAGATAAAAGCCCCAAATGCTAGTTTTATTGCTTAACCATATTGTGATATGACAGTGGATTACTTCTTTAATTAGAGAAAACGGCCTTTTGATTATGAAAAAGCAGCTTGTGTCATTAGTTGTTTTTTTGGTTTTTTTTACTTCCACTAGTCTTATACTATATAATTATACAGATCTTCACTTGAATTGAAAATCTGCAATCGATTTGTTTGTTTTCTGATGGAAAGAAGTCATCTTTTCCATTTTTTACTGGATTCAGTTTGCTCTTTTCCATGTTTACTTACAATTTAGTCTTAATCTGGAGAAGTAAAAATTAACTGCTAATATGCTTCTAATATGGTTTAGGCTGTAGGGTCAAACATTTATCAAGCTGCCCGTGTTTAGGAGTGTGGATTGCTGTCACCATCTCTGTATCAGCCCGTATTATTTGTTAAGGACAATACAAATTTCGCATCAGCACATATCCAAATTAGTTTTCAGTGACTGCAACTTCAGTCAGAACGCAGACTTGACCTCCTGATGCTGCATATGGGACAGGTAGTGTTGATAAACATAATAGTTACTGTTGATAATTGTGCTTACAGCTCCCCTAAAAGCGCGATTGTAATATATGTATAACCTGAAGATATAAATATGTATTTAAAAAGTCTTACAGCTACCTTCCTAACTGCTCTCTAGCTTTGGATTAGATGATTCAGTGCACTAGTTAGGAAGAGAAAGAAAGGCAAGTTGTACAGTAAGTTCCTTAATTAATAAGCTTAAAAATTGTTCTAGTTATGGCAATAGCAATTCCCAGAAGTCATTACTTTGGCCCAGAACTCTGTTTTATCATTCTATTTAGTCCCTAACCAAATTGTCCTAGAAACAGCACAGTGCCTCTGTGGTCAGTGTGCGCTGATCACTTTCTATGGTCTGTTGTAAATAGGAGCAGAGCTACAGCATTAAATCCCTACTCCTATCTCTATGATTTATTTGTGGAGGAAACAAGATTTAACAATCCTTGTAGATATGTTGTCCAAGGGGACATACTTCTATATGTCCTTGCAAAGGGATACATTTAATCATCTGTTTGTATTTACAAATAAAACCTTCTTGCTGGTCTGGAGAGAAGATAAAGGGTCTATAAGTAACGGTCACTTCAATTTTAGATGCTATAGGGCTGATCCTTTATTTGGAGTGAACAGATCGAAGGTCAGAAGGCTGGGAGGATTTGTCAAGGAAGCCAAGAAATAAGTATCTAACTTATACAGTAATTTTGCCTGTAATCTTTACTGACTTATTGCTGTCTTCCTTACATTTCTTCCAATAATGTCACAAAAAAATCATGAATCTGTTATAAGGACAATTATTAAAACTAGTGCAGAGAATACTAGAATGAGAAACTGAAAACCGCAGTTGCTTATTTTGGAAAAAAAAACCTGACAGTGAGAGATCTTTGGATGTAAGAAATCAGTGCATATGTGTTAGTACAGAGAAAAGCAAACATTCTTATGAAGGAGCACTAAGGAAGAAGCTGTAAAATTAATATGAATATTGGAATATTCTTAAAAACATCTTGATAAACTATTATAACCTATGTCTATTATAATGTGTGTCTGCCTATGTAGCAGAAGGGTTGGAATGCATGGAACTAGCAGTTGCAAATGGCCTCTGGGTAAGGATTAAGGGGCAGGCAATTAAAACGGATGTCATTGTGGCAGTCTGCTATAGCCACCCAATCACGATGATGCCACTGATGAGTTGTTCTTTAAGGAGCTAAGGGAAGCCTCTAAGTCCTTTGCCCTTGTGCTCATGGGGGACTTCAATCTGTCAGATATCGAGTGGAAGCTCCATACTGCTAGAACAAGCAAGTCAAGAAGATTCCTGAATTCCCTGGGTGATAATTTCATAACACTGGTGCTGAGGTAACTAACCAGAAAAGGTGCCTTCCTTGATTCATTGCTGTTCAACAAGGAAGGTTTGATGGGTGATGTGATGATTGGAGGCTGCCTTGATCATAGTGACCACGAAGTGGTCAAGTTTAACACATATGGCAAGAGAAGGAAAGCTGTCAACAAGACCTCAACTCTTGACATGGGGAAAACAGACTTCAGGTTGCTCAGGGAGCTGCTTAACAAGGTCTACTGGGAAAAATATTTTGATGTTGCTGGGGTCCATTAGTGCTGGTCTCTGTTTAAGTATACGTCCAAAGGGTACAGGAGGCAATCTTGAAATGCCAGAAGTCAAGAAGGCGAGGCAGAAGGCCAGACTGACTGAGTAGGGATCTTTTACTCAAACTGAGGTGTAAGAAGATAGTATATAGCTGTGGAAACAAGGACAAGTGACATGGGAGGGTTACAGGGCTGGTATTCGCCACTATAGGGAGGATGTTCATGCAGCCAAAGCTCAATCAGAGCTGAAGCTGGCCAGCACAGTGAAGGGTAATAAAAAGGGCCTTTTCAAGTATACTGACAGTAAAAGGGAGACCGGAAACAGCATTGGCCTGTTACTTGATGAACATGGGTATCTCATTAACAGCAACTTAGGTAAAGCAGAGACTTCAAATGCTATTTTGCATCAATGTTCAATAACAGCTTGGGCCCCTCCAGAGACTTGAGCTGGAAGATCATGACTGGGCAAATAATCTCTCAATTACCCCTGAATTTGTGCAGGATCTGCTGCTCCAGCTGAATCCCTACAAGTCAATAGGGCTTGATGGGGTTCGTCTAAGGGTACTTAAAGAGCTGACCAATGTCATGGCAAGACCTCCCAATGATTTTTCCGCTCCCTTGAGAATGTGGAGAGGTACCAGCTGATTGGAAATTGGCAAGTGTTGTTCCAACGTTCAAGAAGGCAGCACGGATGACAGCAGTAACTATAGGCCTGTCAGTCTCACTCCAGTGCCTGGTAAGACTATGGAGAAGATCATCCTGGGAGTTACCGAAAAATATCTGGAAGACAACACAGTCATTGGTCCCAGACAGCACGGTTTCATAAAGGGAAGGTCCTGCCTCACAAACTTAATATCCTTCTACGACAAGGTTACCCACCTGGTCAACCAGGGAAAACCGATCGGTGTCATTTCCTGGATTTCAGCAAAGCCTTTGATACTGTCTCTCACAGTGTTCTTATAAGCAAAATGTCCAGAATACAGCTGGATAAACACCTAATACAGTGGATGCACAATTGGTTAATGGGTCGGGCTCAAAGGGTCATAGTGAATGGAGTTACATCAGGCTGGTACTCATTCACTAATGGGGTCCCACAGGGTTCCATCCTGGGGCCAGTTCTCTTCAATATCTTCTAAATGATCTGGACTAAGGACTTGAAGGTTTATGGAGTAAGCTTGCTTGATGATACAAAAATGGAGAAACTGTTGTCACTCTTGAGGGTAAAGAGACACTGTAGAGGGATCTGGAAAGATTGGAGAGCTGGACAATCAGCAACAACAGGAAATTTAACAAGGGTAAGTGCTGAATTCTGCACCTGGGACGCAGCAACCCTGGATACAGGTCCAGACTGGGGTCTGAGAGGCTGGAGAACAGCCCTGTGGAAAGGGACCTGGGGGTTCTGGTCGATGGCAAGTCAAACATGAGCCAAAAATGTGCCCTGGCAGCCAGGGCCAACTGTGTCCTGGGGTGAATCCAACACAACATTGCCAGCCGGTCGAGGGAGGTGATTGTCCCACTGTACTCTGCACTGGTGTGGCGCCACCTCGAGTACTGTATGCAGTTTCGGGCACCACAGCATAAAAAGGACATCAAACTACTGGAGAGTGTCCAGAGGAGGCCATAAGGCTGGTGAAGGGTTTAGAGGGGATGTTGTATGAGGAGCTGCTGAAGTCACTTGATCTGTTCAGCCTGGAGAAGAGAAGACTGAGAGGGGATCTCGTAGTTGTTTACTGCCTCCTCACAAGGGAGGGAGGTGCTAATCTCTTCTCTTTTGACCTATGATAAGACTCGAGGGAATGGTAGTATGATGTGCTGGGGTGGTTTAGACTGGATATTAGGTAGAGGTTCTTTACCCAGTGGGTGGTGGAGCACTGGCACAGCTCCCCAGGGAAGCAGTCATGGCACTGAGTCTGCCAGCGTTCAAGGAGCATTTGGACAATTTTCTCAGTCACACGGTGTGAATTTTGGGAGTGTCCCATGTAGGGATAAGAGTTGGACTCAATGATCCTTTTGGGTCCCTTCTAGCTTGGGTAATTCTATGGTTTTTAAAATTCCTACAGAACACAAAATTATCTTGCTCGTACATGATACTCATTGTAATGTTGAATGTGGACTTTATCTTCTATTACGTTTTATACCACCACAAGTAGCTGCTACAGTCTTTGCTTAAATTGCCAAAAGATATTTAACAGGATGTCCAGATAATGAACTTGGAAAATCAATCATATAGAGAAGAAGAGAGCTGTAAGTTTGCATATAGGTTGAAGTAGGTAAATGTGAGATTATGATATTCTTTTGAAGCACTCAATTTGAAAACTGTCCTTCATGCCAAGGTGACGTAAACAAAATCGTTCTAACAGAAACCCCAGATGTGGCGAAAAGAGCAGACACAGGGTAAACAGGCTGCTCCTGAGAAAACCTTTAACCTTTGTTTTTCAGAAATATATTTTTCATTGTCAAGAGCAGGAGTTAATGAGGATTTAATACTGGAGTTTTTTACTCCAGCCTAAATTGTTTCTGTATGGCTAATACACAAAAATTTATTTCAGATGAAATGCAACATAGTAGCTTTTACTGAAGTTTTATGGATTAGGATTGCACATAATGAGATCTTTCTCTAACAAGATTTATTATGAGTTCATATATGGTGTGCAAGCAAATCTTTATACTGTAGAATGTATGATTCATGAAAGAACTTTTGTTATCCAAGAAATTTTTCTGTAATGAAGTTGTAAAGCATGGGATATTTTTTCATTATCATAGTAATTATTTATATTTGAGTCTCAAAATGTTGCCTATCTGGCTTCAATATGGACTTCCCAGTAAATAATCTTCACATAAACATATCACCTGAGACTAATACCAGAATAATACTGAATGTGAGATAGAGTAATTACAGAATAATACGATATTTGTTGACAAGGCGTGGTTGTAGTGTGCAATAAAATAAGACTAACTGGCTCTGCTATGATGTTGTTGTAAGATTTTTTATTGGGAAGAGGCTTGAAAACACATAAATTTCAAATCCAAACCAGTGATATTCCACTATTAAAATCCATGTTTCCACCTTATGATCTTGAGCCATTGACTGATAAATTAGAACTCATATCTATGAACAGTTAAATGTCTTCTACATTAACATATACACATTGTTATAATTGGTCCCAAGTAATCTGCTAAGTTTTGGCAAATATGTCTAAATTCACTAGGTCATTCACCACATGGCAAAAAATCCACATACATTAAAAAAATCTTCCAGAATGAACAAATATTGTTGAGACAGACACTTCAACATTAAGTAATACACCATGTACAGATTAAGGGAGAGATATTGGAAGAAGGAGGAGCATATTTTGAAGTTTTCATTGCCTCAGAAATTTACATAAAAGTAAATTTATGAGAAATAACAATGTAAGTTTCTCTGCAGGACAGAATGCTACCTATAGGCAATATCCATAAAAGACAAATACTCCGTAAAATATAAATGTAATGCTCTTATTTGCAATACATCATAAAGCGCTAGTACAAATGCATCTGAAATTATGAATTGTCTGGGACTGAGCAGTTGCAGGAATTCTGGCATGTGTAAAAAAGACATCATTTTCAAGTATAAAACAAAATGGTTGCCAGGTAGAACAATATTACCCACCCAGCTGATAGAAAAATGAATAAGGGAATGGAAAGATTCTTTCAATTTAATGTAAGAACATGACTACATTTAAGAAATGAAAAAAGTCTGAATGCTACTGACTATGGTCTCTCTAACTATTCCATAATGTATCTGTAGCAACAGGACTTCCAGTTTGTAGTGTCACAAACAAAAATATCTATGTTTGACAAAAAAGGGTTAAAAGTTACTGAGAAGGTATATTTGAAACAACATTAATCTGGTAACTGTACTTCAATGTTATTTGATTTTTCCATAGCAGAAATAAGCATCTTCATTCAATGGATCTGACTTACCATATATAACTAACATTTATGACATTGTTTCTATAACTTGACACAGCAAACATTTTTAAATAATAACTTGGAAGACCAAGATCTTCTATTAACCAGCCTGTCCAGATCACTCTGTAGAGCCTTCCTAACTTCAAGCAAATCAACACTTCTGCACAACTCCCTGTCATCTCTGAATTTACTGAGGGTGCAGTCGATTCCCCCTTGTCCAGATCACTGATAAAGACACTAAATAGAAATGACCTCAGCGCTGAGCCCTGGGGAGCATCACTTGTGATGGGCTGCCAACTAGATTTAATTCCATTCACTACAATTCTTTGGGCCCAGGTTTTCACCCAGCATAGAGTATGCCTGTCCAAGCCATGATCTGCCAGTTTGTCCAGAAAAATGCTGTGGGAAATGGTGTTCTTTGGGACTAGTACAAGCTGGAGAAATGGGCCTGTGTGAAATTCATGAGGCTCAAGGTCAAGTGCAAGTCCTACAGCTGGGTCAAGGTAATCCGTGGTTTCAATACAGGATGGGGAACGATGTGATTGAGAGCAGCCCTGAAGAGAAGGACTTGGGGTTGCTGACTTATGAGAATCTTCATGAGCCAGCAATGTGCGCTCACAGCCCAGAAGGCCAACCATATCCTGGGCTGCATCAAAAGAAACATGGTCAGCCAGTCGGGGGAGGTGAATCTGCCCCTCTATTCTGCTCTTGAGAGACCACACCTGGAGTATTGTGTCCAGTTGTGGAATCCCCAACGTAAGAAGGATATGGAACTATTGGAAGGGTTCCAGATGGGGGCTATGAAGATGATCAGAGGGCTGCAGCAGCTCTTCTATGAGGACAGGTTGAGAGAGTTGGGGTTGTTCAACCTGGAGAAGAAAAGCTCTAGGGAGATCTCATAGTGGCATTCCAGTAGCTGTAGGGGCTACAGGAAAGCTGGGAAAGGACTTTTTACAAAGGTAAGCTGTGGTAGGATGAGTGGAAATGACCTTTAATCGGAAGGAGAAAGATTGAGATTAGACATTAGGAAGAAATTCTTCATGCTGAGGGTGATGAGGCACCAGAACAGGTTGTCCAGGGAAGCTGTGGATACCCTGTCCGTGAAGGTATTCAGGGCCAGGATGGATGGGGTCTTGAGCAGCCTGGTCTCATGGGAGCTGTCCCTGCCCATGGCAGAGAGGGTGGAACTGTGTGTTCTTTAAGGTCCTTTCCACCCAAACCTTTCTATGATTATAATCTTTCCTAAACCCATGCTGACTGGGCCTGAGCCTCTGATTTTCCTACACATGCTCTATGATAGCGCCTAAGATGATCTGCTTCACAACCTTTCCTGACACTAAGGTCAGACTGACAGGCCTGGATCCTAGATCCAGTTCCCTGGATCCTCCCTCTGGCCTTTCTTATAGATCACTACCTCATTTGCTAATCTTCAGTCAACTAGGACCTCCCAGTTTAGCTAGGAATGTTGATGAATGATGGAAAGTGGCTTGATGAGCGCCTCCACCAGTTCTTTCAGTACCCTCAGGTGGATCTCATCCAGTCCTATAGACTTGTGTTTTTCTAGGTGGTGTAGCAGGTGTAGTATTCCTACTACTCAGTTTTTCCTTCTCAACTTCCTTTTTATAGGCACACTAAGAATTCACAGAAAGTATTTGTCCACTTTCAGGACTTCACTGACAACTGTCAGTCCAGCTCCCCTGGAATATGTATTAAAAAAAAAAAATCTGGACTACGAGATGAAGCATATCAGTATCGTGTAAGTCAGAAAATAATTTGGGGATTCAGTGTTACAAATGTAATCATATGGTAATCCACACGGCTTATATTTAACTCTAAATACATAAAGTTCTATAAAATAATCCGTATCTTGTGGGATTGTAGACTGAAACTCAAAAAATTAACGCAGTGCTAGTTTAAGCACAATATAACACAGACTGGAAGCTAAGACTGCATATTGCTGCAGTTTTCATTTTTTATCAGTAACATGTTTAAGTAGTAGCATAATAAAAGTTCACTTTCTAAAAAATCTAGTGGAATAATTTTTAATGTGATATATATCCTGGCTTTACTACTTTATTTTTTTTAATATTTTACAGCAAATCTCATTCCTTTCAGAAATCAAAATATATTTGAAAGATTGCCAAATATTTCTCCAGTGTTTCAGCTTTTTTGAGATTTTATGGCAAAGCTGTAATTGCGAAACACTGAAAAAAATACCTGTAGAACTTCTATAAAACAGCCGTTCTTTTATAAAACACCTGCTGTTTTTTACAGAAGATTCCATCAAGTGCTATAAATGTAAATTTGAAAACTTCTGGATTTTGTTAAGATGCCTATTTGATACACAGATAACTGCCAAGCCCTGCACTTGGTTCACAACAACCATATGCTACACTATATGTTTGGGAAAAAGTTACTGGAAAGCTGTCTGGTGGAAAAGGACCAGAGAGTCCAGCTGAATATGAGCCAGTGGACTTGGGCACTGTTAGGTTGACAGTAGGACTTTACGCTCTTAAGGGTCTTTTTACAACCTAAATAATTCTATGACTCTATTTATTCAAAATTATATTTCTTAGTTTGAAATAAACTGAATGTCATACAGATTCTACAAACTTCAAAATTCAATTTACAATGTACTGAAATCAGACTGGAGCAACAATTCCTGTCATTTAAGCTACTTTATGAATTTAAGTATATGCACTGGATGGATATTTCTAGAAAGAAAAGTAATTGAATCTACTGAATCAGCTTTGATTCAAATACTGAATAGGGCTTTCTTATTTCTGTTCCTACAGTCTAATTGCTTTTATTTTAATATTCATTGAGTCTCAGGTGTGTGATAGGTTTAATACTCCTTGGTCTATATCCTCCAACCCTATCTTCCATAAGTGAAATGGACAAATAACCAATTTTGAAAATATTACCTAACGGGAAACTGCACCACAACTCATCTATGTAATTTCCGAATCTAGTCAAAGTTTTTTTGACAGTATCTGAATGTAGTTCTCCTTTTTCCTAAAATATAATCTTTTCTTTAGAAATTTATTTATTTAGAAATTTGTTTTTTAGAAATTTATTTTCTTAACAAGTTTTTTTTTTCTATTTTGTTCCAAAATGTGTGGCTTTCGCCAAACTCTGTTTACAGTAAGAATAAGAGAAGAGGATGACGAAATTGATGGTAGCATAGCAGTGTTTTTAAATTAAATGTATAGGTATTTTATGACCTGTGAGTCTATACCATAAATCTTTTAAAATTTTCCCAGAATGAAGGCATGGGTATACAGATCTTTTATTAGAATATAGTTAAATATAGGATTCTGTCTCTGATTGTGATATTTCCTTGTGAACAATTAAAATTAAAAAAGTATTACTATTTATATATGGTTTTCATTTTTATTTTTTGCTGTTTTAATTTGTAACTCTTTTGCACAACATCCTTCAGGCTTACATTACATGAACTGGTTAAGTACTATTTCAGCAAGGTTTTTAATTTAATTAGAATTCTAGTAGTCATTAAGTGTAATTGAATACCTCTTTGAAATATCTTTAAGGCATTTTCTAGATTTGGGTAGAACGTTTTATACCTTTGCCCTTACAGACCATCTCATTTTACTCTTTCTGTATTGAATAATACCACAATGAATAACCTTTTTTATAGATTGAATTTTCAGTTTAATTGAAGATTTGTCCCTTCAGAGATGCAACCCTTTCTCAGACCACTATCTGTTTTTTCTGTATTTTCTCTGAAATTGTATGGTTAAACGGAAAAACAACATTCAACATAAGGAGGTAACTGGTGGCTTATACAAGCTTAATGTCATCAGAATACAGAGCTCAAACTCAAACAGTTACTGAGGGAATGGATATTAATTATTAATTCTGGCTTCCCAGTTCTTTAGTACTTTTTAGTGCTCTCTGATTCTCCTCTACAGTTAATAATATATAATATATAATATGCAATATATAATATATTATATATTACACATCACACATTACATATTATATAAATGGATATATTTATAATATATTTTAAAAATATATATTTTTATTGCATTTCAAAATTGCCATGTTTCGTTATATCATGATACATATCAAGGTGTTTTTTTTCTTTATTTGATTGCTTTTTCATTGTTTTCTCTTTTTCGTGTGATTCAATAATTACCCAATTTTCATGCAGTCTATTAAGTAGACAGGTGGATAGTTCAGATGTTTAAGGACTTCTGTGTGTCTGCATTTGTCAGAGTGTATATTTCTTCAGAACTTTAGAATATTTGCGCAAATGTTCAGTATCTGAGAACAAGGGGAATACTACTTGGCTCCTCACACTGCAGTTGTGTGTTTGATTCTGTATCTTTGAGTAAGTAGATGCCTCAAGGCTGCACAAAAATTGTGCTATGCTCCTTCTTAATATGTTTCTCAGAGATTTGGAAACCTGCAGCGAAATCTGTACAGTTACAAAATCTGTGAGGTTGATTTCTCTAAGCATTTAGTACTTTAAATGCCAGGAAAAATAACATGAAATTCTAATTATGACGTGATGAAGTTGCTTAAGCATTAGTATTACATCAATCTCTAAATGAAAAAAAAAAGTGGACTCTTTCTTGAAATAAACATGAGACCCTTCTCATGCTGAAATACAACATTTTATTTTGCATAAATTATTCTAATTTAATTGCAGAGCAAAAGAGTAATTTTTTCTGTTTATAAATCAGCCTTAAAAATTACTTCTTAGCTAAAAGCACCTAAACTCTCTTCCTGCAGAGAAAAATGATAAAGAGCTCTTTTTATTTGTTTTATGCAGTTGTTCTAACTTGTCTCTATTAAACCAGGATAGGAGCTGATTCAAAGAAACATTCCTTTCCTCAAACTCTGTCTTGGTCAGTTTAGACAGCCCTTCTAGAAAACTGGTGTTTATTTCCCTTATTTATTTCTTGCAAAGTTTATAGCATGCATTATATATATGTGTAATTGTGTCATCATCTGATCTAATAAGCTTTAATGGCAAAGGCAGGCTTATTGTATAAGCCTCAAAGCCATTCTACTATTATACAATACTACTTTCAACAGCCAAGATGCTGTAACATTTAAGTGTTAGGTGGCACACAACTGTTCAGTCTACCAATTGCTCAACCTACTCTCAGTAAAGAGTTTATTGTTGTGATGCCAGGGGAAAAAAAAGTCTACATTGCATTTTGCTTGGATGATCAACCTGAATAATACAAAGGTAAACTGAGATTCACTACGAAATGGCAACATTTAACTGTTATTTGTTGTTCTTTGTTGTATATTCAACAGCTAAGCAACTATATTCTGCTTCTTTGCCCACAGCGTAAGAGACCTATTTCATGGAGTCAGCACATTGCTTACTGTGTGTTTCCTTCCACTTGGACATTTTCTCTAGCTTTCTCAGCTTGTGCAGAGCACTCAAAGCACAGTCACACAGGTGATCTGGAATTTAGCTGAAAATGTAGAGAATGATGTATTTTCCCAGTCTCTAAAATCTGTTCTTATACAAAAATCATTTAAGAGTGAATTTGAGGGTGAAATTTTACTCTGGAGTTTGAAATTTGTGACAAAGTAAAACTTCTTATCACGGTGTCCAGTTCCACCACACTCAAGACTACTTTACTTTCTCTCCTGACCACAGTTCTTACTTGGATTCTGAATCTGTGTTGTTCTGACTTGACTTTCAAATTTCCATTTCCACTTTAAGGAAAAACTAATCTACTCAATTTTTTTTTTTTTAATTGCAATACTAGCCCATGATTTTATTTTATGTTTTCAATTTTACAATATTAATTGTTAAGTGTCAGTTATAAAAGTTATGGGGAGATTATTTTGAAGGACATTGAAACGTGTAATAAAGTTTTAGGCTTTATTGAAGATCAAAATTAAGTTTTGCATATGAAATTTCTGCATAACTTATTCATAGAAGACCATAATAAATGAATAATTCAAGCAGCACCTCTAATTAGATGCTAAAAAAACTCCTCTGTAGCAGCCTATCATTGCTTTAATGATCTAGAAGCAGATTGAGTCTGAAAAGCAAAGAACTTCTGCTGAAAGTCAAGTTAGCAGACAATTATTAAACTGTTCAACACAATTGAACTGCTATCAATATAATTTATATCCATAAACACAGAGAAAAATTTATATCCATAAACTTAAAGAAAATACAGTGCTAAATATAAGCTGTTACTAGCACTGGAAAAAAAAAACAAAACAAAACAAAACCAGACCATGAATTATAAGCTTTGAGTCCTAATATTAAGGGATAATGGAACTTTGTATATTAGAACACAACAATGTTTGTTTCTATTAACAAACATATTTAATTTCTCACAATTGAAAAAATCTGCTTTCTTTGTACCTTAGTCCTTATGCCAGATATTAGAATTATTTTAATATCATTATTAAATCTTTCATAAATGGTTAGGAATGAAAGAGCACTTGAAAGTTCTTCTGAAAAAACACCTTGCTCATGGAACAGGCTGCTAAATATGGTAGATATTTGTCTGAAAATTTGTTGCTTCCTTTAATATTGAGTATTCTTGTATCTTTTTAAGAAAGTATGTCCCAGATTTTAGTAATTGTCCTACAAGGTTCTGCCTGACATCAAGTTCAATCTTCCTCCTAAGTAAGTCGAAACATACCTTCTCTTGCTGGAATGGAAAAAAAAGAAAGATATTTCTTTCTTCTGTGCTGAGGTTTGTTTGGTTGTTTCTTTGTTTTTTTATTCGGAGGAGGTGTTTGTTTATTTTTGTTGCTTAATAAAGACTGCTATGTCCCAGATCCGGTAATTTTTAAACTGAAATTTCTTAAGTTTTTTGTTACATTAACTCATTGTCCTTGACAAATTGCGAACTTCTGAGGTCCACCTGTGTTGTTCCCCATTTTTTGGTCATTCTGAAGGAAAGTATGTTGTTAGCTAGTTGCATTTGCTACTTAGTGCACGCTCCAGATATTGTCTGGTTTACTTTTTTTTGGTTTAAATAGTAACGAGGAACTTAATTGTGCAGAGTACAGAGTAGTGCACAGATGTAGCATATTTCTTTCCTTATGAATGTCCATATTGTCAAAGTGTTTTTTGAGGGAATGATCAAATCATGTAATGAAAATATTTACTGTTTATATCTGTATTAATAACAAAGTTAAGAAATTCCAGAAAAATAGCTGCTTGAGAGACAAAATGCTCAAATTTCTTTCACTAGTTGAGAACTACTCCTCAGATACCTATTATAGCTGCTATTTCAAGATTTTTTTGAAAGAGTAGATACTAAAAGAAAAACTTATGGACAAAGTTTTATGGAAGTTTTTACTGCACATCTATAGGACTATTTTCAGTTTACCGCCTGTCACTGAATAGAAGGCTCATACTATTAACATTGAGGTCTTGAACCTTCTTTCTGCAAGACAGAGATATTTTAGCCTGTGCAGTACTTTTTATGAAATGTTCCAGCAGTTACATGGAGCACAGTGAAATCATATGTCAATAATTTCATAAAAATTGATGTAGAAGATTTCCTTTATAGCAAAGTAGAAATATTATTTGCAGGTCACAGTCTGTGCTGTTCTGTAACTGTTGGCTGTTATGGTTTTTTTTGCTTCTTTATGACTCTCAACTCTCAAAATTACCTAATTTATTTCAAAAAAATGAAATTAAATTTAATGCTAGTACTACTAATTAAATAATATTACTGTTCATAAAATCACAAGAGGAAGTCTAAAGAAAACTTTAAAAAAGGAGTAAAATAGTACTACAGACATTGAAGGAGAGTCATTATTATTTAACAGTCAAAGCTGCCGTAATGAGATTCCTAAATAACATTTGTTAGGTAGGAACAGACATTCAGCAAACTGAAGTTTAATTGCAAGGTCTGAAATGTACACAGAGCTGCTGTTCATTCCACAGTTTAAAGATTCCTTTGGCTGCTGGGCTTCTGGGAAATAAAAGTGAAAAACAAAATGTATAGGGTATGAACTTAAGCTGATTTGTAAAGGTTAATGGGAAGAAAAGAGAAAATAGAAATAGCTAGTCAAGAAATTTACAAAACCTTTTTTGTTGTGTTTTGTTCTATGGAAGTGAAATTAAAATCCCAATACTTCACGGAAAATCAGTAACTTCTCACAGCAATGTTCTTTTCACAGATGTTTCAGTGATAACACAAACACCAGCTCTTGCATTGGTTCTTACTCAAGTGCTGCTAAGGAATCTCGTTTTCATAACTGTAATTGGCAAATAATTATCTTTTTTTTAAACTAAACTTTCACCATGTGTCCGTAGCACAGATTTTATTCTAGTTCTTTGCTGCTTCAATCATTGAACGGCCTTCCCCATAAGTTTTCTTGCCTCAAAGTTTAATTCATTCCTGTTTCTACTTTTCTATCAGAAGTATTTCAAACTAATGACATGCTACATATTTAATTGCTTCAGCTTTAATTCTTCTTCTGGCTTTTAAAAGTTATTTGCACCATGTCCACATGACCCTATTATGCATCTTCTGTATAGTGTATGGCAAACACAAAGAGATCATAAAGTCAGGATGTTTGTTTCTTTTTATCTAACCACTGTTAGGATAGAACTTGGAAAAGATCTCCTAACATTTAAGTGGTAACTACCTGGAAGCATCCTAGCACTAAAGGAAAGGCTTTTGTTTGGGTAGTGCTCATTTCAGGTTAGCTTTGACTTACAGTGATTTTACTACAACCTTTATCTTGTCACAGCTTTCTCTCCATCCCTACTCCAAATAGTTGCTCTGTCTCATAATTACTGGCAATTTTGAGCAGACTTCGCAGATGAAAGCAATTATTTTTGCTTTGGAAATAACTGAAATAGTCTTTCAAACACTGCTTTGAACCTGTGATTTATATAGTATTGTTACTGTGTGACAGTATAGTACAAGAGAATTAGTAAAGCTGAAAGAAGACATAAGGAAAATGCAGAAAAACTATTAATGACTTTCTAGAAGGAGAAAGCGCGGGGCTAGAAAATCACTGGGCCTTTGAGTGATGGAGTAACTGAAAAAGGATAGCAGATGCTATCATCTGCTCACAGTCTGAGAGATTTGGGCTTGTTCAACCTAGAGAAGAGAAGGCTCTGGGAAGACTTTATAGCAGCCTTCCAGTACTTAAAGGGGGCCTACAGGAAAGATGGAGATGGGCTCTTCATCAGGGAGTGCAGTGTCAAAATGAGGGGTAATGATTTTAAGAAGGTAGATTCAGATTAGATTAGGAAGAAATGTTTTGCTGAGAGGGTGATGAGGCTCTGGGACAGGTTGCTCAGAGAAGTCGGGGATGCCCCGTCCCTGAAGGTGTTCATGACCAGGTTGAATGAGGCTATGAGCAACCTGATCCAGCAGAAAGTGTCTCTGCCAATGGCAAGGAGGTTGGAAGTGCAAGGTCTTTAAGGTCCCTTCCAACTCAAACCATTCTATAATTCTATGCTTATACATCTTTATGTGATTCTATACTGAGGGAGAACAATGAAGCATTGCTGAATAAGTGTTAAAAGGAGTCAACTAGGTGAAATCAGGTATATCCTTAAGACTTATTGATGTACTGGGAAATGGTTAGCTGTGAGTTTAAGATTTTTTTTCCTAAATAGAGAATTGGACAGGCCTTCACACTATGTGCCTCTCTGGAGATATAACTGGAGATCAGAACCTATTTTAAGTTGCAGACTTAAAATACTTTATGCACTTAAATGATGCTTTTTGTTTGGGTTCCATTCTTTCTTTGGAATTTAGATCAGCATGTTTGGACCTGTTGAAGTTACAGAATAATTTGCTCTGCACATGATCATTTTCAAATAAAGTAAGTACTCTGTGTTGTGGATCAAGTTGCCTTAGCTAGCTAGACTTTGCTAAACAGTGTAATTTCTCTTCTGGCATTTGAAGTTTTGGTTAAGGTGATGAGGTTATTTCTTCTGAACTCCTTTTTTCATGCATTCTGTTCCTTTTTCCTTATGTCTATATCTCTTTTTTTTCCCTACACTGCTCCCATCAGTGTTCCCATCAGTATATAGCTTGAATTAGCTGTCTAGTGAAGCTAAAATGAGCACTGTTTGGAAAAGCAGGAATAAACCAGCCTATATGATTGTTGCTACCTTGGAGGTTGTGGATGAAAAAGGATCAAGAAATTTGTAAATGCTTCATTTAAGAACTGTTTCTGAGGCACTTAGGAATTAGACCAACAGTAGGTTACTGTATTGTGGTGAGGCAGAGGAAGAAATACACAGCTGAGGGAACCCAGAGAAACTCAAGGTTTAAAAAAAGAAAAAAACATACTCATGCTATGTAGTAACTTAGCAAATGTGAAATGTAATGGATGTTTGCCCAATACAATTAAAAAATTGTATTACAAAGAAACCAAGAGTGGTCCCTACTCAGCAAGAGTGGCATGGAACTGAAATACAAGATATTAATCACATTAATTTCTTATAGAAGTTTAGTATGTCTTTCAGCCTGTATAATTTGCATTGCTCCTTCAGTAAGGGCAATGAGTATAATGTGTAAAAGCATTTCACATACCTTTATTTGCCACATGTGTTAATTACAGTCAATTTATGTGATATCATGTATTTTATGTCATAAATTTAGCATCATGACTTGGCAGGCAAAGAAGTAACTACCTGAAAGGCCATGCTCCCATTCTTTTACTGTGATTTTCTCTACTGCTTCTTCTTCTGTAATCAGAAATTGTTCAAGTTCACGGGAGGGAAAAATATAGCATCCATGTGGGTCTTGTGATCTCTTGATGACTAAAATCTTTGCTAGAAACCAGAAGTGCAAAAATTATCTCCGTAGTTAAAATAATTGGCTTAATTTCTCCGTTTTCTTTGTTTCTGTTTTGGTCAGAAGAAGTTTCTTGGGAACAACTTTCATAAGATCCCATTCATTATACACTTGTCATTTTACAGAAAACATATTTCAGGCTGTGATTTACTACACCTCTTTACTGGGATTTGAAAGTTTCATTCTATATTCAAGTATACTAAGACAATTTTGATATTTTTCTTCCCTGTTATTGATCTGTCTTTCCTGTTGCAAGAAAGTTCTCAGAAATCCTCAAATTTCAGGCTTTATGGTGCTGTGAGAGTAAAGACCTGCATTGCTTCAAATTTATAAAAACCCCATAGATATTCCTGGACACTTAGCTCTGTAGTTAGTTGTGGTCAAAAGGCAAGATACCCTAGTGTAATGAACACCAGTCATGATGTCTGGTAATATCATAAATGTGGGGACCCTCTATGTTGATTTAAGAAGGCTGAATACAGGATGAAAATGAAAATTTTATGTCTTAATAAGTTCTCAAAATTTCAACATATTAATTTTTTTAGGATTTCTGGTTTGGGTAAATAATCAAAAATTTTTGTTCTGATTTACTTGGAAACTATCCCAACCAAGACAATCTTTCACAAAAGGAGACCTTTCTTTTGTCCAGCCATACAGATGACCACTCTCATTTTTCAAGTATTTGAGAATTCTGCAACAGGAGCACAGAGGACATCATGGCACATTAAGAATGTTTTTCTCAAAAAAATTCATAAGAACTTTCCTTTTTTTAAGGGCCTGAACACCTTGAAAACAGTTTTTATTAAATGTGATGAAGGCCACCTTGGTAGCAGCCCTCTATTTTATCTTGGTTTTACTTTCAGTAATGATCACTGATACCGCATTTCCCAGCTCACTTTTTAAAAAAGAACATCGGAAAAATTTTCCATTGGAAATGGTTTTATTTTTCCTTTCCTTCTACCTTTCTACTAGTTATTCATATTATACAATGTTTAGCTACTAGAGGAAAATAATTATTAGTGGACAGTTAAACCTAAAATTGGATTTTGTGTTATGTCGGTAAATAAAAGAGGTGATTTTCCTCAAACATGATTTTGTCTCAGAGGCATTTCTTTTTGATGAACTTATTCTTCATTCAGATAATCTAGATATGATTTTTCCTCTGAGGACATTGCTAACATATGTTTCTGTTTTAAATCATCAATAATTATCAACATATCTAAAGTGTGTCTACTCTTATCAATAGTAATACATTCATACTTCTAAATAGTTCAAATAGTTTAATTACTTTATTATTCTGACTATAAATAAAAAAATGAACCTATGAAACAGCTTACCTCCCCCTGAGGGACAAATAGGACTAGATAAAGAGAGCTATGTATAATAAACTGAGTACTAGAAATGGAAGGAAGCAAAAAAATAGACAAGTTGAGTCTTAAGTGAAAACAGGAAAAGTTTTTGGCAATCATGGCGTGTAATATTTGAGGTGAACAGCTCTGCAAGACATAAAAATCACAGATGCAAGAGCAAACATCAAAGCTAAAATTTGAATAGATTCATGTTGAACCATGGGGAAGATAAGATTGCGTCTGTGCCTATGAGGAGCTTTAAAGAGAGGATTTTCTTTTTGCTTGCTTCTTGGGGTTTTTTCCCCATTAAACTGTGAACTGATTTTTTAAAAACATGAGGTTTTTGCTAGTCAGATTTGAAAGTAAAGTTACAGCTTTACAAAAGAAGGAAATAAACCCCCAAACTTACTCAATTCGAATGGCAAATTTGAATAATGATGTTCTTTAATCTAGGTTTTTATGTTCCTTACATGTAAACTGGTCACATATCTCCTTTTCATGTTTCCATAAGCTCTCTAAGAAGATAGTAAACAAAATATACTAATAGTATAAATACTGAAAATGTTGTACTGATAATTACCACTAAAATGTTCATGGGAAATGGATAATGCAATATTTATATTACATTTTAAAGAATACGTACTACATATAGCAAACAATACCAAATGAGACAAAATCAGGTACTAAATATGTGCTTATTAAATCAGCACATATTAGCCCAATTACTGATGAAGCAGAATGTCACAAAAAATTGTAGATTAGGAGAATTATAATTTATATGATAAAGGCTGTTCACAAGGCCTCCAAATTAAAAATAGGTCCTTGCATTTTCTAAATTTTCAGTTTTCATTTCCAGTCTTTGTAATGTAATTAAAACTGCACTCCATGATGGTAATATTTAATATTATTTATAAGTTTTGTTTTTATATTTTAATACAGCTTACATTACAAACCCTATTATGTTGGGTTTGGAGGAGTCACATTAGATAGAAATTCTTTCCAAAGTTCAAAAGGATTAAGAATTCTGTGGTCTGTAATTAATTTGGAATGTTTCAATTTCTTTTACAACACTCTACAGTGCAGCGAAAGTAAAAATTACATATTTGCACAGTTTCTTTCTGATTAGGTGCTTCCAGTATTGTATGAAATAAGGCTATAAATTAAAATAACATATCAGAACATGCTGACTAGAAGTATTACATCTTAGGTCTTTTCTGTCACACACTTTAAACTCCTCTAGAACCGTTTAGTCTAGTACTAATTTCTCATAGTATCATAATAAAGTTGACTGACTGATAAGGAAAAAGAATTTGTTTGGTAGTTGTTACATCAGAAGGACAGGATGTCATACAGAGGGACCTGGGCAAGCTGGAGAATTGGGCTTGTGTAAACCTTGCCGCTATAGTATTTATAAATCTTTCTAAGTCTTCCAGAAAAAGTTCTAGGATTGTTACTTTTCTTTTGGATAAGAAACTATGCCCAATGAGCTAATCCAGTTCTTATAAAAAACGTTCAAACAATGCAGTGTAAAGGCAAAATCAGTACAGCTGTAGCATAATTGTTTATATGTGTATACCAATATGAAGTAGTACTTAAGGATATTCTTTGATACATTACTGGTCTTGGTAAACTTGCTGTGTGCATTTCTGGATGATAAGAAGGAACAAACTGATGAAAGTCAGCTCAGATGTGCCACACTTTTCGGCTCTTTGAGATGACTATTGATCTTTGAATATCAAAATGTTGTGGAGAGCCAACATAAACTTCCCTGTTGGTCAGGCATTGCAGAGCTACTACTTTTTTCCCTCACAGAGCAAAGTCCCATAATAAAACCTTTTCAGAATTTCTGACTTGCACACAATATTAGTTAAACCTGCAGACATGGGGGAACACTCTGTTTCCCTGAGCCTACTGGAATAAAACAGTTTTGCTATTTTTCATACAACTGCTGGTGTTCAAGAGAATAACATAAATCCCTCTTTGTGGGTTCAGAGCAATCACAAACCTCCATTCCATGTGTTTATAGAATATTATATTCATGCTGTTATCAGAAGCCTTAACTTAGCCAATGTTATTTCTACCAGGGATGTAGAAACTACTTTGTTTTTTCATAAGGGAGAAGCCATCCTACCAGAGATTTCAAGTCACTGGCTCCCAAAAAAGGATCGTGTAAGAAGATGAAAATTTTAAAAAGATTGTGGGAGAGTTTGTAAGATAGCAAACCATCATTTTTATGTAAAACCAAGTCACAAGAACCTTCACCCAGTATATTCTTCAGAAATGTCTCAAGGAAGACTTATATAGGCTGCGAGGATTGTCTTTTCCATTTCTGTCATGAAGGTGGGAAAAAAAAGTATGGTATTAATATACATAATATTTTACAATTGAGGAACATTTCTTTAAATACTTAATATTTAATTACGGCTCCACAACTGCAAGTATGAAAGCATGTAATGTCATGTAATACAACATGGTAAGAACTGACAGAGTGGAAAAACTTAGGAAGTGAAATAAATATGTTAGAAAATATCAACTGTTTAGTTGCATTTTTGTAAGCATTACAATATAGCGTGAACTAAGTTCTAACAGAACATATAAAGCAATTTTTATTTCTTCAGAAACACATCTGTCTCCTGCTCTGAAACAACAACAAAAAAGTGCAATTGTAACATAACACAGTTGTCCATGCTTGATTTCTTCATTGGAGAGTACAGGTTCTTCTCCAGTGGTATAACTAAACACGAAGAAATTTCATGATCAAGCTGATAGAAATAACAGTTCCTTAGCTCTAGGTAATAAGAATTTATTCAGTAATTTCTATTGTATCTCCAAGAGATATAATTCTTCTCTTTTCCATTTTATTTTACCCTGCGATCTTTGTGTTGTTGTTTTGAGCCCCAGCTGGCAACAAAGAGCCACTCAGTCATCCCACCTGTTTCTGAGTCCCACTGGAGAGGTAAATCCAAAAAAACAAAGGCAAAACTTGTGGGCTGGGGTAAGGACAGGGAGGGGTCAAAACCCAATTACTATTATGAGCAAAAAAACCTCAAGTTTGGGAAAAAAAATCTAATTTATTATCAATCAAGTCTGACTAAGATGCTGTGAAACAGAAAAATAATCCCCACAAAAAAATACTAGTCCATTCTTGACAAGTTTGTCTTTTCCTCCTGATGTTCTCTGCCTCCTACCCCCTGCGCAGTGCAGAGGGATGGGAATTGGGGATTGAAGTCAGTCCATCACATCTGGTCATTGTCGCTCCTTCCTTTTCAGGCTTTTCCTCACCCTCTTTCTCTATTCAAGTGTGGGGTCTCTCCCAACAGAGAGTCCTACATGAGTCCTTCCTGCCAGCTGCAGTCCTCCATGACCTCCTTCAGCACAGGTTTCCATGAGGTCACAGCCTCTTTTAGGCACCTCTATCTGCTCCAGTGTGGGCTCCTCCACAGGCTGTGCAGGTGGATATCCACTGGACCTCCTTATGAACTACAGATGACAGCCTACTCAACCACAGTCTCCTCAACGGGCTGCAGAGGAATCTCTGCTCGGGCATTTGATGCATTTTATTCCTCTCCTCCACTGACCTTCATGTTCTCTGCAGTGCTCTTTTTGTCTTATCTGATGCCTGCAGGGCTCTTTCTCCCACGTCTTACTTCTCTCTTTGCTGCTGGGCCAGGCCAGACAGGTCGACTGGTCAAAAGAGCCCTGGCAGCTGGCCTGCAGGTGTTGCACTGCTCAGGGCTCCCAGCATCTATATTCTCTTCTCTTACAGTATCAGCAGTAATTAAAAGAATTTTAAATTATAACCTACTGTGACTAAGTACCTTTCTTACTGGGACCATAACGACTAGATCCTCCAAGTGCAAAACACCCACTAGATCAAAGAATATACTGCTTTTCAAAACATCTATTTTTTTAATCCCATTTTCTTCTATGTTTAAAGGTCTTATCAACTCATATATAAAAATTCACTGTCAGTTTCAATTTCTTCTACAGTTATCATTTTTGTCTTCTGATAATCATATTTACCCTATTGTTTTTCTCCTTCTACTGAAGTGTTAATTAAGACATGTCATTCCTTCCCTTTTCTTTTTATCCTGATTATTTAGGGTGGAAAATTACAAGAAACCTACTAGATATGGTTACTTCATAAGGTCATGGGTACTAAAAAGCCTGTAAAATTTATTCTTGTTTGGCAAATGAAATTGTATAACCTTTTTTTCATCTTCTACCTGGTTCGTTAACATGTTATTATTAAAGCCAGTCTATGAAGGTCTTCAGCAGAACCTGTCAACCAGAGTACATACTCTAGATAACTAAAGACTTTTGTTTTTTCCCACTAACAACAATAACATTGAACTTCCAGGTATCTGCTATTCCTATCCCCTGTACTGTCTAAATTCTCAAAAGCATGAGACAGTGTCTGTCTTGTACAGCTAGATAGGCATCCTTCTAACTTATACATTTTCGGTCTTCTGCTGTTCTTTCTTTTCCCTAATGAAGACCAATTGTGAAGTCACTGCATTTTTTTTTCCAGAATAGAAATATATTATTTTATTTGTTATAATACAGTATACATAACTGTTCGATGTTTAGGGCTCAGGTAGTTTATAGCACAGTGCAGGAAAGAAAGTAATCTATCTAAAGTAAAGGAGGAAACAGACAAGTTATAAATTACTAAGACAATAGGCAGCAAAGTACCCCACACTTTTAATATTGCTTGATTTCAGTGGTGTTATGCGTTGCACATTGTATCTTCCCAGAGGAAAAAAAATTTATTTCAGATGAGCTTCATATATACTTAAAGTCAGCAGTGCATTAATATAATGAATATCGTATTAGTATAAAGGGGATATGCCATTGGCATGTGCTGTTTGAACTGTTTTTCTCAAAAAAATTAGCAAAAGAAATTTATAATCTTTGGTAGTTAATATTCCAATAGAAGGTGTTCTTTTAATTTTTTCAGTCTGCACTCATTTTCTGAAATTCAGAAGATCCTGCATACTCTGATTGCACGCAAAGAAGATCTTTAGATGATGACACATTGATTTCAAGGTTTGGAAATCAGCTATACTTTGAAGAATCCTTTCAGAAAAAATAATATTTCATATGAGGCATTCTAAGTAGAAGTGTTCATTATTTACATACTAGTGAAACTGAAATTTGAGATCACTCATGAGTTTACTTGTTTTGTAAGTTTTAGGAATGATCATGATTATATTTGTAGAGAGGTAGTGTTCAGTATCCAGAAAGTACTTAAGTTTTGTAGGAGGATTTAGTAAGGTGTCCTGTAATGAAGTTGTTCACTACACAAAAGGCATGTTTACATGTTATAATACTGTACTTATATTTGAATGTTAGAATGGGATGTGGTACAGAAGAAATATCGGCTAATTGGAAGAACTTCCTTATTCTGCTCCAGGTGGGGCCGATGTCATAAGATGATCAGGAATGAGGTCTTGCAGCATCCTGGCTTTCACCACTTTTAGAATACAGAACCAGTGCACTGATGCACTGCCAGTGAAGGTGTAGCTGTTGCAGGCTGAGTATGTAGATTGAATAGACACTGCTAGTTCCCAAGAAGCTAATCTGTGGTAAGTTGAAGGACACAGAGTTGCCTTGGAAAGTGCCTAAAACTTCCTCAAAGGTATCTTTAATTGAGGCTAACATACTCCTTTAAACTGTTAACAACAACTAGGCAGCAACTGAGAATCAAAGTGAATGATAATATAGGCCTGTTTCAATATGCTAGGAAAATGGTGCAACAATGATCTTCATCAATATTTCAAGTGTGGTGAGACCTTTTTTGATGTTCATAGGCAAATGATATTATACAAACATATGCTGAACCTAAGATACTGTGGCCACAGCAGAGTCATCCTTGACTACTTATCGCAAAAACAATATTTCTGATTGTGGTGGATTGACTCAGACCAGCAGTTATGCACCCATCCAGTCACTTCTCTTCACTCTCCTAGCAGGATCGGGGAGAGAAATGGAAAAACAAGACAGTTTAAGAAGTGAAGAAAAAAATGGGAAACTACCCAAAATCCTAGCGAGTGATGCAAAGACACTCTCTCACCGTATTACACCAGCAGACTGAAGCCCTCTCAGACTGTACGCAAAGTCTACTTTGGAAAATTCTCCTCAGTTTTTATTGATGAACACAGCATTATGGCATGAAATATCTCTTTGGCTCAGCTGTCCCAGCTCTGCCTCTCACAATCTTTTGCCCACCTCAAACCTACCTGCAGGGGAGCATTGTGAGAAATCGAGAAGGACTCAGTGCTCTGCAAAAACTGTTCAGCAATAGCTGAAATATTGGTATGTTAAGAACACTGTTTTAGTCATAAATTCAAAACACAGCACTGTATGAGCTAATATAAAAAAACCTCCTCCCCATCCAGAGAGTACACTGACTTAAGTTCCAATTTGTAAAGTTTTTCACTTTAATCACTTTTACAGAAGATCACAGATATGTCAGAAATACTATATGTTAATCTTTTTAATTGTTTGTCAGTCCTTATTTAAAATGGCAGCTGTGTTGGTCTCGCGTGTTTATATTTTATAATGCATTTGATGTAATACCACAAATCATTTTTAATAAAGTTCTCATAAGACGCAGAATTCACAGCATATTACTATGAGGTTTAAAAGCTTGTTATGAAACAGTGTTAAAAAGAAACCATTCATTACGAGAAGATATAAACATTCAGATTTTTAATACTCACACAGTCCATGTTTCAAATGTGTTCAGAACAAAATAGATCAATATTTTATCGACTGTGAAATTCTGATTTTTCTTTTTAGATTACACTCACAATTCTTTTCACTCTGTGATTCTTTTTTATACACAGGCTACTGACCTAGGTTTTGTTTATAACTGAATAAGAGAATTTCTTAAAAATCATGGAATGTTTATTAAATGTGAATACAAATTTGATGGGTTTGGGTACTTGCCTATTATACCTATTTAGGATCATACTGGTGATATTTGAAATTTTTTTCAATTGTCACAAACACACCCTACTATATACAACAAAATAAAAATCACTAATATTTAGATAAATGCTTGTTTTCATTATGCTTCCACTACAGCCTATATTTTCTGAAAGTTCACAAACACCTGGCTATGGCAAATTTAACTGAAAGGGCAGGAATTCAAGATTTCTATTGTGCAAACATATTTGTTTGTCTCCTCAGATATGCCAACAGCAACATTTCCAGCATTCCCATTGCATGTTTTAACAAAGAACACCATCTCGACTCTTATGAGGTCTTGCTCGCAAGTACAGTCTATAAGCGTAAAGCTTTGCACAGTCTGTGAAACTGGAAATCGAAGGATTATCCAACACAGTTGAATTCAGCTTTCGGCATGCTGAAGAGAATTGATGACATTGTGTTACCTAAGCGTCAAAAGTCTGATAGCCTAGCGTATTGTGAACCTGACGAAGACTTGTACAGGGGACTAAAAGCACACAAAATAAATTCTGTGATTTTGGAATACTTTCGTAAGGATATTTATCACCTTTTGATGTAGGCATTTATTAAAATTCACAATCTTCGAGAACAGACGTGTCTGAGTCGTTTAGTTTAGCACTTTTCTTCTATTTATTCTTATTTATTTTGCCAAAATATGTATTAACATTATTTTTAATTACTAAAATAAAACCACCAATTTTTTCAACCTTTCTCAAGATATAATAATAATTTTGAAATAAATGTATGTAATTCTGCCAACGTTGGGTAGGTTCATTGAGCTAACTCAAAGACAGTTTTTGAGGACAAGAGTCCTGTCAAGGACAGAGTACAAACAAAGAAACCATTGGTATTCTTCAGAAAATGAGCTGGAGGCATTTTTGGTGGGTTTGGAGGTTTTTTTACATCCCTTACTACTGTGTTTTGACATAAACTTTTAAATAATTTTTTTTTTTTCACAGAAATGGTTCATTTAGACCTGATCACCTAACACAAAAACATTTGGAGGAGAGGTAAAATCTTGACGCAGTTACAGATAATATTAACCCCCCCCAGCAATATTGACAAATTATTATCAATATTTTTTTGCTGACCTAGTCAACATTGCCTGTGTTATCAACTAGCTCTTTTATCCTTAATTATGAAGAATTTGGTTCTGAAGAATTAAACTTATACTGAAGAGTTTCTTGGACACTGGTAAGCTTAATTCATTCGGATGTTGTCATAAGGTCTGAGAGGAAACTCACGTTGTGGTCTTTGTGAACAATAGCTGTTTTGGTGACTATTTGACTTTGAGCCAATAGATTTTATACATCCCTTTTTCTTCTCCGTTGCCCATTTAGACATTTTACATTCTATAGGATGTCTTCAAAACTTTAAAAATTAAATGGATACATACCCCTCATCATCTTATTCCACTCCGTTGCCTTCTTATTATCATACTAACTGATTACTTGTTGAGTGTATAACTGAAGCAGAGCATGATAATAGTTCATCTTCTTCATTCATACAGGATGCAAATCAGGACAATAAAGCATATTTCATGAATCACAATCATTCTTTAAAGAGATAGTGAAATTTGCTGGCGTCTTTGACCTTCATGGAGATTGAGTTCGTCTACTATTCCACACAACGGAGAAAAAATTTTACAGAGACAACAGAAGTTTTCTTATCAAATTAATGCATTTTTATAATATTTTTCAAAAATATATTTAAGAAGTCACTTGGCATTGTATGATGAGCCAATATTTCCTGTACAGTCAGTCTTTGGTACTTTTGCTGAGGCAACGTCTAGATGCCAGTTAGTGTAGGCTTCATTACACTAGACATTTCCCTTATGCGGGCTACCAGCACTGAAAATACACTTGGTTCATTCACTAGTTCCACAAAAGTCAGAAAATGTTATCCCTTAAGAGTCAGTAAGGTTTGGTCAAATGCAGGTACAACATCCATGACTTAATGAGGTTTATGCACACTTACTAGCAACCCGCGTTCTTTGCATTTATTCATAACTACTCATTAAAAACACATCAGCCATCAGCTGAAAGAGTTAACCCACCCTTTCAATTAACATAGTTCTATGACTTACTGCTTAGGATCTAAGAATTTTCTTTAAAAATGTAATAGATCAAAATGCACTGGTAAAGTTTTCTTCATCCACTAATTTACTCACTGACCTCATGAAATTACAGAACATTTTAACATCTGTTTTCAGAATGTATTTACAGACTTTTCTCCACCAGTTTTTAGCAAGAGACTGTATGTGTAAGAGATTTTAATTTGTGTTATTAAAATTTGTGCTTAATTCCCAATATAACTAACCTTGAAGAATTTAATCATAATTTAATTCTACTGTAAAGAATAGAAAATAATTATACAAGTGCTAGAATAGATGCAGATATTTTACTACGAAAAATATGCTTGCAACACGTCAACAAAAGAAAAGCAGGCTTTAGATGAAGATGTACTTTATCTCTCATATTCATTTCTTTTGGAGCAACTAATGAAAAACTATCATTTTACTGTAGCATGTGCTTCTTCACGTATCTGGATTTTTGTGTTTCCCATTTTATGATTACACAGGATCTTATCATTTATTCTGGGTCCTGAGTTGAACATTTTAGAGTATTTCTACTTTGGAGAGTATGTTAGAATGTGTACTTCAACCTGGGAATCATGAAAAATCTCTTTTAACAAGTTACATGTTTTTGAAATTCAGTTTAAATATTGATAAAATCTTGATTTAACCATAAAGGTACCAAGGAAGAAGCTTACATTACTGTATACATTTTCAACAGGTGGTATTCAATTTGATTATCAGTTCAAACTTCCAGAATGATGACAGTTTTCCAGCCTATTTTTTTTCTGCGTATTTTTTGCTCTAGCATTGTTCATTAAGATGTATAAATCTTAATGCATAAATCATAGGATCAAGGAATATCCCCCCTCTCTATCTCAACACCAAATGTAGCTGCAAGCTTGAAACCTGCCTATTCAACGTATCTTATAGTTAGGTCTCCCATCAGTAATAATCACTTTGGTGATTGACGGTGACTGCTGACCTTCTAGTAGATACTTTGCATTCCAGTGGAATAACTGCCAGTTACTGCAGTGCTGAAATGAAAAGAAATATATTTGATTCTTAACACAGCAAGATAAAAAATGCAAGCCATTTCAGTGATGTGGTAAATTTATTTTCCTTTGAAATCCCTGGAAACACAATTTTAGCCTGGACATGATTCTCAAATATACAGACCGAAGACCAGGTAAACAAAAATCTTCCCTCAAAGAACATAATTACAATACTTGTTTCTATGGAAAATACTAGCTTTATCAGTTTTAACAGCTGTTAGCATCTAAAAGCCGGGGCTGTTTTTATTCTCTCAAAGTACGTACATAATTATATTTATAATTATCGTATGCTTAGGTGTGTTTCCTGGAGTTTCCTCTCACTTTTCACCTAATGATGCTTAAAATTAAGTGAGTTCTTCGGCTGTCACTTGCTGCAGAAGTACACGAGGGGATATATTTTGTTGCCTTTGGTCTGTCTTTGCTATTCATTGCCTTCACAGAGCAGACAAAATGTGAAACTGAAATTAAAATTATGTGATTTATCTTACCATACAAGTTTTAAGGATCTTGCGATACCTTTTTGCCTAAAATATACATTTTGAAAACACAGATGAAAGGAAAGACCTATCAAGACATAATTTCTTATTATCTAAAATAAGGAAAAGAAGGAAGTGACCCACTATTTTTATTGTAGTTCTAGCTAAAATACTAAATCAGATACCAGTAACCTAAAAATACATTTGATGCATGTTTTTGTTCTTGCAAAATCATTTCTATTTCAGGATTCATGTAGTGATTTATCTTCTGAGACTCACTATCCATGGAAAAATAAAAACTTGAACTAAATTTTATTTCAGATGCAGTATCTATTATCAAAGATGCTCAGTAGCAGTGTGATCATAGTATCAGAAATTTAGTAGAGATTCTGTTCTTTATCATTGTCTTGTGAATAGCTGCAACTTGGTACAATAACTCAGAATATGTCAACTTCCTTAAAACTGGTTTAGATAAGTACACATTGATATGTTGGCTGCTTCCTATTTGCCTGCCAAGAGCTTTATTATTCAGTCTTTCTTCCCATCAGAAAACTAGTTTGAGTTCTTTATGCACTAATTGAACCTCATTGAACAGTTATTTGTGATGAGGTTAAATACTGTGCCTGCCCTCTTTCCATATGTTATCTATACCTGTAATTTCAACAGAGGACAAAACACTCAGGTTAAGATTTTTGTTAAAGGATGGGTTTTTCTAGGGTATTTTTTCTCTAGTGGGAGAGGTGCAACTCCCCCACATCTAGCAATTTTCTTTTTTGGTAGACCTGAGAACTACGGTGAAACAGACTTGTTTTGAAAAACACCAGATCTTTATGGTGAGAAAAAACAATAACTAAGGAAGGAAAATTTAAAGAATGCAAGTAAACAGGAGCACAGAACTTCAAACTATTGTTAGAGAAGAGAAATACATGGAGAAGTAGGAATCATAGGGGAGAAAAATTATAACCATCCAGAGTAAAAGAAGTAATTATTTAGTATTTTCAGAAATTGAAAACAAAGAGAAAAAAAGTCTTTTGACTTGGACTAATAAGTGTATACTGGATTCATGAACAAGTTCTCATGAATAGATATGATATTTCTTCCTCTCAAAAGCTGACTGACTCATGGAGCAAATTTTACTGATCTTGTCTGGGTCCATTTTTTTTCAAATTCCACTGGGGTCCATGAAAATAGAATCATCATATTTTATCCCTTTAAGTGGAAATCATCATGCATAAATAAACAGTATCTTGTTTTGATTAGAACTTTGCTTAGAAGTTTATTAATTTGGATGCATGAGAAACACAAATACCTTATCAATGCATATGTTATGTTGACCCATCATATATGGAACTATATATTATTTGTTCTTCCACATTTTTGCATCTGTTTTTGCCTTTTTGGATGTTCACTCTTTCTGTTTTATATTCACTAGCATATTTCACGGGCATGTAAATGGAAAAAAGAGTCTCAAACTTTTCAATTTTGAAATTTCTGAAAAGTAAACTATCCCGCTATACAGAAATATGGATCATGTTATTAATATCTAACTTCACTTTTACAAATCCCTTAACTTCTGAAGATGAAAGGTACTGAAGAAAATGATAAGATGTATCTGAGATAAATTTAAAAAATTATAACAGAAGATAAAAATAAATCATTCAACCAAGGTTACACTATTAACATAATACTGCTTGATAATATTTTCTAGCCCACCTTTTCCTCTCTCATCCTTCCTTCATTATTTCTTTACCTTCCCAACTTCTAGAGTTGCTCTTCTTTTTGATTCTCCCTGTCCTTCCAATACCACGTTATCATTTCCCTTGCCTTGGCTAATTAAACTACCTGAAATTACTGGTTTGCCTTCCTTATGAAACTTGTCCCTGACTCTTTATTCTGTCTTTATTCTGTCTTCAATTCCAAAATGTGATCATAGAATCATAGAATCATAGAATTACCTGAGTTGGAAGGGACTCAAAGGACCATTGAGTCCAACTCTTATCCCGACATAAGACACTTCGAACATTCACACCGTGTGACTGAGGGCATTGTCCAAACACTTCTCAAATGCTGGCAGACTTGGTGCCATGACTGCTTCCCTGGGGAGCTGTGCCAGTGTTCTACCACTCACTGAGTGAAGAACCTCTTCCTAATATCCAATCTAAAACCTCCCTGGCACATCTTCCTGTCATTGCCTCTAGTCCTATCATGGGTTGCAAGAGGGAAGAGATCAGCAGCTGTTTCACTTCCTTCCCTTGTGAGAAGGCAGTAAACAGCTATGAGATCCCTTCACAGCTATGAGATCCTCTCATGTGATGGTGATCATCACTGAATCATAGAATACTAGAACGGTTTGGGTTGGAAGGGACCTTAAAGATCGTCCAGTTCCAATCCCCCCTGCCATGGATAGGGACACCTCTAAGCAGACCAGACTGTTCAAGAGCCCATCCAGCCTGGCCTTGAACGCTTCCAGGGAGGGGCATCCACAACATCCCTGGGCAGCCTGTGCCAGATTCTCACAAACTTCCTTAAACTTGACTGAAATTTCACTCCATTTTTATCTTGACATCCTACCTTACTTTTTCCATTTTAAACTTCTTACATTAAATACTCTTCAGTTCTTATTCTTACATAAACACTAACCAAACATGGTTAATAAGTAGTTTAAGTTCCAGTTCTGAGAGCTTCAAAACAAAGTAATTTATTATAAGAAGTCATCTTTTCCAGAAATAGAAAGATAAATTTTTGTCAACAGATAATACGATTGAATCATTTAAAGAATCTGGCCAGGCTGATAATTTTTCAATGGAACCAATCATCACACAAGATTTGGGAACAAAGTAATGCTTAAGCAGGTAGGAGGCCTTTACAAGCTGCAACATTCAATGCACATCTGGTGTCAAATAAATGCCTTTAATGGACTGAATACAAACTGTATTTAGTGTTATTTGACAAGATTATTTGACCAGATCTATGCTAAACATCCATCATCCAAAAAAAAGAAAATAAAAACAACAGCCCATCTATATTTTAAAGGTTTTAATTGGGATAATTTCGCTAATTTACCAAAGGCTGGCAGATACCCTTTGTACAATCTGGTCACAAAATTTTAGGATCGATCGTGTTGCCTAAATACCTCACCGTGAATTATGCTCTTGCCTCTGCAGAGGGAAACTACTGGAAAACTAGGGAGAACTATAAGACAAACGGAGTGATGAACTGGTGTAAAAGTAACACAAAAGGAGATCATGACATTATCTTGAATCGTTTTCCTTAGAAACCTGGAGTGCTGCCGCCTGAGACCCACAATGGCTTAAACACATAGAAATTGTGAAAAACTTCTATATCGCCTCAAAACAACCTAGATTTTTAGATACGAAGAGATGATCTACATCAATTTAATCTGCTCATTTTTTTTGAAAATGAAAGCTACTACAAACCTGTGACATGCCGAGGCTTATACATTTGTCAGGTTAACTTCTTCCTACTAGGAGAGGATACTTTTACTTATGACAGAAAAAAATGCATGTGATAACTATGCTTTGTGTTATTCTACAATTATAAAGCACTTCACTTATCATTATTTGTAAGCGAATCAAATTGTGTTCATGGGTGAAGTCTGCCAAAAAACGTGAATTAACCTGGTTTTACTAAACCAAACTTCTGTGTACATTAATAGCTGTCATTTGCTGAAAAATTCAGATATTCTGTAATTCTTCTATCTACAGCTAGCCTCTGAATCTTTTATGTCAAGTGACTATCAGGACTAGGAGCACTCTCACTATTGCCTTTGTAAGTATAACACTTCAGAGTGAGTAAAGCCATAACATAGAACTGGCGAGAGAAATGCTGAAATGCCTATAAGGCTATATAGGTTATACTTAATATCGTTGGGTTTTCGACTGCTGCTAAACATGTACATGAGTAGAAATATTTTAGTAGATATGGACATATTCTAAAAAGATCATGGCCATTAGTTAAAACCCTGTAACTGGAGTCTCTTAACATTCTACCTGGCAAATTTAATGGGGTTATTATGTTTTATATATTCAATATCTGAACAAGCCTTTAAATAGAGGGAGCGTTTTTCAAGGAACTTTTGTTTTCTACCTGAAAAAGTTGTGAGTTCTGAGTTTCAATACCTGGAAAAGGGTATATATATATATGTTTTAATTCCAATTTACATTAAGCAGGATAATGCAACTAGTCTTGCAGTATCTCTATCTGTAGACTGCAGAGTTTATTTATTATTTTTAAAAAGCTATAAATCCCAGGAAATCACACAAAATACTTCATAAAGGATTTTAAACAGAAGGCTTGCAACATCAATAAGCTTCAATAGGGTGCATCAGTTTCCTGTAATCTGGACTTCTAATGATGTGAATTTAACTTTTTTATACTTATGCAAATTTTATATAAAGTTATTTCTCAGTCTGAGCTTCATAGCACAAAAAACCCTGAGTTTTTCACAATTTCTTGTTGACTATTATAATTAGTTTTCTATTTTTTCCCTTGACTTATTCAGTAAAACAGAATCAGATTCTCAGAGATTCTCCTGCAAGAACAGATTGGAAACCACAATATTATTACTTAAAACTAGTCAAAGATTAAATGAGAGTGTCTTTGCGTCTTTATCTGTATGCAACTGAAGTATGCTCAGTTTAAATAAAGAAAAGAAGAAAGGAAAAAAAAAGAAAGTAATGAGGAAGACTTAGTTTTTAGTTGTTTCAAATATCCTAAGTAAATGCATGATAAATATATATTGTTTCATAAGTTTGGCTTTGCAATGTCACAATGATGCCTTCAAAAAAGTGACCCTAAGAAATTAATTTGTTATTTCCATGAAAACGTTTTTGCTTTAACATTTGTGTCTAAGGTTCTTGATCCTTTGCAGAAAAAAAAATATAAAAGGAACACAATTAAGTATTTTACTTTGAATTCTGCTTAAATAGGACAAAAAGACTCGTAAATCTCTCGTAATTGTCTTCTCTAGAAGATACTGTAGTGGATTGATCTTCCTTTAAAAAATGACCTTTATAGGCCTTCCTTAACAACAGAGGTCAGCATCCACGGAAGTATTCCATATCTTCCTTTAACACAACACAACATATAAATAAGGTGCAGATAATAGAGAACGCTCTCTTCTTCTTCTGGCAAGATAGGGGAGCAGAAGGTCCCTACGTTGGTCCTATCTGCTGCTGAGCCTGCGGAAAATCTTTTAATGGGTCAGATTTCGCTGTCCAGCTCTCCACGGGGGAGGTGGTGTAATAAGATATCAATAATTCTTTACTTTGTTGACTTAAAATATATTCCTCTGTGCAGAAGCGTCTTGTGTGTTCAAAAATAGTAGAAGAGCATTTCCTTATTGACATGCCAAAAATGTCTATTCCAAATGCTGGCAGTTCAAAAAGTTGCAATGGGGCTGCAACTTTAGGAAATGAACTGAACAATATCCATGAAAAATCTTTTCTGTCATTGTGCTTAAATCATTCTAAATTGTAACAACCATTTCCCACAAAAATATGAGAACAGATAGCTGAATTTATAATGCTTATAAGAACATTCAGGAAGTACTTGACTTATAGGCAGAGTTCACAACCTTTCCATGCTACATTGACTTCATCTATTAAATGTTAGACTTTCATATCTCATTTTGATTGTACCACATGTTGGAAGGTGGCGGGGGGTTCCATGTGAACAGCAGTTGAACATGGGTCGGTTGGTCCTAAGCAATAGGCAAATACCGTTATGAAAGGGAGGGTGAAAACTTTAATTGCCCTCACCTGATCAAAAGGGAGTCAGATTCAGATCCCCAAATCTGGAGTGGCAGGTTCAGTCAGTGCTTATTTTTTTCTGTTGCACTAGAGGGAAAAAAGAGCTTTATTCAACAACTGCAGTAGAAGCTACTGTTGGTGTTATGCTGTTGTAGGAAAAGTTTCCATGTCCATTTCCAAGATTTTCAAATAACCACAGTAATTATCTGTCCTGATTTCAATTGTGATAGTTTTCTTGCTAGAAGCTGGTATTGTGCTGTATTTTGGGGTTCAGATGAGCATAATATTACTAACACACTGGCATTTTAATTGTTGTTAAGCAGTGCTTACACTAAGTCAAGGACTTTTCAGTTTCTCATACTTCACTGCCAGTGAGGAGGCTGGAGAAGCATAAAAACCTGGGAAGGAACCCTATAAGAACAGCTGACCCAAACTGGCCAGCCTGGACCCTGCCTGGGGACAGGCTGGGCATCAGTCAGTTGCTGATAGGCAATTATTTTTCATATAGATCAGTTGCTTTCTTGATTATTTTTCTCTTTTTGTTATTTTCCTTTTCATTACTATTGTTATTGTTGTATTATTATTCCAGTTATTAAATTGTTCTTATCTCAATCCATAGGTTTTCTCACTTCTGCTCTTCCAGTTCTCTCCCCTGTCCCACCAAGGGCCAGGGCGACATTGAGTAAGTAGTTGTGTGGTGCTTAATTGCCAGCTGGGGTTAAACTTCATGACCAAAGAAAGAAGCAACCTGTCAAAAATGAGAGCTCTGCATGTAAGAAGTCTGCTTAAAGATGAGAATTGTAATGCTACAGTGACATGATGCCTTATGGAATTCCTGTAACATGTCCAACATATTAAAACCCAGGAGAAATACAGATTGAGTTGTGGAGCAGCTCTTATAGGGACTGGAGAAGAATATACCCGGGTTCATATCTGGGTTATCATTTGAATGACAGACTCATGTTGATGTTTCATTGGCTTTGTAAAAATCTGCAGATGTGGAAATGGTAGATATATGTAAGCTATGATTAAAAAGGAGCAAAAGCTTTGTAGGCATCACGTCTAAAGATAGTCTATTCAGAAAGATGATTTTTTGTCACTGTGTTTTCAATGTGTAGTATATATTACCTTGTAAAGTGCATTATAAAATTTTAGTCTAAGGGAGAGATAATGATTCCTACTTTAGTTAAGATTTCATTAATCCAGTAATTTTTAATATCAAAATGTTGAGTCTGTATCTGCCCCCACATACTGTAGATTAGACGTAATTATTCAAAGTGTAGTAGAATGAAAAAAATGTGGGAGAAATATTTCTATGTTAGGAAAATATATGTCCAGTCTAATTTTGTGCCCCATAAACAACTGCTGATAAGATAAAAGGAGAAAAAAAAAAGCAAAGAGTTTCAACTAAGATAAAACATTAAAGCAGTAACTGGCATATAATTAGAGCATAATTGCAATTAACTATGTGCCAGTCATGTGAAAATTCACATTATCTGAAACAAATCTACATTTTCCTCACGTTCAGGAAAGAACTTGCTGTTGCTTCATCTAACATTGAATTTAGGTAACTGATGTATATATGAGTCTGCAGAAGAACTGATGAGCAGTTTGTATGTAACCTGAAAGCTCTTCCTGTGTGCAGGTTTTGGCATCTAAAATGTTAAGCGCATGAAGATCACTGTAAACCTTTTTAAAAATCAATAGAGGAGATAAATAACTGCCTACCGTACTCACAATAGGCCAGATAAAGTGTGTTAGGTTTGCACTGACCTAGATATATTCAGTTGCAAACTTTGCAACGTCTTATGGGTTTTGAGTCTAAACTAGAGTATAATGCAATGACTATGAGCACAGCTGACTTGCAGCAATATTATAGAATTCAAGCAAGGCCAGTTTTGTTTGAATTGTTTTGTAGTTGACTAACTTGGCAGACTTGTCTGTGACCTTAAAATAGGTTCAACTTCTATCCAGTGTTACACTAATTAGAGCAGGCTGTGGCAGACGTTCCAGTTGTGGTAGACGTTGCAGTTGTGGCAACCTCATGGTAGCATAGCATTGTTAGTTCTACCATTTAACTTTCATTTCAAAATCTGAAAAGTTGTTCTTATTATTACAGACATCTTAAATTACAATGATTAATTTCAATATAGAAACCAAGCAGAGCAGTACTTTATAAAAAGAGGAAAAAAAAATCTCTCTGTAAGCATGTAGAAGAATTTTGGCAGATCAAATATTTCATAAAACATACCAGCCTTATAGAAATTCTGAAATATTAAGGTTGAGAATGCCTCTCACTTAGCACCTCCTTTGCTGCTTCTGCAAACTGCTATAAAATATGGTGCATTAGAGTTATCTGAATGTTCATACATTTGATACAAAACTTCCTTTAGCCTTTCTTGACTTCTTTGTTATCAAACTATGACATAGTAAAAATGTAATTAGAAAGTATAAAAATTAAAATAACTACACAGACCCCCTGACTATGCAAAAAGAACTTCACAATAATGACTCCTTTAACAGGGTTACTATGAAACTGGGATAAAAATTTATACCAAAAAACAAAATCAAAATCCGAATTTTCTTTTGTAAAACATTTCAAGCTGAAAAAAATTCAACAATATTAACTACTAGATTTTTAATCCCAGGTAAAATAGTCAAGGAAAATGACAAGAGTATCAAAAGTGGAAGAGAAAGAGGGTTAAAGTGTGAGAAAAGGAAACAAGACAGTAATGGGATAGGGAATTGAGTATAAATAAAAATTCTAGACAATGAAAACTACAGCTTTCTTGAGTTTTACAATTTGTTTGATGACTAGAACTAAGTTAAAAAGGTTCATCTATTTTTTTAATTGCAAAAGTGTGCCAAATATGTCAAAAGTATATTTTACAACATTTTCAGTATTTCTTGGATTTTTTACTGATTTTTCAACTATTTCCTCAATAGAAAGTCTTCCAAAATTATATCAGACTATTACTCAATTTTCTTACTGCTTATAAAATTGTTGTGGTTAGTGTGAGTTCTGAGCTGTGTTTTGGGTGTGTGTTCTGAGCTGAATTTTTATCTTTGAGTAACAAGTCATTGCCACTGAAAAGACACAAGATTTCTTTTCTTTAGGTAGCTGAGTTCTGACAGCCACTAAAGGAAACTTACTGAGGTGCAGCTTTAAGGATTATTGATGATTAGCAATATTTAATGAATACTTGTGTAAATTATTTTCCACATTGTATAAATTATATCTACATTACACAGCAAAAGAGGTGGAAGAAACAGTTACGGATGATGCTTCATTACTCTCCTTCAAGAGGGACTTGTTCGGAACCATTGCAGGCAGCATTAAAACAACCTCAAAAAACCAAGAGTCTATTTTTAGCTTATATGAGGTATAAAATCCAGTGAATCTGAGAAGAAGGATTTCGATCTCAAAGTTCTAGCTTAGAGTTTTATGTCATTCAGGAGCTATATAATCTTCAAAATCACAAAATTTGAAAGATTTTAGGAAATTCTACATTATTTACGTGTCCTTGGGATGGTGAAGCATTTAAGCATCATCTTAACACTGTAAAGGTATTTTGATCTGTGGCATTGGCCTTTTACCTCACCTCACCTCATGGCTAGCAATATAATTACATGAAGATATGAAATTAACCAGATTTCCTAACTTCCCACAGCAAAAATAACTTTGGTTTTGCTCATTCCAAAACTTTTGTGGAATTCATATAAATATCTACAGTATGTGCTTCAGTAAAAAAGAAAAAAAATCGTGAGTGAAAGCCAGAGACATTTTAAAGTGCTACATATTAGGAAAAAAATGTTAGGAAAGTTTTAGTGAAAGGTTTTTAAAACTCCTTAAGGTTTAACTGATAATGCCGTTTTCTTACTTTTGTAATTACATCAGAGAAACATGATGATATTTCAGTATAATTTTGTGCTTCATTTTTAGTTTTACATCTTTAAAGGTAAATGAGATAAGAATGGCCTCATCTGGTAGTAGTCAGTTCCATTTCCACCTATCTGGTGCAACAATGACTACTGGATGAGAATCTAGCTCTTTTTTTTTTTTTAGGAATGTCTTTATACTGTTATGATTCTTGCTTAGACATAGTCTAGGCAATACTCTGTGGGCTGCATATAAGCTGTAAAATTGCCATAGGATGTCCACTATCTCCAGCAAAGTGACTAATCAGGACTTGTAGACTGAAAATGAATACCTCCACTTTTGGCATACAGCCCCGGTTAGGATCAATCTGCTTGAGTACAAGGAGAGTTGGAGTGGCCCTGTCAGTAGTTGCAGTAATCTATTCACACAGCCAGTGCGGTAGCAGCCTGTTATGTTACAGTCTCAGACACGCTGCCTCTCTCTCCTCTTCTGGCCCGCCAGCAGGAATGTTGAAGCATATGTAGTCAAGAAGCTGAGGCTTGCACACATTGCAGAGAGAATTGAGGTCTAGGCTCACATGGACCGCACTGAATCATTCTTACATACAAGGTGTGAAGATGGGATGGAAACACGGCTGTAAACATAACTGAGTGAATCAGCACATGCCAAGATGAGGCAGACGAATTCAACAGTTCTGTTCATAGACTGGAAGAGGGAGGAGACAGCAAGACTATTAAAATAGTGAAAGATACTAGGATTGGAAAAAGCACTGAGAACAAGAATATATATCAGGAGTATAGTAAAATTATGTGTTGAACAAAAAAAAATTCAGATTAGAAACTGTAAAGTAATATGACAACAAAATACCAAGGAAATACAAGTCATCATGTTGAAAAACCTGAAAAAAAATTGATACCAGAAGAGATGTGGGGTATGTAGGTAATGGTGAAACAGTTTGATTATTATATTTATGAATCTGAAGATTACAAATAAAGTTCTAATATTTTTTGTCCTCCATAAGTAATGACATTTTTTTCCAGTTAAAAATAATTCGTCTTTCCATTTGTAAATAACCATTCAAATTACAACACTAATCTTTAGCAGGAACAAAATTTGAGCCTTTTCTCTATTGCAACTTGCAGGAAAATTGAACTTAACCTATGCTCCCTTCAGGACTGGTAGGAAAGGTAGAAATCGAATTTCTTTTCACCCTCCTCCATCGGTTCCCTGTCTCTTTTGACATTGTCATAGCCTGCTTGAATCAGTTCACAGTATATTGTTTATGTTTCACAATATGAGAAGACTGGATTTCTAGCATCTGGGATGGAGGGTAAGAGAACACTTACAACCACATAACTTTTTTCACACATAATTAAAAGGCTTAAAAATGAGCATCTGGACCCAGTGATTCTTCAAGTCTGGGTAAGCATTATGTTTTAAACACAAGAATAAAATACTACTACTTCAGCTTGCCAAAACCAAGCATTGCATCACAGAGCTGGAAGGTAAAGTCTTAGATTATATGTAAAAAGAGAATGTAATATCATGAAATTGCTCAGACCTTACACCAGAAAATAAGAGATTGAAATGTGTTTGAAAAGCCAAACTTGAAATATGCAACTAAAAATTTAACAGCACATTTATTCCATGGCAGTGAAGAAGTACAAGTTTTTTTAACAGAAATTACTTTTTAGAACATTTTTATATGTGAAATTTAATACATGAATGCATAGTTTAAAAAATATTTACTGCAGAATCATTTTCTTTTGTACAAAGTATTCTGCAATTTCCCACGTATCAAGGGCAATTACAATGATTTAGAGCATATATACAATGTTTTGATAAGTAATCTTTAATTATTCAATAAGAGAATTTAAATAGCAATTTTTTAAAGTTAAATTTTTTTTTCTTATATAACAAAATTATATAAAGTAGGAGCTGTGCTGTAACTATGTATTATGTTACTCAGAGGAAAGTATTTTTACATACTTTTCTTAGAGATTTATAGTAAGTATTGGTAGAACTTAATGGAGACAAGGGACTTGCATTTTTTATCACATGGATTTTCAACATGTTTCCTATTTGTCAAATACATCAGCAGGTGGAAGTTCAGGAACTTATTTATGAATTTTGTAGTCATACATTAAAAATAAATGGATGCTTGTTAACATTACCTTTAGATTATGTGAACTGTTCTGTCTTTCAAAGAATTTATTCTTCAAGGGAGATTTGGTAGGAACAAATGAATACCTCTAATCAAGAGTTTCTATTTCAGCTAAATCTTACTATTAAAGAACTTGCATGACAAATTCAGATTGTCTTTTTCTACTAACTTGCCTTTATAAAAAGAGAAAATCTGTTAACTGGAAAAAAACCAAACCCCACACCACCTCCCAGGAGGAAAATCTTATTTTATTTTAAAAACCAAGGCTTTCATTTGGATTTTTTTTTCTTTCATACGTTTTACATCAACTTGAATGACCTAAATGCACTGGTCTCAGAAGTACTGAATATCTATAGTTCAATAATACCTGAGAGATGCTGAGCATTTTTGAAAATCTACATGTAAACTAGATTTCAACTTCTTTGTTTAAAAATCTTATAAATGTAAATTAATGTGTTTCACTTTACCTATTGAATCCAGATTTTTTTTGTGGAAACCAGTATTCTTAGGTTACAAGTAAGACTGTTGATTTGCCTCCTTTTCCCCTCATTTTTCATTGGTTTACGAATTGCAAATAATTTTTCCTAATATCACTTCATTGGATTTTTTTTTGTCCTTCCTCATGTCCTTGTCCTTAGCTGCTGTATTATAACACATCTATTTTGCATTCATTTTCAACACAACTTGAGAAATTTCTTTTAGCATAACTCTATAGGAAGAAAATCATTGATCATTATTGACACTTGTTATAAATTTATTTTTCCTACTTGATATTTTCCTGCGGTACTTATTATCAAGACATTTAGAAAACTTTTTATACCTATAGCAGTTTTCCAGCTTTATGCTCATATATAAAGGTGATTATAGCAAGTCCAGTAGAAGATTGCTCTTGGCCTTTATATGTTCATTAACTGACTTCATGCTGGAGAAAGCAACTCCTACATATCTATTATTTCCTTTTAGATATTCCCACTGGTTTCCATGTTGCTGGCAGAATTTTATAAATAGATTAATTCTGTGTAACCTTTTGCCTTCTAATAAACTCTTCATGTTTGTAGTTCCCAGAAGGTATTTTTATACCTTTTTTTTTTTTGCAGTTGACGAGAAATCCATCAGCACTATGCAAAGGTTTTCCGCTTGCACATTGTTTGAACAATTAGAACTACTTTGTCAGCAAAATCTCAATCTAATTTCATTGTTGTCAAGACTAATACTGTTGTCTTTGTGCCTATCTGTTAATCCAGGTGTATTCTTTTACTTCAACTGCAATTGCTAAAGATATAAAAAGTTATTTAGAGGGTTAGAAGGCAAGAGAGCCTGGGACAGGACCATTTTCTGAGAAATCCAAATGTGCTTTTTACAGTGACCACTTTACAAGGAAAAAAAGCTCCTAGGAAACTAATTCGAATTTACTTCTATCATCTATTGCTTTTATAACACAGCTACAGCTGCTTGCCATGTAAATTGGATCCACTTCCAGTTCATAGATTTTTTTAAGCACTAATTCCCAGTAGACCACTCACTAAATCAATCTAATAAATCAACTGACAAGAAACAAAGAGTGACATACAAAAGGATCCCTCTGATGGGCATTTAGTATAGGAAAATTTAAGTGACTGGAAAGCATAAATACACCTACGGCAGCCTAGATAACATGAGGCATTTTACTATTCAGAAGCAAATATGTACATTTGCTGAACTTCGGCCAAAAGCCAAAGTTTTTATGTTGGACTTGCCAATTAAAAGGAGGAACCAGGTAAGACTTTTAAGAAATTTATAAGTAAAAGTATTAAGGATACCTGAAAGGGAAGAAAAATTATATCTGCTTTGAGCGACTACAAAAAGAGAGAAAAAAGGAAATGATTATTGAGGATGTCTGCTGGAATAATTTAGAATACCACTTAGAGCATCTGAACAGGATGATTTTACTTATCACTGTTAATAAAAGCAAAATTTTAAAATGGTAGAATTTTATCATAACTATCAAATTAACGTGTATATAAATAGATACTAAAAAAAGATGTTCTAAAATATTTTTTTAAGAACTTATGATGAGCAAAACTAGGAAACTAAAACTGACATTTTGTCACATTGATCTTGGTGTGATCACTTACATTGGTTTCAATAAGCATATAATATAATATTTTTATTGTAATTTTTGCTATGTACTTTTAATATTTACTTACAGATATTTGATGTGCACAATCATTTAACTTGACATTGCACATGTTATTTGGAAATATCATATGGAAGGCGGATTCATAGACTTTTGTTGGTTTTGTTTTTTAAAGGCTGAAAGAAAAATGTACCTTTGATTTATTGGAAAGGAGAAATTTTCTCATAATGTGATTTGTAGTCTTTCTACACCCTTTGAATGCAGCAGGACAAACTAAGATCTTAATTTAGGGACAGAAGGTGAACAACACTGTCTGCCTGCCTATTTAATGTGGGGATCATTATCCCTGTATGTCATAGATCTAACCCTTAAACCTTTATTATTGCTGTTTTCTTTTGGAAATATCCTGATACTACAAGAGTAAAATAACCTAAATTCCTCCTTTCATGGAATGTTTTGTTCATTGAACTGAAAACTGCATGAGAACCTGGATCTTTTAATAAATGCTAAATATAGTGATCTGTGAAAAGCCCTTGTCTCAAATGAAAGGGCAGCTTCTTCCACTGTCTGGATTATCTAAATTCCCTGTTTTGTTAACTATAAATATTTGATCTGTTATTAATATCGAATCATTTAAGACTACCACTACAAAATCTCTTTGCTATTGGGTAGTTACCACCTCTTCTAATTATCCTAAGAACTCTTTTCTTTCCCAAATGAAGATTATTTCTTTTTGATTGCTTATTTCTGGTTGGCAAATCACATCTGGAATAGAACAACTAAGAAACTTGTGCAGAAGACATAGCGAGTACTATCCCAAATAAAAACTTTTATGAGTTTGTAGTCATTCTTTTCTCTCCTGCACTGTCAGTTCTATGTATTTAGTTTTGTAAAGTTAAATTGGTTAGCTGACTAAAACAGAAATGACACATAGTCATAGAATGGTTTGAGTTGAAAGGCATCATAAAGATCATCCAGTTCCAAAGATCCTGCCAAGGGCAGGGACACCTCCCTCTAGACCAGGTTGCTCAAGACCCCATCCAACATGACCTTGAATGCCTCCAGGGAGGGGGCATCCACAGTTTCCCTGGGCAACCTGTTCTGGTGCCTCATCACCCTCAGCATGGAGAATTTCTTCCTAATGTCTAATCTCAATCTTTCTCCTTCCAATTAAAGGCCATTTCCACTCATCCTATCACTGTTTACCTTCGTAAAAAGTCCTTTCCCGGCTCTCCTGTAGCCCCTACAGCTACTGGAATGCCACTATGAGCTCTCCCTAGAGCTTTTTCTTCCCCAGGTTGAACAACCTCAACTGTCTCAGCCTGTCCTCCTAGCAGAGCTTCTCCAGCCTTCTGATCATCTTCATAGCCTTCATCTGGACTGCTTCCAACAATTTCATATCCTTCTTATGCTGGGGATTCCAGAACTGGACACAATGCTCCAGATGATGTCTCATGAGAGCACAGTAGAGGGGCAGAATCACCTCCTTTGCCCTGCTGACCACTCTGCTTTTGATGCAGCCCAGGATATGGTTGGCCTTCTGGGCTGTGAGTGCACGTTGCCAGCTCATGTTGATCTTCTCATTAATCAGCCCACCTAAGTCCTTCTCCGGAGGTTTACTCTCAGTCTCATCATCTTCCGTCCTGTAGTGAAGCTGCAGATTGTCCCAACCCAGGTGTAGGATCTTGCACTTGGCCTTGTTGAACTTCGTGACGTTCACACACATCCATTTCTCCAGCTTGTCCAAGTCCCTCTGGATGACATCCCATCTTTCTGGTGTGACCACTGCCCCACTCAGCTTGGTGTTATCCACAAACTTGCTGAGGGTGCACTCAATCCAGCTGTCTCTATACTAATGAAAATATTAAACAACACTGATCCCAGTATCGAACCTTAAAGGACAACATTTTTCACGACTCCACTTGACATTGAGGCATTGACCACTACTCTCTGAATGCCACCATCCAACCAATTTCTTATTCACTGAACAGTCCACCCATCAAATCCATATCCCTGTAGTTTAGAGAGAAGGATGTTTTGGGGGGGCCATGTCAAAGGCTTTTCAGAAGTCCAGAGAGATGACATCCGTTGGTTTTCCCATGTCCACTGATGCAGTCACTCCATCAGAGAAAGCCACTAGGTTGGTCAGGCAGGACTTGCCCTTGGAGGAGCAATGCTGACTCTCTGGAATCACTTCCCTGTCCTCCATTTGCTTTAGCACAGCTTCTAAGAAGACCTGTTACATGAATAGTCCTCGTATGAATGATTTGTAGTCTTAAAATCTGTCTCCAGAAAGCAGAGGAAAAATACAAAATACAAAATTATTGACAATCTATTAACCAGTAGTCCGTTTACTGAAGTAGGGTTCTTTGAATGTGATCTTCAATATAAGCTGTATTTGTTCATCCTTCAACTTGAGAAGAGATACATCACATAGTAAAAGGATAAAACTTGGAAAAATCTGCATTTTTATCATCAATTTTGGCTTCTTTAATATTATTTATCAAAACAGTTAATAACTGTTTAAGGATTAGCATCGCTGAGATGACCATTCAAGAAGAAAGAAAAATTTAAAGCAGTTTACTTATGTGGCATCAAAAGTTGTAGATAATGAGGAGTTTGCACTTGACTGATAAAAGACATGTTATACATTTTAAGTCAAAAAAGTGTGCCAATCACATCAGAGTATGAGGAACATAATTGAATTGTCACAAATTGTTATTAAGAATTTTCTTTAAAACTCGATAGCAGTTTCAGGAAAAAACTCTTTTAGTTGGTGCATACATTGCAAAAGATAGAGTCTTGGAGAAATTATTTAAGAAAATTTGTAGGCTATTTTAGAACATTGCTGCTAATTGTTTTAACAGCTAAATATCACCATATGTCATTAATTATTTTGCTAAGATATTGGTTTACCTATATATCTGGACGTATCAAAAGGAGTAGCTGTAAAGCACAACTTGATGAAAATATACTGAAAGAAACCACTTTCTTTTCTTCTAAAAATTATGTGGGTTTAGCTTTAGAATACACAGACAACTTATGTTACAAAATTCATATCCTTTAGGCAAATTAGTGAACCACAATTTGATTCTCATTTGCTTCAATAATGCCATTTCAAATTTTAAAAAGATACAGTCTCTGATTGTTCTTAATTTAAATTTATTGCTTAAAAAGCTTGATGTGCATTTAACGATACCCTCTAAAAATATCAGAGTAACGGTAGCTGCTATGAATGAGTTCCAAAAGTTTAAAAAGGGAACGTTTAATAGCACAGATGCCTCGTGGCATGTCTCTTCAAGCTGCTCCCAGGCAGAGATAAGGGTGTTGATTAGGACAATACTAGTGATTAATCATGTATCTGTGTCTTTCAAACATTGTTTAAAGTATTTTTTTTGTTTAGTTGCAGAGGAATTGTAGCATTGATTTCAGTGGGAATAGGATTGAGGCTTTCTGGAGAGCAACTATAAAGACCAAATAAGTACACTTGGATGACCTTTATTTAGGTTTTCAAATAGTGACACCAAAGAATGATAATGCAAACATTTGATGATTTATCTTATTTCTTATTATTTTTATAGTTTTACAAGGGAAATTTATTTTTGTAAATTAAATATTAGTTCTTAATTATAAATACACTATAGAATTTAATATTTACAATAATAAGAACAATAATAATAGTAATATCAACAACAAAAATGTATATTTTATCCAAAATACAATAATCTGGTACTGAAGTTTTTACAATACATGTCATAACATCATGTCCAAACCATACCACCTCTGTCAGAACTGTCTATTGTATTATTCTTAAATTCAGCGTGGTAAAATGCATTCCAAATCCACCCTCGGAATCATATATTAACTTTCTATCACAACAACCAGCAAAAATACTTGAAGTGTGAATATCGTCTCCTTAGCACGATACCAGAAATGATAATTAGACTTTATATGCTTTACCACAAAGTGAAAATTACTATATATTTTATGCCACAGTGACAAAACCAGGAAGGGCCATAAGCATGATCTGGTCCTTATGAGACCATCTAAATACATATTTGATTTCAGTACTAGCTAGTCAGCAGAGGAAACATACAGGACAATAATGGATTGGGTTTTCATGGGCCTGTATGTTCAAACCTGCAGGTCAAGGAATAAAAAATACAAAAGATGCAGACACGTATTTGGCTTGCATTGCAAGTTTTGGTAGCAGTCCTCTACAAGGTTGGCTTCTGTGAAAAGATGCCAGAACCTTTCCCCATGTCCACTAGAGCCAAGGCCAAATGACTCCAAGACCGATCAGACTGGGGTGGTAGTACCTCTGTGATACATTTAACAAGGGGGAACACTGCTGCACAGCAGCATCTGGAAGAGAGGAGTGAGAATATGTGAGAGAAACAGCTCTGTAGACATCAAGGTCAGAGAAGAAGGGGGCAAAGAAGGTGCTCCAGGTACTAGAGCAGAGATTCCCCTTCATCCCATGGTGAAGACATTTTCAGCCCCTTCAGTTCAGAGAAGTTAATGATGGAGCAGATATTCATCTGCGGCCTGTGTATAATACTACACTGGAGCAAATGCCGGATATCAAAGGAGGCTGTGGCGTTGTGAAAACCCCGTGCTGGAGCTGGGTTCTGGCAGGACATGTGGCCCATGGAAAAGAGCCCATAGTGGAGGAGGTTTTCTGGCAGGACTTGTGATACCATGAGGGACCCACACTGGAACAATCTGTTCATGAAGGACTGCACGTTCATGAAAAACATTTCATGAAGAACTGTAGCCCATGGGAAAGATTCATGTTGGGGAAATTCATGAAAGGATCATGGGACTCCAAAGCATGTCCAAATGGGAGAAGGGGAGCAGTGTGAGATGGAAGGAATGATAAAGACAAAGATTTATGACTACATTCCCCATCCCCCATCCACTTGCACCACTCTGAATAATTTAGAGGTATTGAGAGAGAGTGCAGCTGGGGAAGAAAGGGTTGGGGGGAAGATGTTCTAAGATCTGCTTTTTATTTCTCATTATCTTACTCTAATGTCATTGTTAACAAATTAAATTGATTACCTGGAGTCAAATATGTTTTGCCTGTGATAGGATTATCATACAATCACAGAATCATTTAGGTTGGAAAAGACATTTAACATCATCAAGTCCAACCATAAACCAAACACTACCAAGTTCACTACTAAACCGTGTCCCTAAGTGCTACATCTACATGTCTTTTAAACACCTCCATGGATGTGACTCCACCACTTCCCACTGCAACATATTGCAATGCTTGACATTTTCAGTGAATAAATTTTTCCCAGTCTAAACTTCCCCTGTGCAACTTCAGGCTATTTCCTCTTTTCCTATCACTTGTTACTTGGGAGAAGAGACTGATACCCACCTCACTACAACTTTGTTGCAGGTAGCTGTAGAGAATGATAAGGTCTCCCCTGAGCTCCTTTTCTCCAGACTAAACAATCCCAAGTCCCTCAGCCAATGCCCATAAGACTAGTACTCCAGACCCTTTATAAGCTTCCTTGTCCTCTTTACATATGCTCCAGCAGCTCTGGGTCTTTCTTGTAGGAAGGGACCCTAAACTGAACACAGTATTTCAGGTGCAGCCTCACCAGTGCTGAGTAGAGGGGAAGATTCGCTTCCCTGGTCTTGCTGCCTACACTGTTTCTGATACAAGCCAGGATGCTATTGGTCTTCTTGACCATCTGGGCACACTGCTGGCTCATAATCAGCTGGCTACTGACCAGTACCCTTAAGTCCTTTTCCTCAGGGAAGATTTCCACCCACCCTTCCCCAAGCCTATAGTATTGCATGGGGTGGTTGTGACCAAAGTGCAGGACACAACACTTAGTTTTGTTGAATCCCATACAGTCAGTTTTGGCTCATCTATCCTACCTGTCCAAATGACTTTAATGAGCTTTTCTGCCTTCAAAGAGATCAACACTCTTGCATAACTTGGTATCGCCTGAAAATTTACTGAGGGAGCACTCAATTTCCTCATCCAGATCATAAAGGTATCAGATAGGACTGGCTCCAACATTGAGTCCCAGGGATGATGGGTAATCATCTCAAAATGAAAGAAATAAGATTTAGATTAGACATGGTAAATATTTTTTTTTTAATGTGATGGTGTTGAGGCACTGGGAGAGGTTGCCCAGAGAAGTCGCGGATGCCCTACAGAATCATAGAATCATCTGTTTGTAAAAGACCTTTGAGATCATTAAGTCAAACCGTACCTGTCCTCCTAATAAACCATGTCCTTCAAAAACTCAACTATCCGCGTTTTAAACACCTCAAGGTATGACAACTCAACCACCTCCCTGGGTAGCTGTCCCAATGCCTGACTACCCTTTCAGTGAAGAAATTTTTCCTGATGTCTAGTCTAAACTTCCCCTGGTGCAACTTGCTGCCATTTCCTGTCATCCTATCATTGTCATTTGTGAGAAGAGACCAGCATCAACTTTACCACAACCTCCTTTCAGGAAGTTGTAGACAGTGATGAGGTCTCCCCTCAGCCTTCTCTTCTTCAAGCTAAACAATCTGAGTTCCCTCAGCCAGTACTCACAGGACTTCTTCTCCAGCCCCTTCACCAGCCTCGTCGCCCTTCTCTGGACGTGCTCCAGCACCTCAATGTCCTTCTTGTCCTTCTTGTCACTCCAGCCAGTCTTTCCCAAGCCTGTAACGTTGCATGGGGTTGTTGTGTCCCAAGTGCAGGACTCGGCACTTGGTTTTGTTGAACTTCATCCCGTTTTTCTCAGCCCATTTATCCAGCCTGCCCAGATCCCTTTGCAGAGCCTCCCTTCCTTCAAGCAGATTGATACTTCTACCCAGCTTGGTGTCATCTGCAAACTTGCAGAGGGTGCACTCGATCTATTTGTCCAGATCGTTGATAAATCTATTGAACAGGACTGGACTCAGCACTGAACCCTGAGGAATAGCACTTGTGACTGGTTTCCAACTGGATTTAACTCCTTTTACCACCACCCTCTGGGCCTGGCCATCCACCCATTTTTTTTACCCAGCAGAGGCTGTGCCTGTCCAGGCCAATGACAACCAGTTTCTCAAGCGGAATACTGTGAAAAACGGTGTCAAGTCCAAGTACGCCACATCCACTGCCTTTCCCTCGTCCATTAAATGGGTAGCCTTGTCACAGAAGGAGATCAGGTTGGTCTGGCAGGGCCTACCTTTCATAAACTCTTGACTGGGCCTGATCACTTGATTGTCCTGTGTGTGCTGTATGATAGCACTCAAGATGATCTGCTCTATGAACTTCCCTGGTACCAAGGTCAGACTGACAGGCTTGTAGTTCCCCAAATCCTCCCTGCGATCCTTCTTATAAGTGGGTGTAACATTTGCTAGTTTCCAATAAGTAGGTGTAACATTTGCTGGTTTCCAGTCAAGCAACACTTCCCCAGTCAGCCAGGACTGCTGGTAGATGAGGGAAAGGTGTTTGGAGAGAACCTCTTTCAGCTCCCTTAATAGCCTTGGGTGGATCCCATTCAGCCCCATAGACTTGTGAATGTCCCTGGAAGTGTTCAAGGGCAGGTTGGGTGAGGCTTTGAGTAACCTACTCCAGTGGAGATATTACTGCCCATGGCAGGGCGTGTTGGAAGTAGATGATCTTTAAGGTACTTTCCAACCTAAACCATTCGATGACTCTATGATTCTGTGAAGTTATTTTCATTAAGATTTAAAATACCTGGATCAGAAGAACTCGAGGACAGAAAGATACCAAACCAGATAATTCATAGTTTCAGAAAAGGCTTTTCGTGTTTCCTCAGGAATTTCAATTTTTCTGTCTCATCTGCGTCTGTTATTCGTTTGTCAGTAGAAAGTTGCTTTGCTAGACCATGCTTACTGTAGGCATACCTCACTTTTTTTTTGAGTAGGGGAGGGAGAGGGAAGTATTTGTTCCATTAAAAACACTCACAATATACAGTAGAAACGTACTATGTAAAAACTGTCTAGAAATGTTTTACTGAAAATGTATATTAATTCTGCCAAAAAAAATTTTTATGATGCTTTGTAGATAGTCTAGTGCTTCCTCTTCAGGAGAAAGAAAGGATTTCTTTCTCTTTTAAACTTTTGAATTCTCAAACTCCTATTTGTACCTATAGATAAAAGGCAGAGGAAAATTTTAGTATGTCTGGTTTTCCTCCTTTTTGTTCTGTTTTGCTTTTCAGTTGCATTTTAGTTGTTTCATATAGGGGAAAAATAACCAAAAGAAAGATTCTGAAAAATTAGCATCAGAATATTGGTTTTATTATGGAGCACTGGAACATTCTGGATATTGCATAATGCAGTGCAGATCCAAGCTTTGAGATTACCTCAAAAGCATGCTACAGGTAAATTTGCTGCGTAAATCTCATCATGACATCATTCAGCACGACATTTATCATTTTATTGGTGGTGCCTGTGGGTAATGCTCCAGTATGAGATAACAGGTATCTGTGTTCTCAATGCTCCATGTTTTCACCAATTGCTGTGTTTTGCGGGCTGTTGGAGGTGACATGCTGCACAGAAATGTTACCTGATGTGGTGGTGTATTATTATATATCACTAACAAAATATCACCACCTAGAACATAAGTGATGATCATTTATTATCCTTTACCAGACAGAGAAAAATTTGAGTTTACTGATTGTTAAATGAGGTTATTTTTGTGCTCAACATTTCACATGTTTTAGAAAATAGATAGGATCATTTAGGTTGGAAAAAAACTTTAAGAGCATCAAGTCCAACCATAAAGTCCTTCAGCTAAACCACCTGAAACCAAGTGTGTTCAGTGTTTTATCCCTACATCTACCCCAGTTGCTTCCTGGGGATGTTTGGAGGGCAACAGGGTGGAGCCCAACCAGCAGCTGCTATCAATCACCCACTAGTGCCTCATCCTGTCTGAGCAGGGTGAGGTTTCTCCTGATATAGACAATTACCAAGGGATTTTGTTAGAGAAATTTTGGGGGCAGCTAAGGAGAGAGTGTTGTTTGAAAATATTTGAGAGCAGAGGCAGCTCTCTAATGTGTGTCTGTACATCATTTTGATTATAATAAATAACAACATTGGACAAGACAGGAAGACAAAAAGAGAAATAACATAAACATGACTATGGATGAGATAAAGTTTTGAAAAGTGGAAGGGTACAATATTCAAACAACAGAAAACACAAGAAGGTACCGCTAAATAAATAAATATAAGTAAATATGTGACCATATAATTCATAATGAAAGTTTAAATTTCTTAAATATTATGCATATAGACAGCAGATAGGTTTCTTGTTATTTAGAAAAATAACAGACATGATTCTATAAACGGAAAAATTTTGAAACATGCAAGGTGTATGTGTTCCCATATATCCTTCCTCTTTTGCCTTTTTTTTGAGTAAATCTTTTGAACCTCTTGTTTAAAGTATTCTCAGAAGATGAGTTCCTTTAATTCTTTCCAACACTTATTGTTCTTTCCTTTTATTTACTCTTGTTTGTTAGTATTTGTTATAAATTCATTTCCTTAGCACACCTCAATGTTAAGAAATTTGTCCCTGCAGCTCTTATGTTCCTCTGCTACTTTGTACACAACTATTACAAGACAAATGGACAGTTGTATACTAACAGAAAGAAATAGCAAATACTCACTCTGGGGCAACAATGTATTTTAGGTAACTGAATCAGAACTTTTTCCCTTTGGCCCACAATAGTCAGTTACATCTATGTCGTAAAGTTTAAAGTATAATTGCAAGAAGATGCGGAAATAAACTGTATTTTCCCAGGACAATTTTAACTGTTTCTTATTGAACCTTTTCAACTATCAGAATATATAACTTTCTCTGGAAAGGTATGATTACTTGTCCTTTAAATGACCAAGGGTTCCCTCCTCTCCAATAGTAAATGGTTATCCTTGTGAATGGTAATAGATATAAATTTATAAGCATCCTACTTTGACAGTTGCATGAAAATTCTCACATTATTCATTTCAGTAGATTTTCTTCAATGTACACTAAGATATCTGTGCCATTAAAATACACTTCTTAAATAAAGAAGTAACACAATAATCTTTGGGTTTTTTCTATTTTTTTGTACATTGCAAGCATTAATAACTACTGAATTATTTTTGTGTGCATTTATTTTCTGTGGTTTTCTTCAATGTAGTTTCATTTATTTACCAAGAACTTTTGATTTTTACGATATTTATTAGTAGTTCATTTTAAAATGCAAATCAGGACTTCTTTATAATTCTTTGGAAATTATTTTATTCTAAAAATCTTCTAGTTGGGTGATTTGTTTAATTTGTTTTCTTTACTACATATTTAATATCTTTTTTTCTGTATTATATATGTTCATTCAAGTAAGGTGAGAAAACTAAACCCCATGCATGACTACCAAATGGTGTCAGAAAAACTGTCTATATAAAAATAACCTTATTTTTCCACAGAATACTTTCAATAGTTTTAGGGTGGAATATAAGATATTGTATCTCATGTCACAGATTACGTGAACTAACAGATATTAGGTAAGTAGAGTTTGGTGTAAGGGCTAATCTACCCAAATCAAGAGTCTTCAAATATTTGTTTACAAGCAAATGTTCCTACACAGTTTTAGTTCTAGTACTTCTTAACTTTTGAGTTTGTTCAATAATCTTAATACACTATTAAATTAATGAAGTGTAATACAGAGTTGTCTTTATTTTAGATACCTAATTAATTTATATTTAATATCCTAGAGTAAGATAACTGGTAAAAAAGAAGAAAAAAAAGGAAAAAAACCCATATCAATGAAATAACTGAAAATAACATGTATTCAATTTCTGATTTTGATCTGCATTCAGGCTTCACTGGGAAATTATACACATGACCACGTTAGGTCTAATTTAAAGATTCAGCCCCAAGTGACTGTAGATTCAGATTTTTCTGCACTTACACATATCTTACTTCTCTTGTTGGCCTTTGTTTTCTGACAAGTGTATGTTCTGGGAATAAGGTGTTGATATAGTAAGTAACTGTAAGACCGGAATGATTCAAAAGTCTTTAAAGAGAAAGAACAGCAGATGATATTCCATGTTCTCTTTTCCATCATGCACTTATATATTTTTCTTTTCTATTATTAAGGATATAGTAAAAAATATAAAAGAACATATTTTTGTACTGAAACCATAACCTCAGGAAAAACTGAAACAAGTTTTTAACTGGATGTCTTTTTAAAGCATAGCTTAGAAGGAGATACTTATTTTAACAGCATTAATATGCAATATTAGTGCATCTTCCCTCAATAATCTTTGCAATGACAACTAAAAAGAAGAGTGAAAGAAGAGCCTACATAACGAAAGACACATAAGATTCTTTATGGAACACCTCAGCACTTTTTTTTTAGAATAGCAAGAACAATAACTATATAGAATACGTAAAGGAAGAAAATAGTTAAATTTACATTTACAGAACTAAAATTTTTCTCTTCAAAGTCACACTAAAAATATTATTGATAGTGGCATAAAACATTATTTCACATTAGCTGAATGGTAATATTACTCTATAGTAGGAAAACAGTATTTTACTGTAGATTGCTGGGTAAAATTGTACACATAGGCAATTATCATAGACTAGCTGATTCATGATAATTTCATAGAATCATAGAATTATCTGGGTTGGAAGAGACCTCCAAGATCATCAAGTCCAACCCTTAATCCAACACTATCGTGATTACTAGATCATGGCACTAAGTGCCACATCCAGTCTTATTTTAAAAACTTCCAGGGATGATGAATTCACAACGTCTTTGGGCAGGCCATTCCAATGCCTGATTACCCGTTCTGTGAAGAACTTTTTTCTGATATCCAGCCTAAACCTTCCCCGGCAGAGTCTAAGCTTGTGCTCTCTTGTTCTGTTGCTGGTTGCCTGAGAGAAGAGTCTGACCCCCACCTGTCTACAACCTCCTTTCAGATAGTTGTAGAGAGTGATGAGGTCACCCCTGAGCCTCCTCTTCTCCAGACTAAACAACCCCAGCTCCCTCAGCCTCTCTTCATAGGAGTTGTGCTCAAGTCCCTTCACCAGTTTTGCTGCTCTTCTCTGGACCCTCTCCAGCACCTCAATATCTTTCTTGAACTGAGGGGCCCAGAACTGAACACAATACTCAAGGTGTGGCCTCACCAATGCCGAGTACAGGGGAAGGATCACTTCCCTTGTCCTGCTGGCCACACTATTCCTGATACAGGCCAGGATGCCATTGGCCTTCTTGGCCACCTGGGCACACTGCTGGCTCATGTTTAGCCTCCTGTCAATCAGCACTCCCAGGTCCCTTTCCACCTGACTGCTCTTCAGCCACTCTGTCCCCAGCCTGTAGCGCTGCATGGGGTTGTTGTGGCCAAAGTGCAGGACCTGGCACTTGGCCTTGTTGACCTTAATCCCGTTGGACTCAACCCATCTCTCCAGCCTATCAAGGTCCCTCTGCAGAGCCCTCCTGTCTTCCAGCAGGTTGACACTCCCTCCCAACTTGGTGTCATCCGCAAATTTACTTATGATGGACTCAATCCCCTGATCTAAATCATCAATGAAGATGTTAAACAGAGCCGGACCCAACACTGATCCCTGAGGGACACCACTGGTGACCGGTCGTCAGCTGGACACAGCCCCATTCACCAGCACTCTCTGGGCTCTAGCCAGTTCTTAACCCAGCTGAGAGTGCACCTGTCCAAGCCATGGGCTACCAGTTTATCCAGGAGTATGCCGTGGGAGACAGTGTCAAAGGCTTTGCTGAAGTCCAGATAGACTGCATCCACAGGCTTCCCTTCATCCACCAGGCGGGTTACCTGATCATAAAAGGCAATCAGGTTGGCCAGACAGAACCTGCCCCTCATAAAGTCGTGCTGGATGGGTCAGATCCCATGTCCATCCTGACGATGCTGTGTGATTGCACTCAGGATGATCTGTTCCATAACCTTGCCAGGCACTGAGGTCAAGCTGACAGGCCTATAGTTGCCCGGGTCCTCCTTGCAGATCTTTTTGTGGATTGACGTGACATTTGCCAACTTCCAATCATCTGAAACCTCCCCAGAGAGCCAGGATTGTTGGTAGATGATGGAGAGTGGCTCGGCAAACTCCCTCATGACCCTAGGATGGAATCCATCAGGTCCCATTGATTTGTGTGGATCCAGCTGGCTCAGTAATTCATAGACTATTTCCTCCTGGAACACAGGGGAGCCATTTGGTTTCCTGTTTCTATCTGTGAGTTCCGGAGGCCAGTTATCCTGAGGGGCACCTCTCCTACTGGTGAAGACTGAGGCAAAGTAGGTGTTGAGTACCTCAGCCTTCTCCTCATCCCTGGTATCATCCCCTTATACTAGGCACTGGTCAGGCCGCACTTTGAGTACTGTGTCCAGTTCTGGGCCCCTCAGTTTAAGAGAGATGTTGAGATGCTGGAGTGTGTCCAGAGGAGAGCAATGAAGATGGTGAAGGGGTTGCAGCACAAGCCCTATGAAGAGTGACTGAGGAAGCTGGGGTTGTTTAGCCTGGAGAAGAGGAGACTCAGGGGAAACCTTATTGCTCTCTACAACTACTGAAAAGGAGGTCATAGGCAGGCAGGGATTGGTCTCCTCTCAGGTGACTAGTGACAGAACAAGAGGACATGGTCTCCAGCTTAGTCAGGGGAGGTTTAGGCTTCATATTAGGCAAAAAAAAAAGCACTGAAAGGGTGATTGGCCATTGGAATGCACTGCCCAAGGAGGTAGTGGAGTCATCATCTCTGGAAGTGTTTAAAAGCAGATTGGATGAGCCACTTAGTGCCATAGTTTAGACGACGAGTGAGTGTTGGGTCATAGGCTGGACTCCATGATCTCAAAGGTCATTTCCTACCTTGTGATACTGTGATGCTATGATACACTAGACTAGGTCGCTCAAAGCCTCACCCATCCTGCCTTCGAACACTTCTAACCTAAATCTAAATCCTTTCATCTTGAGATCCCTAGCCCTTGTCCTGTCACTGTACTCCTTGATAAAGAGCTGCTCCCCATCTTTCCTGTAGCCCCTCTTTAAGTACTGAAAGGCTGCTGTAAGGTTTCCCAGAGCCTTCTCTTCTCTAGGCTGTACAAGCCCAACTCTCTCAGCCTTTCCTCGTATGGAAGGTGCTCCAGTCCTCTGGACTCACTCTAACAGATCCATGTCCTTCCTGTGCTAAGGACTCCAGAACTGAACACGGTACTCCAAATGAGGTCTTAGGAGAGCAGAGTAGATGGGGAGAATCACCTGCCTTGACCTTCAGGTTACACTTGTTTTCATGCAGCCAGGGATTCAGTTGACTTTCTGGGCTGAAAGAGCACATTGCTGGTTCACGTTGAGTTTATTCACCAGCACCCCAAAGTCTTCCTCTTCAGGGATACTCTCAGTCCATTCTCTGTCCAGCCTATATTTGTTCTTAGGATTGCTCTGGATAAGGTGCAGGACCTTGCAGTTGGCCTTGTTGAACTTCATGAGTTTAGCACAGGCACAGCTCTCAACCCTGTCATGGTCCCTCTGGATGGCGTCATGGTCCCTCTGGATGGCATCCCTTCCCTCCAGCATGTTGACTGCACCATACAGCTTGGTGTGGTTGGAAAACTTGCTGAGAGTGCCCTCGATTCCACTATCCATGTCTGTGACAAGGATATTAAACAGCACTGGTCCCAACACCGACCCCTGTGGAACACCACTCGTCACCGACCTCCACTTGGAAATTGAGCCATTGACCACAACTCTTTCAGTGCAACAATCCAGCCAATTCCTTATCCACCTAGTGGTCCATCAGTCAAATCCATACCTCTCCAGTTTAGAGACAAAGATATCATGTGGGACAGTGTTGACTGCTTTGCGCAGGTCCAGAAAGATGATGCGAGTTACTCTTCCTTTCTCATCAATGTTGTAGCCCAATCACAGAAGGCCCAATATGTCAGGCAAAATTTGCCCTTTGGGAAGCCATGTTGGCTGTCACCAATCTCCTTATTTTCTAAGTGCTTTAACAGAGTCTCCAGGAGGATCTGCTCCATGATCTTACCAGGCACAGAAGTAAGAGTGTAGTTCCTCGGCTGTTCCTTTTTATCTTTTCTAAAAATGTAGGTTATATTTTCCCTTTTCCATCCAGCAAGAACCTCACTGGGCTGCGATGACTTCTCAAATATGGTAGACAGTTGTATAGGATCTTCATCTGCCCATTCCCTCAAGACTTGTGGCTGCATCTCATCAGGTCCCATGAAATTGTGTACCTTGAGGTTCTTTAGATGGTCTTGATCCTGATCCTCTCCTACAGTGGCAGGTTCTTCATTCTCTCAGTCCTTCCCTTTGCCTTCTGCACCTTGGGTGGTGTGGCTTTTTTTCTGAAGATATACAGTAATCCCTCCATCAAACCTCAATCAATTTTTTTTCTTGATATACGAACATGAAAATTAATCAACTAGGTAAACTCTGTCCAGCAGATAAATCCCATACCAATGTCCAATTTATGTCAGTGGCCTTTTTAATGAAGATTTATACAAAACAATGCAAGCAGTACCTTAGCATATCCTCAAAGTCTGCATGGATATAAATTGAAAGATTAGAACTATTACTGAAACATGGATTTACATTCAAATTTTAGCCATTTTACTTCGTTCAAAAGTGCAATAAAGCAGCTTCTTATGTCAAATATTTATTGTGAATAACTGTTTTTTAAGCACAAGACTTTTTTTCCTTCTGTTTCAATGAATTTTTTATTTCTGTGTCACTATATTTACTGCTATCTAGCTCTACTCTTTTATGATACAAGGCCTATTTTCCACAATAGAATATTATGCTTTAGCCTAAAAATAAATATACCTCAGTTTTCCACATCAGATTTGATAAATTCTGACTTTAATTAACATAAATACAGTTCAAATTTATTTCATTGCCTTCTAAAAAGTGTATAATCATATTAGAGTAGAATGCTATGACCACTGAGTTTTTAGGATAATGTAATATACTCAGAAGGATATATACATGCAGTATACAATAACACCATAGAAGCCGTAAACCCACTACAAGAATCAAAGAGTCTGCTCTGTGAATAAAAAATTAAGACTAAAACTAACAAAATGGAGAAAAAAATCAGTTGCTCTTAGCTGACTTGAGATTTTTGACATTTATACTATCATACATCATTGAATGGCAGTCTTATTGGATAGTCTGTGACACCAATAACACTATTTCCCATTCACGATGTACTTGTATAATCACTATTATACCTGTGATGATAATCGTTCTAGAAAAAGACACAAAGTTATTTTAATGGACTCCAGCACTTCAGAAAAAATATCTTATTTTGGATTATATGACAAAGATATTTAAAAAATCTAATATTTTTTGAATAAAAATGAAATAATGTAACTTTAATTTAATTGATTTTTTTCAGCAGAAATTATTGGAATAATGCAACTTGATAAATACATAAAGGATTTAAAACATAGCCTGTAAAAAAAGTGCCCTAAAAATTCTGCTAAAAAATGAATAGTTTGACATGAATTATTTTGATCTTGAATTTTAAAAATAGGTAAAATCTTTGAAAGTTCACTATACTAACTTCTGGAGTATATTCAAGTTTCAAGTAGACATAAATATATATATTATTTTGCAATCTTTCCTTTTACTTGTAATATGAAACACACCCCTGTTGTCTACAGAAATCACCAAGTACTGCAGTTTGGAATAATGAATCAATCTGCATACGGAAACACTGAAAGCTTCATTTCAGCTACATGTTTGTGTTTGACTGTTTCAAAATCATCCTCATTATATGCCTGTTCATTGAAAAGGTGTCACTCAACAGCTGATTCCTCAAGAAAGTTGACAGATGTCTACTTCGAAATACCTGCTGGGTGACCAATGCATCAGCAAGATGTTAAATTATGTTGTCATCTGGAGAGAAGCACTGAGCTGCTAAACTAGCTGAAAATGCTGGCTGCCTAGTGACCTTTGCATAGAAATAGTGCCTCTACCCATAAACACTTTAAGGTCATGTGTTTTATTCCAGTTTCTCACAAAGGCTGACATTTTGCAAAAGCCAGGAGCAACTCTACCAATTTTCGTTACCAAGGAAATATCTCCCTTTGGTATCCATTAGTATGGGTCAAACTAATTCAGTCGGTAAGGCCATGGAGACCAGATAAAGTTTCAGAGCAAAAGGATTTCTATTGTTGCAGTTAGTGAGTTGTACTTTTTCTCTCATTTTGTTTCATATAGCTGCTCATGAGATTTAAACCCTGAATACTTTTGATAATTAGGTTTCCCCAAAAATACAATGGCACACAGAAAATGAACAGTAACAATCTTTCCACATCGAACTCTTACCCACCTGCAGTTTGTGTGAATTCCCTCCAGCTTATGCATCAGCTGTTACAGGAACACTGTAGTTTCCTGATGTTTTCAGATCTGTACCTTGATGCATTAGAATATTATGACTTTACGTATAATTTTTTATGACTCAAATGAAACATTTGTGTAAAGACCCTGAACACAGCTAAAAAATGTTGAGTTGTGTATACTTAGCCAAAAGAAAATGTGGCTGGAAAAAAAGTGTAAAGGAGATTATAAATCGTAGAGAAAATAAACACTATTTGTTATTTTTTCACATTTTTCCTATTTGATTAATAATACACCGGCTATTATCAGTGGAAAATAATATTGAAATGAAAACCCAGGAGAGATGGGGGAAAAAGCCAGTATTTTAATTTGTCAAAATCAAAATTAAGTTATGAACATAAACTCAAAACTCCAACAAATTAGTTATTGACATATACAAATAAACAGAATCATATATACACATATTTGTATGCAGTATTGCATATTTGAAACTACTCTGTGTTAAACTACATGAGAGTATATGACTTAAATATCTATAAAAATTTGTCTTCAATATGTATGAAAGCCTAAGAGAAAACCTTCACTTTTCTATTATTTTTTCTCATTTTTGCCCTTCTTTCCCTTTTCCATTTCTCAGCAATCTACATTTTAGTTATTAGGCCAAATAATATGATAAATGTCATAGAATTCAATGCACTTAGAATAGTTCTAAAGAATCTGACTCTGACTTTCATACTGTCTCTGAATTTTGTAATCTTATGAATCGAACTGTGAACCACATAATAAACTTCCACAGTTGTAAGTTTATGTAGGGTGCTTTATAGCTCATTTTGTAAACCTGAATGTTAAATGGGAGACTAATGTCATTGAATACCCTGGGATTAATGTATCTAATATTCATAAAGACCTGATATAAACAAAACTTGAAGCCTGTAATTAGTCCATGCAAAATGTGACACTGAATGCCAAGAAGAAGTTTTGACTCTCAGGAATGCAACCAATGTAATTAAAATTAATATGTTAGGTCACTGCATATACTCAGCATTGCTGACACACGGATTGAGATCACCTCTAAGCTTACTAAAAAAAAATATGAAGAGCCCCTTCGATACAAACATTGGAACTATTTATAATAACTCTCAGCCCAGATTTTTGCTCTGCAGAGTCCCTTCAAATATTTGAATATTTGAACCTGGAGATTTATGTTGCTACATTTTTAATACAGATTTTACTAATAACCTAGCTCTATTCCCTCTGAAAGGTACTACTTTATCATTTTTCAAAAGGGTAATGTAGTTATAATGTATCATCCTTACATTTTGGCAGACAAATCCACTTGTACTTCAGTATTCGGTCTTTGTATATTTTCTGCATTTCTGGGTAAATTATGATACATTAGTTTGTGGTCCAGAAAAGTAAAATATTCCTGGAAGTAGTTATAGAATACTAAGTCTTCAAGGTACATACCTGTACATTTAGCTTAAATTTTGTCAACATTCAGGCTACATGATAGTGGAAGGAATCCTAAAGTCTCACTTCCTAAAAGTTCTTCCTAGAAGACCAGGAGACAAGTGAATCATCAGGAACAGGAAGATCAATAGTCACTCAATGGAAATATTACATGCGGAACTTCAGTTATTTGAAGAATTTATATAAATATTTGGCTAAGAATAGAGAGAACATTTCTATTAAGGGAAATATATGATATGCGTAAGCCGGGGATTTTTTTTCTGCGAAAAGGGACCTAGATTTCTGGTAGACTTGGAAACAGAGTTCAGAAATAGCATTTCCCAAGAAAGCTAGGAAGAATTCCATAATCTTCATGCCTGACAGAATATGGAGGCAGATCTTCTTTCTCCTGTCTTTTACCTTATTTACAGCACAATAGTGGGCTGTCAGAAAAGAGCTGGGGCCTGAAATTTGAGAAAAAAAAAAGGCTGCTGACTGAAGACTTTCATAGTTTTTGTTGTTATTAAAAATGAGAGACATTTTCAACAACTAAAATGAAATTCCATCTGTTTCAGTAACATTATCTTGTCTTAATTCCATTTTTTCCAGCATGAAAGAAAAATAAAATTGAAGGGACTAAGGAGGTTTATAAGGAAAGATGAAGTTAAATCTAGTGCAAAGATTCTGTGGTACTTACTTAAATATTTTACCGGTAGATGATACACTGTAGAGAACAAAAAAACAATAGGGCATTTATTTGTGTGAGGTAAATTGAGGCATATCTGTTGGATCTATAAGTCCCCTCCTGTGAAGTAAGACATCAGAGACTCCAGACTACAACTAAAAATGAGAGAGTACACTTCCAACTATTTTCGAGGGAGTGAGTGTATACCCGAAAGTATTGTGTGCATGTTCCGGATGTTCAGATATTTCCCTTTCTTTGGCTATAATAGGCATATACTGTATTTCATACTACCTCAGATTTAAGATAATGGCTTTGTTCAGTGAAATTACAATAATGAAGGATTCTCAGTGTGACACAATTAGCAACTAAAACTTAAATATTTACACTTAAATCAGTTGTGTATGTTTTAATGGGATACTGAAATTAAACAATGGAAAAGAATCTTGATAGTAGTTAATTTCACTTTATTAATAAAAAGTCTGACTGTTTGTAAAGCAGCAACCTAACATTTTAAAATTTAAAATATCCTAGCATTACACTTATTGATCTTTTGAAATCATTTCTAGAAAGACAGTGAAAAGTTAGTAAGCACAGGCATTATTATTGATACAATATTAAAAGGTTGTGTAACTTAGAACTCATCTCCAAATGGTTTCAGAATTCCAGGAACACTTTCACATTGACATCAGACACTGCCAAAAATTGTTTTCTAGCTTCCTTTAAATTAAGTTAAAACAAAGAATACACAGAAACATTAACCTGCTAAATTTGTGATGTTATTTTTGAAAATGTCACATCATTTTCTTTAGTATGGTTGTATATTCCTGGATCTTTTCCAATTGCCTAGCTTCTTATCAACAGCAGATGAACATATTTTCAAAAGTTACAGCAGAAAATATAGTTACAATATCATGATAAATAAGTAGACTGTGTTGGAAAGCACTATTAAAACTTGAAATATTTTTTTGAATCTTGATTGTAATTTTTTTTTTGTGTAGGAAACGAAAAATGCAGCAAGGAAGAAAACACTACTAGACTTTAAGAACTGGGAAAGTTCTAATTGATGTTATAGTGTTCCAGGAAACAGGGAAAATTGGTTTCTAAAGATTTTTATCTGTAGTTACATAGTGCATTGAAATGCTATCCAAAATGTATACAGTAAAAGATATAGTAAAAAATAAACACATACAGACACTCAAATAAATTAGTATTTGTTACGGTAAAAAAGTGTCAACGAATGCATATGTCTGAGTATTTAATGTATTATACATATGTCTGAGTATTTATCAACTGTAAGTTAATTGCTGTTTAGAAACCCACGTACAATGACAGAGTACCATGTAGAGACAGATGTTTCTGATGAAGGCTTCCATAGGCATAAATGCACACATATTAAGGTTTTTCCTTTACATTTCTGAATAAGGATAGGGAAATTAAATTTAGTTTTATTTTTTTAAAGCAAAGCACAATGCTTTTCACCCCCTTCTCAAAGGATCTTTGTACTTAAATTGGTGCATTTTTCCCTGTAAAATTTGAGAGGTTACGACAATAAGTACTCATATAAAACTTACAGATCAAGAGCATGAAAGCTTTTTCTAGAGAGCATTAAAATTAATATCAGCATGTAATGCCTAAAGACAACACGGAAAGAAAAACAGGATATATATCAGTGATATTAAATGCAAAAATATGCAAATCAGTGAAGAGTGTTTCCTTGTGTGGTTAACTCCAAATCAGACTTATAAAATTCATTTTCAGTTTTTGGTAAATTTCATTTATTTTCCCTGAACTGCCCTGTAATAACATTTCCCTTTGATCATAATTCATTTCCCATTAGTATTTTGGCTTCTAAAATTTTATTTTCTCCTTCCAGCTTGCAACTTAGGAATGTAATATGTGTGTATGAGGTTTTGTAATTAAAAAATCTGCACTCAGTCAGCAGTATTTTATTTCACTAACGTTTCATTGGCCAGTTCAGTGGCACAGAAGAAATGCACTGAATTACTGATTGACAATAAAAAACTTAGGATAGGTAGCAGAATTCCTCATTGTGTAACTCTGTACTTACAAAATATTCATCATCATTTTTCATTGGTAAATGAAGAATACAACACGTGCATAAAAATTTTTTCTTACACATCGATGTTTTCTAACCATGTAGAAATACATTTTCTTGGAAGTAGAAGTTGTCAGAGCTATTTTTAAAGCCTTTGACTTTATTTTAATTAGTTGTAATTAGTGTTCTTCTTGGAAATAAATACCTGTACAACACCTGTTACAAAATATTTTAAAACTTCCTGTAGTATTCTCCTATGGCATTGAGAAAAGTTTAGTAGGTTTGACTTGAAAAGTTGTTATTGGTTTATATTGCAGTGAATTAAATCAGTCATTTCATTTGAGACTACTGTCTGAAAAATATTTTCATTCTGCAGTTACTTATTTTTATTTTTTCCCTTGAAAATGCTCAACATGTAGATGCAGATAGCAAAAATAGCACCTCTCATCTACCTGAGTTCTAATGACTCTTTAGAAAGGGCACCATCATCTAGGATGCTGCAAGTCAAGTATGAGGTTGATTTGTCCCAAAAGTTGAGACCCCCTGAAATTATTAGCGCAATTTATACATTCTTAGGCAAGGTATTATTCTCAAAAACACACTAAAACATATTTAATGTTATTTGCAGTGCTGCCAAGAACTTTCTTGACATAAATTCATGATATTGGAAGACTGGATTGTAAGCTACTTGTAGATGCAACACTTCATATGCTCACTTTCATATTAAAGTCTCAATATCTTTATTTTTTAAGTAGCAAAGGATTTTTATGACAGTTGCTGGCTATGGCTGTGCTAGTTGTCTTTCTTTCAAAGCCTTAAAGAACTTAACTTTTAAAATCTTTCCCTTGAAATATATCAGGTCAGGATTAATTTGATGTGCTAGTTCATATAAATACAAATCTTAAAGCCTAATGAAAAGATGAGTCCACTTTGTTTTCATCTGAATTGTTCATTTAAATCATACTGAATCAGGGTAGTGGAGAAATTTACTCCCATTTAAATGTTAAATACTTATATGAGAGTAAAAGTTCCTTTCTTCAAGGGTTGTGTTATGTGGTATTTTGATTCTCAAAAAAATCCAACAATATCTATGAGAAGAGTTCTTCTAAATCTGAAAAACACTTTGTGTTTTCTTGAATCTAGTAGATCATTCACATTGCCTTGAAGGATCATACAAATACTATGCTTAGGAACACTTGAAGTCATCTTCTTACCTTTACCCTCAGCTGTGAATGACACTAATTTACATTTTTGTTAGTTACTCAAGTAACAGGAACAGAAGGAGGCTTCATGCTGTGCAAGGAGAGGCTAAAGCTGTGGAGAAAGCTTACCTCACTCAGAAGGACAGATGGCCAAGTTACAGAAAAGTAAGAGTCAGACTCATCTTGAGGTACACAGAAACAGAAAGAGAGGTTGGAGCGTGGGAAATTCTAGTTTCACATTAGAAACGTTTCATAGTGATAATGCTCAAACCACCAAAGGGGATTGCCTTAAGAGAGTGGGATTCTCCCTTCTTGGGTGTACTGAAATGTCAGCCACATGAAGCTCAAGGTAACATAATATAAATTGGCCTTGTTCTGCATGGGTAGGTAAGATGGTGTGACCAGAGCTCCTTTGTCACAATTGAAGTTCAAATACAAGAGATGCCAGAGGGAGAGTTTACCAATATGCTTAATCCTTTTTTCCAACAATCTCACAAGCGTGAAAATAAATAGTTCATCTTGTCAGGTTACAGCAAACATTGAACAATCACACAAAGACAATTAATATTGGCCAAGTTTAATATTGGCCAAGTTGCTTGACACTGCTCTACATGGGCTTAACCCATGCTCTGACAATCTCATAACAATGAAAATAAACAGCTCAGTTTGTTGGATTATAACAAACACTGAGCAACCACTCAAGGAAAATTAATCTTATACAGATTGCTCAACACTACTACACTTGGGCTTTTATCAGTAATGTCATAAAGACAAGATTAATCTTGTCTATCTCGCTGACTTTAAATCAGAAACCCCCTTTAAGTTCCCCTTAACAGTTAGTAAGATTCCTGACACTTACATTTGTGAAAACAAATACATTTTCTTAAAAATATTCTATCATAACAAACCGTGACTAAGTAAGTGTTTAGTGATGGCTGGGGATAAGATGCTGTTTGTGAAAATACATTAAAACTCAAGCACACAAGCATAGCTAGGAGCAATATGCAGGTAAGAAATACGTAATTAAGGTAAAAGTATAGAGAGACTAAAACTTAGCTTGATGTTTAGATGTGTATTTAAAGTGCATACACAAAGATTTTACCCCCAATGGTGTTCCAGTTGGGGAGAGGTGACAGGATCCAACCTGTCAGCTGATCCCAGAAGTTTCAACGACATCTTCCCAAAAAAACTTGCTTCTTTGTTTTAATTTTTAAAATAACTTGCAACTTCAGTGCAGAATTTTAGGTGCAGGGTGAATGACTGGAGTCATTATGTTAGCCTCTCCTCATTGGTGTAGCAAAAGTTCTCACTTCAAGTGCCAAAAACTAACGGCACACAACAAAAGGGAGTGTTTATGGAAGCATTCTGTGTCAGAAGCAGGCAGGAGGCAGGTTAGCCTTTGGTATGGGGATGTGTTTTAGGATTATAATGGTATTATAATGATATTATAATGAGTACAAGTCAACTGGAGGATAGGATTATAGCTGCAATTCATCTTCTCGGAAAGGAATTCTGTAGTTGTCCTTGGGAATCATGCTCCTGGCTGATATCGGGGACTGGCTAAGTTCATCTTCAAACAATCCATCCCCCACTTCACAAAGCAAGGTGTTCTGCTGCATTCCTTTCTGATGAAAAGCGTACTGCACTTGTGTGTGTTGCATCTCCATTGACCTAGCTTTTAAAGAAAAACTGCCCTGTACTCAGCCTATGGGGGGACATAGTCAGGAAACATTAGGATTCCCATTCCTCCCTACATTTACTTTTATTCCCACACCCCTTTCTATCCAAAATGATGTATGTTTCTAGGAATTATATATATGTTTCATTTCCTGAAATACGAGTACTTATTTTCAGATGAGCATCACACAAATCTGATTCTATTCCTTCACTTTATTGAATTCAATAACGTCAAATTTCATGACCTGCTTTCATATGTTCAGTTGCTGGTAGCTTTTCCTTGGTTTTGAGCAGGGTATGTACCAAAGACATCTCCTCAAAGTAAGTGTTATTCTAGGCCATCGAGTCAAATCTCAGGTGAAAGTGAAACCAAAACTAATGAGCAGAAGGCTTTCAACTCAGTCATTGCCCAAAATAACATTCCTTCCAAAAGAACAGTAAACAATAATTAGCTATGTAGAATCTCTTCATTTTGTGTACTTGTGACTATAAAAATTTACTTCCATTTTTATTTTAGCTCATAAATCGAGATATCTTTCAGCACCGAATACTTTTCACATATAAATAACTGCACAGATACTTCAATATAAGTACAAGTACAAAAACTTCAATATGAGTACTTCCTCCCTGAAGCTGAAATAAATCCAGTTATTATTTTAAGCAGAGGTTGATACTCACATATATAAAACTTACACAGACAAAACATTTTTTCCTTCAAGGGATAAAGTATTATAGTTCTCTTATTTGTTCTTTCATCTGTGTAAAGCAGCCTATCAGCAGCAATTTGATGTGTCTCCAAGTTACTATATGAGCAGAAGATGAAAGTAGAAGTACCCAGTTGATATACAACTGTAAAAGATTATTTAAAATGCTAGTATTCTGCAGTTCAGCAACCTTTCTTCCTTAGAGATGTACTATTTTACTATTTGTGATAAATTATGCTAAGAATTCTTTAGTAAATAAAATAAAAATAAAAATAAATAATAAAATAATAATAATATATAATAATAAATAATAAAAGCAAATAATAATAAAAAAGCAGGAGGATAAGCAGAACTTCTTACCTTGTTTCACCTGGATGTTTTTTTGCAAGGTTTTATTGGGTTACTCCTTACTCTTGCAATATTTGTTGTTTAATTATGGATAGAAGTTGAATGAAGTATTTTTTAAAACTTCAGACAAATTCTGAAGCCTTCAGACTGCCCACCCCCAGATACATAATTATGTACACACACACACATTTCACAAGGACCTCACTTGCCATGCCCATACTCAAGACAGACTGAAAAAATGCATGTCTTTGGTTTGGTTTGGTTATTTAATTTATATCTCCACAACTTTTCCTGTTGTAACTAGATTAATCTTTGAAGAAATACCAATTACTTATATTTAAGTGTATAATCACTGATAAGAAAAAAGCACAAATCCCCCCAAAACACATCACACTGCAAAATTGTGTTTATTTACCTTTGGCTCAGAGATAAATGTATAAACAGATTATTTCCGTCCTTCTCAACTGAGTTGTCCCTGCATTTTTTTATTTTTTTGCTTCTCATGTGCTTTCTTTGTCTAAGATGTCTTCAAACAACCTCTAAAGTGTTCCAATTCATAGCAATTACAGAAGTGTCTGGCCTAGTGTTCTTTGCTGTTTTGTTCTTAATTTACTTCAGATAAGAGGGCTTGGCAAAATATGATAACAGTTATAAAAATACTCTTATAAATTTACTGAGTATTTGTAAGGACCAGTACATACTTTCATCTGGAAGTGGGTGGGAAGAATTGAACATTTTACTCCCAAATCAAAACAAATAGCAACTCAAAGAGAATTTTTCTATATATTCAAACCATAATAAATATTGTTACAATTAAATCATTAATTTGTAATAACTTTAAAAATACATGCAATTTTAAGAAGTATATTTTTACTTCCTATCTCCTTATGACTAATCTCAAGATCTTTCAGTAGAAGTCTTGAATAAAAATGGTTGAAAGTACAAAAACAAGACGAGCCTTTAATTATGTGTCATCTGGTTAGAAAGCAAAGATACTCTGCCTGGGAAATGGGATATCTGCAGTTGTGCTGGTAAACAGACTAATGAGGAGGACATCCATACTCATGAATAAGCTGAAAAAGTTTAGATACACCTACATGTTTAAAAACCAGTGATATTTAAACTAAAAGAATGCATATATGAACAGATTACATGTTGCTATAAACACTAGAGTTTGGGTGCATACTTCATAAATAGATAAAGTAAACTGACAAATTAAGACATGCATAATAAAACATAAAAAATATAGGAAGATAATATCTAAAGTGGACTTTTAATTTTTGGGCTTTGGTTGATCCACATTGGAAGCATGTTTTACTACGTGGGAACTTCACATGTGATGTAATACATGAATAAAGAAATCTCTGTTTAGCCTTCTTTGGTTCATCAAAGCTGAGTTAGTCTAAAGTATGGAAAAGGTGGGCTTAGAAACACTTTGATGCAGCAAATTGGGTGTGTTCTGGCAACTCAATTCTGAACTGAAATTGTGGCCTGATGTTGCAGCAGCATTGAGATGGACATGATCTCCAGTGGAAAAAGCAGCCCATACTTGTAGCACTTGTTATACTTTTTTTCTTGCTCTTCGTGTTACTTAGTCACCCTCCTCTCTAAAGACTTGCTTTGTGACTGGACTGAGAACTTAAGGAAAGAGCCACAACATTTTGCTGTATAGCAACTGCTTATGCTTTCTTATGAGAATTTTTATTTCAAGTATAACACAAGCAACGGCAGGAACAGAATGCAAGGCTGTAGAAGACTTTCTGAACAAGTTTTAATGCTGTAAAGCATCACAGCAGTAGTAACCAATTTATTTAAAGGACTAGAAAATATTGTCTTGAGTTTATCTTATCACACTTTGCCCTATCAAACTTTAAGACCTTCTCCACTAAGAGGAAATGCCATGTTCCACGAGGAAATAAATGTCACTACCTAACATTTTTTCTGAAGCTCTGTATAGATTAGAGTGGCCTGAGAATTGCTCTAACCTATGCCAGCTGACTAAGATCCCTAAGCAGCCAACAATCATGTGTAGTTAGCGAGAACAAAATGCATACTTGTCTTTCCTTTCGACAAACAGGGAACTGCAAATTGTGGTGAAATACCACCCAGCTATTCCTGTTCTCTGACTTTTTGCCCCCACAATAAATAGAAGACTTTTTCTCTCTATTTTAAAACATGCATACATATACACATGTACGTATCATCATTGTATAAAAGAAGTAGATCGATTGTCCATTATTTGTACACTTAATAACACTAACCAAGACCAAAACCAAAACCTGAGACCTGGTGGCTTCAAATCATCACCAAATTACAATTTCAAATGGAAGTAGACTGTCTTCAGGCATCTGACAGACAATTCAAGAACGATGAGTTATATTTTCCAGAAGCACTATGTGCAGAACAGCAATTATTAAAATCCTCAGTATTTATACAGTATAGCTAGTCAAATTATCTGACAAGCTGAAAAAATTCTGTTATATTCCTTTATATAAAATCTTCCAGAGGACTAAAATTTATTTCAGGATAACTTGACAAGCATGAATAATGGATTGCAGTGGGAAAAATCTGATTTCCCAAATCAAAATAATAAAGTCAGTCCTTTCTTCATCAGCTATAGCAAGTTTTCAGTTTCAAAACTTGTTTTCAACATAGTAAAGGTCAATGAACTAATAATGAAGATATGCCTTATTTGAAAGCTAGAACAGTCCTTTGCATTTAGATTCTGTTATAGGTTCAGAACTGCAATTTATTATAAAATAATTTAAAAAAAAACAAACAGGGTTATCCTTGAATCTCAATACAGTAAACTAAAATCCAAATAAATCACCCCAAAATGATTGATTACAAGGGTGAGTTGTCTCAACCAAAAGCCCAGTTATGAAGTATAGCCACTTATACCTCTTCACATGTTTGTATAATGTATGTTTTTTAGTGCACGTATTGTTTTGGAAATGTGAGTCTTTACGATGTAAGGAGTTGTTTATAATCAATAAAGTAAAATTTATCACTGTCTATCTAACAAGTATTTACATAACTAAGAGAAGGAAGGAATCCTCTTTTTTTTTAAAAAAAAAGATAAAACTATAATGTTCTTGACAAGAGCGGGGTAGAATAGAATTGTAAAACAGTGAAGGACTAAATCAGCCTGGGACTTCTATGAAGACATTAAAGGTCAAATGAGATCAAGGAATGAAGTTTTTGCCAGGGCAGGGACTGACAGATTCTTTCAGCAGGTGCCCAAATCTTGTCATGTAAAATCACCTCCTTACAAGAAGCAGCCAGAAACCTCTTCCGAAAGAAAGTTTCTAAATACATTCTCTTTAGTAAATTTAATACATATATTTATAAGTAAGTGTCTTTAAGGAATTAAGGAATGCCAAATTGTTAAAAAGGACAGCTTAAATAAACCAAAATCAACCAACAATAACAAAATTGTATTTGTATTCAAATGGCCTTCATTAATAGCCCAAAATTCCAAATGTTCTTTTCAACTGAATTCATTAAAAGCCCAAATAAAATAAACTAGCAAAAGCACCCTGGATAGTGGCTGCTGATAAGATGACTCTTTTTTCTTCCAGCCACGAATGAAGATATCTAGCTTTTCAGTTTAATTATAAAGAAATGTCTGAAGTTATTTTTCACGTGACTTTTTAGAGTTACAAATGAATCATCAAACATGGTATCACCCTGTGCAGGCTCCGTATCTATGACTGTACTTACCTGAGGATTTGAAGAACACTTAGTTGGAAATAATAAGATGCAGATCCACAAATGTAATTTTGAAATAACAAATAGAAAAAAATAGAAAAGAGAATTCTCCTAGATATACAGAGATTGTATGGCAAGCTGCATACAAGAAAATAATTTATTTTCCTCTTTTTTACTAGATAACCCAGTACTTATTTTATATATTTTTTAAAAAAAGGGGTCTTGAGATTATTAGGGCAGTGTTCCTCTCCTTTTGTATATTAGGTTTTCTGATGCTTTTACTTTGTCAAAAAAAACAAAGGAGAGCTGGACATACCATTGCCATTGATGACAGGGTTATATATGTGTTTCTGAGAGGCCATGTTTGTGTACATGATAGGGACGTCCATTCAGAGATCCCTGGTACCTCCAGACCTGCTACTCTAGTGTTGTGAATAGCAAATATTATCTTTCTCTTATTTTCAATGTTGTCCTCTGACAAAGTACTTCTGATTCATCTTTTATTTCTGAATCATGGACAGCCATGCCCAGTTCGTCCACCAGGAGATGATGATTTATTCCAGTGTTGCTGAGAAGCTCTGAGGTGTCTCTACAGAAACTTTCATTTCTTTTACTGGAGGCACAATACATTGCCACTCATTTTCCAGCATGCTGAGCCAGTAGCATGTCAGAGTTCTTGATCTGGCTCACTTTAAAAATGAAGATGTTTACTGAAGAAATGTATATTTCCATTATTGTTAACAACCTGAGGAGATATGACATATATTCAGTATAATCACTTGAGGAGAAGCGTTGCAAGTTGCCAGGAGATCTTGCTGTGATAAATGCTGACAAACTAGTACAAAGAATCCAGAATGGTAGAAAAAGGACATCCTTGTTTTGGAAGCTCTGGTAATCAGTGATTGTTTCTCAGGTGCGAAACAAGATGCGAAACAAGATGGTAATTTGCATAATTACTACTAAAGCAAATAACCTCTCTTTAATTTAATTTTTTATTTCACAAAATATCTGCCATCAGAGAAATAATTAAAATTGGTTGCTTTATACACTAAGGGTTCTTCATCTATTTTTACTTTTTTTCAAAGAATTTTTTTGGTATAATACAATTACATACCAGATTAAAAATTCTATCTGTCTCTCTATCAGCCCATCTAGTCTTTGCTCCTTTTAGCAGGACACCTTGTTTTATCAGCTTACCAATATGTTCTTCCTTTCCATCATAAAAATATATATACATACTTACTGACAATATTTGCTGCCAGCTGGGTTATTTTTGAAATGTGGAAAAAAGAGTAGGTTTTTTCTACAATTGGAGAGGTTCAAGGAATTGACATGCAAATATATTTCATTATAGAAAGTAGGTATGGCAAAATTACTTGTTAAGGGAATAGCATGTTAAACTTCATGATAGATTTCTTTCTTTGGATTGAAATAGAAAATGATATGCTAATTTTCTTTCAAAGTTATTTCATTGTATTCCATGCAAAAGAGAAAATTTCTCTTTTCAAACCTGCACAGAGGATCTTGATTCCTATATTGTATTCATTTTGCTTCAGTAGTACAGAAGATCATGATTCCTATGCTACAGTCACTTTTCTTCAATGCAAATCTTGATTAAATCTTATGAGAAAATTGAAATTCAATACCCATTTCCTTCCAACCATGCCCACCCATTGATAGAAACTATATTTGAAAGGTAAAGTGTTCATCATTAAAACAAAGTTTCTTCTTCTGTAAAAAAGACATCATATTGAAAACCACACAGTTATCCTGGCTCATTTTCTAGAACTCACTTTATTAATAAAGGAGCTAAAATTCAGTACATTGGACAAACTTTCACAGTCCTCTGTATTTGTGCATAATATTTTTTTGCATTCAAATCTGTGGGACAGTTATGAATAGCATTGCAAGTACATAAATCTCAAAACCCGTTTAACCCTGTAAGATCTTAGTAGTCCTAAATTCTAAGTAATATAATCTTCTAAGTGTCTGAACATGTGCTGATGGACGTGAAGGGCAGAACACAAGAATATCTCTGTGCCTTCCTCTGGTCAACAAGCCATTCACAGCCTGCCTTCACAAGGGCCTTACAGCCTTCCTATTCTTACATCCAAGAAGAAGTAGTAGTAGTCCCAGAAGAAGTGAAGTTCATGGCCATGACTATCAAACAAAGATTTAAAAGCACACTTTTACTCAGCACTAAATTTTTGGGCAATCCAAAGAGTTTCACTTTGTGAAGTGAGCTAGAAGAGCACCTTCTGGCACATGAAAGTCCTCTCCAGCCCTTTTAGCCCCTCCAGTGAGCCCCAGTCTGTTCCCCAAACACATGAACACTACTATGCAAGAGAGTCACCAAAACATTAGCATCACTTTGAACCTAGACTCTCCACAACCTCAACCTTTATCTTTTTATTTGACTAAATAATTTGTCCTTGTTTATCTTGTGTGAAACTGCAAATGTGTTGGACGTAAAACAGAGAAGTCTGGGAAGGAGGAGGCAGGACATGTACCAGCAGTCGGAGGGACTTAATGCCATAAGGGATCATAACAATTGTGACTAAGGCCATTAAAAATGGATTTGGCATTCACGTGTAATCAGGGACATAAATAAATGCTTCAGACAGGATAAAAATGTAAATCCTCATACTTCAAAACGTAAGTCAGTCATTACCACTTCTGTCAGAGGAAATTCCCTACGCAAGAAGATCCTCCAACAGCCAAGTCAGCAGTTTGCTGCGCCATCCTCCAGAGAATCTGTGACTGTCAGACTCACATCACCACACCATATGTGGCACTGACTTGATCGAGAGAGGCAAATTCTATGTTTTGATGTTCCCTCTATTTAGACATAATAAGGTCTCTGATCCTGTTCGGCAAAATCACTCTCCAGTTAAATATCAGTAAATATTCACTAAATTGTAGTATGTTATCACTCTAATGTCAGCTAAATCTACTTGTACCCAAATTTAGACTTAGGCACCTAGAGATGCTCAGATGATTACGCATTCTGTTGAGACACAACCTTTGTGCTCTTTTTTTCTGCATGATAGTCTTTTAGTTTTGCTGACAAGCCAAAAGCTGTTCAATCTTTCATTTACTTACACAAATTATGTGACAATGCTACTAGCTCAGAGAGGGATCTTCACCAGCTCCAGAATCCTTGGCAGAAGGTGCCTCTGTCTCCTGGAATGGCCACACAGCTACCTCATAGGCACTTTGCCCTGGGCCCAAGAAGAACACAAGGCTTGGTAAACCTACAAACATGGTGTCAGATTATTACCGAAGTAATAACATTTCAGAAATTATAATGAACCAAATTCTCAGATGCTGTATATTGTTATTCATCTAACTACACAACTTAAATCAGTGGGGGACTGTTTTTCACTCCTTTTGAACCCTTCTGAGTTTAAATTATGCATAAACTGGTCAGTTGTGGTTGTTCATGGGTGTAGATCAGTACTTATTATCCAGCCACTGAAGTCCATAAACTTTTCACAGAATCATTGAAACATAGAATTATTAACATTGGAAAAGACCTCTAAGATTATCCAGCCCAACTGGCAGTTCAATACCACCAAGCCTACTAAACCATGTCAAAAAGTGCCATGTCCACATTTATTTAACACCTCCAGGGAAGGAAAATCCACCATTTCCCTGGTCAATCTGTTCCAATGTCTGACCACTCTTTGGTAAAGAAAATTTTTCTAATATCCAATCTAAACCTCTCCTGATGCAACTGGAGGTTATTTCCTCTCATCCTGTCACTTGTTACTTGGGAGAAGAGACCAGCATCCACCTCACTACAATCTATCTTCAGGTAGCAGTAGAGGGCAATAGGGTCTCTCCTCAGTTTCCTCCAGGCTGAACATACCTAGTTCCCTCAGCTGCTCCTCTTACAACCTGTTCTACAGACCCTCCATCAGCTTTGTTACCTTCCTCTGAACACTCTCCAGCATCTCAATATCTTTCTTGTAGGGAGAGGCCCAAAACTGAACACAGTATTCAAGATGCAATCTCACCAGAGCTGGATACAAGGGTACAATCACTTCCCTGCTCCTGCTGGCCACACTACAGCTGATACAAGATGCTACTGTCCTACTTGGCCAGTTGGAGACACTGCTGGCTCATGTTCAGCTGACTGTCAACCAGCACCCCCAGGTCCTTTTATGTCTGGGAGATTTCCAACCACACTTCCCCAAGCCTGTAGCATCTCATGGCATTGTTTTCACCAAAGTGCAGGATCCAGCACTTGGCCTTGTTGAATCTCATACAACTGGCCTTGACCTATCAATCCAGCCTGTCCAGATCCCTCTTCAGAGCCTTCCTACCCTCAAGCAGATCAACACTCCTGCATGAGCTGGTGTTGCCTGCAAAGTTACGGAGAGAGAACTCAATTCCCCAGATTATTGATAAAAATATTAAATAAGACTGGCCTGAACACTGAGCCCTGGGGAACATCACTTGTGACCAGCCACCAACTGGTCTGGACTTGGACATCCAGCCAAAGAGGACACCTATCTAAGCCATGAGATGACGGCCTCCGTAGGGGAATGCTGTGGGAGAAAATGTCAAAGCCTTTACTAAGGTCTAGGTACAGAACATGCACTACCTTTCCCTTGCCCACTAGGTGGGTCACCTTATCATACAAGGAGATGAGGTTGGTTAAACATGACCTGCCCTTCATGAAATTGTGATGTCGGGACCTGATTCCATGGTTGACCTGCATTTGCCCGTTGAGCGCAATCAAGATGAACTTCATAATCTTCCCTGGTACCGAGGTCAGGCTGTCAGGCATGTACTTCCCCAGATCTTCTTTCTGGCGCTTCTTGAGGATTGGTGTCACATTGGATATTTATCTTTATATTTATTGTTTATATATATATATATCAAATATATATTCTGTTTGTATTGCGATAAAACATCAAAGATTCTTATCTACACACACATGTACACACACGGGCACACACAAAATGTGTGTGTACACATACAGCAAAAATTCTTGAATAATTTACTTTTCAGATTCATCATCAAAAAGCATTTATAAACTAAATACTCATTTGTGATATGCTCCCAAAAATATTCCCTCAGCCATTTCTGGAAAAACACATCCAGACAACCAGATGGATACAACTATGCCACTGCTAAGTCTTACACCTTGATTTGGATTATATGGACATATTTTTCATTTGGCTAGCAAAACCAGACATTTAAATCTACTTCTTACAGAATGCCCTGGTCACTAGAAGATCTCATAAATGAAGTCATTTATTCCTGTATTTTTTTTCAGTCTTGTACCTTTTTAGTATCTTTTAGCAGTTCTAAAATCCATGAACAAATATTTAAACATTTTTTTTTTTTAAAAGTAGTAGATGAAGCTGAAATTGCTCTGATTTGTAATCATATAGGTTAAACATTTATTAGGCAAATATTTAAATATTTTTATCCCAAGAAGAGCAATCTGGGATCATGCTATTTTAATCACCTATTTCAATCAACTAAAACATTGAACTAATTTACAAATATCCTCATAAGACATGGCACTGTCAGCCTCTTATTAGACCTTTAGACTAACAAATTGCAAATGAAACTCTTAACAGCCATATTGACCTCTATAGGCTATGAACCTAAATGCTATTTTCATCTGCCCTGCAAAGAGCGAAACAGCAGTATAATTTTTTTTAAAAAGTTACATTTAAAAGGACAAAAGCAAACCTTATTTGGGTTAAAAATTGAAAAAATATAAGAAAATAATAAACTATTTTTCTTAAATATAATAAAAAATGAAGTTATTTTCAGTAAACAGCATTTAAGTTTCACACAGCAATGGTGCTTAGCTATTTACAGAGTAAAACTTTTTATTATATTTAGGTTGGTCATTTCAGCTAACAAACTCCAAGGCTATTTGACAATTGGGGGAGCTGTCATTCTGTGAACTTGCTCTGTGTTGTCCATTCCCATAAAGTGGACTGTACAGCACACTATCTGCTTAGGGTCAGGAAGTCTTTGTAAATGTCATAGAAAGGAGACTTGCCTTCTTGGTATCCATTGGTGTCAGTTAGGCATATTCACATGTGGAAGAAAAATTTAAAAAAAAAAAAAAGAAAGAGGTTAAGTACAAGGTTTCTGTTGCCACTTTATTGCATATATGTGTCCTTAAGATGACCCTTAAGATTGCATGCTGCCTGGCAAGCAAATAACATGACTGTTTTTCTATTTCACATCAAAGACAAAAAGACAAACAACAATATTTGTGAAAATTGTTATAATCCATTACTGAGCAGAAATCATATGAGACTACTAACAGTGGTAAGATCGCAATGTTCTATTGTTTAAAAGTTATATGGAATGATCGTTTTATTAAGGTAACTATTAAAATAATTTATTTTTATACTCATATTCTGCAGTTCAATTATTATGAAGTTCAGATCTCAATTTTGAAGAGCCAATCGAGAGTTCAAAGCTTCCAAACTACATTTATTTTCTACTGCCTGCAGGACTCATTGACATATCTACCTATGCAAAGTTTATAGAGATATATTTTCAGATGCATAGCGCATGATCCTGGTGTTCCTTTCCTCCCTCCCTTATATTAGTCCAGCAGTACTGCTTGTGATCTGATCCACACCCTGTCCAATACAATTGAACCCTCTTTTCTAGATAGTCTTTTTCAGTTTACTACTACCTCAGGATCAAATCCTTTACTTAGGAGCAGTCTAGTAAATAAACAATAAGCGATTGAGATGTCACTGAAAAGAGATATTATTAAGGAGAGAAATTCCCATTATTTGTGTTGAGATTTGAGAGCTATATTTTGAGTTTTCTAGGGACACAGTATAAAATTTAGATCCAAAAGCAGATGAGACCTCTGCATTTGCATTAAATTAGGCTTGAACTAATTTTCAAAACTTAGATTCGCAGAATTAAGACAGCTCTGGAAAATATTTTAAGTAGCATGCTCTCACTATATATGCATTTAGGTCTATGCTTAAGGCTGCCTCTCCCTTATTTTCTGGGGGGTAGATAGTAATAAAATCTTCCCTGGTGTTTATTTGTAATTTTAGATAACTACCAAGTAAATCAAAGGATTATTTTCTTAAGGTTCAAATACAGACATGACACTTCAATCAGTGAAATAATTTCACAGAATTGTTTGTGAAGTTCTTAACAAGAAGCAGTTCAGCATTTGAATATGCTACACTGCATAATATTGCACAAGTTACTTGTTTAAAGAGCTGTCAGAGTTATGAATATGGGTGCAGATTATTAGAACTGGATGTCAGAGTTATAAATCAGAAGTAAACTGATAATCGGTAAATCTGAAAGAATAATGAAATATGAAATTAACCTAGTAGAAAAATTAATTACATTAAAATATATAAACTAGTCAAGAATGTTCTTTTTTTCTGGCGTGTGTATGTAGGGACAATATTTTATATTATAAATTCAAAGAACATGTATATTTAGCATTGCATTTGCAACTTATTGAGAGGAAAATTTGAATCTACACAGAGATGAGCAGTGAATAATTTTTTTAAATTGATAAGATTAACCAGACACCTAACCTCTTTTGTAATCAGATATCTTAGGCAGGCCTAATATTTTTTCATCTACTATAAGGGTAACGAGAGTTTTATTAAAATTAGACTACTGCTCTATTAAATAACCTGAATATTTTTAAAAGTGTCTAAGCCTATTTCCAGTATTGTTCAAGGGAAATCGTATGCTAGTTCTTTGCACGAAGGTAATGAAAAGGATTCAAACTTATTTCCATTTTTTGCAGCGTTTTATAACAGCCACAGAACAATATGTCTATGATTTAAGTAAATAGTCTAGTCAAACCCAGGAGATGGGGCCTTAAAGCCTAGATGTCTTTTACAAACAGGGCTGCAAGAATTCATTTTACACTGTATATTTTCCTGCACTATGAAACATTACTTTTTTGTTTGATAATGTCAATAGAAACTAATGTTTTTCCTTAAGCAATCTATTAGAATCTATTAGAATGCCACAACATATTACATTGTAATATATTATATTTACAATATACTATACATATAGCATTATAACATCATAATATGCACTACATCATATATACTATAGAGTACAGTATTTCACTATAAATACATAGTACTATGTTGCCCATTGAATACTACTGTCAAGTATCTGAGGACGATTAGGGAAGATGGAATAACAAACTCCAATTGCACCATGTACCTTGGATTACATTCTGTTGCTCAGAGTGGATTTTGTCCTGTGTATCTCAATTTATCTGCAAGATAATTGAATGAACTAATCTTGGCCAAGGATAGTCTCTGCTTAATTTGCCCCAGAAAACTCCCACCTCTGGAAATGGAAAAGGATATGGGAGGGACTGGGTGCAAAGACACTTTTCATTCTTATTCCCACTTTGTTTTATTTACCCCTTTAGACACATATTTTCTTCTCCATTGTCCCTTCCTCTTGAATCCACCATAGAGATGTTTTTTGTAAAGAGGTAGGAAATAACAGAAAAAGAATTATTCTTTCCAGTTCACATTTAAATCACTATATCCTCACTGGCAAGAAGAAAAATTGACTGACCTTTGGTTACTAGTACTCACTTAATATTTCCCAATATCTCCTTTTTTGAGTTAGATAGAAGTAACAAAATATATCCTCTATATAAGAATGTGGTTTATGTATTTTCAGATTCTCAGTTGCAAAATAAATAGAAGGACTTTAATTTTGAACTTCTTTCTTTCTTTTTATTTTTTTGTGCTGAATATTGAACTGAGTTCGGTAAAGTGTCTGGAGCATAGTCAAGAAATAGGGACAATGTTGCAGGCAAGTATCATTTGTTTAATATTAAGATTAGCTGAGTAAGAGATTTTCAGTATTAGTATCTCTCCTTAAGGTATAAAAATGATAATCTTTTTTTCCTTTTAACCCATGACAGCACAGCAGGACACTTTTTTTTTTTCCCTACTGCCTCAGAGTTTATAAACTATGCACATGCATCTGGAAATAAGCTAGTATCTGCTTAGTTTTGACTAAAATACTCACACATTTGAAACTACCACTGTGTTTCATAACGTGAACTTTGTGACTCAGAATTAACATATAGTACCCCACCCCTACCATCATTTATTAATGGTTTCCCCCTCTGGTAACTGTAGAAAGTCCAGAGATGAGGTAGGTGTTACTGACTGACTTCCAAACACATCTCCTCAGATGTTTGCATTCTCTACCTTTTTGCTGTCACAAGTTTTACTCTGAAGTCCGTTAGTCCATTAGCCCATCAGTCTGTGTGTAGGATTATTTATTTGTAGTGTCATATGATGAATCCATTCTTACTTGGCTAGTCCAAAATCTCAGGCCTTCTCTCCAAAATTCGCATCAATAATTAAATGTATAAGTCCTGCTTTATTTCTTAAACATTACTTCCAGCTTAATGAAGGATGAGCTTCCAAAGTCCTGCAATTAGAACGTGAGAAAATTAGTAGAAGAGAACATCTTTTAGAGCTAACTATGCTGCACGTAAGATGAAAAGACAAACCTCCTCTAAGAAGCAACCGTGTTCCAAAGCCTAGCTTTACTTTTAGATTATTTTTTCCTCCCTGCAGGCAGCCTGATGACCTCTGTTCTTTTTCCAAGGTCTGCTCTGGGGCACTGAACAACACTTCTGATAACAGGAAAAAGGTTCTGTCTGCAAGCAAGTGAAGCAGACAGCTGAACTGCTACCTTGATCATGTCCCTCTTACCTTGTACCATGACTTGCTACTTTGTTTTTTGGTCTTGTATATTTTAAAATTGGGAGACAGAACTGAGAAAAACATGGGTTTAGGGTTGTTTTTTAGGAGAATACTAGCAGCACATTCTGCACTGCTAAGAACAAGATATGATACCACAGTTTTAACACGTGTCTCCTCTATACAATAAGAATACTAAATGAAAAATGAGTATTACGGTTATATCACTCCAATATTTTTGTTCATATGTTTATAAGTTTATAGGCGACAATGGCATTTGCAGGTGCTTCTTCAAAAACAATCACCTTCTGGTTTTACACGTGACTTTTTTTACCCTAACCTCACAAAGTACTTTTCATGTTTATTTTTATAAGAAACAGTGAATCCTAACGGTATTAAGAAATTTGAAATTGCATTAGAACTCACACTGAGTGCTGCAAGGAAAGAAAGTATTTTTTAAAATCAAGGTGTCTTTTTTGGGGAGTGTCAGGCAAGGATGGATGGGGGTTTTTTTGTGATAGAAAGTTACAAAATCAGCACATCTATTCTAACCGCAAAATGGTTTTAAGTGAGGAAACAGAAAATATTTTGCCTTTGACGTAGTAAAAGTAAACCAAAAGAAAAGTACAGGCAGAGGCAAGGAAACAGGACACCACAGGACTCCAGCTGTTTTACACGACAGACATACATTTACTATATATATATATATATAATTTATATGACTGTACATTGCTGAGGTCTTGAAGAAACTTTGACAATTAAATCCTAAAGTGAAATAGCTTTATGTTTTATGTCATTTGCAAACTTCATTTAAACCTGTGAACTTTCAAACTTCTTTAGAAAGAAAAACAGGCTGTTAAATTTTTATCCCACTGGATCTGTAATGTTAGTGTTTTTACGATGTCTTACACTAACTCTTTCTTAAAAGTCCTCAAAATCAATTCTTTACCTGTCTCTGCTCTGCACTGAATCAATTCTGATCCAAGAAATATGAGATTTGCTTAACATGTGGCTGAGCACAGATTATTCTGAGCATGTGCCTGGATGTGCACTAAAAATTGTTCCACTCTTTAAACTCACCCATCTAATGTGGGGATGGGTAATACCGAGCTCTAATGGGCAGTTACAACCCAGACTGGACTGTCCTGTGTTGTTGAGGTAAACCCTGGGCCTCCTTGTAAATTTGTGCATTACATTCCACTTGGGCTAAATTAAGATGAAGAGACACCAAACAATTGATTTGAAATAAATTTATTTGCACAGGTGATCTTAGAAATAAATTATCCATTGTCTTGCTAAATCTGTAGTGAGGATAAAAAGGAAAGAAAGAAAGAGAGAAAAGGAAAGAGAGAGAGAAAATTGCAAGAAATCACCACCCAGGTGATTGTCTTCAAGCCCACAGGATGGCAGGCAAGTTCAGCACTATCTGCAGAGGGTTATTTATAGATTTGATTCCTTGAAGGCAGGGTTTTTTGGTGCACTTGCACAGTACCTCTTCTGGAAGGTTCTGGAAATGAATTGAGGGCCTTTAGTGAGTCTGAGGTCTTTTGGTGATCATTCTGTTCTTGTTCTCTCCACCAGCAGGATTGCAGTTATGACCTCTCCCAGTGGGCAAGCACAGTAGTAATATGGAAGTTTGCAAAGAGACATTACCTCACTATCAAGTGACCTGTCTCCTTCCTGCAGTTTCATGGCTATAAACAATTGATTTAAGGCATAAAATTTTCACAGCAGAATTAGTTTTCCATGTTTTCCATGTGGGCCCAGCAAAGATTGGCAGCTGTCACCTTACCAGCTCTTCCTCTTTCCTACCTATCGTGTCAGTGATCTGTAACTGCAGTACATTTTCTTCAATTAAGTGAGCACATACACTGAGAAAGGCTTCAAATCCTAGAAAGGAGGTACTTCTCACCTTTGTTCTTTTATTCAGTGCTACAGCTGTGGTGTCACTAAATGAGCTTCAGTAATTGGATTCCAAGAAGTCTTTTAGCTGGGGGATGCATAAACTCCTGAGAACTTCATTTGCATGTGTAAAGGAAATTCATGTACTGCAAAAACCTTAGTCTAAATGCCTTTATAATGTCCTTCTTAGAAGCTGATAGATGGTCTATAATTTTTAGTGTAACCACTGGTGTGACTGAATTTTTTGTTGAAGAAGCACGTAGGACATTTTTGTGTTCATATTTTCAAGAGTACTTTATGACTGTAGTCACCTCTTCATGAAGTATTACATATAGATGTAGAAAATTAAACTAAAGAAATGCTCAACCTTAACACAAATAGACAATAACAGATATATATATACACACACGTTTTAGAAGGAGAGAAGCAGCACATTATTGAGTCTCCTTGTGTATTGGTCAGACCATTAACGTATAACAAGTTTAGGCATTAAAGGATATAAAGTGACATTAAAGTATAAGAAGTCTAGACATCAGGATATACATTTCATTCTTCTGATATGTTTACCTCTCTGTGTGCCAATATAATTTCTTCAGTGGTTTAATTAGCAAAGAACTTCATTTTTAAACTATTAATCTCTATTTTTTTAAATTTACAAGTTTAAATATACCCACATAATATTTGTAAGTACTCTAAAGGAAACTTTATACCCCATGAAAATGTACTTTCCCTTCTCTTGATGTTGAAGCACTTGTTAATCCAGTCATATATGGGCTTGCATGCTGTCAAATGATTTCATCTATGATTATAAAAAGTTTGCATATTTCACATAAATTTATGAAAAAGACAGAGGTTATTTAATATTTTTCATTGCCAGCTTTGGGTATATGACAACCCTCTGCATGCCACAAGTTTAACTTCTTTTATTTTTGTTGGTTTAAAACTGAATAACATTTTAGAGAAATGGAAGGAAAAAATAGCCATTCTGTCAAGAGAAACAAGGGCAAATACCTAAAAAGTATTTTTACCTTTTATTTCTAATTTTCCTCATTTCAGGCTGTGTATTTTCTTTAAAAAACTTAATTTAGAGGCAACAGAGACTTTACAATCCATTTGAAGCACAATGTAAAGACAGGAAGCTGTAAAAAAATAGTAATAAATGACAGTCCTGCAGATTGTAGCCAGATGTTGTTATCTATACGCTATCCATAAATTGTCCTTAAAATTTTTTTCCAGAGTATTAAAAGGATACCATCTAATACTGATGGAAATCTGAGTTAAGGGGAAATTTACCTCTTTTACCTACCAAAGAGAAACATTTTTATTGAGCTCCCATACTCACTGGAATATGGCATGGAAGAATATGTTTTATTTTGTAGTCACTCTTTTGCATTTTTTTTTTTTGGTTAAGGAGTTATTAATCCGATGGACAAGTAGGAGTGCTTTCCAAATTTAAAAGATTTTTTTATAAACTCTAAGATTGAACTCTAAGATTGAACCTACGTAATTCTTTAAGTACCTGGTTATACTAGTTTTTAGCAATTCCATGTAAGCAAAGAATTCTGAAATCATTCTAAGAATAATTATGTAGATTAAGACTAACATTTAAATCATTTAAAAGAGTAACGACTAAAAATGCAAGAGAAATAAATGAGATAGTAAAAATATGTTAGATTTTAATTAGAAATACTTCTCAAATTATTAAATATGTTATTTACATCAGCCTTGCGCTACTATAAAGACTTCTTGTATTTTCACTGTGACTGTTGAAATTTACTCTTCACTCTACTATTCAGTCTCATACAGATATGTGGCAAATCCAGTAGGTAAACAAATTAGTAGGAAATAGAGTAGGAAATCGCATTACTAAATCTCTTTCAATTGATTTTACTGAAATACTATCTTATGTATATTAGTTAGATATTTATACAGCCTGTTATTATTCTACAATAAACTAAATTTTGCCATTTTGGGTAAAAAAAGAAAGAAAAAAACAACAGTACTAGATAGCATTCTGAACAGCAATAAGATGTTCCAGCATGTACTTTTTAAGATTTCTGAAGAAAATTGGCTGATTAATGATGTTTATCACGATAATAGTGTGATTTACAAAATATCTAATCAATTTACATGATCAGTTTATGCATGCAGACTTCATTGATGGAGAGGAACAACCGTGTGAACCAGCATATGATAGAATCATAGAATCACAGAATCATCTGGTTGGAAAAGACCTTGAAGATCATCAAGTCCAACTGTGCCTGTCCAATACTAAACCATGTCCTTAAGAAGTTCATCTATCTGCCTTTTAAACACATCCAGGGACAGTGACTCCACCACCTCCCTGAGCAGCTTATTCCAGCGCTTGACCATCCTTTCAGTGAAGAATTCTTTTCTAATATCCAAACTAAACCTGCCCTGATGTAACTTGTGTCCATTACCTCTTGTCCTATCACTTGTCACTTGCAAGAAGAGACCAACACTCACCTCGCTACAACTTACTTTCACATCATTGTAGACAGTGATGAGGTCTCCCCTCAGCCTCCTCTTCTTCAACCTAAACAATCCTAGTTCTCTCAGCTGCTCCTCATAGGACTTGTTCTCCAGCCCCTTCACCAGCCTTGTTGGCATTCTCTGGATGAGCTCCAGAATCTCAATATCCTTCCTGTAGTGAGGGCCCCAGAACTGAACACAGTACTCGAGGTGTGGCCTCTCTTGTGCTGTAAGAGGGCACAAGAACTTCCCTGGTCCTGCTGGCCACACTGTTTTGATAAAGGCCAAGTTGCTGTTGGCTTTCTTAGCCACCTGGGCACACTACTAGCTCATATTCAGCTGACTGTCAAACAACACACACAGGTCCTTCTCTGCCAGGCAGCTTTCGAGGTGTTCTTCCCCAAAAGTCTGCAAAGCTGCACGAGAATGTTGTGTCCCAGTTGCAGGACTCTGCACTTGGTCTTGTTGAACCTCATCTGTTGGTTTCAGTCCATCAATCCAGCCTGCCCAGATCCCTCTGCAGAGCCTCTGCAGATGGACACTTCCACCCAGCTTAGTGTTATCTGTAACCTTGCTAAGGGTGCACTCACTGTCTTCATCCAGATCATTGATAAAGATGTTGAACAGAACTGGACCCAGCACTGAATCCTGGGGAACACCACTCTTTACTGGCGTCAAACTAGATTTTACTCCATTTACAACCACCCTTTGGGCCTGGCAGCTGGAAAGGAGTTTTGCTTAAAATTACCCTGGGGGTCCTGGTGGACATCAAGTTGAACATGAGTAAATAATATGCCCTTGCTGCAGGGAAGGCCAGAGGTATCCTTGGTGCATTAGGTATAGGGTTGCCAGCAAGTTAAGGGCAGTGATCCTTCAATCTCTCCTCAGCAACAGAGAATCCAGGAAAGGCCCATAAGGATGACTAAGGGACTGGTAGACCTCTCCCATTAGGAAAGACAAAGATACTTGGCTATTCAGCCTAGAGAAGAGAAGACTTGGGGGAAAGTCATAGAAACACAGAATCACAGAATCACAGAATGCTTTAGCTTGGAAGAATCAATGAAGGTTGTCTAGTCCAACCCCCCTGCAGTAAGAAGGTAGTATCTTCAACTCATCAGGCTGCTCCAGAGCCCCATCCAACTTGGTCTTGAATGTTTCCAAGGATGAGAGGTTTATCACTTCTATGGGAAAATTTTTCCAGTATTTCACTACCCTCAGCATAAAAAAATTCTCCCTAATATCTAGTCTAAACTTCTCTTATTTTAGTTTGAAGCCATTACCCCTTTTCCTATTGCTATAGTCCCTGCTAAAAGGTTTTTCCCCATCTTTCTTATAAGCCACGTTTAATTATAGAAAGGCTGTAATATGTCCTTGGAGTCTTCTCTTCTCCAAGCTGAACAACCCCAAATATCTCAGACTCTCTTCATAGGGGAGGTGTTTCAGGACTTTGATCATCTTGGTGCCCCTTCTCTCGACCTGTTCCAATAGGTTCATGTGTTTTCTGTGTTGGGGTCTTCAAAGCTGGACACAGCATTCCAGGAGTGAGCTCACCAGATCAGAGGGGCAGAATCACCTCCCTCAAACTTCTGGCCACACATTTTTTTGACGCAAGCCAGGACAATGTTGGCCTTCTGAGTTGCAAGTGCGCATTGCTGGCTCACTTCCAGCTTTTCAGTTACCAGGACACACACTGTCACTGGTTACCAGTGGGAGGTTCTGGCACTCTCTGTAGCCGGAGATCTGGACGGCTGCATGTTTCTTTGGAGGCTGCATCTGAGCGGACACATCTGTTTTGGCAGCAGCAGAAGACCTCGCTTTCTGCTGTCTAGATATTGTAATTGAGCTCTTTCTGACAACGTGGTGACAATCAGTTGAATTCACATCCTGAGCTGAGAGGGGCACTGCACCCCTTCTGCTTCCTGCATTAACTGCCACGCAAACTGCTGTGCCACACTCTGGCTGAGTTGCCACACCCTGTTTGTTCACTCTGTTCATGCTGCTCCTGGTCACTGGTGCTCCCTGGGCTGTTTTTTGTAGACGTGGGAGTAACCGTCAGCCATGTATATAAATACCTGAAGGGAGAGTATAAAGAAGACATATTCTAGCGCTGCCCAGTAACAGAATAAGAGGCAGTGGGCACAAACTGATACATGGGACGTTCTTTCTGAACATCAGGAAATACTTTTTTACTATAAGGGTGACTGAGCACTGATAGACATTGCTCAAAAATCTTGTAGAGTTTCCATCCTAGGAAACATTCAAAAGCCATCTGGACACAGTTTAGGGCACTGGCTTCAGGTGGCCCTTCTTGAGCAGGGATGTTGGACCAGATGACCTCTAGAGGTCCCTTTCAGTCTCAACTATTCTGTGTTCTGTGAACTGAACGTTCAGAAAGGTTGTTCAGAATGCCAAACAGATACCAGGTGCCTGAAACTACATGTGCACTTTTGAATATCTTGCTTATCCTGCCTGAGGGAGGATGACAAACTTCTGAAAGCATGTTCTTGAAGTGTTATGAGCTATTATTTTATTGACTGATGTTGCTGTCTCTGGAGAAGCACCAGGTACAGTCTGACAGTTTTGAGTGAGATGTCTCAGTTCTCAACTGGAGTTAAGTAGCCAGCAAGTCATAAGTCTCTTGACTTAACCCTATGAATTGAGAGGATAACACACAGATTTCTAAAATAATACCACCTCAGGCTGGAAATTTTGGGGCTGGCAAGAGAACTATAACTTCACACCAAATATTCTGTACTTACTGTGTCACACTCTCAGGAGAGGATATATTGCATTATTGCTCTGCCTCTACTGTCAATTACAGACACAGAACTTGTGCTCAGCTGAAGTATGTAGTTTTTAACTATTTTTGTTTTCTCTAGAAATGCTTTCATAGAACATAGCAAAGGTCACATTACTGTTTTTCTCTCCGCTGACTGAAGGAGAAACCGTCGGCTCCAGCTTCTCATTTGTGCCTTCACCTTCAGCTCTTCAGGTCGAGAAGGTCACTGTCAGCCACAGCCTGTGCTGCAGCCTCCCTGCTGACAGAGTATAGGTCATGTGTCTCCTTTCTCAGGCCTGAGTAGAAATTGCTAGCCTTGATTTTCCTATTCTTTTTGATTGAATATGTAACAAGAAAAAGTCTCCAGGCTAGGTATAGCGATACGTGGCTGCTGTAGCTGGTCTTGAAGCATTATGTCCTGTAGAAACAGCAGTATGCACATTTCCCCCCAGCTTCCAGATGTGATTAGAAATGCATAGAAGCACTATGTGACTGGCAATGTCAGCTAGAATGGATAATGCGATGCTGGGGAGACCCTTATCCTGGGTGGCCAAAGATAGATCATAGGATTTTTTCCCTAGAATTAAGCCAGGAATTTCCCAGTTCAGCAAGATGGAAATAAGACAGCCATGCTGGCTGACAGTGCAGAGGAATACTCACAGACCTGATTTATTGTGAGCTAACTAGTGGTACAAACTAGTGGACTCTTCCTAGAGAAGCTGTCAGCCTGTGGCTTAGATGGGAGCACTCTGTGCTGGGTTAGGAATTGGCTGGATGGCCGAGCCCAGAGAGTGGTGGTGAATGGTGTCTCATCCAGTTGGCGGCCGGTCACCAGTGGTGTCCCCCAGGGATCGGTATTGGGTCCAGTCCTGTTTAATATCTTTATTGATGATCTGGATGAGGGGATTGAGTCCATCATCAGCAAGTTTGCAGATGATACCAAGCTGGGAAGAAGGGTTGATCTGTTAGAGGGTAGGATGGCCCTGCAGAGGGACCTGGACAGATTGGAGAGGTGGGCTGATTCTAATGGGATGATGTTTAATAAGTCCAAATGTCGGGTACTTCATTTTGGACACAACAATCCCATGCAGAGCTACAGACTGGGGACAGAGTGGCTGGAGAGTAGTCAGGCAGAAAGGACCTGGGAGTGCTGGTTGACAGGAAGCTCAACATGAGCCAGCAGTGTGCCCAGGTGGCCAAGAAGGCCAATGGCATTCTGGCCTGCATCAGGAATAGTGTAGTCAGCAGAACCAGAGAAGTTATTGTCCCCCTGTACTCGGCACTAGTCAGGCCTCATCTGGATTACTGTGTACAGTTCTGGGCCCCCCAGTTTGGGAAAGATGTTAGGATACTGGAATGTGTTCAGAGGAGGGCAACGAAGATGGTAAAGGGGCTGGAGCATAAGCCCTATGAGGAGCGACTGAGTGAGTTGGGGCTGTTTAGTCTAAAGAAGAGGAGGCTCAGGGGAGACCTCATTGCTCTCTACAACTACCTGAAAGGAGGTTGTAGTCGGGCAGGGGTTGGTCTCTTCTCTCAGGTGACCAGTGACAGAACTAGAGGGCATGGACTCAAGCTTCGTCAGGGAAAGTTTAGGCTTGATGTGAGGAAGAAGTTCTTTACTGAAAGGGTGATCGGCCATTGGAATGCGTTGTCCAGGGAGCTGGTGGAGTCGCCGACCCTGGAAATGTTTAAGGGGAGATTGGATGTGGCACTGAGTGCCATGGTTTAGATGATGGTTGGTGTTAGTGTTGGGTTATAGGTTGGACTTGGTGATCTCAGAGGTCCTTTCCAACCTTGTGATACTGTGATACTGTGATACTGTGATACTGTGATACAATAGCCACCTAATGGGAAAGCAACCTCTATTGCAGCAACCTTAAATGTAATTTTAATAATAGATTCTCCACTAGTTACCTGATTATAAATGTAACACCGGTGCAAAACATAAGGAAATTCCTAGATGAATTAAAAAAGGCTAGAGTGAAAAAAAAAAAAAGACATGTTTACTGCAAACATATTTACTTTTTAAGGAAAGAACCCTGAGGTGACGCTGGTAATGGAGAAATGACTGTTTCACAGTAAAAACACAGCAACTGCTAAAGGATCTCCTGACCCTATCTGCAGATATGAAATTACTGTGCAGGTAAAATTTTTTAATTTCCATGATGAAGGCCATCTCTGAGTGGTTGCTCTCTATTTCTGGTGCCACTAAATGTAGCTGAAAAAAAGAATTATACCATAAAAATAGTATTTATTGACAATTTCATTTTTTAAAGAAAAGCTGATCTTGGGGCTGGAACTCCTGCAAAATTCTGAAAATGTTCTTGCTAAGAGTCGCTATAGTTTTAAAGACTAAATATTAAAATCCTGTTGCACCTTTTTAAAATAATTTGATCCACTATATGACCAAGCTAAATGTAAACCCCCCTCTTTGTTTTCTTTAGGAAGAGGGCACAAAGAAACCAAACCAAACCAACAAACTCCAACCAAAAAATAAAAGAACAACCCAACTCACAAAGCAGTGTATGTTTACTTTTAGATTTGCTACTTCGTATAGAACATGCATCTTAATAAATCCACATCATGTTTTTATCTAGATAAGGAGTATTTATATGTGCAATAGATTTAAGGGTATTAGAACCTGTCATCTGAAAAATGAAATATCATAAGACTAGTTGCTACTGCTGATCAGAAAAGTAACTTTGTAGTAAAAAATAGCAGCAAATAGGATTAATGAAGCAGCTGACACTACTAAGAAGGAACCAGAAATCACACTTGAAAAATATATATGTCATGTTCCCTTTTGGCTACTTAGTTAGCAGGAGAAATTTTATAAAAATGTAGAAGTGTTGTTATAATCCATGTTTTGTGTTTATCTATATGACATCTTTGTTACCTCAACCATTACCTATCTAGTTAGATGCAAATGTTCTAATTTGCTGATAAAAGAAAACATGCAATCAAATCTATACTGCATCAAGTAGTCTGATGTCTGTTTTCCTCCTCTTTCATGTGTCACTCTATCTTTACGCACAAAAGAACAGGAAAATTCTGTTACATCTGGCCAAAAGAAAAAGGAGTGTCTGCTGAAATAAATGTATTAAAATAAATATAGACAATTAATGTTACTTATCATAATATTATTTGCTAAATAAAAATAGAATCTCATTTCTGTTATGATGCTGTCCATTTATACAAAGACTTCCACCTTCAAAGGGCTTCACAAATACTAACAAAGGAAGCTGGTTAAAACTTCAATGTTTTCTCCCTATTGTACAAATGGAGTGTAAAGGCTAACATCTTTTTCAAGGCCATATGCTTAAGGGTGGAATAGATATTCCTGGCCTCCTCAGAGTTCCATCCACACAGTTGTGTTATTGGAGGAGTGTCCTGACAGTCTATTAATTACTTTGATAATTTATAAACAGGCATCCATAACTGAATTTGTATTGGGTAGTGAAGGATGTATTTGCAACCTTTACTTTTTTATTCCAGAAGTTTTAATGATGATTTATTCCAGTTAAATTAATATTGACATTATAAATTTCTTTCAAGCCGTTTCTGCTGTTTACAAAATCAAATAAAAAGTCCGTTCATAAACTCCAAACAGATTGCATTGAATAATAATAAGTCCTTGCATATATCAGAATAAGCTATAAGACCCAAAGACCATGTTGTGTTAAAAAGAATAACATACAAATGTTCCCAAGTCCTATGTGGTAGCTGTCATTTTGCTGAAAAATATAGGTATTATTTTAAAAATTCTTTTTATGTTTTTTCAATAGGTTCTTGATTTCAAATGCATATATGGGAAATCTAGGTAACCATTTACATTTCGCCTTTATTTTTCCTGGTCTTCAGAAGGATTTTGAATGTTTCTCTTCTGCAGGTTTAGGAGTCTTTCATTGATGCCCACTGCCTCACCTGTTCTGAAGGCATGAGTCCTGGTATCTCCTAAATGCCTGGGAGAAGTACACATCAAGTGAAGTGACATATTAGCTGGTTAAAAGATTGTATATAGATTAGTGGCTTTCCAAGACACATGTGAGACAGTCATTTGATATGATGTTTCGTGTAGTGACTTTGTGTGTGTGTGTGTTAAATAACTTCATTTCACTATCAGTCAGATGATTTATCAAGTCCTGTATGTGACTGGGGGAGGAGGCAGCACTGCCTCTGTGTAAGAAGTGCTATAATGCAATAATCTTTCCCCATGAACAGTCTGCCTACCACTTTCTCTTCTGGAAGAAACTGCCAACTCCAATACTTATTTTTTATTTCTTGAATAAAACCCTGTGAAATCTTAAATATTTTGTTAAATGGGTTGGATATTTTCTCAGCATTAGGGAGGGCGATACTTCTGAACTCTGGGCTACTTTTCTGTATCTGGTATAATAAAAATAAAATTATAAAGTATAAAGAATTTTTGCTGTGACTACAGATGTAATTTATGTGCTTAATTGTGTGTGTATCTGTGTGCACGTAAATTTGCTAGCATCTTTATGGAGATTTTTACTGTAGATTTACCACACTATTTAATAAGGTCTGTAGGCATGATTTATTCAGTGTTATTTATATAAAATATTACCAACATCAGAATTTCACCATAGATGGCAGAGATTTTATTTCAGTGTTTGAAGGAAAGGCATCTATCTACCTGTGCAATTGTGATGTTTGATTCTTTTCTTAAAAATAGTAAGATCAAAGATTAAGATATTTGGACAACATGTCCAAAGAACAGTGTCAGTTCTATTAAAAAAGTATTTTTCAGACAGCCTTTCAAGAATGAGGATGAGCATGGCTTCTTAGAAAAGTACAGTTTATAAGCATCTTTGTTTTTTTGCTTCTGTTTCACACCTTAGCAGCTTTAGCACTTTCTCATCACAAACACATGAAACCCTTCCTTCCAACTACCACCACAAGCCTCAAGGGAAGGGTCTGAAAAGAGTAAATTTAATGGGAAGTTCCTTTTTTTCTTATTCTTTTAAGCCTGTTCTTGTGTATATGTTAAAAAAAAAACAGAAAAATACATTACTTCAGAACCTTCATACCCATACCATTTTATTCAACTCTAATTTCTACTGGATTTTTTTGTTTTATTCCTCTTGACAATGCACAATCTCATTAAATGATGAGAAACACAATGGGTTTGCTATAGTTTTGGCTGCAGACCTAGGAGCTTGATTAGGTAAAATTACGCAGCACTTCTGCAGGCTCACTCCAGGAATGTACATTGTACAGAAACTAAGACACATGCTTTTTCAGCATTAAGTTTTCTGAATTAGTAAATATTTTTCCATTACAAAGCACATTCTTCCCTGTTGACCTCACATGGGTTATACAGCTACAACTCTGTCTTGAATGTAAATTGTTACACTTAGTTCTCAAGGTAATTAGTTGTATTTCAAAAGCTTATTTTCCTATCAATCCTCTACTGACCTACAACAGGCTCATCTTCTACTTTTATCTCACACTGGTGCTGCAGGCATTCTGGCATCTAAGCCTAAACTTTAACCCGTACATTTGATTCCTCCCAGGAATTCTGTTTGGTATGTCATTTACACACTTTTTTTCCTTGTGCGTCACTGCCATGAATAATGGTGCTGTAAATTGTTTTTGATTATTAGTACATTTCATGTTAAATTGTACATTTAGGTTATTAAATATTCTTCATCTACACAGCAGCAGTTGAATTGGAAAATGATTTCCCTAAACCTAACTAAATCTTATTAATGCACTAAATGTTGAGTACATAAATAATTTTAAGCTCTTTTTAGCTAGCACCCACACAAAGCTTTAGAAACGTAACCAGCATATGTGCTGCTATTTATTTTCCAGTGTACTTGGAGGATAAATATATTTGTCATGGAAAATGTGTCGATGTATAGTTAATTTGTTACTTTATTCCACAGTATTACCTATAAAAAACCACACTCACCAATGTATTATGTGCACTTCTACATATTTTTTACTGTTTTAAAAAAAATCAGTATATTGTTGTCAGTTTTAACTTTTGATACAACTTTTTAAAAAAATATTTTCCTCACTTTATTTTTAAAAGTGTTTATTAACATAGAGGTGAAAGGACACACATAGGAATAGAGAATCAAAAAAGGTACAATACAATGATGCATGATGTCTCAGCACACTTCTGTGTCACTATTTTTATTTTACCCATAGAAATGCAGCGAGTAATGGAAAATGCTGCTTTATCAACTATGAACCTGTATATTCTGGATTCAAGTGTTGAACGTATGATCACTCTTTCTACAGATGAAAATGGGCATTTGAATCTTCAGAGAGATTTAATTATTGTATGCTACAAATCTGCAGATAGATAGATGTGCATTCAATAAAATCCATCTCTGTTTTTCCCCTTAGAATACTTCATATAATAAAACACCTTAAAAAGGTCTTTGAATGACGTAATGTGTAATGCACCCAGGCATTTATACCCTTCCCCTCTTTTGAATTAGTTTGTGAAATAGGGGGTTTACTCAGCTTTTCTCTTCCTGTTGCTTTGAAAAATTCCAAGGAATAAGGAAAGAAAATAATTATTCTTTTAGAAGAAAATGAAGCAAGGGATGAGATCTGTGAGTCCATCAAGGCACATAATTAAAATTAACACATAAATAGAAGTAAAACCAAGTGATTTAAAAGTTAGGTTTGCTTACTTCCAAGCTGTTCTGGTGTGCGTACCCTGTAGGTTTTATTAAGTTAGTAGGTGGCTTTCTTTTATAAGAACAGTTGGTCTTTCATCATTCAATCAAAAGGTCCGTTTTGGTGATCTAATGTGTTTTAATAAACATCATTGTCCTTTTCCCACATGGTTACTAATTCCTACATTGATTAAAATGGAGTTGACTGAGAATCATCACTGTCAATAAATTTATTGATATAAGTGACACAAAGGGTGGATATAGACATGTCTATCACAGGCAGTGAAAGCCTCTTGAGACTCAGATGGTTTGAGTTACAAAGAAGTCCATGGGAGGACGCTTGAACTCAGTTCAGGTCAGACCTTTGAACAAGAGGTGTCGTAATTTTCACTTCAGAGTAACTAGCTAGACTGGAAGTATTTTCATTCATATACTTTATCGTGAATAGTTAAGCGTCATTCCTTTACTGTTTCATCAACCAAACTATATCAGTGAATACACTAATATACACATTGCATGGATACTCAGTTCTTGATCCTGGGTCCTCAGTCTGATTAATCTAACAAAGATGCATACAGACTTGCAAAAGTGTGAAGGACAAAAAGCTACACATCTTAATCTGAACAATCTCTGGTTGCAGAGCCTTCAGGTGCCAAAAAAAAAAGGTAATAATTTGTTCCTGGAAATGAAGTAAATATATACAGGAGGAAGCAAAAAAGGAATTGTAGAATTCTGTAAAGAGAAAGTAAAGATTGACAGAAGAAAATAAACCTTAAAATATGATGTCAGATGGATATTTATATTTAGAAATACCATTTATGGAAAGAAATTTACATATTAAAGGTTTTGGCACACAAGTCAGGTTTGATTGTTAAACATTTTCCACACTTTTCAGTCTAGGGTTTTGCTTTGATTCTCCTGAATGAGGAGAAAGTTATCATTGCTTTCAGTGTGAGCAAATATAAATCAGTTCTAAAAGCCATTTAAATTTTAAACAAGTTTACAAGGTCACATAATTTGTGATTAATTTCTCAGATTAATTCTCTACGCACACAGTTTTCCATTTGGAGAGAAAGAAAAAAACCTCTCTTCCAAAAGAGACATACCTCCTGCAGAATTTGTGACATTCCCACCAGGCCACATGGATATTCCAGGTACTTTATGGGGATTAAAGTGACCCTGCTATCTTTTGTTTAGACATCTTAAACCTACACTTCATATGTGATAATTTGTTTAGACAAGATCCTAGACAGCTCTCATTTAATCTGTCAGGATAGTAAGCACTTGCTTAATTTTGAGTAATATAATCAAACCTTATCTCGTAGAGTTATAGTAGGTACTATTAAGGGTGAACAACACAAGTACTGAAGTAGCAAGCACTGTAGTAGGCTCTAATCCTATTGTCATAATAATCAGAAATAATTTCCACTGTATAGAACACCTTAATCCTGAGGTCTGGAGCAGATCATAGATAAAATGTTTTCAGAGAGTATATCCAAGATAGTGTACAGATCATTACTTCTTGACAGAAGCAGCATTACTGAAGTCCAAAGATAATAACATTGATCATCTTTTGGTGTTTTCACTCATGGTAATTTAATTATTGTTAATGTATTACTTCTCTTTCCAAGCAAACATCTTGCCTTTTATAATCCCAATTTTATTTTAAATGTCTAGAATGTGCATGAATCTTAGTGCCACGACTTGACCATAAGTTAAAACCTATTGTAAAAGAGATTTGAAAGTATTTCAACAGATTGGACACATTTCAGTTTTCAGTCAGAAGTGCCAAAAAGAAGGTACAGTGATGACATCAGTCACTCTTGAGGGTAGAGAAGTACAGTTTGTTTTGGACACCAGACTCCATAGCTCACAAGCAGAAGCTGACACCAGGTAACAGCACTTCAAAAGGCATTTTTAGTTTGAGGAATTAAGAGGGATCACTATAATGCTATATAGAAGAATTTCTTTAGTAACACAAAGTACTAGAATGCACTTTCCACCTTGAACAAAATTGCAGAATCAAATTTGAAATAAAAAGATGGAAATAAATTTATAACAATTTTCCCACTCAAAAATAATATTTAGCATGTACATTAAAAGTCAGTTGTAGAAGGTCACATCAGAATAGTCGGAAACTATCAACAATGAAATTGATTACAATATCTAATTCACTGTTACATAAAATGCATTTACGGTATAATAGCTAAGGAATGCATGTAATGTAAAGAGGCCCCCTGTAGCAATCACTGAGTCTGAACACACGCAGTATAATAAGTCTCAAATCCATTGCATTTACTGTAGAGTGCAAGAGCTTTTTCTGTGCATTGAGAGCCACTGGCTTAGGAAGAAAGTCAAACTGTCACATTATTGTTTTAAATTTAACCATGAATGCCAATCAGAAGAAGTATTCCTTTTGATTTTCATTGGCTGTGTTTTGCACGCTGAGCTCACTCTTAAGTGCAGATTCAGCACTGTCTCCATTTTCAGATACTTTTGCCTCGGTTTTTGAGTATATGCCTTTTTTTATATAAACGCGTATGGCTATGACAGTGATGCAAAGTAGGATGAATATCACAACTGCTATCACACCTAGGAGAAGAAAAGAGAAAAAAGTCAAGGAAAAGGACAGAAAAATGATAACTCATACACCACAGAACAGGACAAAGAAGGAATGACTCTCACATAAATGAAGGAGTTACAGGAAGCCTTAGAAATAAGAAGACATAGCTGCTTTCAAACCAGAAACATCAATGTAGCATAAGCTTCACGGTGATTGTTTTGAAATCTTGCACACTACTAACACAAAATAAAAAAAAATACACAGAATATTCTAATTTTTGAAACTTTTAAATGGAAGACTAGTAGAGGCATTAGGGTACTGTAGATCAGAGAGTGTCTTTTCCTCCTTTATTGTCAGCCCCTAGTTTTGTACCAGGCTGGGAACTCAAGCTACTTCAGATTCGAGAATCTGTTCTTCAGGAACTTTCCTGCCATACAATGGGATGGCACAAAGGGCACTGCTGTGATTTTCTCCCTTTCCCTATCTCCTGTAAACACTTTCTCCTTCCTCGGTCACTCAAGTCACTCAGGACCCTTTATCAAGCCACATGTCATTGGGAGGGAAGGGGACACATGTCCAATCAGCAGATTTCACCTTCCAATCATCTCTCCTATCACTGCTCTGGCTCTGAGGAAGGAATCTGGAGAGAAGAGGAAGAGCAGAACAGGGTGAGGACAATGGTACCTAACTGGAATTCTCAACCATGTCTTCTATCAGCCCTGCCAGTGTACACCACAGAGTCCAAGCCTCAGACACTTTGCAGTAGAATTGGTGCACAGAAATAGTCCCATTCATATCCAGCACTCCACGCAAACTAGGTCAGACCACAGATGTTTGGTTCTGACCAAACAATTCAGTTAAGGAGAAGAATTTGTAAAAAAAACTTGTAAACCAGTTCATCATAGAGACTCCAATGAAAACTCGTTTGTGGTTATGTTATCTATCTTCAGGTCAAATGGGACAGAAATTCTAATATTTGCTCTGCCTTATAGAACAAAATTCCAGCTCTGTTTGACTGCCTGTGTTACATAATAACGTGATGAAGACGTTTTCATTATCTGCATTAGGACTGTTAGGACTCGCATTTCTGTAACTGTATCATTGTAATGAATAGAGACTGGTTAAAATACTAAAATAACCAAAAATCGAGACTCACTTCACATTAAAGGTAAAATAAAAAGAGTTTTCACTCCTTCCCCTCAGGTTCATGGCACTTGTCAGAACATCCAAGTTGTGTTTTTCCTTTGTATGACTACAGGATCATAAGTCAACAAGTTCTCTATCTACATAGATGGCAGTGAACAAGTTTCCTTTCCCAAAAGCTTTAACAGCCCCATCTGGTAGGGTAAAATCATAATCATCACAGCCACCTGCATTGTGGCGTTCTAGCTGATCAGTTAAAAAAGTACAGGAGCAGGAGCATAAGATTTACGTAGGGATTTCATCAGGTACCATATGTGCTACATACATAACACATGGAAAATTAAATGGAATGAGAACTTAGTTAAAAAGGTGAATACTTAAGATTTATTGAACTGTTACCAGGGCATGCTATTCCTGGTGCAACAGATTAGGAACAGTAAGGAAAGAGATACTTCCCACAGGGATAAGAATGACCATGACCTCCAGCCTATTTAACTCTCCTCCTTATTCATCCTCTCGTGATGGGTTCTTGAGTCAGAGATTAGGCAAGAGTGAAATTTGAGGAGAAATGAAACAGAAGGGAAGCAGAAAGTATTTATCAAAGAGGCAGAAAGCAAGAGCAGGCTGCAGGGATGAAAAAAACCACTAAACAGTCTGGGAAACAGTTATAACAAAGTGGCTAAACTGTACTAGATGAAGGAACAATCTGCTGCATAATTTGGCCATTACTGCAAGAAAAATAAAAACACACAGTTCCTTAGCACTGTAAACAAAAAACAGATGATCCAAAATTCAGCATTTGTCATTTTTTTCATTCTCTAATATGAGAAGCCATTCCTAAGGGCAGAAATACAGACTTTCTTGTGTGGCATCTCCTTCTCTGGAACAGACTCTATAATCTGAGTAAAGCAGGTTCTCATTGAGATTGAATAGAACAGTCATTCCTTTGTTTCATAGTCACAGTGCATGTTCCCTGTAAGGTCTTATATATAAACTTGCCTTGTCTGAAGTAGCTTAATTGGTACAATTCTCAGTTACACTCATTCAAGGGTACTTATATTAACCTTTTATTGAGTGTTGTACAACTTACTTTACCTTGACTTTTAAACAACCAGAATTAAACAGTACAAAAATTGTGAGTGCATATTCCCAGATGTATTTAATAAAAATAAAATTGTAAGGTTAATATTATTATTATTATTATAAAAAAGACTTGAACTATTGTAGCTTGAAGTTAAAAAATTACTTTGTTGTTAGTACACTTAAAAATCTCCACCCCTACAAAATTACCTAGTACATAAAGTGATCTTTACGTATAGATACTTATATAAAATTATATTTAACTTTTGATAATTTTGATATTTAACTTCTGATAATTAACTTTTGATATATTTACTTTTTGATAAAATTAGACATGTAGAAGAACACTCTTGAATTCAATGGTAAAATTCTGAAAGTTTGTGTGTATAAAAATATACAGACAAAAGTATCACTATACAAGTTAGGAAACTTGTAGGTTTCATTACCTCTTACTTTAGTATCTTTAGCAGTACTGTGCTAAACGTCACTGATCATGCGGTGTGATGTTGACGGGCACTGATCACAATAGGTGCCATTATTTAAATAACAGAAAAACAGGTCGCTGCAGGTTCTTATCTTAGCTCCATCTTCCATAGACCTAAATGCTTTTATTCTCAATGAGAAGCCTTGGCAGCTTTATTCTGCTAAATCATACTATATCCTTTGTCTGCTGAGTCTTTCAAAACCCTTAAGAAGGAAACCTATGCAAAATTTAAAAGACGGAGAGGATGACCTTCCCTTCCTCCCTGCTCTCTTTCTGTTGAGGGAACTAATGGAAATTTAAATAGTGAATTACACCGTGAAAATACAATCCTCATAAGTGAAAATATATCTCATTCCCTTACGTCCACCCAAGAGCAGAAACACCACCAGAAACGCTCACAGGAGAAGACTGTCACAAGAGACAATAATATTCCTCAACAGAGAACTACGGAACTGGCATAGCCAATACACTTGCTTCAGTACTGGTAACAGGAGCTGAAATTCTCCTGAGAGTCCTCAGTTCCCTATTAACACTCACTTGAATGCTCTTCATTCCTGCTTAAGAAACAGAAATGTAAGGCTTCCCTTTTTTTAAGTCAGACACTAGCATTAGGCAGATTTGAAACCTGTTCTTAATATCTTTTGTTTCAGCACATGTTCCAATCTCTAGAAACACTGTTGGCATAAACTTAGTTAATAAGAAAATATGAGAGCTGTTGATTGCATTTTAAACAATTCTTGATTTTTGTCTGCTTACCGGTCATAATAAAAGCAAGACTTTTTACTAGTTTCCTTATGCAAATAGTACTAACACTTCAGCATTGAAAACAGTTCTCAGAAAAGAAAGATTCCTATGGATTTGTTATTTTCCCTGTTACCTCCAATAATTGCAGAGTCGCTTCTGTTTGCATTACCTAAGGGCCGTCCCTTATCTATTGGTCCGGAGTGATCTGCAGCAGAAAAAAATGAAAGTGACAAACAAGTAAAAGAAGAATTTTCAAGACGTTCTAAAATATTGTAAGTCATGTACAGTATGGTACAGTGGCAGTAAAGGGGATCTGTAAGCATGCAAAGAAGAAGAGTGATGCAGATAATATTTTGCAGACATGAAGAGAAAAACATATTTAAAAGAAAAGAGAAAGGCTATCGAAAGTAATCAAGTATATATAAAAAAGGAATTCTTTTTCAAACTATTTCCAAGATGTTAACCCACATGATGAAAAAAAAAGGCAGTTGTGATTCAGGACATGAGTACTCTATTTAGGTTTTGCTTCAGAGATCAGAACAAGTAATAACCATATGCTACCTGCAAATGAATGGGATGTTTCACTTGATGTTGAGTCAGCTCCAGTTAAAGTACCACAGTTGGATTCAGTGAAGCGTCCCTTTACAATGACAGGGGCTGAGCTGCTGTCGTGCAGTGCGGCCTTCAAAGGAGCAAAGTGGTTGAACTGCACTGAAGACAGACATCCAATAAACCCCTGAGAACTTGCCTTCATAGTCTCCTCATCTGCATCACTGTTTTCTGTTAATCAAAAGGAACAGAACACAATTAATCATCGTGCAAATGTACAAAATATAGTGGCAGAAGAATAAATGAACAATTAACCTATGTTCCTCTGAGTATATGTGAGTTACAGCAACATATGTAGATTGATTAAATCCCTTTCTTGTTTACCTTTAATGCAAAGACAGTCAGATACATTCAGGTGTTTTTGGATTATTGTTCTACGGGTGACAGTTGCTAGTATGCTGAGGGAAAAGCTTTTAACTTACAATAGCAAGTTCCAAAGCAAAAATATTCAAACATAACTCAAATATTTAAATTAAAATGCAATATTTACTTATTCTTCAAAAAGATAAGTATGAAGCATGCAGTCATGAAAAATACATCTTTTATTAGATTTCTTCTCATAAATACGTACATACTGAATATTCTCTCCCTAGATTCATATATCTAGTCCATCCCATCACCATGAAGTCTTTCAAAACAAAAACTCTTGAACACCTCAGATCCTGGAAATCTATCAAGATATTTTCTGTGAAATTCTAAAAAATGAATGTTGTTCCAATTTCTTATACATTTTAAACAACCATTATCTTTCCTACTAAGAAAAAGAAAAAACAAACAACAAAGTCTCTTAATCCCTAGCTGCCTTTCTGAGTGTATATATGTACCACGTCAGAGCTCTCTATTTATTCAACAGCTAAAGCTCTCTAATGCACTACCTTGCAAATGGAAAACACTTTATTCACTTTGGCAGTTCTAATTTAAGTAAAAACTCTGGAAGTACTAAATATTCAAAGAGGACTCTTAAGAAAATCAAGTTTTCAAGTTTTGTGAGAATAAAACGAAAATTTTGTCGCATTCATTTCGACCTCCAACTTATCCTAGAAACTATGAATGAACTTGCGATCTTTACAATGGTTACAAATCCAATTTTAAATAACAACATACAATGCAGTTTTCAATACAATCATACTAATAGTGAAAATCAGGCTACTGTGTTTTGGTAGAATGTTGCGAAACGGTACAGCAGCATTTTCCTCAGTTACTCTCTGCTTATTTGAAGATGCAAGTATAATTAGATAGACAGACATCATACAAGAGTCTATTCATCTAACACTGATGGATTACACAAAATTTGGAGGTTTAACAGTTATCTCTGTAGCCTACAGTGCTTCTGATATTGTGTTACCATGTGCAGAATCCTCTAGACCTGGATGGTTTAAGAAAAGACTAACCTGAGATGGCAAGAAAAAGATATTGAAAATCCCTTGTGATAAACTTATATCTCTAACTATAAGTAGGATTGAAAACCTCAAAAGTGAAATATTTTCTGTGGTTTTCTAGTTTCTTATTCAAATAATTTTTTTCTCTTATTTTCTAATTTCCTACACAAACCATTTTGTAACTATTGTATGTGTATGGTATAAAAAGATATTCAAAATGCGTAGGGTTCACCTGACTCATTAATTAGAAAATATTGTTGGAGTAGAGTAAAAGTTTTTATTAGATCAAGCAATCTTGCCAGTAAAAGTGACAAGGTTTAGAAAAGACAAACCCTTCTCCGCTTTAGTGCTTAAGTCAAATTCAACTGACTGAAAAAGATACATATACGCAAATTATATGAGAACGTATTTTATAGTAAACTGTAGCTACACATTTTTATAGCAATTCCTTTGCTAAGTGTACTCTATGTTTTTCAGCAGAGACAAAATTATTCCACCTACATTACCTTCTTCAAAAAAACCCCCGAAAGCAAAACACAAACTCAATAACCCTCTTTCTTGAATTCTGCTTCAGCCATCTTTCCTCTGCAAAGTAATACTGAAAGTCAGCAGAAATACAGTTCCTAGCAGAACATTTTAAGATAAGAAACAAACAAACAAAAGACCAGCTTTGACATTTGGACTCTTATGGTGTTGAAGGTTTCAAAATTTTACATGTTTCTGTATAATACTTTTGTCTCAAAATCATCAAGCCCATGATACAGTGGGTGACCTATTTTATGATGGATTGGGCTCAAAGAGTAAATGGGGTTACATCAGGTTAGCAGTAAATTATCAGTTGTGTTCCTTGGGCCCAATTTTAGGGCCAATGTTCTTCCATGTTTTAATAAATAGTCTGGATGAAAAAGTCAAATGTACATTTAGGAATTATGCTAGTGATACTAAATTAGGAGGGGCTGTGGACTACCTTGAGGGTAGATGGGCCTTACAGAGAGATCTAGATAGACCTGGCATCCGGGCTATCACCAACAGTATGAAATTTAACAAAAGCAAATGCTGGGTTCTGCACCTGGAACAGGGTAATCCTTGTTATACATACAAACTGGGGCACGAGAGGTTAGAGAGCAGCCTCATAGAATGAGACTAGGGTATTTGGTTGACATCAAGTTGAATATGAGTCACCTCTGTGCAATGGCAGCCAAAAGGGCCAACTGTGTCCTGGGGCACATCAAGCACAGCATAGCGAGCTGGTTGAGTGAGGTGATTGTCCCACTCTACACCATACTGGTGCAACTCAACCTCAAGTACTGTGTACAGTTGTAGGCTCCTCAGTGGAAGAAAGACATCAAATCATAGAGTGTGTCAGAGAAGGGTGATCAAGATGGTGAAAGATCTCAAGGGCAACTTTGCTGTGGACTGGCTGAGATCACTTGGTTTGTTCAGCTTGGAGGAGGGAAGGCTGAGAGGTGATCTCATGACAGTCTATAGCTTCCTCAAGTGGGGCAGTGAAGTGGAAGGTGCTGATCTATCTCTGGTAATCACTGATAGGCCAAAAGGAAAAGGAATGAAGCTGCATTAGGGGAAATCTAGCTTGGATATTAGGAAAAGATTCTTTACTAAGAGGGTGGTCTGTCAATAGAACAGGCTTCCTAGGGAAATGGTCATGTTGTCAAGCCTGGCAGAATTCAAGCAGCATCTGTACAACCTTCTTAGTGGTATAGTTTCGAGTTAGGTAGTCCTGTGATGAGCAGGTAGTTGGGTCTGATGATTCTCATGGGTCCCTTCCAACTTGAGACATTATATGATTCTATGATTCTTTTCTGCTCAGTAGAAAAAAAAATATGTATTTGACTTTCACAGTTAAATTACCAGCTGGAGGTACTAACAATGTGTGGAATGAACTACAATTCGTGCAAGTTACATATGTGCAACAAGCCTGTGTTGGTATGATTTCAGTGGAATCATATGTGATTGGTTGGTTGAGGGTTTTTTCTCCTGCAGTTAATATGTGCCCACATGAATGCCACTACACTGTCATTTAGGGGAAAAAAAAACAAAACCAAAATACAATATTATTTTACTGTATTTTACTTATGATTCAGATTGACGTGACCAGGAGGGGCAAATTACTGAGAAATGTGTCATTATAATTATTCTTCTGACTTTTTTTCACAAAAGAATATCATTTAAAACACTCCAAAACTAGGTAATCCCCTTTTCCTTAGTTTGTTATTTGTTTCAAGACTTTACTGCTAAAAAAATGCCAGTATAGAAAGTAATTAGGTTAACATGAAGTAATTGGTAGTTCTGTCATTGAGATTTGCCTGCATTTTGAACAATACAAATCCACCAACTAGTAGTCACAAGTGGTTGTTATTTGTCAAACTATCAGTTGTCACACTGCTGAAAGTAAGTAGAAAAAACTTTAAAAAAACAATTCAAAAGAAAATATTTTGACAACAACCATTTTATCAAATTAAATTATCTCCTCAAAATATCTGAAAACTGATTTTTTAAATATTGTACTTTGTCTAAGATTGCAAAACTGTAGAAACTTTCTTTTTCCCTACTTAATCATTAGTATCTTACCCTAACAGTCTTATATCAGCTTTAAAAAACCTGAATTTTACTATTTTATTTCTATTATTATGTACCCAAACTCATAGAGCAGAAAAAGCTGCATAAAAAGAAACTGATATTTTGAAAGCAACTATTATTTAGCATGCAGTTTCACTGTGATATTTGTTTGGGAGTACCTAGAGATTGTTGTTTTAAAAAGCCGATTTTGAAATTAACAATTTGATTTATCACTATATTTTTACATGTCAATGGATCACAGTATGAGTTTTGCAATTCCTTCATTCCTTTATCAATAAACTATAACAATAAAATATCTTAATGAAGCTGTACTATTATTAATTATCCTCTAAGATATTTCTGTAACGACAGAACTAAATTATACAGTCTTTTACTTTCAGAGACAAATAAAGCAGGACGTTTTCACTATAAGTAGAATGGAATAGTTTGAACACATATTAATTCCATTTCAAATGTGAGTACAAAATATTTCACTGGTTTAAATTAGGCCTTCTTACTGAGAGTCTTGAGAAAATTTGCTTTTATTTATTACAGAAATAACTCATTTTTATACTGCTGGAGATGTCCATATTCAGTGGTATGCCTTTGTTTAAAATCATACAGTCTATTAAGCTGTTGAAAATTTGTGTATAAATCAGACCTAAGTAAAGTTTGCTGAAACCCTATCTTTATCTCAGGTGGCATGGAAAGATTAACAACTGTCACCAAACAAAAACATCATCTGCAGTGAGTCTCACCCTAGGGAAGTCTAGGAATCTATGTCCTGGGAAAATGCGACTTTACTCTGAAGAAGTAAATTATTTCCTCAGCAGAGTGCTATAAAAAGAGGTTTCTACAACCTTCCTACAGTGATGGACGTTTTGAAAAAACCTGCATTCCTAGAAGGAAAATAAAAACATAAGACCTTTGCCTTGTACTCTGTGAATTCTGTGGCTGACTACGCTGCTTCTCTTTTCCCTCGTTCCCTTAACGTTCACATATTTTGCTCAGTCCCAACATAGTCTAGCTCCTTGTCTACTCTGTCACAATGTTACATAACATAAATTAAGACGTCTTTAAACTGGAAGGCTTAGGTTCTAGGAACTACGGAAGAATACTGATTTTTTTTTTTCCTGGAATTCAAAACTAGTTCAGCGGCTGCCTCTCAAAAAAACACCCTGAGCTATTGTATAACTGCAGAAGAGCTCAGACAATTACTTCTCCAACAGAAGATAATTCTTAAAAAATCTGTATCTTTCTGGATCCATATCTACCTTATCACTTTAAAATATGTGGGGTTTTCCTGAACAACGTTTCAAAGCACAAGAAGCATGTGATTTTGTATGTTGCTACTCCTTCTGTTTCAATCTCTTTACTGCAGAAAACACTATATTTTTCCACTTCACAAAGTCTCCTTCTATCTCTAGACATACTTCATAGGAATTACGACTCAAAGCAGTTATATTTATAAAAGAAACAGGACCTTTTTAATAGGAACCTTCCTTTGAAAGGGAGAGAAGTATAACATATTTATTCTTCATGACAGAGTCTGTAAACTGAGTCAAAGTGGGCTGAATGCCCCTGCAGGTCATTTTCAACTCCATGCTTCACCCTATGGGGATAATATAAAGCCATGATATAACTGAACACATTCCCATCTCTGAACTTTTTTTATAAAAAATTTAATTCTGTATTGGTCACTGTAGCATTACACTTATGCAAGTATAACTGCTGTAGACTACTACACTTTAAAACATTGTAAAATCCTTGTTCAGTTTTATCATTGATTGGTGAGTTCTTGAAATGTTTTAAATAATTTTCTTCTAGTACTTTATCTATCAGCTAATATTGCTTTAAAGTTATGCTTGAATAATCATCCTCTTTTCCATACTCTGTGCATATTTACATACCAGTGCTTTCTCGGGCTGTTGTATAAAGAAAATCTAAATTTCAAAACTAATATATATTTTTTTGTGTGTTAGAGGTCCTTAGTTATTTTTCCAGTAAAACAAAACAGACCAGCCACACCGAGACTGTTCCAAAAAATCATAACTAAACAACAATTATGGCTTTTTAATTTGTTCTTGAAATTTAATTTTTTTTAATATTACTATGCTACTTAGCATTTGGTTACCATAATTATGAAAACTACAATCACTGTATTCATTCTATTATATGTTCAAAATTATTCATCCACCTATTCTAAATAACACTCTCAGAACTGAAAACCACAACCATCTATTTTATGGATAAGAAATTGGCTGGATGGCCTTATCCAAATAGTTGCATAAAGCCTCTCAATGTCTAAATAGAGATCAATAACATCTGGTGTCCCTCAAGGCTCCACACTAAGACCAGTACCGTTCAGTATCTTTACTATTGACATAGACAGTAGGATTGAGTGCGTTATCAGCAAGTTTGTGGATTACACTAAGCTAAGTGGTACAGCTGATTCACTAGAGAAAAAGGATGCCATCCAGTGGAACATGGACAGGTTTGAGGGCAATGTGAAGCTCATGAAGTTCAACAAGTAAAAATGCAAGCTCCTTCACCCACGGGGCAATTCCCAGTATCAATACAGACTGAAGGATGAAGGGATTGAGAGCATCTCTAAAGAGAAGGACTTGGGGATACCTATGGATGAAAAACTGGACATGAGCTGAAAATGTGTACTCACATCCCAGAAGACGAGCTGTGTCCTAGGCTGCACAAAAAGAAATGTGGTAAGCAGACTGAGGAAAGTGATTCTGCCCCTTTACACCACTGCTATGAAACCCCACCTGGAGTACCGTTTCCAGCTCTGGGGTTCATATCAAAAGACAGACGTGAAACTGTTAAAGCACGTCAAAAAGAGGGTCACAAACATAGTCAGAAGCCTGGAACAGCTCTCCTATGAAGATATGCTGAGAGAGATGAGGTTATTCAGCCTGGGAAAGAAAAGGTTCTGGGGAGGTCATATTGCACCTTACAAGAAAGATGGAGAGAAATTTTTACTAGGATTTATATGACAAGGCAAGGGGTTACAGTTTTAAATTAAAACAGGATAGATTTAGATTATATGTAAGGAAAATGTGGGGTTTATTTTATGATGAAAGTGGTGATACACTGGAACATGTTGCCCAAAGAAATTGTGGATGCTCCACTGTTACACGTATTCAAGGTCAGATTATATGGGACTTCGAGCAGTCTGACCTGGTGAAAAATGTTCCTGCCTGTAACACAGGAATGAAAATTAAATGGTCTTTTAAAGTTGCTTCCAACTCAAACCATTCTGTGATTCTTTGAACTTACACATTCTTATATTAAAGTAACTACACTTGAAATATCACTTTCAAGTTTCTCTCAATCTCCTTGCATATCTATTTTTGCAAACTATTATAGGTCAGAAATCATCTTAACTGTGCTTGTCTGTTGTGAAATTGAACTGAAGATTTCATTAAGTCCTTTTTGCTATGTAAGATTATATATAGGAGAGGGTACATTTGGAGATTACTTTTGTGTGTGTGTTTATGCATATCTATGTGTAAAGAAAAAACTATACATTTTACTGAGAATAGAGCAGAAAACTAATTTAATACACATTTGGCTTTGGATTTAAATTATTTGAATGTAGATGGAAGTCAGACAGAAACCAGGGGAGACTTATTGCCTTCCACCCTTTGGCATGATGGACTATTTCAGATAATGCTTTACTTGTCAGTAGAAAATTTTTCAGGAAAATACAACAGTATTTTCTACCATCATAGCCAGAATAGTATTTCTGGGTCTACTATAATGGCAGAAACATTGATTTACCAAAGCTATTACATTATTCTCAAAGGTACTATACAAAAATTGGTAGATATGTGGATTGTGAAGGGGCATCTCAGGCACATAGTAATAAAATTCTTCTAAACTAAACAACATACAACTGAATGTAAAGAACACAATTTTTTGAACTTCTGGTTAGGGTAGGTGTATATAAAACACGTAAATAGTTCCTATAAGCTTGGGGGAACAAGTAATAGGTCAATCAGAGATAAAAACTCAATTTCTTTTTTGTCTCATATAACAGTTTTCTGAATGTATGTCTACAAAAAGGCCTTTGTTAACACTTCAGATTAATTAAAGAGATTTTTAAAGAATAGGAAACCATCACTCGTTTACAAGCAGTTTAGAATGTTCAAGCACCGAATGGAGGGGAAGGCAGTTCATTTGCTAGATCAAGTTTCATAATGTCTGTTAGAAAAGATTTTTATTAAAAAAACCCACAGAATATCTTTCAATAATGTTGATGACGTGTGTGCCATATGAAATCATAAGCATTTAATATCTATAAATTTAGGTCTAACCTTTTCCAATAATCTATATTTTTGTAAACATATTTATTCTTAGCCTGAGACCACTTGTACAAGGACGTAAACAATCAGCCTAACTACAACATAGTGCAAAGGTTAGCGTAGTCTTAGCTGCTATATATCGCAAACTACACCAGCTCCGTTTTCACATGCATGTGCCAAAAAGTTCTGTAAGAGGAATGATGCAGAAATGAGCCTTTCCTGGGTATGGGAAGGTAGCAACACAGTCTTTAAAGTACTTTAAAGAAAGAGTGACATTCTTTAAGTTCTTACCAGCACCACATCTTTCTCTATCATTGAGTTTTCCCAATGTGATATTTTATTTAACAAAATAGACAAAACGTTAATTGTAAATAGGAATATTCCATTTGATCATTACAACAAAGAAACAGACAGCTTTTAATGAATCATCACTAGACAAATTATTTTGTCATAGCTTAACTTACTTACATTACCTTGTCCCTATCTATTTACATCAAAGTCTAATGACAGAAAGTTTTTCAAATATGGTGCATGATTAATACTATTATATGGCCTTTGTGTACCATTCCATAATGATTTTTTTTCTTTATTCCTAGGAGGGAAAAAAAAAGTAATATCACAGTGCTTGATTGCAAAATGAGTAAGAGAACAGTGAAATTATTTTTAATGGAACCCACTTGATCATTTTTCAGGAAGTACTTACCCATAATTGTGTTTGTATTTCAAGAAGACTTAAGTTTCTACTCTGATTGTGACTAAGAGTCTAATTAAATCTGAGGCAACAAATGTCTTTCAATGAGAATAGGGTTATTATTTCTTGTGTGCTGTGATGACATTTTGATCTATGCTTTAGAAAACGCTGTGGTGTTCCACTTACCTAAGATCTTGCCAAGAGTGAGAGATTTGATTGCATTGAATTCTGTGCCTGAAGACAAAATAAACTTCATTCTTTCATTCTGGTTAATCTTCAGAATAGTGCGGTGAAGAATAAAGTGGAATAACAGAAGAGATATTAGCCGAATTTAAAAAAAAACAAATAAGTTCAAATTAAAAAATAAAAGGAACTGAAGGAAGTTATGGCATAAAACCAAGTAAGGAAATAGATAATCAGTTTTCTCATATCACTAATTATAGCTATGATACATCAATCCACTTAATAAGGCTTTATTTATCTTAGATTTGGCTTTTTTTTTTCAGCTATAAGATGACTAAAGATGGTAAACATTCAAAACCATGAAAAGGGCTCTTTTCATTAAAAAAGACACTAATATTTAGTTCATAAAGATCAGATATTATACTGTAAGTAAGTTCTCTATCCTCAGGGTATCTCGAGAACTACCTTCCTCCAAGCCTAGTACCAATGCATAATTAAGCAAGCTCAGTTCCAGCCTCAAAATACTAACAAGTAGCATCCAGATTTTTTAAATTTTAATTTTTAAAAAATAAGACTTATTTATATACTACTATCTACTACTAGCAAACAAAATACGTCTATTTTATCATTGAATTTCCACAAAACCCATAAATATTTTCCTTAATAGTCACATTTGTTTGATGTAAAACAGACCAAAGGAAAATAAGCATGTATTCATAAATTATTATCTTGGTGGCAACCTATTTGCACTGTAGTTTCATAAATAATTTGAGACAAAAACCAAAATACAAACCCAAAACAAATGACAGCAGTCATACATATTTCAAAAATTGTGAAAATTTAGCCATATAAAAAATCATTGAATTTTTGCATAAGATGATGATGAGGTACTGACCTCTTGAAAAACATAAGGTGAACACCAAAGAAATAGTCTAATGTAGTCTTTTGGTGTTAATAATGAGTCTGCTAATCCTTGCTAAATGTATCTGAGATATTAAAACATGGTATATTTGGGGGTAATCGCCTTGTAACTATATACTTCATTTTGCTTTGTATCTTGTACTTTTTTATGATAATATATTCTTTTTTTACAACTGAATCACCTCTACAAACAGCATTTCCTTCTCTCTGTTAATCTTCATATGTTGCAGTTGTCCATCAGCCATGCTTTTGGTATGGATGTTGAAGACATCAGGATCTTGATAGCTATCTAGCTTGTACCTGATCTGTAAACTTCCTGCAGGAATAAACAAAGCAAAAGGTATAGTACAATACCTACACAATAAACATTGTAGATCATATGCAATGCCTCCTGCATCACAGGTGTATTTCGAAAGTAAACCAAATGTTTGATGTTTTTAAGGAATTGGCATAATGCTTACCGTATTCAGACCTGTAAACCTCTGACCAACTGACAAATAATTAGGATGCAGTTAATAATTTCTAGCTCACTTTCCATTTCTCGTTATTAAATCCCAACATCCTGTCTGTACACATATAATCACACAGAGACTCTATCACCACAGAACACGAGTGAATAAGTTTTTTCTTTTCAGAGATTCCCTACCAGCTGTGGATGGACTACAACTTTCTATTCATCCTTTGGAAAGAAAGGCCCAGGCCAGATCCAAGCCAATTGTGTAAAACATGTTCCATCTCACGTGATGAGGAGGGTACTACAGTTATTCTACATCCAAATCTGTATTTGGGAAAGTGCAGAAACTTCTCTGAGTACACAACCACTGTTACTGCAAAGAGTCTTTGATAAATCAGAAGATTCAAATCAGTCTGTGCAGGTTTAAAAAAAAAATCTAGATATACTAGAATGCATAAGAAAAAGATCCAACTAACACATAATACACCCCTTAAATGGAAACATAAATTATGTTATGTTTATTTTCACAGGTACATACATATATATTTTCATAAGTATACAAGTAGCTTATAAAATGACCTCTGATTAATTTGGAAATGGATAACGCACTTTCAAAATAGAGGTTAGTTCATTATTTATCATGAGGATGGAAATTAATATATCACATGAGTAGCAGATAGATCATATATATTCGAGTTTAATTTCAAACCTTTAAAAATTAATTTCAAATATTTTACTGAATTTTTAAAGACTTCAGAAATAAGCATTTTTGTCAGCACAAAAAAAAAGTTGAAATTACGTTAGGAGGAATGTTTTTCATTTCGAAAATATCGGTTGGTGGAGCTGAAAAATAAATATAACTTTTAAAGTAACAAGAGGACAATGCTTGGTTTGTGATTCAGGACTGGGAATCAGAGCGAACCTGACTTGGGAGCTATGACGTTCATTAGTTTTTCCAGATGACTTATCTGAGTACTTACCATTTCGGCTGAGAATGACTGAGAGATATTCCTTGTAGAAGGAGCTGACGTAAAGCAGTAAGCTTGGTGTCCGTGTTGTTCGGAAGGCAAATGTAATTGTTTCCCTGCTCAGTGTCATGTCAGCATAGAAAGAAGAAGCGTGAGAACTGGAATTTTTAGATAAGGTGTAGTATTCTTGAAAATTGTATGTCACAGAAGTGCCTATCCAAAAATAGGCAGAGATCTCTGCAACAAAAAGCAAATCAGTTTTTAAATATCATGCAAACAAGACTAGAATTGTTGGGGTTTTTCCCTGCCACTAGACAAAATAAAATTTATTCTTAACTATTATAATACAGGTGAAAAAAAAGTATAAATAGGACTACTCTTTAGAACTATAGAGAAAAATAACACACAACTGGGCTAGAACTAAAGCCTAGTTAGACATTATCTTAACTATCTGTTGCATTAGGAAATACATCTTTTTGTCTAGTTTTGAACATGCTTTTTGCTTTTTTCCTGTTTTTCCATATACTCAAGGCCGATGTGTCCTGTCTTGTATATATACTGGTCCTACAGAGAAATTGGTGCAGCAGTTTAAATCCTAACATACTGACTAAACTTGGCCACACATAAAACACACATGTGGGAAAAGAGACTGGTTATGTGGAAGAAAGAAAAGGAGAACACAGAATAGGTTATGGTTTTCTTATGGATTAATCACTCATAGAGATCTTCTGTATCTCTCTGATCTCTCACAGCCATTTTCTTCTAAAAGTAATGTTCTTCAACTATTCTGTTTTCACACATCTCTGCACCTCAGTAAAAACTCTGGAAGATTCTATAATCTGGCTGAGTATCTTTGACAGAATATGACTGAAAGTTATTACTATAGGTCATTCCTCACTTTCAGCAACATGAACCGCTCTGCTCCTGCAGAATAATTAACAGGGAGTGTGAGTATTAGCCTCTTCTGCTATTTGCAGGGGAGGGGGAAAGTACTGTTCCTCACTCAGTAGAATTATCTTCACAATGATGAATATGGAAGGACTTCACCGGACTCCTTAAACTTGTGATGGCATGGGTGGCTGGGCAGATGTTGTGCTCACTAATTTAGAGGCACAAATTATGGAACTTAAGCCACTGAGTAGTCTGAAGAATGCATTTAAAACATGGAAGAAACAAGTCATTTTTAGCTGATCAGAATTATAGGCAAACGCCCAAAGTTCTAACTAATCTTCCATTCTTAAAATGTAAACTTCATGACTTGTGGTCATCTACCAGTATGACACCATCACCAAAGAACTTCCTTTAAAATGGCTGAAAACATGGGATGAGACCTGTTTCCAACAATCTTACTTTATTCTTACAGTAAAAAGAAGCTTAACATTCATGCGCTGCATTATTTGTTTTCTAATTTAGTCTTAGTTTTGAGATTAAGACTTGAAATACAGAAATTCAAAAGTTTATGCATAAAGATATAGCTCTTAGCTTTAGTATAATATAAAACAGTCAGAAGAGTTGCATAGCATTAAAGAAAAAGTGCTGATCCTATCAGGTAATGTGGTTCCTGCTTTAAACAGAACATGTGGAAAATGCGTCTAGAAGACAGTATTTAAGAAAACTTACATTTATTGAGCAAATTCAGCTGAATATTTCTCTACATAAAGTAAAACAAATATTCTGCAAACAGTTACACATATGTTTAAAGGGTTGTAAAGATCTTGTTATGGACTGTATGGTCCTATTCTCAATAATTGATAAAGCTAAAAAACATGCTTGCCTTTCTTACAGAATGGCCCAGCATAAGCAGAGAGAGTGCAGTCACAGAAGAATCCACTGTATTTCTCTCTACATTTTCCACCATTATGGCACAGGTTACCATAGCTGCTACAATGTCCAGGACAGCCTGGTTCAACTCCTGGTGTTATTTTTGCTCTCTCATCCAGGTCTAGAGCCATTCCATTCAACTGTAATGAACGAATGCATCCCAAAAATCCTTTTTGCCTGGATGCTGTCCCACCTGAAATAAATTCACATGATCTTTTAAAAATTTAAAAGCACTGATGTGCAAAAATTTCTTTATGTTTTATAGCCCTGGAACAGTTTATGAGGAGAGGAGAGGAGAGGAGAGGAGAGGAGAGGAGAGGAGAGGAGAGGAGAGGAGAGGAGAGGAGAGGAGAGGAGAGGAGAGGAGAGGAGAGGAGAGGAGAGGAGAGGAGAGGAGAGGAGAGGAGAGGAGAGGAGAGGAGAGGAGAGGAGAGGAGAGGAGAGGAGAGGAGAGGAGAGGAGAGGAGAGGAGAGGAGAGGAGAGGAGAGGAGAGGAGAGGGAAAATCTTGACATAGTTGTTGTTATTTAAAGATATAATTGAACAAAACTATCCAACACTATTAAAAAATTATGTTTTTTCTGCTAAAATTAGAATTTGTACTGCAGCTTTAGGCTTTAGTTCTTCTGGCTTCATTGGAAAAGTCACAGTATATATGTCTAAGAAATAAAGAGTGTTTTAGCCTGAAGAAATCACAGTCGTAGTATATTAATAACTGACTGATGGCTGACTATGGCAGGTAATAGGCATATAAGATGATATTTAAGCAAAGAGTGCCTTTGCTAATGTCATTCTTAAAACGCTCTATGTTTCATTTTTTTCTGGATTCTTTCACTGGGTTAATAAAACAAGCCTGAGTCTGTAGCAGTGGACTGCCACTGGAAGTAGTCAAACAGTGAGTCTTAATTACTCTCTCCACTGAAAGAAATTATGTCTAATTGAGGAGATGAAAAATGTCCTATAAATAGTTGAGATTTGTAAAAAGTTGCATTATCCAAAAGACTGGTTTAACTCAAAACCAAAGTAAACTAGATACTATATTGATTCACAAGACGGTATTCAGTTGCAGAAGCAGATTACCCCAAAAAACTTGTAGCAGTCAATCATAGCAAACCCTCATAGAGTATATTGAGGAAATGCATGACACAAATGATTCGAACGAATCACTATCAATTTTCATGTCACACTTCAAAAACACGGTTTTGACAGAATAAAATTAAACAAATGCAATTTTTATCAGTTGTGCTCCAAATTGCTTCAAAACATTTGTACAAATTCACGATGGATTTCATGATACACATTCCTATAGTGAATGTTATTTCATTTTACTCCCAGGATCTTCAAGAATTTTCAGAGAGAAAAAGAAATACACCATCAGTACCAAAATAATTGTTTTCTAATACAATTATTCACCTGAATGTTTTCTGAAGAAAATAAGCTAGACTGCTCCCTCGTAGACAAGTCAAAACAGTTTTTAAAGTGTCACCTTAATATGGGAGATGAATGTATATAAATTTGCTAGAAATTGTCAAAGTATTTGACAAAAATATTAGTGTATTCAATGGCAAATTGCTTTAAAACATTGTCAGAAATTTCAGCTGTCATGTCAATACAGTTTAGTAAAGTATTACATTCTTTGGAAAAAGGGTCAGAAGAACTAGAGATCAATTAACGGTCAAAATAATTAGAAAACTGTTTAAATGATATTACCATAAACATTTGTAGAATTAAACTGTTTCTTAGTCTTGCTTCATGGATCAGACCTTGCAAATTCAAACTCATCTAATTTCAGCTATTCATATAAGAGTATTTATATAGTTAGTCAAGTCAGAGACAGCAATATTATCTATTGTGGTATAGTAAACATAAATCTCGTTCTTCCATTAATAGTTCTAGTTCATTACTATGAAAAAAAATTAAGACTTCTCCTAACTCCACTATAGCTAATATATTGGTTATCTTCTTTATTATAGCATCTTCTCCCATGCTTTTAGTCAAAATATTAAATTCTACAATGTTTGGTCTCTATCCACCTTCCACCCCTGATGCCTCTTGAGGCACGGGTCAGAATTCTGAAACCAGCATACAAGGGCTCATTCTCTGTTTAAGTTTTTCCTAAGGATGAATTTCTCTAGTTACAATTTTGTAATACTATTTGCCCTATTTGCACTCCTCCTCAACACACAGCAAATAAAACATATATTCATTTAGTATGATGTATCCTGCAGCAAATCTAGACAAAGCTTTATTTAACAGTAGGGCAACTACATACTCTTATACTGTATACCATATATACACACCAGAAACTTATAAATTCATACAGCAATATTAAATTAAGAACACTACCATGTACATAGCACACAGCTCTCTGTAACAGCTAAATAAAGAGTAATTAAATATTTGTTATTCTATTTATGCTGTTCCAGTGTTTTTATCCAAATACATTAATGTCAGGTTTGCTAAAATACAGAGACAGAAATAGTCAAGTAAATCTCTTCCTTTGAAGTTTCTGAGTTTAGACAGAACCAACTACAGGTCTGAGTTTTTCCTGGTTGTGTGAAATCAAAGAATAGACCCTTTCTCTTATTTCCAATACTAAGTAAACACAGTCTGTTTATTTCATTAAATATTCTATCCAAGGGCAGAGAGGTAGATCATGGAAGCATAGAATCCCAGAATGGGATTCCCTGTGTTGGAAGGGACCTTTTAAAGACCATCTAGTCCAACCCCTCTGCAATGGGCAGGGATATCTTTCGTTAGATCGGGTTGCTCGAAATCCCATCCAGCCTGACCTTAAACACTTTCAGTGATGGAGCAGTCATAGCTCTTCTGGGCAACCTGAGTAGTTGCGGATGAAGAGAGATGATAAAATTTACTTGAAATTACAGAAGTAACACAATTTCCTTTAGCAGATTACATTCTCTCAAAAAATGGAGAACTGTTAGCTGTTCTTCAAACAAATCTCAAAAGAAGAAAAGTTTTGTTGAAATCCTATCCAGTAGTAACTATAAAGTAAGACACTGAATTTTTAATCTCAAAATAGAGATTAATCTCCATGGATTTTTCACAGAGGGTCCCAGTTGCCATATTTTTCTCTTTCTTTTTTCATGACGATAACTAGGAAAGTTTAATGATTTAATTAAATGACTGCATACCTACAAAAAGCTGGCTGTTGAGCTGCAAACGAATATGCCCATCAGGTGGAGCAGTGTGAGACTTTTGAGGAAGCTGATCTACTTGTAAGGATGCCTCTTTGATGTTTCGTTCAGCCTTCACATAATGCCATTGGTTGTCATTTAAAGACGTGAGTGATTGCACTTTAACTTCGCTAGGTCCATTTCCAACATCAAATGAAAAAATCACTTCAGATGCAGCTAGAAAGAGGACAGTAATAAAGGACATTTAAATTAATTCATAGCTAACTGGCTCACAAAATCATTAAGTAGCAGAACAAGTTACTATAAGGTCTAGCCTACAATTTCATGGGATAAAACTGATCATTTCAGGGGAAAAGTTTACTTCAGGAGGCTTATCCCCAAAGTTCATTCTTGATATTCACTGTCAGTGAGAACAATGATTTATCAACAACATGGAAAACAACCTGTGTGTGGAACCCTACAGAGTGTAATAGTCAAGAAGCAGTGAAATGTCATTTCTGGCTTGGTTATTTTTCAGATTGGCTAAAAAGCATCTCGTGCTTGTATGCTAATTGATTACCATTGTTAATTATATTTAAATTATCACTGCTATGAATCTTTGCACATTAAAATGTGCATATGAAGATTATGCCAGAATTTGAACATTCAAAAATTAGGAACATACCCTCTGAAATTGTTTCTCTCACATATTCAAGGACAATCATGTATGGAAGTAAATAATCCCTAAACAAGGAATTACCAGCATTTTTAATAATTAATGACTTCATTAAAGAACTAGAGGTCTGAGAAGGTTCCATGAATCGAACAGAAAGGTTCCCATTTATGTCACTGGACTCTGACAGAAAAGCAAAACAATTAGAAGTAGCCAAAGAAAATAAACCAGCTTCAAGCAACATTTTCAAAGATGAAGATAGTGAATTTTAAAAAAATCATTCCAATGATAAAATTATTCTTTTAAGTTTTAAAGATACATTAGACTTTATCATATTTAGATCCACTTTGGCCAAGCTTTAGACTGAGTAATGCCACATGCTTGCAATCCCTTAAGCCCTGAATCTGGTTGTTATGAAGTATTTTTCTATAACAGTTGAACCTGAGGGAGAAAATTAAAATGAAAAATGCACAAAGTATTTGGCTTTCAAAATAAAATAAGGCACAATGTGCAGCAACTTTTAAAACTTAACTGCTTTTTTAATAAATGATCTCTTCTGCTTACAAAAAAATGTTTTATACAATAATAAGAAATAACTGATGTTTAAAACTTGTTCCTCAGTAAAGTGAAATTTAGGATAAAATTGTTTCATTTGGACAAAGGTGAGAGATCAGTCTCCCCTTACTGAGGGGTACAAGGAAAAAAAAACAACCCAAAAAAACCCCAACCAACCACAGAGTAGAACAAAAGCAACAGAAACTCTATGTGATTAGGTAAAGAGAATTTCTGCTGAATGTTACCTTCTGTAGGGCGGTCTTTATAATCCTCTGCATAGTGTTGGAGTGAAGCCTGAAAACACAAATTCTGCTTTGAACTCACTGAATGTGCCTATTAAATAGCATATCAGAATAACAGATCTGATAAATAATGCTGCTCTTTCAATTTTTAAGGCAAAACCTCCCATAAAATAGGTGTTGAAATAGAGCCTGAAATAAGGAATTATGGTAGTGCCACTAAAAAAATATTATAGTCTTGAAAAACAGGGAATCAATCCTAGAAGTTCCAGAGATGAAGACCCAGATAGCAAGGATAACTGTATGGCTATCCATTGGAGTGTCTGCAGACTGACCACAATATGTCAGAAAAAGCAAAAAAATATAATCAGTTAACAGTATAATATTTTAAATAATTCTACTAAACCCAGTTACACTGTAAATTTGAAATAAATTTGGCACTTGTAAGCAGAGCTGTCAAAACACCTGTATGACACAGGATGTGGAAAGATGCTGACTGTGTTCTAAAATTTGTCATCTTGTGATAAAGCACCGAAGAGAAGAGAACTCGGTCATTTTCTGTGCAGGAGGGGAGGGTACAACCAGGAGTTCTCTTCTGGTGCAAAAATACATTGTGGGCCCTACCTACCTTGTGTTACCCAGGAATTTCCCTTGTGGCCCTATTGCATTAATACACAGGCAGAGCACAGCTACAGATTGGCAAAGTGGAGCAAAAGATGCAATTGATGGTAATCATGGAGAGTGGTCTGTGGCTAGCCATGGCTAAAATGGACAACAGAAAGCACAGTCACTGAGAACCATTTTGAGTATTAGGCTGAACATCACACTAAGAGGCAGAAAGTGTTTACCAAGTTTTACCATATGCTACCTAACACAAACCTTGAGCACTGTCCATAGAGGAGACTATTAAATTCCATTCATCCTGGACAACAAGTTGTGAATTTAAGCAGATGAAGGCCAACAGGGGTTGCATATTGAACTTTTCAGAACTACTTCCAAAGTAACCACAGAAGACCCTCTTGATTAATACACCATACTGTTCCCAACTCTACTTTAAATTTCTATTTAACTCATTGCTTTTACATAGGAGATAATCCTTCATTGAGTACTCAGTAAAACAGCTACTCAGACTTTCAGACATTACCTGAGGTCATATAAGTATTTAACAGAGTGTACTATTCACAGTTGAATCAGCCTTGTTGCTTTCAACCACTACTTCTGTAGAAGATTACAGGAACTAAGAAAAAAATTGAAAGACCTGAGTTTTTTAAAATTCTGTAAAATGAAAAATGGGATTAAGTATCTATCTTCTTCAAAACAATGCACTTCCTCTGTGTTTTAACACACAGCTAGGATTCACACCTTAATTTTTGCAACAGCTTTCTAGAATATTATATGTAGATGCACTGCAGTGTTTATAAATTCTTGAAACCAAACAACTGCACTAAACTTCACATTTCCTCTTAAGATTCTTGATCTTTCACTTTTGATTTGGCAAAGTTAGACTTAAAGAGCTACAGATCATCATGTTATAAATAAAAGAATTATATAAAGCTTGAGAACAATCAATAAAATGCTAAGAAAAATAATTTTGTGCACAAGTACAGAATGCTAAATGTTAAAGACATAATGAGTTTTCAATAATCTCTAATATATCTTCATCTTAAACACTGACAGCTGACACTTCATTATTGTTATTTATTATTACACAAACCAAAGACATTGATTTCTGTGGAACTGTTAAAATAATATCACGTATTAGTTAGTAATATACATTCATGACTATTATAAAAGTTTATGATGATGAAATCTAAATGATCCTATACAATGCTTTTGAGAGAGAGAGAGAGAGGTATGGAAATGCATATTTATCATTTCTGATATTACCCTTATTGCAAACACACAGTTCTGACTCCACTGCAAACAATTCTAACTATGACACATAAAAAAGAATAAATGTGCTTATTCAATGAATCAGGACGTTTCTGGAAGTGAAGAAATAGTTCCAAGTGTTAGACAATAATGAGATAAATTATGTTTTTTTAAATTCTGAAAATACAGACCAATTCACACTTTCTCTTATTCCTCACTAGTATACAGAAGTTTAGATGCTTATGAAAGAAAAGGACAAGTGAAATGAGTTTGTCTGCATATTATCATTCTGAAGAAAGACTTATGGCCTCCTGCCCAACTGTCTGAATAAATTTAGTTCTCGGAAGCATTCCTTTAATGATTTCATGATTTAACTGTTTATTTTGAAAATGGAAAATCATTTATAAGACAAGACTATCTATGCTGCTTCAGAGATTCTCGACTGAAGTGCTGATCCAATACATTTTCTCTATTGCATGACACTGAGCTCATAATGGTACTATGCTTTCACCTGTTCAAAGAACTTTAGCAGAAGGACAGAAGGCAGTTCACACTCTGGATAAACAGGGCAAAACCACTGTTGAAAATAGGGTATCTTTCAAAAACAGCTCCACAGTTCGAGGTAATTCAAAGTTGATTAAGCATTAAACAATATTCTATAATCACACTGCCTACAGATGAACACATTAGGTGTTTTCTGTTTGTTTTAACAACCTAAGACATTAACATTGGCAAAAACCACCCAAGCAAGTAGAATATTTTACTTTTTAATAATAATGCATTACTATTTCTGTTTTAATATTTTGCATTATATGATATTAAATAATAATATATTTATTTTTATACTTGAGTGTGATAGTACAATTGATTTGTAAAAAAATTAAGAACTTACTAACCGCAAGGTAGAAGGAATTATAAAGAACTTTCAGAGGCATCTGTCAACTACAAGACTTTTAAATTGATGTGTCATTTAAAATGAATCCAGAAGGTTTTTTTAAAAATACTTTGTTCTTTTAAAGTTTCCCTTTAATAATAAGCATTATAAGACTAAAAAAAATGACCTTTCATTCTCACTAGTTGTCTTACTGCATTTAGTAAGACATTTAATTTTCTCTGTACAACAAAAATTTATTCATGTGCAAAAGACTTAAGATTTAGGTATATACAAAGAAAACTAAAAAAAATAGTGATGAGGAAGTGGGATTAACTTACGATACTGTGCCACAAGTCTGATTCACATGTTCTGACTGACCAAATCTCCCAGCAGTCACATGAAATGTCTGGCCTTAAAATTTGGAGGGAGAGAATTTGGTTGCAGGGATGCAGTGAGCATGGAAGGAGGATTAGTCTGAACAGTTAGGGTCTAACTACTGTGCTCTTAAATTAAGAACCTTCTGAGGCAGAAATTATCTTTGAATAGATATTTATATAGTCCTAGTACTGGGATTTCTAGGGAATGACAAAGCTACAATACCATAGTAATAGTAATAAAGCTGGAAAACAATTTTAAAATATTTTTTCTTTAAGTTAATACTAATTTAGTCCTATTGAAAGCTATAAAAATAATAATAAAAATAACCATCAGTCATATTACTTACAGTATAACTCTATCCTTATGAAGTCTTGAATTCCCAGATTTTCTAAAAACACTCCCGAGGAAGCAGTAGTTTTAAAGAAAAACGAGATGTCTGCACTGAGCTCTCCATGGAAGGTGGGGAAATGCAAGTAGGACATCTCTGTGTTGAAGGATGCTGAATTCCAAAATGTTCCTAGTTGTCATAATGAAAGATTAAGTGATAAATACAATGTTGTCTAATATTGCCAGTACACTTTTATAACCAATTAAACAAACAAAAGTGCCCAGGTCTAGGAAGTGGATGCAATGTTCAGAGAGTCTAAATTCCACAGAAGCTTCCTGCTTAGTCTACAAAATGAATGGTGGAGGTTCTTGAAGACAAAGAAAAATTATTCAGAAAGACTAATTTAGATGCTCAGTTCAGACAACTGAAAAACAATTAATAGGTATTGAAATGCCTAGCAACTCAGCTAGACAGTCCAGTTAGGGCTTGATGTATCCTTCTATGAAGTAAAAAAAAAAAAATTGGCTTTGAATGAAGTACCATAACTACATTAGCTAGTATAAACTATGACAGTTTTTATGCATATTTCTCACAAACAAGGAAAATAGTGTTATTGTTGTAGTCCAGTGAAGTTTTACCAGATACCACAAAGAAGATAGGATACAGTTGCTAGTAACTACTATAGAAAGAATTTTAAAAAAACAACCATACATTTTATGAAAGTATCTTCTTCTTTAGCTGACTGCAGTTTAGAAACTCCTATGCAATTCTTATTACATGACAAATCCAATGTATGTCAGTTTTACTCGAAAAATTTTACAAAATTTAACAGGTATTTTGCTGGTTTGATTTTTCCTCAGGCTGGCATACAATCAGAATTTGTTAGATTTTATCTTGATTATTAAAATGATTATGTAAAATTTCTAATCAAACTCTCTTCTATTAAGAATATAATCTGCCTTTATGGTGTTATTATTTCTGAATTTTCATGGATGTATTTGTATTTCTTTATTAAGCTATATTGCTTTCTAGATCAAATGAGGCATTCAGTACTTTCCTGTTTAATTGAGCAAGGCCATCACACATTCTCCTGATATTGCTGTGATCTGAGCCTAAATGCTATGGAAAATTATGATTTTTGCTCAGACAGCCTCTGGTTTTAGGGGCAAGACAAGGAACAGAGTAAGGGATAAATTTGCAAAATCTACAAAATCAAACTCTATGAAACAGTGTAGGCCGAGGCCTGATCCATAGCCCAGTGAAGTAAAATTGAGGTCCATTCATTTAGTTCTCCTGACTTTTTAGCAGAGCTTTAATCCAGGTTCAGATCCCACACCTAAGAAAAGGAGCATGGCAGGATATTCATACATATAATGGCAATTGCTTTTTATGACACTTGCCTCTTGGGAGTACTGCCAACAATCACAAGTTAAAGCAATCATCAGGACAACTTTTATATGGTAGAGCAGAGCTGTGAACAGATGGCTGAGACTGGAAGAATCTAGCTTTGCACCTCACTCTCCTGTGCTGCCTGATGGGCTCCTCGGAGTTATAATCCTGTACAAAACGCCACCAGTCAAAGGCCTTAACCTTACATATTGGGATCAGATATAAGCCCCTGTTCCTCAGCTGCTCCAGGTCATGGATCCCACACAGCAAAATTCATCATACTTCCTACTCAAGGATATAACAGCTATTTAAAAAACATTGGGCTGCCTGTTACCAGTAATTCGAACAAAATAGGAATTTAATACTAGTATTTTATATAAAATCGGCAACACATTGCTAGTAATTAGGAGAGAGGCAATAGCAGCAGTAGCAGTCCAGTAGAATAATGATACAATTAGCCTCAATGAAACATTTGAATGATCTATTTAAATCAGAATGGAGTCCCTGGGGCACGGCAGAGATAGGAAGTTTTATTCTTCCTCTCTTAATTTCCTGTCATCTCTCACCTAGATGTTCCTCTTCTCAGCTCTGGAAATTGTGTGATTTATGAGTGTTATGTTACTGTATGGATAAATCAGGCTGAGTATAGGTGTAGCAAAAGCATATCACAAAGTATCTTATACTGTTGTAAACGAGGATGAGAAGAGAATTTCAGCACTGTATGATATCTTGCTCACAGCCTCCAGTTTAGTTTTCTGGAACTACCAAACACCATGTAAGTAGGAAATTAATAATATTTAGCATTTTATCCATGTAGCAGAACTGCAATCTTCCTATGAGTAAAAAAAAAAAGGTCCTGATTTTCATAAATAGAACACCACCATATTTATATTACAAGTTTTTTGTCATAAATGAGAACAAGACTGATCAATTAGCCATTTTAATGTTGCAAATATAACAAAAACAACTCTCAAAACAATTGTGCACTTGTAAACTGTAGCACTCTCCAAGTCTTAATCAAAGCTGATTCTTGTTTATTATTTGTATCAATTCTTCTTGATACCTCTAAGTGTTGCAACATTCCTTCTTTCAGTGTGAAACTCCATCAGGAATAGTGAGTGCTGAGGCAGAGATAATAAAGGTCTTGTGTAGTCAAACATTTTCTGTATACATTTTTGACTAGTTTCCTCTCCCCCCTCAAACAAACCAAATCTCTAATTGACATGACACATAAAACACTACTCCTCTCTTACACAGACTGTTGTACCTAAGTCACACTGCTGTTAATCTGGAGCTGTTAGTTATATCCTGAATGGAGTTGCAGTCTTTTTGAAGATGACATTTAACGTGTCTTCTGTCATTCCCGTATTCTCCCTCTTAGAGGGATTTTTTAAACACTGAAAAGATACTGAGAGAGAGCTTTCCAGTAGAGAGTGCTTTTCTCTGTAAATCCAGCCTCTGGTCTCTGGTACATTGATAGGATCTTTGAATTGCACTGTTATATAGCGCACAGTAATAGTAATGTGGAAGTTGATACTGTAGAAAATGTGCTCATTGTAAATAGTAGGATTAGCCTGTCTGATCTAAACTACTGAGTTGTCTGATCTTAGTTAAAGTACTAGTAGCTGCTCAAGATTTTGTCTGTTGTCTTTGGTCTGCTCCTCCCTATCTGGCCTTTTAAAAGGCTCTTTACATTAAGTGATCATTTATTATTTGTATAGCAATGATTTTGATTTTAAGTTTGTCTTTTTTGGGTTTGGTATTGCTTTATATTGTTTGGGTTTGGGGGATGGGGGAAGGGGTGTTGCTTCACACTTCTGTGCAAAACCAAGCAGGAAAACCATCACTACCTATTACATGCTTTCATTACATCTATTTCTTTTCAAATACGCTCAATACTTCTGTCAGCTTTGCTACATGGAAAAAAATTCCTTCATTGAGCACAGCACAGAGGAAGCCAAAATTAGTAAGAGGTGTGCAAATTGCTTCTTCTGAAGCTATCCTCCTGTTATGTAGTCTGGCCAGCTGGCAACTGTTTGCCTCTGAGAATTTATGAGAATCAACTGCCCCATCAGTATCACTTCTTCAAGCTTTGCTACATTGCAGCTTTTTATGAAATTCATAGATTAAAAGAACAGAAGGGAAAAGTGTGATCGTTTAGTTTGACCTCTAATATACCACAATCAGCATAAATTTCTTGAATCAGTTCTTGTTTGAAAAATAGTAGGGAAAATAGTCAATCAATTCAATTGAAAGTTGTCCATTTATGGAAAATTCACAAAAGCTCTTGCTATCAACTTATAAATATAGTTATATATGTGCCTATAGTCAGCTTACAGGCTGAGCTTCAAATCCTGACCACTGGATCTTTTTCTGATTTTCTCTCCTGCTTTCAAAAAAATCTGAAAGGTCTTAGTCAATGAAACTCCATTTAAATTGAGCATATCATCTCTGGTTTTCCCTGAGTTAAGCAAAGAGATTAAGCTTGACACTTTCAAAATTGCATCTCAACTTCTTTAATGCAATCCTTTAAGTTTACATCCATTTTACATAGTGTAAAACTGAAACCACAGATTTGTATTTAACTTCTTGATTACTCAGGAAGCAGTAAGGAGGATCAAAGTAATGTTGATTAGATTGAGATGAGGACAAAAATAATTTAATATTGTACAGCTAAAAAAGAGGAAGAAGTGAAGACTCATTATACAAATAATCCTGTTCTTTATAGTCAAAGATGTGCCCTGATTTCTCAGGCTATTGCAGATAGCTGAAAGAGAATTTGTTGACTAAACTTAAAAATTTACTGTACTGCTTTAATGAAGATATAACTTATGATCTGTTCATACAGTTTGTCTCAAATTATTATATCCAAAGCTCACAATAAAGGGTTTGGGTTTTTTTTTTGTTTAAATGTCAAACTGGGAACTCAATATTCACTGGATTATCTGCTCACATTTACCTCTTTATACTCTTATTTTGCACTTGAAATTGTGTGTTGATATATCATACTTGGTGAAATATCTTACTAGACTGCAAGTACCTTATCTCATCAGTACTGCCTTTACCAGCACTCAGGACCCTCAGATGTTTGACCAAATTTACTTTACATAAACTCATGCTGAATGACATATTATCTTTACATTGTATTGCACTATCCTCATTTTATATTTTATTTGATTAAGATCTATGTCATTAATTTTATTTTTGGCCCAGACCTGATGCTAACAGATTATAATTACCCATTTTGGCACGTTGGTTTTCTTTCAGTGTTCTGGCTACATGTATAAATTTTCATACTTACTGGAATTTCATAGTAATTATTTGGGGCATTTCCAGTCAGTTCTTGCAAGGAAAATAACAATCTAGCCGTATTAACTGTTTCTCCCTATCAAATCTTAATCTTTTTGAATAATGACAAAAATAATGGAGATGCCTCTTTTTTTTTTTGAAAAACTTTGTATTTTTATATATTAATGGTGCAAACCTTTCTTTTATCCTCATATGTTTCAAAACCTTTCCTGTTACCCTCAGTTGCATACTTTCATTGCATTTAGATGTATTTTTCAATCTGATACCAGCCGTACTGCATACAATTTATTAAATGTTTTGTGTATCAGAAAAGGGTATATAGAAATTAATCAGTAACATACTTTAAAGTGACAGAAATGGGTAAGTGCACTCATGTATAAATGTGTCAACAATCCTATGGCCTAATTTCTCTTAATGATCATATTCCTGTAGTATATCATTACTGCCTTCATTGCACTTAATAATTTTAGAACTATAGATAGATAAGTCTTTCACAAATGGTGAGAACAAATGTTAGTATCTGAATGAAACTTTATACATAAAAAGAACTGTATGGGTATTGCTTGTGCTAATATTGTTCTTGTATTAGGTTACACTTTCCTGATTTGTGCTAGCAAATATTGTTTGGTATTGTTAAAGTAACACATTGCATTGAAGAGAGTAAATCCATAAAAAAATAAAGAAAGCAGGTGCAGTAATGAAAGTCAAATAAAAGAATGAAAATTTAAAAAGTGTAATGAAGAATAACAACTTCTCCAGACTGCATTTGAGTTATCTTATGTGACTTCTTAGAAGTACCTAGTGAAATAACTCTAACTTGAAAACTCAGTGAAGGGAGTGCACAGTTTATAACAATTAAATTCAATGAACTATTTATGGGCCTACTTTATTTTGTGTTGAAAAGTAACTATTTTTATCTCTAAGTAGATTTCCTACAGGGAATGGATTATTGATGCAATAAGAATTTACAATCTTCTGCATTTGAATCATTTAATGAAGGACTAACCGTATCTCAAATTCAAGTAAACCTTCTCCCCCACTTTTTCATCTAATATGCCAGTGAGTTATTCTGCAGAATTTATGTCTGACAGAAAGACAAAAAATGTGTTCAACAAAAGAATATCCCCCATGAAGTAGAATTGTAAAATTTAGTTTTAGAGCATGTCAGAAGCAGAAATAAGCAATAAATTCTGTGGAGAGTACTCAACCCACATTTGTGAATCAAAGAACAGCTATTTTTCCTTATTTGACAGCACTTTTGAGAAATGGGTATTTGCTACTAGATTTTTGCATTCTTCACCTATCCAAAGGCGCAGGAGAAAATGAATGTCATGAAAGTGCTTTTAATTAGACCCTCATGGGTTTCTGCAACCTCAGATTGGAAAAAAAATCTTAATAATGGCCTGCTTGCTTTCTGCATCTTCAAAGTGCTACTAGTATGTAATTTCTGATCTTACAAGTGAGTTTAGATTTAATTCATCAGTCTTGCCTATTATGAAATTAAACACATTGAACTCAGAATCTCCTACAACTTACGGCTTTTTACATTTTCTAGAAAACTGATCTTTAAAGAAAATTTTCATTATAAAAGCCTCTGATGATGATTGATACAGAAAGATCACTGGAAAAAAATCTACCAAGTCATATGCTTGGTCATTTCCAGTATAACAATTATAATAAAACCATATTTATTGTAATATATATAATTACATTGTATGTGGGAAAAGATTAATATAATAAAATATATGTTATAGATATCATCTATTACACATGATAGAAGCTATTTTATGTATTACAAAATATATAGAATAAGACAGTATGATAGCAGTATAAGAAAAATGTTATATAGAATACATATTACAAACCATATTATACAGAATATATAGCAAGCATATTATATGGTGTTTCATACTCATATATTTTATTTCATAGTATTATACAGTTAATATTTTACTCAACACCTTGAACTTTGTTTTTATTTCAAAACTCTGCGATTTTATATTTATTTTTCCTTCAGAAATCCTGTATTGTTTTCTCAAATTTTAGTCCCTAATTCTCTAAAAGTATACCATCTTTTACCATGTAAACGGCTGAGAAATTTTGCTTTACTGGGTTATTTTAAACAATCAAAGTGAATGTTCTTTCTCAAGGTTTTTGCTGTATTATTATCATTAAAATTTATATTCTGACAGGTCTTTTCAGTGCGATTATTTCAGTGTCCCAAATTGCTTCTTTCTGAAGTCGAATTCCGTAATGTTGTCTGACATTACAAAAATACTTTTCTGACATTCAGAGTCTGACTTCTTTGGCTTGTCTCCATTATATTTTAGAACTCCCTATTGCAGCTTGTCTAGAAATGCTGTGATCATTTATCGTCACTGTGAAATTTTGCATCAATTCAATCACTCAGACTAAAGAAATATCAAATAAAGGCAGGGAGGTCAACGGGTGTCAGTATTGTCTGCATGTTTTAATGAGTCACCCGAGGAAGCGAGTTGGCTTCCGTGCTTTAAGATTTGTTATAATTGGGGTCAGGTTATATAATTAATAGAAGTTGGGAACTTGGTGAGTAATGAAATTTAATTTCTCCTCACTTATGAGTACTACATGAACTGTAAATACTTCCGTTTCAAGGCTGTCATTGTCCCTGGTTTCTTTGTCCCTGGCCGCAACGGGGGCCTGCTGCATCATAGACTTTATTAGCATGGCCAATCTGTTGAAAGACAAGGTTATACCCATCTGTTCAACACTTGTCAGACAACATGCTGCCTCCAATTCTAAGGCCTCCTGTACAGGAAAAAAAATGACAAACAGGAGTAAGTACATGGAAGCCACCTGGATGTTCAGGTCTGGAGCACTTTTACTGCCCTTCAGGCCCACAAGGGCTGGTCCATCCCGAGGGAGGGACAACAGTCCCTGAAACCTAAGGGGAAATCATCAGTAAGACAGAGGTAGGTTCTTTGCATTTGTGTAAGGTGTAAGTATGAAAAACAGTGGGTACAAGTAGAAATAACAGAGTTTTGGGCTTGATCTAAGTAGAAAGAAACGTTCAATTAGTACAGTGAAGCAGCACAGCAGGTTGCCTGGAGAAGCAACGTTTGCTCCATCCCTGGGGGCTTCAAGTTCCAATTTGACAAAGTCCAGAGAGATCTGGTCTGGGCTTACAGCCAATCCTTCTGCAAGCAGTCGACCTCCTTAGGTTCTTTCCACTCTGAATTATACCATATTCATATATCATAACCCCTAATCTAGCAGTTCTTTGGTAGGTAGGGTAAATGCTCAGCTCACAATCAGATGTCAGACAAGTGAAAAGGAAGTACCCAACAGGGGTTTCTACACATCTTATAATTCTTATTAGAATGCACTGCTGAGACACAAATCTGTTAACAAACCTTCCAGGCGTAATTACTGTAACAAGTCACAGGAATGAAAACAGAGATGACATAAAAAGAAATGCATGCTAATTTATATTTAATTATATATGTAGTCTCCTGAGTGATCCTAAAAATACATATTGATACTTCTTTACTGGTATTCATTTCCTTCTATTTATAAAGGTTGAAGAAATTTGAAGATCTAACACAACATTATATGATAAAGGAGGATAATCACATGAAGAATAAAAATAGTGATTTCTAAGTATTTGAAATAATAATGAAGTTCATGAAAACTCACAGGGTAGCATTTGATGTAAAGAAAGTTAATGTCATTAAGTCTTCAGGTGAGACCTTTAAGATGATCTATAGCATTGCTTCTTCTGACTTTTTTTCACAAACAACAGTAGTCATAGAATTTTGTGCAATAGGTTAGTATTGAACATAAACCAAATCTATTTTCCTGACCAATGAAGATGGAAATGAATGAAATCAGAAATGTCATCATAAATCACTAATAAGATATCAGATTTACTCCAGTTCTCTCATTACCTTTACACGATTTCTTCACACATGGTATTTTTCTGCTATATATTAATCTCTAATAGTGTAGATTTTCTAGTTGCACAAATACTCTGAGAAGTTAAGATGCATATGGTTTGGTGATGAAGGCATGCATATCTAATAAAGGGTATGTTTATACCACGATATTGTAATCACTTATGTATTCCCCTTCATACAACACTTTATTCATAATTTAATTCAAATTGCATAAAACCATTCAATTTTGTACTCCAAATGTCTGTTTGAGAACTATTTTTATTTTTTCTGTCTTCACTACTGACATGTTTCAGCAAAAATATATCTTTAAAATTGTACCCAGGTTTGCACTGGCCTATGGCATTTTGTCTTTTCTAATTATTAAAAAAACAGGATGAAATTTTTTAAAAAGTTTCTCATAATTTGTTTAGTAAAAAACATTTAAAACGCATTGCAGTCAAAATCCGTTGTTGCTTAGCAAAACTCTACAGATGTTACTTACTGTCACCACGGCAAAGCAAAGGCCCCAGCTTGTAAGCTGCTTCAGAACTTGGTCTGTCAGTATCTGTGATCACAATTTCAGTGACTGGTAGATGCTCCTTGTAGGAAAGTAATCCAGTATCATTTGTCCTGAAAAGGTTAAATGAAAACCACAGCACTCCTAAATGTTTCTGATAATTATTTCACTGTCATTCATACATTTGTGGGAAAGAAAAGAAATAATTAAGTTCTGAACAAAAGTACTGCGTAACTCTATCAGTAATACAAGTAACTGAATACAAATGTATATCTTGTGATCATTTGACAAGACATACAATTTCATAGGAACTGAGTACTTTTATGGTTGTGCTTGTCTGTGTAAGCATGAAAAAACTCTTTACATAACTGGAAACATAACTGGCTGACTAAGCTAACACATATGCCCATGTCAGTAATTTTATGTTGCTGAGTACATACTGTATCTATAATGGTCTGTCTTTATTCTTTGGAATATTAAATGGCTTAGTATAACCTTCAAATATACTTTTTTTTTCCTTTTTCACCTGCACAAAAGTTCAAAAATATCAAATAGAAAAATACGAAGTCATGCTGAGTGTAAAGCAATATTTGTTTTTATGAAACTCACAGTAAAGGAAATATGCCACTCAGAGTACATAGCCCGTATTCATAATCTTAAACCAAATTCCTTGTTTAAAATATTTCTTAAATGTCAGAAACAAAATTCTAAATTTCATAAGCACCAGTTTCGTTCCTAAAATATTCAATCACTCAGGACCATTCTGGAAAATCCAATCTGTCCATTCAATCCCTATATAGTTGAATCTTCCCTTTAATGGGCAAAGCAATAGCTCAAAGACAATAGTACAAACTCAGAGGCAAGAGGTAATCTGTAACTCACACAACTCAGCAAGCAAGCCACATTTCTCTGGGAACATCACTGGGCTAAGCACTCCTTTTTTTTCAGTACGTCGTGCACTGGGCCTGAGACTAAAGGAAGAGATTCCACCCTTGTTCTTAATGAAACTAGTGAATTTTTGCCTCTCTCTCCTGTCCCTTTACTAACATCACACACTTTCCTCTGTATACAATTTCTGCTTATGCATCTGGGAGCACAGTGAACACAAATGTATAGGGTTTCTTTAGGAATTTTTTTTCTTAAGTGAGGAATGGAAAACATTTTTTAAAAATGTTATTTTTTGATGTGGTAAGATACTGTAGATTCCTAATTTACACCCTCAAAAGCACCCTCAAAACCCTGAAAGTGTTTGCTTCAGTAAAAATATGTTACAAAGGGAAACCAAATAGAATCTAGCTTACCAATTATACAGAGGATTTGCATTTTTTGAGATCTTTAGGAACAGATTTTTTAAAATATCTTTTTTATTTTAGACTTTCAGAGACTTTAGTATTTTGATTAGCCAAGCAAGGAGTTTTAGAGATGAATGTATTACAAGACAGATTTCATTTTTAAAATACACTATCAAAGCTGTATTTTCAAAACCACAATGTGTAATTCTGGTTTCCTGTGCTTAGACAAAATCACAAACAAGCAAAGCTCCTACCTACTTTTTCTGCCTTATGAAGCATATTGAGTCAAATGATTCACATCAGTAATCTCTAGGGAACCAAACGTAACATCAAGAACAACTACTAAAGTAAGTGTAAACATAGCCTTCATAACATTCAAGTTACTAGGGTCTCTACTTAAAATGAAGATAAAATGATAGAAATGGATATATGCAGAAATATTAAACAGGAGTCATTATATTTTCAATGTAATATGGGTCATATTTTCAATGTAATACATTTATCACATATGCAATTTATTAAACTGGTTATAGTGAAGACATATACGTCATTCTCTATCTACTTAACCATTATAAATTCACCTATGTATGTGAGCATGGCTTAAACGAATGACAAAGCTGACAATGTATTATACATACTAGCAATTACTCAAAATCCTGTCTGAAAGTATGCTCTATTTTTAACACTTATTTTGCTTTTGGCAATCCAACACTGTATTTTTGTAAAGTGTAATAATAAGGAAATTTCTAGTGTTCTGTGTAATTTTTTAAATCTCTTTATTGGAATAAGCACAGCAGATATCACTCTGTGTCTTTTACTGCAGATGAAAATTCTTTTTCTACAGAAACTTTTGAATCCGCTGAAGATTTGCTCTTTGACTAATCCTGTGTGGCATTTTCATTTCTTTATCTGCTGAGTTCCCTGATCATGATGAGAGAATAAGCATTTTACACAAAATCCACTTGTCGTTCATTTAAAGAAATAGCTAGCTAGAAGAGAAATTACGTGTAGTACACATGAAGATCTTCCCGAGCAACTTCCTTATAGTTTTCTATTTCCAAAAAGCAGATGTTGATATATTTATTAACATGCGTATATTAACCTACTCACTTAATCAGATTTATATAAGTTAAACATCCTTTACTAATTTAAAAGTTTAGAAGTTTCTTCAACAGAAAAACTATTCAATTGAAAAGTCACTATCTGCTTTGCACAGTCCTATACTGCACTGGAACTATTTTGAGTTGCATCTGATCCTCTTAATTGAAAGACAAGTTCAGATTTGACATTGTAATAGAAACTAATAAGTTAATTATTTGAATGAGATCATAAATAACAAGAGAATTTCAAGTACAAGTGGAAGATCTGTATTTTAGAAATCTTTCCAACACCTTAGAAGGGATTTTGGATGAGTGCTTTCCTTAGTTAACATCAACTAAGATGATAAAAAAGGGGGTACAAAGCACAAAATTAAAAGTGTAGTTAAAAATTATGCTAAAAATTAACTGACACTTTTTTCCAGAAAGTTTTATTTTCATTTCAGTCACTTTCAGTACTCTAAAAATGGTAAGTGATGCTGTACTAAAGACCAGAACTAATGTCTTACTATATAACATAGAATCACAGAATGGTTTGGATTTGAAAGGACCATGGAAGTCATGTAGTCCAACATGGAATATGCTACCAAATTAGAAAGTATCTGTATAAAATTAAACCATCCCTAGAATACAAATGAAATAATTAGAAATAATAATTAATGTACGTAGTTACAATTTTGTAGGATAATGTGTTCTATACCAAACAAGCAGGTGACACTATGATAATTTAAATTTACAACTGCTTTGATGTTCTAAATGTGCCAAGGCCTGCATATTTTCTTTATCTACTTCTCAAGAAAAAGTGTTGTGAATAAGCAACAAAATAAGTAAAAAGTCACCATTCATCTCTGTCCGCATCACAGTTGCAGTAATGTTTGGAATCAATGCAGCTTCCCTCTAATCCACAAGTGCATTTCTGTATCGCAGGCAAGGAACCTCCCCAGTAAGTCTGAGTTTCATTGGTTCTTCCAATCCACCAGCTCAGTGGCATCCCATCTAAAAGGTAGGTTAGAGAAAATGAGTACCCCATCTTGACTCCTACTTCTCCTAGTTTTTCTAATCCAAACAAGTTTCCAAAAGGTTGCATTAAGAAACATCCCCCCCTCACATCTAAAAACTTTAAATAACAATTAAAAAAACCCCCCACATTTACTTGATAAGTAATTAGTCATGCAGAAATGGTCTCATCTCTGTGATGAACATTAAGCAGCTGAATAGTGCTGTTAATCAGAAATGCCCAAAGATAGCTGATAGGTCACAGGCAGCAAATTCAGAGTTTATACACTCAGAGACAACAGAAATCATATTAATGGTGTTCCCACAAACAAGTTGATGTATCTGATTAGCAGAAGTGAGGTTTCCCAGGAGAGTTACATCTCTGCATGGTGCACCCAGTGAGCATTGTTTGCAGTAAAATGATAAAACTGGATGTCTCCTTAAAGTTACAGTACTGCAGTCTAATCTCAAAGATGCTGTCAAGCAAGCCCAGCAACAGAAAATATATATAGAACAGATAACAGCTAAAAGATATGAAGCATAAAGATAGACCATCTCAAATGAGAAGGAAGAAAGGTGATAGATGCAATGCATGAAATCCAAGGCCAGAGAAGAAATCAAGAATTGTTAAATTACAGAGTTTCTTATAGTTACATTTCTTTTTGCTGTTGCTGGAGCTCCAAGTTTTCAGAAGCAGACCCCCACAAAGAGGCTGGAATTTATCCTAGTCTCAACTTTACTTACAACTGCTGCTGCTTATTAAATCGCACTGTTGTTAAGACCTCTGTTATGCTGAAAATCTCTCAGATCATAAACATATTGACTGCATTCATTACCACACAACTGTCAGCCCAGCAGGCCAAAAAACAGCATGAGTAGTTTCTGGAAAAGTTAGACTTGCATAATGGCATCAATGTACAATATCAGTGTTTGTGTTTGCAAGCCATCACAGGAGGAAGAAAACTTGGAGCTAGTTTATAAATATTTATCAGATACTAATTTAAAAAGCCTCCAACAACTATTTTAGTAATGAATTAATATTCCCAGTCTTCCACTAGGTCTGTTGGGTTATGCTCAAAAGCTGGCCTCAGTTATTTGTTCATATAGCACGATGAGGACAGAGTATTTACTGAAATGCTGCAAGTTCAGACATATCACACCAGACTGTCATCCTACTTTGACAGAATATATTGCCTAATCAAAATAAAACTATTAACGGCTAGAGATTTCTTGATAATAATCACATAAATACATTAACAGGTGACTTCTTTATTTATATCATTCATAAATTATATCTAGGCTGACTGAATACTCTTAAACTACAGTCAGTGAAGCTACTAAAAAGATTGCTTGTTCCAAAAAATATTTCACATGATCATCATCAAATTTTGTACTTATCAGACATAACTAGTGGAGGTTATAGAAAGCAGAAGTGAGAGAGACTCAATTGTGCATGCAATTTGATAATGTGCCTATCTGCACTTTGAATGCTGATATTTCATTGTGTTCATAATAAATGAAACAAACCAAACTTGTTTCAATAAAATTTTATTGGATTTTCTTTCAATGTCAGGTATGTTTTAGTTATTAGCTATGTGTAACTGATACCTTTTCCTTTTTTTGTTTATTCTGACTATAAAAAGAATCATGCATAAAAATCAGCAAGCAAGTATAATAGTGATTTTAAACAGGAAAGCTTGGTGAAGATTATCTTCAGATGTTGAATAGATGAAATAACAATTGTGTCAGCAAGTCCAAAATTTCAAAATAGATCACTTCACATTCCTACACTTCCCTCAAATCTTTAAGGCATTTGTATTCAAAACAGCATTCTTATTCAGCTCCCTGACCTCTTCTAAATAGGATATAATTTGATTATAATTCACACTTATAATTGCAACATCCTAATAAAAATTTCTGATGAAACTGATGTTTATGGTACTATATCACACCGAGACAATAAAAGTTAGAATGCATACCTGCTGGAGAAAGCTGGAAATACTATGTTTCACATAGGTGAGAAATATAACTCTAAAGGTCTCAAAACCATAGATTTTGTAATAGTTTTAATTATGAAATTACTACTTTTCAGAGAGTAAAAATACTATGTTCTGTCTTGTTTCTGTACTTTTCAATGGCAAGGTGTGACTTGAAGAAAAAAGATATGAAAAAAAGAAAGACTACCTAATTCCTCTTTTTTTTTCACTAGTTCTTTGATATTCAGGAGATAAAAGAGGTAAGCATTTCGTAGAGTAGCATGACCATAAAATTTTCAAAAGATAATAGAATTCTCCCTTGCCATGGTATCAGCAAGTTCTATACTTATATTTGTAGAAAAATATATGGTATAGTGCAGGATATTTGAAAAATTTTCTCTCACAGCCTCAGCACTAGGGCTTATATTTTGTTGTGGTTAAAGACTAAAAATATTTACCAGACTAAAAATATTTTAACATATATTCACAACACATTTACTGTTGCCAGTTCAGTTGCATCCCAGTTTTAACAAAGGCTCACCTGGACATTGTGACTTTTGCTTAACAGTGGATAGCTTGACTGCTTCTAAGATTTTACAGATATCTTTGAGGAAGCAGTATTGATGCAGCTAATCCTGTAAAAAGCCATCCAATACAGTGCTGTTCTGAACTAGATGTCTGGTGTACACAATTTCAAGGTGATTCAATCAGGTATTCTTTAGCTACAGACACTACAGTGATCACTATGTAAATATAAACCTAATCTTGCAGCACTTATCAAACATGTTGGATATGCGCCAAGACTTTAGAAGGAGGGGCTGACACTCCAGAGGGTCATGTTGCTACCCAGACACACTTTGACAGGCTGAAGATAAAGGGCTGACAAGAACCTCATAAAATTCAACAAGGGGAACAGCAAAGACCTGAACCTGGGGAGGAACAGAGAGCTACCCAGCTAGAAGGCAGCTTGGTAGAAAAGGGCCTGGGGCAACAGGTGGACATAAGGTTGCATACAAACCAGCAATGCGCCCTTGCTACAAAGAACACTCATGGTATCCTGGGCTGCATTAGGAGTTTGAGTTGTTGCCATCAGGTTGAAGGAGGTGATCCTTCCCCTTCATTCACAGTATCACAGTATCACAGTATCGTAAGGTTGGAAAGGACCTCCGAGATCATCGAGACCAACCTATAACCCAACACTAACACCAACACTAACACCATCATCTAAACCATGGCACTCAGTGCCTCATCCAGTCTCCCCTTAAACACCTCCAGGGTCGGCGACTCCACCACCTCCCTGGGCAGCGCATTCCAATGGCCAATCACCCTTCCAGTGAAGAACTTTTTCCTAAAATCAAGTCTAAAATTCAGCACAGGTGAGGTCACACCTGGAGAATTGTGTTCAGTTCTAGGCTCCTGATTACAGAAGAAAGGTGGGAATACTGGAAGAAGTCCAATATAGGGCCATAGAGGTAATTCAGGGACTTACCCAGCATCCCTCCTGTGAGGAGAGGCTGGAACAGTATGAATGGTTTAGCCTGAGAAGCTGAAGGTTCAGAGGGATCTCATCCATGTATATAAATATCCGAATGGAGGTTGTAAAGACAACTGAGACAGGCTCTTTCCAGTAGTGTCCAGAGCCAGAAGAATAGGGCACAAACTGAAACATGGGATATTATTCCTGAGTGTCAGGAAATAATTTTTCACTGTGAAAGTGACTGAATGCTGTCACGGGTCACCCAGAGAGATTGTGGAGTCTCCAGCCTTGAATATATTCATCAATGCTTTGGATGAGGGGATTGAGTACGCACTCAGTAAGTTTGCCGATACCATCTAGTTAGGCAGGAGTCTTGATCTACTTGAGGGAAGGAAGGTACTGCAGAGGAATCAGGATGGTCTGCATTGATGGGCCAAGGCCAGCTGTATGGGATTCAACAAGGTCAAGCGTCAGATCCTGCACCTGGACCCCAACAACCCCATGCAGCACTACAGGCTTGGAGATGAATGGCTGGAAAGCTGCCTGGCGGAAAATGAACTGGGGGTGCTGGTTGATAGGTGGCTGAATATGATCCAGCAGTGTGCTCAGGTGGCCAAGAAGCCAACAGCATCCTGGATTGTATAAGAAATGGTGCAGTCAGTAGGACTAGGGAAGTGATTGTCCGCTTGTACTTGGCACTGGTGAGGCTGCACCTCAAATAGTGAGTTCATCTTTGGGCCCTTCACAACAAGAAAGACACTGAGCTTCTGGAGCATGCCCAAAAAGCAACAAAGCTGGTGAAGGGTCTGGAACACAAGTCTTACGAGGAGCATCTGAAGGAACTTGAGTTGTTTAGTCTGGAGTAACGGAAGCTGAGATGAGACCTTATTGCTCTTTACAGCTGTGCAATGAGGCTGTAGTGGGGCAGTTATCAGTCTCGTCTCCCAAATAACAAGTAATAAGAGAGGAAATGGTCTCAAATTGCTCCATGTTTATATTTGATATTAGGAAAAAATTCTTACTGTCAAGCATTGCTAGAGGCTGCAGAAGAAAGTGGTTGAGTCACCAATCCTGACAGTATTTAAAATCCTGGAATGTAAAAATCTGAATTTTATTTTAAGGAACTGTTGTAAATAACAATGCTAGAAAAGATTAGACAAAGTTAATACATCTTCTGAACAGTTAATGAAACATTGGTCTGGCTGCTTTCAAACAGAATGTGAACCATAAACTCTACCTCTCTTTAATTATTGTTATTTCACTCCTAAATCACAAAACTCAGTGTTGCTTTATTTAAGTGGCCTCACTGCAGAAGCCAAGAGACTGTCAGTGGACCATAACTTTCTCATACCTCAGAGCCCTCTCTTTCAGAACACCTAACCATAAATTTAATTGGGAGTCTGTAGGTAAAAGGCAGCCTCAGTGGGACATCTAAAGCAGTAGGTTCATCTTTTATGCTGCAGAGACGTTTTCGAGCAGATATTCTGCCAAGAGTGAGTTCTAGTCTAAGAAGTCCAGTGATATCCATGACACAATTAAGAATAAAGTATAGTAAGGAAAGAGTTTAGAGACTCAACTAGACACTGCTGCACTCAGAGGCCTGCTCTGTGCTTACTAGGAAAAAATTCCAAGAAATAAGTTTGAACAGTTTCAAAGTTTCTGGTGGACAAGCAAAAAAAATTTGCTTAGTTTTTTAAAAAGACAGCAAAAAATGACATTTTTACTTCCACATTGTTTGGACTGCTTTCAATCAGATTTTCACGGTAAAGTCTGTTAACAGCAGCTCTGTGTCAGTGAGAGCTGAGATTTAAGTAGGATGTATAATGTTGTTTTTTCTCTAAGTACTTCAGAAGATCTCCATTATTTTTTCTCTTAAAATAATTAAACTTTTGTCAATAATTCACACTTTATTTTTTTTCTACAAATGTTTATATTGAACAGTGGAAATTTAATGCTATTGATGCTTTTTGTCAAGCATTCACAATAAAAAAACATTAAGTCCTCAAAAACTTCCAGCAATAAACTTCTGCTGGGACCTATGCATTAGTTTGTGTTCTTTAAATGAGATATTTCCTCAGTAATTCCTTCATTAAATTTTAAAAATCCCTTGGAGGCAGACTAACAGAATGTCTGTTAAAAATAATTTCTGTTAATTTAAAAGACTTACAAGACTTTGAGAGCACTTACTTCTGTGAATGGAGATAATTACGAATTGTCACTTACTGCTTTTTATTTTGAATATCCTTTGGTAATATACAGGAGTATGAGTATTAGATATTTGGTATAATTCAAACTTCGTAGTAGCAAAATGCCATAACCTTGATAGAAATAAATACCTTTAGTACTCAGTAAAACAGAATGCACTATGCAACATAATAAGATTAATCTGCTTTACTTACCTGGCTTATCTAAAAGCCTCGACTTCTTGCAGTGGTAAGCAAGCTCCTGTTGACAGTGTTCTGCATGGTTAATTGTAGCCTGAAGCTGGTCTATGCTGGCCGAGTACTTGAAAAACACAGTATGGGGGTTTTCTCGGTTAGCACTTTTGACGCTGGTTAGGTTGGTGTTATTATGCTGTATGATTGTCCACGTTGTATCTTTCAAAACACATGTGAAAAATAATAAAGAATGAGAAGTAGTTGCATAAATTGGTAATGGAAAGAGAATGTATGATGAAATCAACCAAACTTCAAGGTTACTTCTTTGATCACAAAAAAGTGCTATGGGCATATGAAACAGAGACATAAATCACTGAGCAAAAATGAAAGCAATTAACCATTCTTTATATTTATAAGTAAATTATCACAACATGACTGTAACAGGTATTGAGCTTGTCATTATTGAATAATGAAATGATGACACCCAAATAATTTTCTCTCAAATAATATACAGTTTGTTTTGTAAATTGCAACGAAAGAATAGAAAGAAATGATACTTAGTAATGTTACTTTTCTGAGGCTTAATTTTTAATATAAAATAAAACTAAAATCTATCCTAGATTTGAGCTACATGATGTATATTACTAAAATTTGAATTAATTTATTCTGTGTGAGATGGCCTACAGCCTTTTTCTATAACACAAAGAAACAACGGTAACCTATAAATACATTTAGTATAAGACTCAAATTTTAGGAAGGTGAGCTATTCTAGCCATCTAATATCAAATAGCAGTCACTATTTTGGGGAAAAGCTACAGATGAGATCATCTTGAGTGCCAACATGCAGCACGTATAGGATAACCAGGTGATCACGCCCAGTCAGCACGGGTTTAGGGAAGTCCTGCTTAACTAACCTGATCTCCTTCTGTGAAAAGATGACCTTCTTAGTGGATGAGGGAAAGGATGTGCATATTGTTTACCTAGATTTTAGTAAAGTCTTTCAAACCGTTCCCCACAGTACTCCTCTGGAGAAACCAGATGCTCATGTCTTGGATGGGCATACTGTTGGCTGAGTGAAAACCTGGCTGAATAGTGAATGGAGTTCAGTCTAGTTGGTGGCTGGTCACAAGTGGTGTTCCCGATGACTCAGTGCTGGGGACGGTTCTGTTTAAAATCTTTGTCAGTGATCTGGGTGAGGGTATCCCTGGGGATATTTAAAGATGCACAGATATGTTTCTTAGGGACATGGTTTACCGGTGAACTTGGCAGTGTTAAGTTTACAGTTGAACTCGAGGATCTGAAAGATCTTTTCCAACATAAAAAATTCTGTGATTCTGTTATTTGAATTAGTATTCAAAAGCTGTATCCAGTGAGGGACTAAAAATCACAGCTTCCAAAGGTAAATAGAAGGTTGCTTACAAACAACTGTCGTACTATTAATTTACCACAACCACCATGGTATGACCGCTTGACTCAGTACTCTAAGATGATGGAATACTATTTCAGAACTGAGAGGTGCATTTCCCTAAAAAACATATACCACTGTTAAACTGACTTTTACCTCAGATACTGCTGAATATGGCAGCAATGTACTTCATTGCATTGTGTAGACAGGCCTTATGGTTCATGTAATTGGATGCATGCAAATATTGCCAGAATATTTATTCCAGAAGCAATTGAACTGTGTCTGCAAAGCTTTTTTTCCCTGAATCACTAGGAAATATTCAGTTCTTCAAACCTTATTTCTAGAAAAATATGTTCTGAAGTATGGCTCTTATAATAAAAGAGCTGAAAAGACTGGCATATAAATGTATACATAATTCAAATTGTTTAATAACAAACAAACTATTGCACATTTATAAAAGGTATATGCTAAGATGTACAATCTGCTGTGAAACAGACTTTCTCCAATTTGGAGCAATAAATCAGTTCAATAGTTTCCAGTTATATTGATACTTCATAAATAATCTTTCCTTAAATTCTTCTTTTCATTTTCTGCAACAATTATGTCAAGCATTTTTAATTGCAAAAACTTACTGCAATGCAAATGCATACAAATCAAGAACTGAAACTGATTTTACAGTACTTATACAAAGGCATTGCTTTAAAAGCTACTAGAGACAGTAAGCTAAGTATTATGTATTTACTTTGAGACTAGAAAAATTATTTTCCTGTACACTGAGACACAGGAAGGATGAAACTAGCTGATGCTACAGCACAGGAGTACAATGGTCACTCTGCTTGTGTGCAAGGAAAAGTAACATCAGACACCGCTTGGGAGCACAAAGATTACTCGCTCCATGTTCTTCTAAATTGTCCTACATATTGGAGGCAGACAAAGGCTCATAAGATTGTATTGTTTCGTATTTTTGTTAAGACGCATCACCTATGCATAGGAAAGTGCTTAGCTGATTTTCTTTCAGCTTCCACTTGCAAAGCCTGTGACAGTCTGACCTCTATGACTGAAATCACTTCAAAGCGATAAGGGGTGCAGGCTCCCAGTTGAAGCTGGTCCGCATCAGTCAAGCCAACTTTAGATTCATGTTCAACCTATTCTTGTATCTTAATGGCCAATATCATCAGAGTAGATATGAGAAATATTATTTTTGCTGACTTGTACTATTGATGGAAGTATTTCTGCCATTGCAATAGTATTTAAAACTGCCTAAAAGAGTTGTATTTTATCTTATTAGCTTCCTCCAGGCCACATGTGACTGTTATTATAAGATATTTACAGAGAGGAAAGAACACATGGTCATTTAAAGAATAAGTATTCATCAGAAAACGTAAAGAAAATATCAAATTGAGATGCCTATTAAAACTCATTATATTAAAAGAAGTCTATTTACGCAACTTTTTTATCATTCCTAGCCATTTATTGGTCAAATTCTAATTTTTTTTTTAAGTATATGTTCATGGTGTCAAAAAACAGATGGCTGGAAATATAGCAAACAGATTTCTTTTTGTACATGAACATACACAAAGACATAAATATATCTAAAGGCTACACTGAGCATAACAATTAAGACAAACAGGTCAGCTGTCATGCTTTTTGTAATACTACTAAATTTACAAAGAAAAAGAAAAGCAGGTCACTGCAAAGTTCGGTCATCTTAACTGGTATAGTGGACCACAGGCTTTTCATTCTTAAATGGACTTCCAAGAATATAACTAGGGAAAGGCAGCTTCCTTCCAGCTGCTGAAAACAGAGCCCCAGGAATATAAAAGACAAGGTGGTGCTATCAAAAATGTGGGCATCTGCCTTCCCTCCCTCTGGTGGGAAAAGGGAATACCAGTCATGAGGAAACCAGGAACAAAACAAATATAGAAGATTTATCCTGTCAGGCTGCATCTTGAGATGAAGAACCCATCAATGAGGTCTGCTTAATGTAGTGAATAAAAAGTGATGGAGGAAGACACTAACAGCTGTTCATGGACACGTAAAGATAAATCAGATGCTACGTTGCACCTTGGAGAGTTATAACGACTTAAAAAAATTGTCATCTTTCTGCCATGATGATCTGGTCTCTTTTAGTCTCACAGGACACCAGATATTTATTTTTAAGGGCCTGTACCAATCTGAAGGATGCCCACCATGAGCTAGCACAGTTTACTCTAGAAGTAAAAAATCAGGAGCTGACATGGTGAGACTAGTTAATTTGCACACATTGATTGAAATCATGAGAATTCCATTATTTCAACATGTGTAACAAGTATTCTTTAGATCATTGTGAAAGTAAACTAATGCCACTGTCAGAGTTCTGTCATTTTCTCAAGAAATAGAGACGATCACAAATTGTTTACAAATAAATATCAAAAGCTTATGATAGGGTTTCTGAGCCAAGTTCTCAACACTTAAAACATACGTAAACCCAATTCAACCATGGATTATTCATGTAGTATTTTACACTGTTATAACTGTGTTAAAATATGTTTTTGTCACACCAAACAATAAATTGTTTCAATTACTTTGGCTGGAAAGTAATTCAAATAAATAAAGGCTGAGTTAAAAAAAAGGGAAACAGACAAATAAAAAGATAAAATATTACAAAAAGCCATTTAAAAGTAAGCTTTATTGGAAGGCCATATACTAACAGGCATACACAAACATCAACTCGTTTGTTAAAAAACAGACTTGCAACTAACTCTGCTATCTAAAACTCCTAGTGCTACAAACAGCCAGAATCAAAGAACTGGTGCAGAAGAGGAGGTAGGGTGCCTGAAAGTGAGACTGCAGGGATCACACACGTTGCATTTGCATTCTCCAAAAGATCTACTTGCAATTTGAAAAACGAAGCTTAATGACTATATTCCTCATAATAAAGGCCAGTTCTGAATTATAGTTTTTTAGAAGGCTACTGGGAAAAATAAGTAATTATGTCAGAAAATATATCTTATTTCTCATTTCCTTAAATGCCCTCAAGAGGCTGTAACTTCAATGAAAGAAAAGCTGCTCCCCAAAAATGAACTTGTATGACATTGTCTCCATGAAGAACCTATATCCTATCTATGTTAATGCATTGTTAGCTTCACAGCCTGAATCCTGTTATTATTTTAATTTCTCTGCCTAATTCTTTGCCCAGTATTCTGAGCTAAGGAGTTACTTTCATTTAGTTGTGCATATATGAATTATACTCATGAGCTACAGTGTTCTTACTTCTTAACTCATGTTACAATAAAATAAGCATGCATATAAACCTAGTTGTGAGTTAAGGAAGTTTATCACCTCACCTGTCATATTACAATATACAAGAAATGGTCCCAAGGGGCCACTTCCATCTGAATCAATATTGTAAAAGCCTGAAGTATTCCCTCTGTGCTTATAGGCTTCGCAAGATTGCTCATATATGGCTGTAAAAGAACACATTACATCACAAATGTAATGGCATAATTTTACATTTTATTCAGGAATTCTTTTTAAAAAAGCACAAGGAACACATCAATGGGGGAAAAAAGTTATGTGCATTCAATCATAAAGAATACAGAATAAACCACATAAAATTATAGAATCATAGAATCACAGAATCATTAAGGTTCATGTGAATTTGTAAAGCACATCTGTTTAAATTCATTGCAGAGTTCACAAGGGGTATTTTCAAGCATTTTCTTCTGTATTTCAATCTGGAAACTTAGGGAGGAAACTATGAAATGTGGGTTAGCAAATGGTTGTTAAAACTGTTAAGTAAAGTGATTGCCAAGGGTATTACTTAGACTTTGGTAATCACATTTTGAGGACAAAACCACTACTTGGTATTCATAAATAGCAATACTTTGTTACATAAAAATTCTTAACAACAATATTTATGCCACTGTCTTCTTCATAATTAAGACGTTAAAGTAAAAGTCATCAGTCATTTTGACTCCGTACAAGTGAGATTTAATAGGCAGTCTTGCCAAATCAGTGATTTCTCAAGCAAATCCCATGTATGTAGACATACATTCTTCTCATAAAATCTTCCAACGAGGATTATATAGATTTTATAAGGAAAATTTATAAAGACAGAATTATTTATCTGATCATTAGGACAGTCTTTGGAATTTTGTAAAACTATCATTTCTAAAGTTTCATAAGGATTTCTAGTTATTAGAAGCATATAATGAAGGCCAGAGCAATGATTTATTCTGCCTCCCAGAACATGCTTGAAGTGGTACAAATACAGACCAACTCCCGTGAAAGTAGCTATGTAACTTTCAATTTTATTTATTTATTTTTTAATTTCTCCTAATCTACTCCCTGATTCAACAAATTACATAAACATGTGTATAGGGCTTAGCATTTGATGACCTTTGTGCCTGAATGTTGTCCCACAGCCTCAAAAAAATATTAATTGTTATGATGAATAAAGATGAACTAAACACAGTTCTAAACTATTTGCCAGTTCAGAAAGTGGAATTACATGGATGGAAGAGGATCATCTCATGGAAATTTTGAAAAATGTAAAAGACAGCATTAGAACTTTCAATGAGTTTCTGTTTCTACATATTTTGAATTCTCAAGGCCTTTTCTTGAACCAACTTGTCAATATTTACATGATCAAAAAATATTCTAATATGAAAAATCAACCCGAATGTATAGTTTTGAGGTGAAAAAAGTTTATCAGAAATAAAAGCATTGTCAGAAAACATCCAGACTTACAATAATGGCAAGTAGGTCCCTTATAACCAGTATTGGCACAGTTGCAGTAGAAGCTATTCCAGGACTGTGAACATTCACCACCATGTTCGCAGTAATTCGGCAGACACCTAAAATGAAAAACAAGGATTATTTTCACTCCTTTCCATTCCTTTACATGTCATTTCTATTTATCAAGGAATACAAAATCATGGAAAGGAAGTATAGTAACACAAAGGAAGTCTTCATGCTCATTGGAGAAGGTGTCCATATGATTACTAGAAAATTGAAATATTTCCCCTTCATTCTCCTCACTATTCCAATGGCCTATAACACATTTATTATGTATTAAGCCTATGAGAACAAAAACAAAGTGTAAATTGACTAATTGTTACTTATTACCATTCCAGGATCTCCAATTCAATACAGATTGATAAAACAGTGAAAGGTTGCTGATAATTCACTGGCAAGTTTTGATACTAGTAAGATTTCTTGAACAAAATGTGTCATAACCAAAGCAGCATCACAACAGATTTTTTTCTACTCTTTTAAAAATAATGTTTTAAAAAAGTCACATAACAAATAAACCTGACAAATAGCACCTGAGAGCTACTTCTTATTGAACAATAATGTTTAGCTCGTATTCTAGAAGGAGTAACATTTCAGCATTCAGTCAGTTCCATCACAAAACGCATAAAACTAATAAAAGTAGTTTTCATTTTGATGATATGAGCAGAAAGCTGAAGAGCTTGGATGGTTTTCTTTTGGATTTACAACTGCAACGAATATTTGTCTGCAAATGCTTACTGGTTAAATCCAAAGCAATATAACTAAGTATAAAATATTACATGAGATGAAAAAATAAAATGTATGTTTTTTATAAACACAACTGAAAATATATTGAAATAGTCACATTATTTAAGCAATTACTTACCAGTTTTTCACCCTAGAAATAAGTTAACATTCTAAATGCATTGAGTGTATGTATATATCTGTGTGTATGTGATATAGCTCAGAAGGTATAAAATAGATTTATTGATATTAACCACAGGAAAAAAAGAAAACAAGCCCACTAAATTCACAGGACCTTAAAATACCTTTTAAATCATTTAAGAAACTTCAGGAAGGTATTAAATTAAAATTGTGGAAAGTTCAGTATTTCGTACATCAACTTTATGAATAATTCAGGCCCTTTTTACATTCCCTCCTCCTGACTCTCAAAGAATTTTATCTTTTTTTCCTGTTCATAAACAAGGATAAGCAGAGGTTTTCAGAGAGAGGAAGGAGGGGAAAAAAAGAGAAGGTAAAGTAAGCAGAGTGATATAGGACACTTGTTTTCAAGAAAGTATTTTTTGCCATTGAAAGAGCAGATCTTGTATCTACTACCTTATTCACAGAACCTGTTTCTAAAACAACTCTCTAAGAAGTGATATATGTCTGAATGAGCTCTGCTTTGGGAGATTAAAAATAAACTTTCTGTACCAGGTTTACGATCAATTTGACATCAAATACTTTGCTTGAAGGAATTGTATGTCTTCTTGTAGTAATAATTCTTAGGATACATGCTTAATTTTGCTTTCTACAGGTTTGACTAGAAAACAGTTATGTACAAACATACATTTCATCTAACATAAATAGCAGTCAGGACTTTCAGCGCACCCTCTAACAGCCGCTTTGCTTGCATGTAATTCAGTCACAGTTTTTCCACTCTTATTACTTCATGACAAAGACATCATTATCCCTAAATTGCAAGTGATTTACATGGTCTTTCCCTGTATTGACTCCCTATCCATATTAATTAATCTTTGTAATAGTCTTCTCAAGATGACAAACTTAGATGAAATTGATGATGCTTGAACTTTAATAGCTATGAAAACAATTTAGTCAATTTTTTTTTAGTCAATATTGCATCTTATCTCTGTTTCAGAATGTATATTATGTGTTGTGTCACTATCCAAAGCAAGACTTAGAACAGTGTTTTTCTCAGAGGAGACAAATTTTCTATCAAAAATATTTCTGATATTAGATTTATCTGCAAAATGTAGGGGTTTGATTCATTAACATGTCTGCTCGAATCAGAAAAGAAACCAGCTGATAAAGCATTTACCACATATAACCTAATAATATGTTTTTAAGTGTGTGACATCTGAAAATTATATACAATTTCAAATTAAGGCAGGAGGCTAACAATAACAGTAAGATAATATTCAAAGGTAAACACTGATCCAAAACATGAATATACTTTTGATAAATAAGGGAAAATACAACCAAAAATATTTTTAAAAGTATAACTAATTGCAGAAATTTTAATTATTTTTCTGTCTTCAAACTTCAGTTTTAAAAAAGATGGAAAAGTATTCGAAAACTACTGCATTGTCAGTGTATTTTTCCATACAAAAAACGTTTATTCTGGTTTTTGTACAACAGACTGCTGCCAGCACACCAAAGGCAATAACTCCTGGTAGGCAATCATATGTTTCTGTGTAGGGTTTGATTTAATTATAACAGATTCATCTGATCTCTCTTCTCAGAGACTAAATGTGCTAACTTTCTCAGACATTTAGAATGACACTGTGTCCTTTAAAGTTATTTTTCCAATGGTTCATGTAAAATTAGTAGTTATTAAACTACTAACTAAAAGGAGTTGAGAGAAAGATATTAAGGAGAAACACATGAAGAGAATTGTTTACATGCCCAAGAGGTATATGAGCATATTATATATGAGATAGACTAGACTAGACTAGACTAGACTAGACTAGACTAGAAATGCTATAGAATGAAAATGCGAAATGAAGAGTATGGGAAGAGCAATGACTACAATGAGTCACAATAATCTAAGCATAGGAGGAGGAATTTGAGTGTTTATAGAACTGACATAACAGAAATTATTAAAATGTTAGGGAAATTTTTGTTTAAAACAAAGAACCAGTTAATAAATTATATTCCAACAAATAGATGAATGATTAACTGTCAATAAGGATTGTAAACCTGATCCATAGAAAAATACTCTGTATATATTAAATATATATGTACATGACATAAAGAATGGACTAAATAGATTCTTAGTTTATCTACTATTGCAAAATGTAATTATTGTTTTCAGACACTTTAAATTTCTAAAATTATTAAATTTATTACATTATTACATTTGGTGGTACATTATTTCTCCTGCAAAGGCCACCAAAAACTCCAGAATTTGGCTTCACTATTTGGAAATGGAGATGAAAAAGACACCCATAAAGACTCAGAGACAAATAAGTGGCTGTTTGCCCTCTGATGTAGGTGCGATATCTATCATTGGGAGTACAGTGGCAAAAACAGTGATTACTTTAGCTTAGGGTAACTAAAGACATACAGTAATCATTGTAGGAAGAAAATATTTTCTCTTTAAATTATATAGTTTACTAGATGTTGTTTAATACATGTAAGTATTTTTGAGGCTGCCGAAGAAGAATGCATCTTATCAACAGGGATTTATGGTGACATATAGAACTAGTTTGATAAACAGAAACATCAAGTTTGTTCCAGATGATGAGCTGTAGATATCAAAGGGAAATAGACTGTGTAAGGAAACAGGAAAGAAATAATCCCTGCGGCAAGACTAGGAAGGCTTTTTAAAAAACAGTATATTATGAAATAAAAGATAATTACTGCAATGAAACTGATAAAAATGGATGGATTAAATTTCTATTTTGATAAGTTAGGAAGACATAGTTAGCATACTGTGTCCTGAAAACTAAATCTGTCAGAGGTACTGCAAGAAAGGTACAATTGTCAAGATATACGATGACATGAATGAACATCAGCAACTTTTAAAGAAAACAAAATTAAACAAATAAAAACCTTCCAAAAGACTTTTTTTTTTTGCCCTTGCTATCATTGATCAAGGGTGAACCACACAGAATTATGATGAACTATGAAAGTAACATAAACTCCAGTAAAAGAGTTAACACAGTCTCCGAAAGTAATAAAAACATTTTGAAAAAGACTAAGACTGAGAAGCTGAAGATGATTAGACAACTCCACACTGGAAAAAAAAATAGGTGGCAGAAGTATTGTCATAAAATAAAATGGTAACATAAAATAATGATGGTAACTATCTTCATATGTTATAAAAATTCAACAAGATAGAAATACGAGGAAGTGTTATATATAAATATAACCTCTATTATACAGTGCTTAAAAGCACCAAAAAAAAGCAATCAAAAGGGTAGGGTGCAGTTCTGAAAAAACTGAACTTCCACTGAATAAAATCCAAAAGTTATGACATTTGGAATTCTGTAAAAAGTGGCAGATCACTATATACTGAGGTTTATAGAGTGACTTTATAAGTACTTAGAGGCACATACATCTTTTTAAAAATGCACATACACACGCTTAATATACTACGGCCATTCAAAAGCTGAAAGGAACTCGAATCTCTAAATGTAAAAATGTACCATCTTCTGTAAAAAAATTAGGTAAAGCATTTTTTGCATTCGCAGAGGAAGAGAGTATTCTTAAACCACAGCTCTGAGATGTGCATTTTGAAAGGTCACCAGTTAACACTGTTTGTTGAAAACCCGCAATAAATCAGAGACAGTAATTGGCATCAATTCTACCAGGAGCCAGTTTGGTAATGTTTTTCACTCATAATCTTGTTTAGGTGTCCTTAAATTCATTTGACTAAAGAATATGCAGATCCCCACATTACATTCTTTTGGCCTAATTCTTTTCCTCATGCTCTCTCTTTATCAGTAGCAAAAAAAAATCAAGTAGAGTAATAAATGTGGAGTAAGTTCAACTTCAGTGTTGCAAAACCAACAGTCATATAGTGCTTTATAACCTGAAAGAAAGTGTCATGAGGTCTGTCTGAGATGAGAAGGAGACAGGGAAAGAAGTTTGAAAAGTGAGAAAACGGGTTTAAAGGAGTGGGGTGCAAGAAAGCTAAGAAGAAATGTAAATGTATGTTGCAACTCAAATAAGAATCCCTAACAAGTTCTGTGATGAAGTTTTGACTGAGGCAAAACTCTGTTTTGCCGTATGTCTATTACACTTACTACCTATTGCAAAGTCAGGATTAACTCAGCAAGGGATACATTAACAAAAAGCATGATATATACCCAAGTGTATAGGTTTTTAAAATTTGATAGATATCTAATGATCCATGAGAACACACATAACAACCCAACAGAAAGGATCACATTGTAGGCATTTTTACCCTCCTTCTGGAGGTTTCTTTCTGTTAATTCTTATAAACAATTAGGTAAAGAATTAGTATTAATTTTGTCTTAGATTTACAAGGCATTGTGACTTTTTTAAAAAATAATAACCTGAATAGATACACAGATTGTTTTCTCTGTGAGTGGAATGCGTGTCACAGAAATATGTCTGTGCGTATGAACCTTAAATTGGCTATGGTCTCAAAGCTGATCTCTTCTTGCACTATCTCCAAAGAAAGCTATTTTTTAGAGTATTTTAATTCAAAGTCTTTTTTAGACCAAAAAGCAACTTTGGAGGACTAAAAATTTAGAGTGGGGGAGAATAGTTTACAAGCCCATCTTTCCCCTGCCTGTTTTGTCATTTCAGTACAGCATTTCAACTTGGTCCAAGGCAACAATTTCTGGCTTAAAGCAGACTGCACATATGCTTGTGACCGCATTCTCATGAGTCTACAGCAGAAAACTTCTTCCACTGCCTATTTGTGTGCCTTCTCCCTCTCTTCTCAGCAGCTTCTGCCATCCTGCAACATTCCTTTTGGCTCATCCTATACCTTCTCTATACTGAACTCTAGTAATGTTTCTCCATCAAGTATTTTGATTTATTTCAGGGTAGGAATACAGCCTTTCCTCCCTGCAGAGCCACTTAAACTGGTCACTCTCTTTTGGATAGATGCTAATGATGTTTATTGCAAGTTCTTTGATTAGTTCTGAACACAGCTGGAAAAAAATTCTCACTCACTGTGATGAATACTACCTACTGTTTCTGGATGGGTAGAATACAGGAAACGGGAATAAGTTGTAAAGAACACAGCATTGCAAGGAGTGAATGGGAATACGTGTCATGCGAGGGAGTTTGTGTCTCTAGCTTTACTTGAAAAGAAAAATATTTAAAATTTGTTGGAAACATCAAATAATTTTAATCAAAGTTACTCTAATTTTATTTTCAGTGCATGAAAATCTAATTGCTGTGCTATATATACAGCATTTATTCTAGTTTTTAAATTCTTCACAGAGTAGCAGCATGCTATTTTGCAAGCGTTCTGTTCTTTATCATTAATTCTGTATTGGCAACAAAACATTCATACACATAAATAAATGAGTAAATATTATTCTCTTACCTGTCTATAATGCCACACAAATCTATCTGTAAGTCACTGAAATTGCCCAAAAGATTTTGCTGAACTGAGATCATATCCACGGCTTTGCTACCAATGGAAATGAGTCGCATGCATCCTTGAAAGCCACTGACTGAAGTATTACATTCAGAAATGTTTCGAATGTTAGGGCAGCCTGAAAAAAACATAAAATCTGAGCTGAAAAAAAATGTTTCCTTGAAAAATTTTATATTCCATAGGTAGAGTGAACTTTGATTATGTCCAGGTGTTGTAAACTCTGTGGGTGAAACACTTTAGCCAGAAGCTCTTCAGATTATCCATGGTCGTGCAACTGTAAATAAATATTTCTGTGCAGCCTTACTGTTTTTAAAGTATAAGTAAAATCATCACTAAAAATTTGGGTAAGGTATAACCCAAGCAGCAGTTCCAAAACAATGAATAGAATCAAGACAGAACAGATCAAGTAACCTTAATCACAAAATATTAGGTTACAAGAAAAGGTGTACATGATCTGGACAGTTTTGAGTCAAAACTGAAGACAAGCTGTCCAGAAGATTCTGGAAAGCACTGAAGACAAGTTCTTGATGCAGGTCGTCAATTATTGAATGAGGAAAGATGCTCTGTTGAACAGACAGGGTGTAAATGCCTACACCCCTAGAGAAAGGCCTAGGCTCCATGTGGCCAACAAGTGGACTATGAGCCAGGAATAAGCACTTGCAGAACAAAAGGTCAATGGCATTCTGGGCTGTTTTATCAAAAGCACAGCCAGCAGACCTGGAGAAGCGGTCCTTTCCTTTGTATAGAACTTGTGAGACAGCATCTGAAGTGCTGTAATTCTGGAGTCTCCAGTAGAGGAAAGACATCGATATCCTGGAGTGAGTCCAACAGAAACTTCCAGGATGGTCAAGCTGAATGCACAGGCTGTATGAGGAAGTGCTGAGAGACCTGGGCCTCTTCAGTCTTAAGAACAGAAGGTAAAACTCTCTGATAAGATGATACAGAGAAGACTTAGGCAAAGGACAAAAAAAACCCCAAAAAGATGAATTCTAATCACACATTAGCAACAAATATTGTCACTGTGAGAGCTGTCAATACAAAATCAGAGTGCCCAGAGGAGGTACGAGATCTCCATTCTTGGAGTTGTTCAAGGTTTGACCGGTCACAACCCTGTACATCCTGACCTAATAAACTTGTTTAGAACAGAGCTGGACTGAAAAATGTCTGGATGTTGAGTACAACCTATGAATAACATTCTGTAAGTATCTAATATTATCTAATATTATGGTTTTTTTTATATACTACTGAACCTGAAATGTCTTCTTGACTGATTGCCAATTAATTGAACATTGTTAATAAACCAATAAACTGCTTTGAACCTGATCTGATTTAAACTATGTCCATTGATCAGTTTTTCTCAACAGCAGCTGAACACAGTATGATAAAATATGCACAAATGTTTTTTCCAAAGAGTTATGTTGTTTCTGCAATGATGGCAGAAGGGCCATTCTTTGAACTTGGTCAAATAATACTGCATTCTGGTTCACAGCTTTCAAAGCCCTTCTTGTTTCAGGATGTTAGGAGGCAGTGACTTTCAAGACACTTCTCTATTCCACAGAGCTAATAGGTACTTTCTGAAGTCCTGTAAAGATAGTACAGGGAAGTTTACTATAAAGGAAAGCAAAAATTTATTAAAATGGCTACACAATAATAGTATAGATTTTTTTTTAAGAACTATACTATAGAAAATGAACTAAAACTGAAATCAAATAAATTCTCAGTGTGGTTCTCCTCTGGGCAGGAACCAAACTATTAGTACTATTAGTAACTGTTATTACCTCTAAAGGAAATGCTTATTTTATACTTGACATAATAAGTAGACAAAAAGTGTGTGGACTTGCAGAAGTCTAAACACAAGCACAGTAACTTTTCAGTACCCTATAGAGTTAGACAAATCAATTACAGATCTAATCACATTTTTATAGAATTCTAAAATAATATGATATAATTAATTCTGTAAAATCTGACATTTATTGAGATACTTCCAGTGGAATTTGTATTAAAACAACAACAAAAAAGCAAGAGAAGTCAGAAAAATTTTCATCTAGATGTTGTGCAGAATTGTGTTCTCTGATTTTTTCTTTGTGTCTGTCTTTCAAAAGTTGTCTTCTAGTTTTGTTAGAGAAAAGGCAACATCATTAATATTAATGAAAGTGGGATTTCATATAATTGTGGGCCAGATATTAAAGATAGAAAGAAATCCATTAATAATTAAATTTAGCCTTATTGGTTATTGCAATATTAAATCATCTCTTTTTGTTCTTCTAGTTGTAATGACTTATTATTCCAAGAACTGAGAGGGATATTATATACTTGATGATAGCATGACTAGAAATTGTGCTGATATAATGCTGAAGTATTTTTGCATTTATCACACATTTTCCAGCTAGAAATACACATTTCTTGCATACCTTGCAGTATTAAAAGAAGAAAACTAACCACCTTGTCCCCAGGACACCTCTCCTGAAAGGATGATATTCATGTTTCAACATTCAGCAAGTAGAAATACGGTAAATATTCATGTATCTTAGACAGAAGGTCAAAATGCATTGTCTACATTTTGACAGTAGTATATGACATAATTATTTTTATAAAAAAAATTCTAAACTCAGAAACCTTCTAATTTTCCCCAAGTTCGTATGACATGCACAAGCTGCTGTTTTCAGCTGTAAAGCTGTAAAGCTGAAATTAGGGATGCTGAGGGATGTTACTCTATGAGAAACAATACACGTGATTAATGACAAAATCAAGTGGTAAGAGATAGCTGTCGATATCTCTAGGGACAGGAAGATACCTAAATGTAGTTTTTAGGCAGCAGTTATACTCTCCCAACATAGGAAAGTTTTGGCACTGTGATAAAAGAAAACTAAAAAAATATTATGAGTAGGTATAATGTATAATGTAAAGAGGATATTTGCACAAGTAAGTAACCATTCACTTAAGGTGAAAACTTGATGTCATCCCAGTGGAAGATACTCACAAAAAAATGATTTAGCAACACAGTAAGTGTGTAACAAGAGAGACCTTCGCTTCTGTCTGATTGTCAGCCAGAAAGTATTCAATTATAAATGCGTGATATCAGAGAATGATCTTCGAAAAAAAGACCAAGGATTTAGGATGGTAAATTATCCTATTCAACATTATACAAGCTTAAGGAAACACAATCACAAAAAGAGCATAGCAGTGCCTGAAAACCAGTTCCTTTGAGAGATATCCAAGCTAGGCAAAGAAGACTTGAGGGAAGCCAAATAATTCTCACCCTTTGGTTAGATATGCTAGGAAAAAATTATGTTAAACTGTGGGATATTACCAGCACAAATAAACAACATATTTCACCTCCAAAGTAGAAAACATCTCCTGAATGAATTTGAAGAGGTATGGAGACGTGAACAGATGAGGTCACATCATTGTCCACTATTACACTGATACGATTCCTTCTGGCAGAGAAGGATACCGAATGCCACTGGCCATTATTTAATCTAGTACCTAAAAGGAAAAGAAAAAGAAAAAGAAAAATTAAGGTCAAATATCTATTACTTGTTGTATTACCTGAATGTTATAGACTTAAAAAGAGGAGAGTGCAGTAGACCAATCATAGCTCACATAAAAACTCCAAGTGATAATGAAAGAGAAAAAAAAATAAAGAAACCGAACATTTTTTATGATGACAGATACTTTGTCCATTTGCTTCCTTCACACATGGTAAAGAAATATGGAAGTTCTTCACTGAACAGGTCTTACTGTTGTAATACTCAGTATTATCAGTCATGCATCCATTTAATATAGTGGTCATGTAAATGACACTCAGTCTGAGGAGGTTATCATTAAGATATTAGTGTGATGGCTGATAGAGTATTTTACACATAATGGAAATTTTTACTGCACTCTTAGCAAGGATTCATACATCTTTTAAAATCAAATCTAATCATATTACAAACAAGTAAAATAGTGAAATCTTGTAGATTTTGAAAGCTTCAGCAACCTCCATGTCAATGTCAGTATTATTTTTCTTTTAGTTTTCTCTTTTATTGGAAATATACGTTAAGTTCTTCTGAGAGTTCAGCATCTAACAGAAATTTACATTATCTCTGGCTTTGTAGTATAAGGTGCCAAAACAATGAATTTAAAGCCTCGACCCTGGAAAGCACTTATATATATATATATATATATATATACACAGACTTAATGATTTTTATACAGGGCAGCATGGAAGGACATTATCTTTACAGTGTTTTTAGGCAATTATGTTCTTGAGTGTTCTTCAGAACAGAGATACTTTTTTTCAGTGAAGAACAAAGAATATTCCCTTTGAATTATGTAAATTCTTCTCTGAACAACAGAGTGTTTATGATTTGTGATCTGTGATTTACCTTTATTTATTTTCACGTATTTATATACTTCTCTCTTGAATGTCTCATATATTCTAGGGAAGTCCACCAGTTAATTGATTACTTCAGAAAGAAGGAAAAGAAATAAAGAAAAAAAAGAAGGGAAGTTTCAAACTGCTAAATTACATCATAACTAGGGTCCTTATATAGTTAACTGCCACAGCTGCTTATTTTGGTTGCAACCTTATATGGAACAGTTTGCTAACAGGAGCAGGACATTTATAGTCAAAGTAAATAATCAGCATCAAAACAGCTATTACTAATTTTCTGGGCAAATAGATGTATTTTCTAATTCTGTAAAACTCCGTATATCATGATATTTCTAGGGATGGAATTTTTACTAAAATAAAAAATATGAAACTTATTTCACACACATATAAAAATAATATTAATATTAATGCTATTGTATCTGGCTAACAAAAGGTCATCTGTAGAGGAGAAATCTTTTGGTAACAAGGATTTACACATCCCAAAAGGCAATGTGGAGTGCGTGACTGCTCTATATTTTCAAGATGACCAGCTACTGGACAAGTCCCTTTGTGCTGAGAGCAATTAATATAACTTACAAAAGCCTCCCCTCAGGCTGGTGTATTTTATGGTAGGGGTAGCATACTACTGAGATGAGAAAATGCCTTAAAGCCCAGTCGTTTGGGCTTCAGTTTTATTTTGAACAGATAATAAGATGTCTAACAGATATTTTAAAAAGAGGGTAGATAAAGCATTAGAAAAACCCTCTGCCTTACAATATCATAGGCATATGTCACACTCTATAATGAAGATTCTAGGCTTCACAAGTACTGTTATTTATCTCTTCTATATTTTTAGTACTATTTTACAGCAGGAACTTAGCAAATATATCAAAAATTTTACTAACTTCAAATAAAACCCATCACAATTACTAACACGTAAAACATCCTTAGGTTTTTCATACCATTGTGAACCTCAATGAACTACACTCTTTCATAAGAGGCAATAAGTATGCTAAAACAATGAATACAAATATCGAATTTTTAAAGCAGAGAAAATTAAATCAATTCTCCCAGTTCTCAGTAAAATAATTAGTCATCTTCTATAAATTATTGTAGAATTATCCTTCAATAAGAAACTAAATTGCAAAATAGATATACTTTATAACATCACCTGTCACGTTGTGTTTTCTAAGATTGGTCATTATCGAAAATAAGTTTTAAAAAATAAGTTGTTTTCCTACTTATTTCCCTCTGTATAGCCTGCATACCTAGTTACCTCAAACTCCTGTCCCTAAGACAAAGCAAGGAGTTTCTTTCTTTGGAGAGGTACTTAAGGTAAATTATATTTTTCTCAATCAATTCTTTATAACACATTATCTTTCCTTTAGCACTCGCAGAACCACAGAATCATAGAATAGTTTGGACTGGAAGGGACCCTTAAAGATCATCTAGTCCAATCTCCTTGCCATTTGCAAGGACTTCTTTAATTAGATTACAGCACCTAAATTCAGTGATTAACCACAAAAGCTACCCTTTAGGTCTCAATTATTTAGTGTCTTCCACTTCTCTGTTTCTTTTTGGCCTTACTAGAAGTCTTTTTAAAAAAATATTAAAACAAACGAAAGAAGAAGTAGACTCAAACTTGTCCCAGTTTTCTGAAATACAACCTGGTATTAGGCATCCTCTGTACATATTTTATGGAGACTTCTAGGAAATAACAAACATAATATTTATAATAATGTAGAAGTTTATAGTTCTTAAAGTTACTTAAAATTAATTACTTTATACCTTGTGAAGGCAGCGAAAGATAATAAAAAACCTCTTAATGGCTTAGCTTGGCAGAGTAAGAAATTAACTTGTTTACACTTCATAACTGAAAAAACTTGCTTAGTTGTCTCAATTTCTCCAGATAATGTACATGAGCTTTACATACTCTAGTATGAAAAGCTAAGAACTCACCTCTTTGGCCTACATTATTGAAAGTAATTTATACTCAGTCATAGGGAAAAGGAAATATATGTATGTTTCTGAGAAAAGGACGTATTTAAAAAAATGGAATTAAAATTCACACAATTAAAGCATAATTACACACATACTAGTCAGAAAACTAAGTCAAGAATACAGGTACTAATTTAAAAGACTTTAAATTAACCTATATTTTTATGCGTAGGAATAACTTCTTCTACCTGGGCTGATGTCACTCAGTGTTTTTCCTTGTTTATGGAGACTGATTTTAACTTTCCCATTACTCAGGTACAAGAGGAAATGACCTGAAACCTGGTGTAGTTTACTAGATAGTAGAAGTCCCTCCATATTCCAGGTGCGAAACTGGAAATTGATGAATACTTCATCTTTCTCTGTTGTGCCTGGCAGTGCCAGATAACTACTGGAGCTCAGAAATGTAACAGGAACCACCTGTGGCTCTAAGCATGAGAAGGACATATTGCCCTAGAAAGAAATTAAACAAATACAGTATTAGGAACATTCAAGAAGAAACAGTCATGAAAACTTTTGTATTGAAACTACAGAGTTTCAAAAGATTTTGCACAGAACCTACTTTTATAATGCTTGACTAGGTTAGTCTAAAAATCAAGTATGAATATGTAAAAACATTGTCAGTTTCAGAAATGTTTACATGTTTTTTTGATAAGAACAGGCACATCTGCCTAAACAAAGAGTGGCAAGGACCTTTTAGTCAATGAGGTAAGATCCTAAATTACATGGGTGTTTTAATGGTACTTCAGGAGTTCAAAAAAACTGCTTTTGGAAAAATTAGGTATTAGACAAGTTTCTGCATGTCAGGTAAAAAGCCATTGAAAGCAAAGTTTGGTGACAATATTTACATGGGTCTAAATGGCTGCATGCAGAGAAAACTGTTAAGCTGGGCTACTGATTGTTTAAAGTAGTCTTAAATTTGAGAAAAAAATATTTTGCTTGCCCAAAGAGCAATCTTTCCAAACCAATACAACTGGAGATGTACATTGATTCCAATATTTGTTTTTGTAAATAGAGAAAATTTCACATATAAACAGTTCCTATGTCAAACACGTACTTCATACATGAGAAGAAAATATGAGTGCAAGCAGGCCCATACAAACCAGTTCATGAGTTATATTTTGGCATCCAGTTTTATTTTTTTGCCTTACTGTTTCTGAAATCATGTATAAGTACTTAAATAAACTAGTTTATTGCCAGATTCCCAGCTTAACCAGCATTTGTGCTTGTAGTGAGTGACATAGATAAGAAGACTGGAATGGGAAGAGAACATTTTTTCATATCTGGTGTCAGAGTTAGCTAATACTTTATGCCTCATGATAGTGATGTAACACGTACTTTGATTTAACAACTTGTAGGTATCATTTGAACTATAACTAATTTGTTCTGTGCAAATAATTACTAAAAGATTAAATGTCCTTAGAATTTAAAGTACAGTTAGCTTCTTTACAATACAAAGAGCTTTTGAACATTTGAACACAAATACAACTTTGACCTTATAGTAAAAATTTTAAAAAATCAATTTAAGAAAAATACTCACTAGCCCTTGGCATGATAAGACATTAAAGTTTATCTGGTTTCATTTTCTTCAAGGAAATATAGATAAATAAGTAAGAGCTCTGCCTTATGAATTTAGCTGTAGAGAAATGAATAGTTTCACCCATAGTGAAAAGGCAATCATCAAATTAATAAACCTTGCTAAATGCTAAAAGCTTACCATCTGCAGATACCCCCTCTGTTGTTTGGACAGCTGCCTGATACTGTATCAAACCAGCAACGTGGCTATTTAACAAGGATCCTGTGGTAACATAGATATTTTCTGGCACATTTTACATTACAAAACATCACCAAAATAGTTTCAAATGTAGCACAACAGTTTAAATCACTTCAGTTGAAGTTTATGGAATGTCCTATGACAATAATTTGTTAGTTCCCTTATCATGAGACCATACAGGGCTTCCTGTAACTGTCCTCTCCCTAACATCCACCAGAATCATAGACAAGACATTGTCTGCAGGTAGCAGTTCAGTTAATTCTGGAATATTTCAGAAGAGCTTCTCATGAGAAAAGATGCCTGTCAACCATTCTTTTTCTGGGAGAGACAGCCAAACTTGGTTGTCCATACTGTGAACTGAATTCTAAATCAAAATGTTTGGACCTTAAAAGCATTTCATATTTTGTTAATTATTTTGAACTGATTGTTTCCGTCATACCTCTGCCCTTCCAGCTGCTAAATAAATAAATGCTGAAAATAGAAATGGCTCTTATACTACTGGAAAAACAAACAAACTACAAATGACTAGCAAAATTTATAGAAAATCCTCTGTAACACGGAAGAACATTAGTTTGTTATTGGAACCATTTCTCTAAACGGCAGTCTAGTATAATTGCCATATAGTAACTAGTATAACTGTTGGTTGAGTCACAATAATTGCATTAAACCCACTAACTTAAACTATAGCTCTTCAGACAAAGGGCAGTATAAATTGACAAACAGAACTTATCTGGAGAAAACAGAGTGGATCAGTATTCTCAGTAGTAGAGGGATTTTAAAATGTATTGCTGGTTTTCTTACTCGTTGGGTATAGAAATCAAAACATGACCTTCAGTGACTCTAGATACATCGTATTTTGTTCACTACCTTATCTGCTTGCACAACAGCAAGATACCACACAACAGAGAGATATCACACACATCTAAACACCAGCTAAAGAGATGGAGAATAAAATGCACCCTATGTTGTCTACTGGATGAGCCTGTACAGCAGTAAATATGGAATAGCCCAATTCAGAGATACCTTGATATCTTTTTGTTTTACCTATTTCACATGTTCATTGTTTCTTAACTAAGAATCTCTTACCACAAAATAGATCTGAGATTTATGCCTCCTGGCCAGGTCAATAATGTTCAGTCCATTATAATAAATATTTTCAAAACACCCATGAAAGTTCTTGCGTGAAAATGTCCCTGTTTTTACAGGCATTGGGATCCCTCCAAAGCTGAGCTTAGAAAGAGAAGAGAAATCAATGGTAGAATTCAGTAATTTTCTAAGGAAAGAAGTTGTCAATAGTGCAAGAGCAGAAATCAAGAACAGTCCAATAATGAATCTACTACTTCTTGATTATTTCCTTGTACCACATCTACACATTAAAAGAACATGCCAACAAAATAATAAGCTATATCAACTCATATTGGTGCACTAAGATAATCTGAAATGTCTGGGGAATTTTCTTCTGCGGATATCTCTTAACAGTTGCTCAGTATAGAGTCTTATCAGTTTTCAGGGTACATTAGAGCTGCAAAACCAAGAAGGACAAGGCTCAGTAAATGCAGATCATGCTGGACAGTGTGAAATAGGAGAAAAAATTTGCTAACAATTGCTGGAGGAAATTTGAGCCCAAATTCTTCACTGTGTGTAATCAGGACTATTGTAATAGAGAACAAGAGTGTATTAAAATAAATTTTTCTAGGGAAGAGTCAAAACAAATGAAAGGAGATCTTTTTCCCCCCTTAAAATCCTTAGGCTATGCAGTTCCTTGATGTCATGGTTTACTTGGGCTCAGAAAGAGACTGGAAAATTTAATAAAAGTAAAAATTCATTAAGAACTATTAAATCCAAGAAAATAACTCTGTCTTGATAAGTCCCTGGGGCAGAAACAGTTAGAAAACAGTAGATTATTTTAGAAAATCATTGTGACAAGAGTGATTTGAGTTATACTCTGGTCTGTTTCCGCTCTTGGGCACCATCAGAAACAGAACTTTTGAACTCACTCATTCCAAAGTCATTCTGGTTGACATTGTAGAAAGGTCAGTGTAAATTATTTATATTTTAATTTTAAAATTTCATTTAAAAATAAGTTTATTTAACAAAAAAAACCCCAAAGTTAAATATATCATGGTTCATTAATTAATTAAATTGAGAGATTTTTATAGTCAGAAATGTAACTCTAAGTACACTGTTACATACTTTTTTTACATTTTTAGGCTTTTTATCAGCTTTGCTTTCCTTTCTACCTTGTATTGGAAATATATACTTCAAACTACAGTATGAGGAAAAGAGGAAAAATTATTTTACAATACTTTCTTGTTTGGTAAAATAAATCTATTTTCTAATCAGTTAAAACCATCATTTGTTGTTGCTTTTTTTTTAATTGGTATGATCCTAAAAGCCATGGTATTGTTGCTTAGGTTCAGAAATTTTAAGTAGAATCAGGACTTTAATCTTGTGAATGATCTTTTCAAATACTATAATGTTGACAAAGAACAGCATGAAATCTTATTCTAAACCCTTAAAAAGTTTAGTAAGTAGAATAAAGTAATTTAGATCTGCGGGTTTAAAACGCTCTGCTCTATCACTCATTGTTTCATCCATCAAATAGAACAGGAGTGAAAGCAGTCAGTCATCACATTACAGTTGTGAAATAACTGTATTTTTATCCATAGGTGGGAAACTATCATAGTAAATTACGTCTACTGCTTTTCATAAATCTACTGTTTGTGTAAGCAAGATCTTTTCACAGTACATTTGCCAGATCTAACAGGAAATCAAGTCTTAATCAAAACATTTCAAAAATGCTTTTATGCTGATTCATTGTAATTTTCATCAATCCATATAATAACTATGAATATGGACTCATCCCTTATGTTTGTATACTGTTTAACACTCTTGCAGCACTATTGTAACAAAGACATTGAAATAATGAATTGTGAGATGAAAAAGATGGTCTTTTGAGTCTAGTGGAGCATTAGAAATCTAAGAATATCCCTTTTTCTTTGATTCACTCCATTAGAAGACAGAAAAACCCTGTAGGTTTAAGCACTACGAACTTCCTTAAATCCTTTGCTAGTTTCACTGCATTTGTACAACAAAGTTAATAAATATAAAAAAGGAAAGGTAACTTTCACACCTTGTAATCAAGATCCAAATAATTGAATTCTCCTTTTGCATGAAAATGATGAGTGTGTTTATCCACTGTAAAATTTACTTGATTGTTAAAGTGCTCAATGAGAATAGAATGCCAGTGTTGATCATCCAAAAGGCTTCCCAGTGTAACGTTAATTTGGGTATTAGAAGAATGAGTTTTAGTATCACCTTAAAAGAAGAAAAGAAAAACTATTAATTACATATAAAAACATAATTATGCAAATACATTATGCTAGTTTATCATATACTATACATTAAAATACACTTAACAAATTAAAAGAAGTTTTAGTCAAATCTAATAACTATATTATATTTTATGAGACAGTAGCTATTACCTAAATTAATGAGTAGGGATAGCTTCCCTTTAATTAATTCCAGGGTCATGTGGTCTCCATTTTGTCCTTTTCTGTGGAGAAGAATTCCATCACTTTGCATTGTCTTAAACTTCAGAGAAATCTGATCTTTCTGTGCACTCATGAGATTTTGATTAAATGTATAAACTAGGCAACTTTTCCCATCAAAGCCAACCACCTCAGATCCTAGAAGTAAAGAAATGAAAGGTAATGTATAATGCTATGTCTAAAAGAAACAGTTGCACACGGCTTCAATATGATACGAAGTCCCACCCCAAACATTTCTAGATTCTTCTGTTCCTGTTCTTCCACACATGTTAAGACTGTCCTGTTTTAATTATGATGTTATCACAAGGTAATAAAGCAAGGTAAGCAGAGGAGATCTGAATTCTATTCCGCACTATTAATAATTTCATATGCTGAAAGATTTTTCTTGCCTCAGAGCTATGAAGTGCAAGGACAATTCAGTTCTTACTGTATTCTTATGGAGAAAATCTATATTAATTTATCTACAATTACTTCCAATTAACAAAATAAAGAGGAAAAAAAATCATGTTCATCTCATTTAACTGATTTTTCAGTGCCTTTAGGGAGGATGTAGATTTAAGCCACTATTAAAATGAATGTGGATATCTGTACACCAATGCACGCAGCATGGGTAAAGAAACTGGAGAAGCTGGAAGCCATTGTGCTGCAGGTTAGCTATGACTTAATGACCATCACAGAAACATGGTGGGAGGACTCATAAGACTGGAGTGCTGCAATGGGCGGCTATAAGCTCTTCAGAAGAGATAGGTAAGGAAGGAGAGGTGGTGGGATAACTCTGTGTGTTAGGGAGGGTTTCATTGTACAGAGCTCAACAGTTGTGATAATAAGGTCTAGTGTTCACAGGTAAGGATGAGGTGGAAGGCCAACAAGGCAGATACCCTGTTACAAGGCATAGATACAAGGCAGATAGTCAGTTACAGATGACCCAAGTAGGATGAAGAGCTAGATAAAGCTTTCTACAAGGAGCTGGAAGAACTCTCACAATTATTAGCCCTTGTTCTTGTAAAGGACTTCAACCTACCAGATATCAGCTGAAAATAAAACACAGCAGAGTGGAAAGACTATAGGAGGTTCCTGGAGTATGTGGAAGAGGTGCCTCACTTGACCTGCTGTTTGCAGAGAAAGAGTAGTGAGAAAGTGGTGGTCAGCAAAACCACTGCCATCAAATTCCAGAGGGCAGATATTGTCCTGTTCAGGTCACAAGTGGAAACAGTCTTTTGGGAGACAGTCCTGAAAGGCAAAGGAGCCCAGAAAGGCTGGACATTCTTCAAGAAGCAGGTGTTAAAGGTACATGAGCAGGCTGTACCGACCTGTCTGAATAGGGAGATTTTGCTGGAACTCAGGAAAAAAGGCAACTCAAAAAGAGAGGATCTTGTTAGGACATGCAGGGAGAAATTTAAAAAGGCAAAAGACCAGCTAGAACTCAATTTGTCCACTGTTGTAAGGGACAAAAATAATGTTTTTATAAATACATCATCAACAAAAAGACAACCAAGGAGAATATCCATCCTTTCTTGAGTGCAAGGGGGAACATTGCCACCAAGGATGAGCAAAAGACTGAGGCAACTAATGCCTTCTTTGCCACAGTCTTTTATAGTCAGACCAGTTATCCCCAATGTATTCATCCCCCTGAGCTGGAAGGCAAGAATGGAAAGAAGAATAACGCCTCCCATAATCTGGGAGGATGCAGTTAATGACCTGCTACACTATCTGAACACTGACAAGTCTATGAAACCCACCTGAGAGTAGTGAGGCAGTATCAGAGGAGCTTATCAAACCTCTCTCCATCATTTACCAGCAGTCCTGGTCAACAAGGGATGTTCTACATGATTGGGAGCTTGCCAGTGTGACACCCATCTACAAGAAGGACTGAAAAGAGGATCTAGGGAACTACAGGCCTGTCACTCTCATTTCGGTACCAGGGATGATTATGGACTGGTTGAATGCACTCATCAGGCATGTGCAGGACAACCAGGGGATAAGGTCCAGGCAGCGCAGGTTCATGAAATGCAGACCCTGTTTAACGAACCTGATCTCCTTTGTATGATCAAGTGACCCACATAGTAAACAAGGGAAAGGCTGTAGATGTTATCTACCTGGACTTCGACACTATCTCCCACAGTGTTCTCCTAGAGAAGCTGATGGCTCATGCCTTAGGCAGGTGTACTCTTTGCTGGGTAAAAAACTGGCTGGATGGCCAAGCCCAGAGAGTTGCGATGAATGGAACTAAATCCTGTTGGCAACAGATCGCAAGCAGTGTTCCCCAGGGCATGATCAGTCTTGTTTAATACCTTTCTCAATGCTCTGAATGAGGGACTGAGTTCTTCCTCAGTAAATTAGTAGATGACACCAAATTAGACTGGAGTGTTGATCTGCTTGAGAGTAGGAAGGTTCTACAGTGGGATCAAGACAGGGTGGATCGATAAGCCGAGGTACATTTCATGAGATTTAACACAGCCAAGTGCTAGGTCCTGCCCTTTGGTCACAATAACTCGATACAATGCTACAGGCTAGGGCAAGTGTGGCTGGAAAGCTGCTTGGCTGAAAAGGACCTAGGGGTGCTGGTTGGCAGCTGGCTGTACATGATCCAGTAGTGAGTCCAGGTGGTTGCCAAGGTCAATAGCATCATGGTTTCTGTCAGAAATAGTGTGGCTAGCAGGAGTAAGGAAGAGCTCATGCCTCAGTGAGGCTGCACCTCGAATACTCTTCAGTTTTGGACCCTTACCTACAAGAAGGACATTAAGCTGCTGAAGCATTTCTAGAGAAAAGCAGTGAAGTTAGTCAACAAGTCTAAGAACAAGTCTCATTAAGAGCAGCTGAAAGAACTGGGACTGTTTAGTCTGGAGAAGAGGATGCTGAGGAGAGACCTTCTTGCTCTCTACAACTACCTGAAAGATGGTTTTAGCAAGGTGGATGCTGGTCTCTTTCCTGTGTAACAAGTAATAGGACAGGAGGAAATGGCTTTAGGCTGCACCAGGGGAAGTTTAGACTGGATATTAGAAAATATTTCTGATATTTCTGATATCACTGAAAGGGTTATCAAGCATCAGAACAGACTGCCCAGGGAAGTGGTGGAGTCATTTTCACTGGAGGAGTTCAAAAAATGTGTAGATATAGCTCTTCAGGACATGGTTTAGTAGGCATGGAGGTGCAGGACTAATGGTTGGACTTGATGATATTAGAGGTCTTTTCCTTAATGATTCTATGATTGTCATCCACCAGCACGTTGAAGTCCTTCTTTTCTGGCCTACTCTCAATCCATTCTCTGTCCAACCTATGTTTGCTCTTGGGATTGCCCCATCCCAGGTGTAGGACTTTGCACTTGGCTTTATTGAACTTCATGAAATTTGCACAGGCACAGCTCTCAAGCCTGTAAAGGTCCTCCAGATGGTATCCCATCCTTTCCCTCGAGTGTGTTGACTGCACCACACAGCTCTGAGTGGTCAGAAAACTTGCTAAGGGTGCACTCAATTCTACTGTCCATGTGTGAGACAAAGATTTTAAAAAACATCAGTCCCAATACTGACCCCTGAGGAACAGCACTCATCACCGGCCCCGACAGGGACTTTTGTGAAGCCATGTTGGTTGTTACCAACCATCTCCTTATTTTTCATGTGCCTCAGCAGAGTCACCAGGAAGATTTGCTCCATGATTTTGCCAGGCACAGAAGCGAGATTGACTGGACTGTAGTGTCTTTATTTTTTACCTGTTTTTAAAAAATGGGAGTATATTTCAGTATTTTTCAGTCAGTGGAAACTTCACCAGACTGCCACAAATTCTCAAATATGATAGTGGCTTGGCAATTTCATCTGACAGTTCCCTCTGGACCACCAGATGCATCTCTTCAGGTTCCAAGGACTTTCAGGTTCCTTAGATGGTCTTGAACCTGATCCTCTTCTATAATGACAGGTTCTTCATACTCCCAGACTCTGCCTTCATCTTATGTAACTCGTGTGGTGTGACTTGAGCACTTACCAGAGAAGAATGAGGCAGAAAAAGTCATTAAGTATCTCAGCCTTCTCCATATTCTGGGAAATCAAGTCTCCCATTTCTTTCCGGAGAGGGCCCACATTCTCCCCAGTCTCCCTTTTGTCACTGACATACCTACTGAAAATTTTCCTCTTGTCCTCGACAACCTTGGCTAGATTTAATTCTATCAGGGCTTTAACTTTCCTAACCTGATCCCTAGCAGCTTAAACAATTTCTCTGTATTCCTCCCAGGTTACAATATCTGCAGTGTTTGTTCTTAGGCACTGGACCTAACAGTTTTAATGTACAGTGTGCATTTGGTTCCTTCCACCATTTTTCACAATGACCATTTTCAAATTCAAACTCATCTTTCTGTCTGCCATATAAAAACCCCTTTCTTTTTCTTTTTTTTTTTAGTCTACTAGTTTTCAGAGGATAGAATGAGAAGGACAGTGTTGTAAGAAAGGGAAAAAAGAATAAGCCAGAGATTTGTAATTTCTCTTTTTTAGTATCAGAGGATAACCTGACCCGAACTTTGTTTTAGATGGCTTAAAGTCACATTAGATATTTCAGGAACAAGATACAGGAAGCATCTTTTACACATACTAAATAGGAAGAACCATCAGGCAGAGGCCGAGAGAGATTCTATGTTGGGATTTTTATTTGGCAGCAGCAAGTGTTTGTTGTGTAGCCATGGCACAAGCAGATTTTGTTTGGACATATGAAGGCAGGTAGTTCACATAGAGGTAGATACCATGTTTCTTTCTTTCATACATGAAAAAGACTGTAGAACAGGAGTGAGGAAAGTGAGAAACATATAAGAGTTGACAGAGTGGGGAATGAGAAGAACTAGACACAAAGAATACAGGAGAACTCTTATGATATTTGACCTAACTCCACAGCTGATTACACTTCTTTAGCTTTTCTATTCCAAAAGAGTGAAGAGGTCAAAATGGAAGGACCTGCTGTACATGTATACTTTAAAAATATATAAAATTCAGTACTACTTGGCCTAAAAATTTTATAGTGAATAAGGTGTTCCTTGGAAAAAAAAAGAAACAAGACTCATAATAATCTGCTTTATTCTGTTCACATCTATTATAGACATTACCAGGCCTCATTGAGACTGTAAGTAAAGATGAAACATTAGTTCTGAAGCTAAGTTATTCAGAACAGTTATTTGGCTGGCAGATAACAGAGCAGGCAAATTGAAAGTAGTGCCAATAGCTGTCCTGCATTACTTCACTTTGACATTAATTACTTCGTTTGGATGTCACAGACATGAATTTTTCAGTATCACTTTACGGAATAGTGAGATCAACTTTATATATTATCGCAGTTTTAATTTTGGTTATGCGATTTGCAACAGATTAGACTGATGGAAGATGCTACTGCATTTGCACCTGACTATAGGACACAGTTGACTTATTTAGTGGTAAATGGAAAGAGAATTGCTTACTCTTACTATATAAGACCTGGTGAGAGCTCTCTGAAAGGAAGAATGTGAAATGAGAAATCTGTAAATTATGAATCAAAGGTAAAATAGGTATCATTCATTGGCATTTCTGCTTTTCTTTATTTTCTGGTCCCACCTGGAAAAGTACATAGCAATTCAGGAACGGAAAGACATAATTACTGTAAAAATAACTACATGTCCTATCTGAGTCTGATAAATGGAGGAAAAGACTGGACAGAAAAAAATAATCTTTCAAATTATTAAATATATTTAGAACTATAAGACTATAGTCACCTGTTTTGTCTTCAACAGCAACCACTGATTGGAAATATTAAAGGTACACGATAATTCTAGATGTTTAAAATAATAAAGAGATTATAAAAAATCTGCAATTAATTTTGAGTAAAAGCATTTATACATAGAAAGATCTAAGTATTTCAAGAACTTAGAGAAAATCTCAACCAGCTTAAAAAAAGTTTCCATGATTTTAATACTACCACATTCCCTATGTACTGCATTACAGTGGATAACAAATGAAGTAAATATTCCTTTTAAATTATTTCCTTAAGCTGTCTATAGGTTTGATCTGTACCAGATAAGCAAAATACAGAAAAATACATAATCTTTCTCAAAAGTACAAAATCTTCCTATTGACCACACACAAAATATTTTAGCTGTGTAACTGCTTATTCTATATGTTTTATTGTTTTTAATAATGCAGGCCATCCTCTTTTTGGTTTTATAGTCATACATTTTCCATTGACAGCATGGCAATAGGAATATCACAGAAGAGATCCATAAGATGCCTTGCGAAGTGTGATAATCATGCGGCACCTGCAGAACGGTCAAGAGATCAGGCCCAGCCAGCATGGGTTTAGGAGGGGCAGGTCCTGCCTGACCAACCTGATCTCCTTTTATGACCATGTGACTCGCCTGGTGGATGAGAGGAAGGCTGTGGATGTGGTATACCTGGACTTTAGCAAGACCTTTGACACTGTCCCCCACAGTAGACTCCTAAAGAAGCTGTCAGCCCGTGGCTTAGATGGGAGCACTCTGTGCTGGGTTAGGAATTGGCTGGATGGCCGAGCCCAGAGAGTGGTGGTGAATGGTGTCTCATCCAGTTGGAAACCGGTCACCAGTGGTGTCCCCCAGGGATCGGTGTTGGGTCCGGTCCTGTTTAATATCTTTATAGATGAACTGGATGAGGGGATTGAGTCCATCATCAGCAAGTTTGCAGATGATACCAAACTGGGAAGAAGGGTTGATCTGTTAGAAGGTAGGATGGCCCTGCAGAGGGACCTGGACAGATTGGAGAGATGGGCCGATTCCAATGGGATGATGTTTAATAAGTCCAAATGTCGGGTACTTCATTTTGGACACAACAATCCCATGCAGAGCTACAGATTGGGGACAGAGTGGCTGGAGAGTAGTCAGGCAGAAAAGGACCTGGGAGTGCTGGTTGACAGGAAGCTCAACATGAGCCAGCAGTGTGCCCAGGTGGCCAAGAAGGCCAATGGCATTCTGGCCTGCATCAGGAATAGTGTGGTGAGCAGAACCAGAGAAGTTATCGTCCCCCTGTACTCGGCACTAGTCAGACCTCATCTGGAATACTGTGTACAGTTCTGGGCCCCCCAGTTTGGGAAAGATGTTAGGATACTGGAATGTGTTCAGAGGAGGGCAACGAAGATGGTAAAGGGGCTGGAGCATAAGCCCTATGAGGAGCGACTGAGTGAGTTGGGGCTGTTTAGTCTAAAGAAGAGGAGGCTCAGGGGAGACCTCATTGCTCTCTACAACTACCTAAAAGGAGGTTGTAGTCGGTCAGGGGTTGGTCTCTTCTCTCAGGTGACCAGTGACAGAACTAGAGGGCATGGACTCAAGCTTCGTCAGGGAAAGTTTAGGCTTGATGTTAGGAAAAAGTTCTTCACTGAAAGGGTGATTGGCCATTGGAATGCGCTGCCCAGGGAGGTGGTGGAGTCGCCGACCCTGGAGGTGTTTAAGGGGAGATTGGATGTGGCACTGAGTGCCGTGGTCTGGATGATGGTTGGTGTTTGTGTTGGGTTATAGGTTGGACTTGATGATCTCAGAGGTCCTTTCCAACCTTGTCATACTGTGATACTGTGATACTGTGATACTGTGATAGAGAAAATTACAGTGAATATACCTCATTAATCTAGATTTAGAAATGTACAAAATAGAATTCTTCAGTTTGAGAACACAACTTTGAGAACACAATTTAAACATTGTCAAAAGCACAAGGTAAAGGACTGGGAAGAAGCAAAGCCGACTGACTTTCAGTTATGCTCTCATCAAGCACCACAGTGAGGAGATTTCAGAAACTCAGATAAGCTTTCAGCTAAAAATAATAAAGTCAACAGTTTAGCCTCCATTTTTATGTTTTAGTAGTCCTGGCTCTTAAAACAGTGGCAGCTAAAATGAACCTTAGCCACAGACTACTCTAGGAATAACAAGTCTTGTTGCCAGTCTGCAGGAACACATCACTAAGGAATTCTGTGTGGTTTTAACTTCTCACACTCTTTTCCTGGAAGTAGCTGTCTGTTGTCTTAGGATGGGGATGTTCTCACGTAATTTCTGAGGTGGTCTGATCTCCTGCAACCAGACTTAAATTTTCCATATCCTCAGTTTACAGTCTTTTACTCATTTTACAAAGCCAAGTTTAATGTAGAAACTCCAGAAGTGTGTTTTGCTAATGTTTGATTTAAAGTCAGAGATCAGATACTAATGAATAGGAATAGAAGAGACATATATGGAGATCATTCAGAAGAGATCAGCTGTTTAAAGCATGACTTAAGCAAAGAAGTTGAAAAAAAACCATACAAAAAATGCCCAACAGATAAAAGTACTTAAAACAAGTAATTAAAGAGTTTGCTTTAAATAAATTCCATTTTACTAATGGTGAAAAGAAACAAGGAGTAGAAAGGAGAAAACAACTTGCTAAGAAAACACTTTTTAAAACGTCCAAGATGAAGGACTGTAACAGGAAGACAACAGGAATATTTACATTGTCAGCAAGTCAATACACTTATGCATTTGTCTTCCAAATGCTTACATGAGTTATTAACATTTTATTAGTGCATAAAAATTATTCTAAAAGTATCCCTTAGATATATAACAACTTTGAAATAGCTTTCAATATTTTATTTGTTGGTCTATCTACTTATATCCTTCTTGATTCAGAACCAAGACCATATATAGCTAAAACTGCAAACATTTCCCACATTTTGCCCTACAGGTGGCCAGTATACTTTATTAAGATGTAGTTTTTAAGACTATATAAAAAAAGAATTTGCAGTAAACCAGTTATTGAATTATGTCCACACCATTCATTCCAACAGTGAAAGAACTGAAAAATAAGCACCACATTGTTAGATGATGCAGAAATAGTGAAGTCTGCTTTTTGAAACATCTTTGTTCAAGATTAAATTTAAGCTTAGAGATCTATTCTCAAGTGCAATTTAGGTAGCCAAAGACAATGATGAATAGTCTTTTCATTTAGCTGATTCAGTAGAACACTTACTGTATGTGCATCCATAGACTTCAATACGCATTCCAATTCGGCCGTTGGGATTCCAGTCCAAAGGCACAAAACGGAGAAATCTGGCTTTAATGGAATGCTGAAGCTTATAGTATACGACACTGTCTGCATTTGTGTTTCCAGAAAACGCCTAGAAGAAGATAAAAAGAGATCAGCCACATCCATATTAAATATAGAAATATATGTAAGTCTTGCTGATCTTTTTATACCCTTATCTGGCAAACCGTTAAGCACAGCAAAAAATGTAATTTTCAGGAATTCCATAGGAACAATTGATTATTCATCTGGGCCAAGTGTTATTATCTGCCCATTTAATACTGATACCATACTCACTAAAAAATCTTTCACCTTCTAAAATTTAAGTGAATGAAACATTTCAAAACCTAACATTCCTTTCACAAAACGACTACTACAAGCTGGCATGTCAGTGTATTGGACCATCTAATTTTCTTTTACTGAATGGTTAGATAAATTTCATTGCAAACCTGCATTGTAGATTCATGTTATACTGAATTCTATAATTTTTTATACTGATAATGGTGCTGAAAAACTCTGGTTTCCAATGAAAGAATCCAGAGTATTGTAAAAATATTTTAATTTAGTTTTCTGTTGAAAAAAAAATTGAAAAAAGAAATTAGCAGTAGTTAAATAGTAAGACTAGTTTCCCTGTTTGTTACAGAAATAAAACATAAAGAAACATGAACAAATATAAGAAATAACAAAAAAAATTAAAGAGATGCAATCATGAATTTGAGCAGCCTAAAGACTGGATGATAACTTCTGATTTTGTTGGTTACATGTTCAAGTGTTGTGGTTTTCTTTTTTGTCATTACCTGTTTGTATTATGTGAAGTAGAAAGAACTTGTTCAAGCGTTTTGGACCTAAATATCTGATAAATTAAACAGAAATAACTCTCTGAAATATTCTGATGAGCAGAATTAAAACGATTACTCATTTCACTATATATGAAAAATATTGTTGCTATAGTGACAAGCCATAGATATTACAGCTGCAGTATATGGGAACCAACATATTTAGGTATGCAGCTTCTCTTTCCATAAGTTTTTGAAGCAGAGGTGAGCTTCATTGCATTCATTATTTACTCTCCTGTACATGAATCTTCGCACCTTCCCTCCCCTCTACTAGTACAATTTTAATAAATTATAATAACTGAACATGCTACAGAAAGGAAAAGCTAGAAAATGGGCTCATTACAACTAACCTATTAAGCCAGGAACAAGCAACAAGAGTTAGTGACTGTGAATGCCCACACTACTTTAAGATTTATGCTTTATAATTTCACTATCACAATGGGTGAAGATGGAAACATGCTAAAACAAACACCACAACGAGCTACTACTTGGAGAGTGGGACTCTTTCAGACCTCTCGTCTCTTCAAATCCTTATTTGTAGTCTGCAACAAATGTAGCTGCCAATGAAAGTTCCAATTATCTTGTTGACTGAACCAGAACACAGGGTCCAAAAGTTTAAGTACCGTGAGCAAATGAAGTGTTTGATTAATATTTAAATTTTTTTGAAAATAATTTTCTAAGACCAGCCCCCTCATGAAAATTAGTTGTTAAGGTTTGAGTACAGAATATATATTGCTTGATTTTTTACTACAGGTTATACTTTAAGCCATATGTTATCAATTTAAAATTAGGGGTTTGATTTCAGTAACAGCCTACAAGTAATTCAAACTGATCCTTAAACCATTCAGAATGGTCAGTTTAGAAATCAATATTTTTAGCTGTCGTTTTACCAAGCTTTTACCTGGGAAGAACAGATTTTACAGTGTATCAATTTAGAGTATTAAGAGGGTCTTTATTGCTTGATTTTAAATGCTCTTAAGGTTAAAATACATAGTGTTTCAGTTTTAATTCTTTTCACAAGTAAGAGAAAGAGGAGGCAATTAGACAGCTTTTCCTTCAGACTACAAACACTAAAGGCATACCTGAAGCCTGTGAAAGTTGCTTGTAGGCTTTTTAGAGAAGCATACTCAACATACTCAATATACTCAGATAACACCTGTCTTTAGAGTAGAACAAAATTTAATCTAGTAAATCCAATCCAATAATCATTTAAACACATAATATTTATAACCCTATAATGAGCTTGCTTCCTCCCAATCACTACCTTCTTCAGACTGTTTGCATCACTTCATTCTTGTGTGAAATCACTCAATGTGAACATGCCATTATTTTAGATTATATAAAGTCCTCACAATCTACACAAGTATCTGAAAGGTAAAAGGACTCAATGTTACCCTCAGTAAATATGAATACTAAGCACAATAAGCATTGTTTGCATAAATATTAATAGGGTTGTAAAGCTAGCCCCTGCAAAGTAACTGCCTACTGAATCCTAGTTGATGCTCTTATATATGCTGTATTATACTGCCCTCTAATAGCATGAAGACATATCATCTTTCTGAAATAATGAAGGTTTTGAAGTATTGCAACAGTATATTGCACTTTAGCCTTAAACAGTGGAAGGGACGCTCAGCAGTATAGATGTCTAAGTAGACAGCTCTTCATGGTCTATTTTATTCCATGAAAGAAAAGTGCCCTGGGCAGTATTGAAGCCTGAAATGAAGCCTTACTCTGAAACTCTTTTGAAACCTCCTACTCAATTTCTAACCCTGTAGTTTCTTTACCTCAAGCTATTTTTACCCTGCTTTGAAGACAGAATTATTCAGTTCATTACGGCATCAGAAATTACACAAGTGCTCTGGACTGCATTAAGAGAGTTAAATTCTGTGCATAGAAATTCACCACCAAGCTCAGAATCATTGTGAAGACAAGCTTAAATCAAGATAAAGTAAAAAGGAAGAGTTTTTTTCCCTCTCCATTCTCTATCTACAAAGTAAGGATAACACCAGCACCATGTTTAACTTGCTTAACCAGTCAAAAAGACCCACATAGGTAAAGATACGTATGAGGCACCACATGTGTGTACTGAGCCATACTTTAGATCACCTACAACTGATGATATTTATTTACTAATACAGCTTTTAGTGTATAATGCCATATATATGTGCATGTATAAAACATACTCTCCTTATATTGTATATTATATAATTATATGTAATATATAATGCAATAATATAATAACACAATATATAATGTAATAATATAATAATATAATATATAATGCAATATATTTAGTATAATGTACTAAATAGTATGCAAAATGCTTTTACATATATTGGGTAGGCATTGCAGGAAATATTATTATAATTATTATAAATATTAATTAATATGAAACACATAATGCTAAACATGTATTTAGATATAAATTGCCATTTCATATTTTATGCCATTTGATGTTTTAAAATGTGTAATAGGCCCTCTAGAGGCAACTGGAAGTCACATCACAATCACAAGGTCTTGAGGGACTTGAACCACCTTGATACTTGCTGGAAAGATAACATAAATAGGCACAGACAGTTCAAGAGATACAGAGTATTGATGGTAACTCTTGACACAAGAGGTGGAGGAACTTATGAAAATAAGAATGCTGCTGGACCTTCTACTAAGAAATAAAGAAGGTCTGGTTGGGGATATGAATGTTGGGGACAGCCATGGATGCATTAACCATGAGATGATGAAGTTCAGGATCCTGCATGGAAGAGGTGGAGCAATAAGCAGGATTACAAAACTGGACTCCAGGAGAGGTAATCTTAGCCTATTCAAAGAACTACTTGGAGGAATCCTGCGGAATAGGGGTCTAGAAGATAAAGGGTTGTCCAAGAGATATGGGCAATATTAAAAAAACTTCTTCCTCTAGGCTCTAGATCAGTGCCTCCCTTGGAGTACGAAATTGAGCAAAGGAGGCAGGAGGCCTGCACTGGTGAGCAAGGAGCTTCTAGAAAACTCAACTGGAAGAAAGAAGTTTAAGGAAGGCGGAAAAGGGAGTAGCCACTTGGAGGAATATAGGAATGCTGTCAGAGTATGTAGGGATGCAAGGAGGAAGACTAAGGCCCTCTCAGAATTAAATCTGGCAAAGGACATCAAGGACAACAACAAGGACTTCCTCAAGGACATCAGCAAAAGGAAGACTAAGGAAAACATGGACCTGCTGTTGAATGAGGTGTGTGCCCTTGCAATGGAGGACATGGAGCAGGTACAGTTGCTGAATGCCTTCTTTGCTTCAGTCTTTATAGTTAGTGTCAGCCCTCAGGAATTCCATACCCTAAAGAAAAGAGAGAAATTCTGGAAAAGGAAGATTATCCCTTGGTCAAGGAAGGTCACATTACTGATCAACTACGCAAAGTGGACACAACTCAAATCCATGGGCTGATGGCTCGTACCCATGAGTGCTGAAGGAACTGGCAGATACTATTGCTGAGCTGCTATCCATCGTCTTTGAAAGATTATGGAGAACTGAGCAGTCTAAGAACTGGAGAAAAGCTAATAGTGCTCCCATATTCAAAAAGTGTAGGAAGGATGATTTGGGAAACAACAGGTCAATCAGCCTCACCCCCAACCCCACAAATGCGAAGGTGGGTGTCCTGGGTGTCATTTCCAAGCATCTGGAAGAAAAGGCTATCAGAAGTCATCAACATAGAGTCACCAAGGGGAAATCGTGCTTGGCCTTCTATGATGTAATGACTGGCTGGGTACATGAGAGAAGAGCAGTGAATTTTGCCTGCCTTGACTTCAGCAAGACTTTTGACATTGTCTCCCACAACATCCTTGTAGCTAAGCTTAGGAAATGTGGCTCGGATGAGCAGACAGTGAGGTGGATTTAGAACTGGCTGGATGGCAGAACTCAGAGGCCTGTCACTGGCTGAGCAGAGTCTAGCTGGAAGTCTGTAGCTAGCGATGTTCTCCAGGTGTCAGTAATGGGCCCAGTCTCCTTCAACATATTCATCAACGACCTGGATGAGAGAATAGAATATATTCTCAGAAAATTTAAGAAGAGAAATTGTTCCCTTTGCAGTTCTTTCTTTTGAACATTGTTTAACTTTTCCCATGGAATTGTAAACTACCTCTATCTTCCACCTAAAAATGCTGAAGGACAGCTAAGTATCAAAACGGAGATAAACCAAATTATTTAAAATTCTAACATAAAATTATGTTTGAATCAGCAAGCCATGACTCACTGTCTACCCATAATTCAATTGTATTTTATGTCATGTTGTTTTTCATTCTACTTTTGTACTATATTTGCTGACCATATCTTCCTAAAACTACTCAGACTTATATAAGCAGTGAATCTAAGTTCCACTTACAATAGTAACTAAAACAGACAGATGATTTTGAAATAGCCTGAGTGAAAAGCATTTACAAACACATTCTAGAGAACAGAAAGAAACAAGAAAACAGCAACTATGAAAATTAATGAGACCTCTAGAAACAGTGAAACATTTGAAAACAAGTAGTTATCATTATCACCAATTCTCAGATAGGAAAATTTAGAAAATGTAGGTGAAATGTTCAGCACACTGTGAAATAGGAGGTCAAACTTCTATAGAAAACTGTATTTCTCACCTCAATACTTAAATTACTGCAATTTCCTCTTTGGCAAGGGTAATGTAGCAACAGGGTGACTGCATTCTCTACTATTTTTATTAAAAGGTGGATATCACAAGTTTCAATGTAAATAAAAGGTGAAATTCAGAAATTACTCTTTCCTAGTCAAAAACATCTCTATAAACTCTCCATGCTGCACCTCCTGTCACTGATCTAAATTCTTCCCTTTGTTTACAAAGTCTAGTAACGTTAATACTAAGAAATATATTAACGTTGATAAAATGTTATTCAAATAATTTTGAACATGTTATTCCACTGACACAGAAATCAGATGGACAGGTTGCATAACACTGTTAGTACATCCTTCGTATCGGAAGTTTTTCATCTGTGACTTTTTGACAGACTTTTTTTCACTCCGTCACTTTCTTGACAGTAAAGCATCAAACCTCAAAACAAAACTGAATGCCTAAATAGAGTATAAAGAAGAAGAACTATGGAGCTCTAAGACAGTTTTCCAACAGCTATGAAAGTTGCTAATTACTCCAATTGGATGCAAAAGAAACACTTAACTGTTGTAGAAATGCAGTAAAAACTTAACTCCAATGGTGTGTAATTCTGCCATATTTGAGTAGATGGGCCCAGAGGGTGGTGACAAAAATCTAGGTGGAGCCCAGTAATGAGGTCTGTATTGGATCCAATACAGTTTAGCATTCTCATTAATGATCTGGGTGACGGGACAGAGAGCACCCTCCGTGAGGCTGCCTGACAAGCCAGAGTGTTGTGACACTGATGAGCCAGTAATATGTTACTATTGCAAAGAAATCTAATGGTATCCTCGACTGAATTAGATGAAGCACTTCCATGAGGTGTTGGTAAGTGGCATGTCCCATTTATTTCACACTAGCGAAGCTATACCTGGAGTACTGTGTCCATTGTGGGCTTCTCAGTACAGGAGAGAAATGGACATACCGGAGAGAGTCCAGGAAAGGGCCACAAATGTGATCAAGGGACTGGAGCATCAACCATAGGATGAAAGGCTGAAAGTGCTGAGAGTTCAGCATAGAAAAGAGGCTCTGGGGGATATTATCAACCAGTGCTAAATGATCCTGCTTAATCAGACATGCAAAACCAGATGACGTCCAGAGGTCCTTTCAAACCATTTTATGATTCTTTGATATTTGGTTTCACATGATAAAATGGAGGTCTTTTGTAGACTTTTTTCCAGCCAGGTGATGGAAGGCAAAAAATAGAGTTCGTAACATGACGCCAGTCTGAAATCCCAGTAGAACCTCTGGGAGGCTCAGACCTCCAAGTCCATATCCTCTGTACTGTAGGACAAACATGGCATAAGGACTAACGTATGTATTGAAAATATCTTAACGTAAATCAACAGAGACAGCTACATTCTTTGATTCTTCCATCTACCTTATCTTCTGTTTCATTTATCCACTTGTAGCAATAAGCTACGTGAAATAACTTGTCACCATTGGTGGGAGCCCTTGTATTAACAGAATTAGGCAAAACATTAAGGTTTGTTGTTTCTCCCTCAAAAAATAATCATAAAAACTCTTCTTTATTAATTCCAAATATGTGATTATGAAACTACTATGTTTTATTTATTAACACATGAGAACATGTACTTTACAGATATTCTCTGAAAATTGAAAATGTGAACAATTTTCACAATAGTGTTACGGGAATTATAAACACTCCACAATGACTTTTAAAGACTAGCTAATACTTTATCTGAAATAAATTTACATAAAATTTTTAAAATACGGAACCATAGTCCAAGAATTTGCATCCTGATATTCTTAAGGTGACTGTGATGATCTCCAAGGGTAACAAAGTATTTTTTAATGGAAATGTTGCAAAAAATTTATTTTCACTTCTTCTTTCTTTTCCCCCCAATAAGTACACTTGAAACAATCTGTAAAATATAAACACATTGAATTTTGAATCTGGGCTACAATGTAACTGCCCTTTCAAATCTATTTGAAGTTTAACTGCTGCTATACTGGGTAAAGAAATATTTTTACCAGTAGTAGTTAATGTTAAGTGTCAAACCAAATATATTTACAAACTTAGAAATAATAATCTCCATAAATGTTATGAAATATTTTCAAAGAACAATAAAGTATTCAACCTATCTATTCCATATACTTGTTAAAAGTTGCAAAATTTTGGTACATGGTATATCTGTAATTATATAAAATTTAGGAAGGAACTGGGATTCATGATTATACTTCCACAGTCCATAACACAGCACAGACATTACCAGAAAGAAAAAACAAATAAAAATGTCAAAACACTATGTGGGAATCCTGTTTGCTCAAAGTCACATAAAAAACCTGTGTTAATATTACAGTGTAACATTTCTTTGCATACAATTTCACACATTGCTCTGAAATGAAATTAAATGACCAGAAAGAAAGAAAGGAAGCCTCATTAACTATGAAGCATATAAATGGCAGAGCAGATTTTTGTAGTTGTGTCCTGAGGTTCATTGGCAATAAGAGTTACGTGTGTACTGCTACGTGTGGTGAAGCCCTGCTTTTCTGGAAATGGCTCTAAATATCTGCGGGGCAATGAAAGGGACTGAAAACATTCCTTGTTTGCTTTGCTAGTGTATGCAACTTTTTCTTTACCTATTTAACTGTCTTCATCTTAACCCACACATTTTCTCACTTCTGCCCTTCCAGATCTCCCCCTCACCCCACTGTGGGGGGGGGGAGCGGACAGGCACAGCCTCTTCTGGGTAAAAAATTGGCTGGACGACCAGGCCCAAAGTGTAGTGGTAAATGGAATTAAATCCAGTTGGAAACCAGTAACGAGTGGTGTTCCCCAAGGCTCAGTGCTGGGTCCAATCCTGTTCAATAGATCTATCAATGATCTGGAGAAAGGGATTGAATGCACCCTTAGCAAGTTTGCAGATGACACCAAGCTGGCTGGAAGTGTAGATCTGCTCGAAGGAAGGGAGGCTCTGCAGAGGGATCTGAAAAAGCTGGATGGATGGGCTGAGACCAACGGGATGAGGTTCAAGAAGACCAAGCACCGAGTCCTGCACTTGGGACAAAACAACCTCATGCAGCGTTACAGACTTGGGGAAGAATGGCTGGAGAGCTGCCTGGAGGAGAAGGACCTGAGGGTGTTGATTGACAGCTGGCTGAATATGAGCCAGCAGTGTGACCAGGTGGCCAAGAGGGCCAAAGACATCTTGGTCTGTATCAGAAACACTGTGGCCAGCAGGACCAGGGCAGTCATTGTGCCCCTGTACTCGGCACTGGTGAGGCTGCATCTGGAGTACTGTGTTTAGTTCTGGGCCCTGCACTACAAGAAGGACATTTAGGTGCTGGAGAACGTCCAGAGAAGAGCAATGAGGCTGGTGAAGGGGTTGGAGAACAAGTCCTACGAGGAGCGGCTGAGGGAACTGGAGTTGTTTAGTCTAGTGAACAGAAAGATGAGGGGAGACCTCATCACTGTCTAGAACTGCCCAAAAGGAGGTTGTGGCAAAGTGGGTGCTGGTCTCTTCTCACAACTGATAGGTGATAGAACAAGAGGAAATGGCCGTAAGTTGTGCCACGGGAGATTCAGATTAGACATCAGAAAAAATTTCTTCACTGAAACGGTGGTCAGCATTGGAACAGCTGCCCCAGGGAGGTGGTTGAGTCGTCATCCCTGGAGGTGTTTAAAAGGCGGATAGTTGAGTTTCTTAGGGACATGGTTTAGAAAGGGGATGGGTATGGTTGGATGATCTCAGAGGTCTTTTCCAATAAGATGATCCTATGATTGTGCGACTGTGGGGTGCTTTGATGCTGGCTGGTATCAAATCACAACAAAGAGACATTCTCAATCCAGACTTCAGTGAACACGACACAGCTTTATATCACCAGGTGCAATTATAATTCTTTCCAGGTTTACTCTTAATACCTTTATGCTACATGAGACATACTAGAAAATACAGAACAAAGCACAAAGATACATTTTTTCATATTGAACAGAAAATCAGTCATTTGTATCTTCTATTCTTTTTAAAAATGAAGCAGAGAAAACCCACAGCATAAGCAACTTAACTATGTTTAATCACTAATGCACCTACAGCCATAATACTGCTCTAGCAGGCATTTGCTCAACAAGGTGCCCCAGAGGACGTGTCATGCCAGCAACATGTTTCTGAGACAAAGTCAAAGCCACACAGCTCTGCATAAGTACAAGTGTTACCAGCCTCTATTATGATAATTTCCAAACTATTTTACAGCTTTTATTTCTAATACTTATGACAAAGCTTGAACGATGAGAGGCATTGAGAGTCAATTGTGCATTGCAAAACTGGATATCCTGATCAATTATGTTCACATTTCTTCAGCTAAATTTTTCTTTGCTCAGGTGCAGTCTTAATATCGATTTCTATTTCATTAAACTGAATATTCTAAACAGACCATGTGGGAACAGCTTTTCTAAGAGAAAAAAAATCACTCCACAATGCACTGAAACTGCTCATAAACCCATTCTTTAAATAAAAACTGGGGATGGATGACAGCTCATGGCTTTCTGTAGAGGAGAAAAAGAAAGCAATAACTAAATCTTGAGAAGAATTGGAGTTAAACCACTTAATTTTTTTTTACAGTACACATTGCTTGTGGAATTAAAGCTTCACAAAATCCTCTTTCCTTCTAAAGAATCTTGTCAATAGGAATGTTACTTCTTTGCTTATATATATATACACAAGAGATTTCATTTCAAAATAATTTTAATAGAAATTTCAGATTACTTTTAGATGTATACAAAGCTTAAGTAGTGTGAAGCAAAGTATGTGAAACATTAATTTTTACTGCCTTAGACTTTTTGTAATCTTACAACCTAATGGCTCTTGCTTACATTGCAGCATCTTTAAACTGGTTTTCCTGCACAATTGTTGTAGAGTAGGTATAAATAAAGCTGCCTCAAGTGGATAATTCTTGTTTGCTAGTCATCTCTATATATTCCATACATCTGGAAAAAAAATAAACTAGTGGCAGAAGAGAACAGAAAGTTAGCCTCATATACCTACAGAAAACAATGCACCTGAACAGTTAAACTAATTATGAAATATTTCTGAAATGCATCAAAACTTAAATCTAACTATCTGAGAACTTGAAGGAATTAAAATACAAATCTAAATTTGAATTCCAGTATTAGGCCCCTTTTCAAATCTTTTTTTTATCTCCTGTAGGGTTTTTTTTAAAAAAAACAAACCAAATTACAATGTGATTCATGTAAAAAACACCAAAATCTATCTTAAAATTATTTCTCACCTGAATGTCAGAAACATAAAGTTGTAGAGACGTGTATTAGTGAAAATATTCTTAATCCACTTCATAAAAACAGGTTGCATCAGACAAAAGTAATTCTACTGAGGACTGTTTTCAAGGAATCATAGAGTGGTTTGGATTGAAAGGGACCTTGAAGATCATCCAGTTCCAACCACCATGCCATGGGCAGGAACACCTTCTGCTTGCTCAGGTTGCTCAAAGCCTCATCCAACCTGGTCTTCAACATCCTCAGGGCATCCACGACTTCCCTGGTCAATCTGTTCCAGTGCCTCAACACACCCACAGTAAAAATCTCTTCCTACTATCTAATCTTCATCTATCTTCTTTCAGCTTAAAACCATTACCCCTCATCCTATCCCTATATTCCTTGATAAAGAACCTCTCCCCAGCTTTGCTGTAGGCCTCCTTTAAGTACTGGAAAGCTGCAATAAAGTTCCTTCTCTTATCTAGGCTGAGCAAGCCCAGCTCTCCCAGCCTGTCCTTGTAGGGGAGGTGTTGTAGCCCTCTGATCATCTTCATGGCCCTCCTCTGGACTCACTCCAACAGATCTAAGTCTGTTGAGGACTCCAGCTGAGGTCTCATGAGAGCAGAGTAGAGGGGCAGAATTGCTTCCCTTAACTTGCTAGTTATACTTCTGATGCAGTTCAGGATATGGCTTTCTGGGCTCCCAGTGCATATTGCCAGCTCGTGCTGAGCTTCTCATCCACCAGCAATTCCAGTGCCTTCTATTTACAGCTACTCTCAATCCATTTGGTTTTCATTTACAATTGACACTAAGTACATAAAGTTTAAATCACAGTTCACTCTTAAGGACAGTAATTATTCAAGCTTATGTGCTATTTTTATTTTATCTGAGCAAAAAGAAACAAGGAGAGTATTACTGCCATGTGACCACAGGGGTGACCCAGCAAGTCAGTTTAAAAAAAAAAATCTTATTGCAGTGGAGAACAGCTTATTCTTTGCCTTTGATCAGCAAATTTCAGTATGTTTGTGCTACAGTAGAAACTCTAGTCTATTGCCTAAGAAAGAATCAAATCTGGAAACAAATACATCAAGACAGAGATCAAGCAAGAAGCGTCCTGATCATAACTCATTAGTGCAAATAAGAATGATTGCCTTCGAGAACCTCAAGTACAAATGTTAAAACCAAACTTATAGATAGCAATGCAATATAATTAACTGAACAATTCAAGACTAATTCACTAGTGTTTTTACAGAATGTGTTCGACTAATGACTGGACTTGATTCTATGGTTCTATGATTCTATGAAATACTAGGGGCAGAAGAATGCTCTGGGAAAGGAAAGAGTGAAAACACTTCATCACTTCAGTCAGTCAGTCCATCTGATGGAGAGTGATCCACTCAAAGCAGTTGGAAGTGGCCACAGAATTCAGTCATTCGCAAGAACTGAGTCTCCAAATCTTGTTAATTCATTTTAAAAAAAATGGCCAGTTCCTTCTCCATGACAGCTACATTATGCAGGGTTTGTTATTTATTTTTTAATGACTGCCAAGTTTTGGATTAAACCAATACTGAATTTATTGCATGATACATTCTAGTCTTTACAATAGGCCCCTTTTCTTTGAAACAAGCACTTCTTTGCTCCTAAAAACCTTTGCCACCATTGAATAAATCAATGATCAAGCTAATTATAAAAGAAACTGCTTCTGCTTGGCAAATTAACATCTTGGCAATCAGAAGTGATGTCAAAATAAGCACAGGAAAAGGACACAACAATTTAATAGGGTATCAATTGAATATATTTTTAGATCTGTCAGAATATGGAAATTATTCTTCAGCTATTTCAAATTACCTTCATTTCTAACCTGTTTTAACTAAAACTGTTATTCATTTTATATTTTAAATATTAATAAATGTCATACTTTGTAAATTCATTTTTCCATACCATAAAATGAGAAGTCAATGAAAAAGATAGCATATAACTTGGTAGATATTTTTAAAACATATTCATCATAAACATGTTGAATAAATACATATTAAAAAAACCCCAACAAGCAATAAACACGTAATACTTACTATAATTTATGGATAGTACTTAATCACATACATGAATTTAGTAGAAATTAAGTCATTTCTTCATATAACTGATAAAATAAGTTACTATCTTGAAAATACTTTTATTTTTAAGCTACGTAGGTTAGCTTAAAAAATGGATTTTCTTAAGATATATGTTTATTTCTATATTCATTTATTTATTCTAAAATATTATTAACTGAAACTCAGAACTAAAAAAAAAATGTACTTTGAATTTTTCAGAATCTGCCTCCAGTACATATAGTTAGTTGTTTTCTTATTAAGTCAGTGAGAAGATTTACTGTCATTAGATTCTTATCATAAAGGAAATCTTACTAGAGGAATAACTACCAGGAATGCACAAGGCTTCTTCAGAATTCTGTCACACCTAAAAAGACTTACGTGATCATGCTGCTTACCAATCTCCCTGGTCTTTTCTCATTAGTTGGTAAAGAAAGAGATTTAAATTAGCATCTCTCATAGAAGGAAGGCCATTCTAGAAATTGGAAGTCTATGCATTCATCAACTTTTAGCATACATGGGATTGTAAACTGGGAGTCTTACTCATTTTACCAAAGAGGTAAAAGACACGGAAAGGAAATTAGGGTTCTGCTAGAGGCACTAAAAAAATTTTAGGACTATACTTAGGAGCTGGGATGATTGAAGATGGTAAATGAACAGTAAGCACAAACATACAGACCATTATTCTGCAGTCTTTTTATTACCTTTATTGATGAAGGTTATGAGAGATGCTTTTTTTAACACAGACCATCTGTAAGATGATATGCTGTAATGATTCTGCTTTTGATATGACTGGATGCTTCGACAGTAACAAATAATAAAAAAGAACTTTTATTTCAGACAGAATTTACAAATCTGGGTATGTAATTAAATAGAAAGAAAGAAAATCTAGTAGAAGTAATTCAACATGATCCCCGCTTACATGCCTTGCTTTCCCTCCAGTAGCCTTGATCACCAGTGGCCCAAAATAATTATCTTCAGTGTCATATTAGACAGATAAATCAATCAAGCCTTTCTGTCTGATGCTTGCTCTTAATGTCTGAGGTGGTTCTAACAGCTTTTAGCTGCTAAAGTTATAGTAAGAATATACTACATGGATGTCTGTTCCAATCTGCACTTATCTGTGTATGTACCTATGTTAACATACAAAGACTTAAGAGAAGCTTATCATAAAAAATGCAATAGTGCACTCCATTACCAAAATCATTCTAACATATCAAAGTATGTAGTTGTTAATCTTTGGAAATAATACATCATCCTATAAAGGATCCTGTAACTGACTCTTGTGTACCCCCATCTGCCACTCAGTCCAAATTTCTGAATGCTTGGCTTTAAGTTTGAGGATACTCCAGGAAACATTCACTTAGAGCTACTCTGCAGAATGTTGAGAACACCTTTAAGCACTAATTAAAAAATGTTCCACAGAATCTTACCAGATACTGTAGCAATCCTCCCTGAAGTTTGTAGAGGTAAGCTACTGTTGCGTCATGGGTCTACTGCATGTTGCTTTAGATACATACAAAAAAATGCTTTAGCAAGATTTCTTGGGACTGAACCCTGTATCCCTACACAAACAACTACTCCAACCTGAGGTTGCACCCACAGAGTGCTAGACTGCTACCTAACTTTTCTGAAATGTTTTTTTTCCCAGGCTTTTTCTCTGACTATAACCTATGAAGTCTTCTGGCATGTTATATTCTAGACCTTATTGTATTGAGGATCATTACTTGGAAATTGCATTTCTCTTCAATTTTACTCTGTTTAGGACTATTCCTTGGTTTGATAGTATAGTTTTCATCATTTTCACAAAGGAGTAAATTGCTTCATCCAGCTTGTTCTAAGGTCTCTGACAGAATTTGACCAGAATAAAGAACAGAACCATCAGTTTCTATGTTTTTCCCATTCATAGCTTCTATAATCACTTAACCAAACCTATCAGCAGTATTGTCAATCAAATACTAACTCAATTCTAGATACTTATGTAGTTTTTCCAACTACAGTCCAAGAAACTAAAATCCAGCTCCAGCTCAGCAAAGCTAAACTAACAGAAAACTTACCAGCATCATGCAAGCAGGGGAAAAAACTCGAATCTTTGAGCTTCTTATGGAGGTATACTTGTTGCTTTCCCAAGTTATATGAATAATTCTTTGGCTTGGATGGCAGTCAGTGTCTCAGCATGGGAGAACACTGCAGTTACAATAACCAGCTGCACTTTGTGGACTACTTCAGCACCTCTTACAGTACAATCTTGCAGTCGCAGAGATTTGCTCTACTTCAGCTAGGTAAGTAGATTGGATTATATAGCCTACAAGCTACACACATATCCAGATGAAATTTGTCCCCCACATATATGACACCCAAGTCTTCCTATACAAGGGAGTTCGGGCAAAAATACAGATTGTTATTAATGGAATTTTAATCCATATTACCAAAAATATGTTTGAATTGATGTATTCCCTCAGAAAGCCCTGAAATAGGACTGAAATTGATTAGAAAGACCCCTGCCATGTTAAAAATAACTTCCCATAAATAATGCACAGCAAGAGACAGGTCCATGAATCTCCTGGAGAGCTTTGTGTTTGTCGGGTCAGTGGTGCATTGTCTGGCCAGGAGCGTGTGTGTGCTCTTTCAGGAAGATACATGAACCGATGTGAGTTACAAAGGATAGCAGATTGGAAGTGGCCAAGTTATGCAACACACTTCCCTCACTCAGATACTCAAACAGAGTCAACCAGTTGTTATCAAAGAAGACAATTAAACATTTCAAAAGTCTTTTGTTCCACATTATTGAAGGAGAAGACAGATGTATTTCCCTAAGGGTCAGTAACTTGGTATATTCTTAAGGATAAGTTTGTTAAGATCAGAACTTCCCATCCATAAATTTGTCCATCATCTCTGTGCAAAGCCTAGAATTTTAGTAATAAGGTGTTTTTCTGACCAGGAGAACCAAGCTGATTTTTAAACAAAACTGAAATAATTTATTACTCATATACTGTGGAGGGGGAAGAAAAAAAAAAGGTTGGTAAGTATATTTGTGTGATAGGAAAAGAGGAAATTGTCGTAAGTTGAGCCAGAAGTTCAGATTAGATATCAGGAAAAATTTCTTCACTGAAACAGTGGTCAGGCATTGGAACAGCTGCCCAGGAAGGTGGTTGAGTCACCATCCCTGGAGATGTTTAAAAGGAAGATAGATGAGTTTCTTAGGGACATGGCTTAGTAAGAGGACAGGTACGGTTGGACTTGATGATCTCAGAAGTCATCAGATGATTCTATGATTCTATGATCAAAACCAATTTTGAAAATTAATGATAGGCACTGTCAGTGACAGAATGCAGGACAAATGGAAGCTTTCTTTGAAGGTACATTTGTTCCGGAGTGTAAAAAAAAAAAAAAAAAAGGGAAAATACCTGTAAAAACCTGATTGTTAAATCCAGAATGTTTAACATTCTAACACGTCTGGGTGATCATTTTTGCTCAATTATAACTTCACTTCATAATTCCACTGACTTCACCTGAATTGACTGCTTTTTAACAAAACAAAGATCTGATCTCACATGAAGAAAAGGTAAGACAAAATTCTGAAATCATTCTTTTGATGACTGTATTTTCAGCTTAAATACTAAAATACTAATTTTCATCACAGAAATTAGAAAAAAAATAGAAAGGAAAACATGATAGAAGAAAGAACAAAATATATGGAAAATGTGGCATAAGAAACTAATAATGTAAGCTAGAACAATTGCAGAGTGCTTTATCCAGACGGAGGAAAACATGCAAGATTAATCAACCACTCAAGCTCTCCTTAAATAAAATCTGTTTTTTAGGAAATTAGCTATGGATACTTAACCCAATTAAGAACATAGCTGTTTCTTGTTGTTTCACTCCAGTAAACTAGAATTTGGCAGTGTAAATTATTTCTCATGATCATATTTTCAGACAGTCAGTTTGTGCTTTTGGAGTTTTGGGGTGTGGTTTGTTTTTTTCTCCTCTCAATCCCCTCTATTTTATTTTTTTAAATATATATTTATTTATATTTATCTCTTTTAAAGTGTTTCTGAACTATATACTTTTCCATTATTTTTTGATAGGGAGGAAAAAATATGGGTTTTTTTTAAATAATCTTTATTTATTATTGCAAAGCAAGTAACACACAGCAAAGGAATTTGGCTTTTATCTTTTTATTTAATTTTGAGATTTTTTTTCAAATAGGCTGCATTTGGAAAGCCTTGTCAAAATACAGATGTGAAAATATGGAAACTAAGGTAAAGTCACACATGCAAATGTTTGAATTTCATATTGTTCCTGGTAATTTTAAAGATATTAAAATAAATGAGTTAGCTTAATATTTAGGAAAAAGTTATATTACTTTTTTCTTTTACAGTGGCAAATAACATCCATGTCTTTACATCAAAGCTGTTTGTATACAAAAATAAGGGTAACTAATTTGATTGAATCATCTTTAACAAAAAAAATTAAACATAATTCTGGACTCAAATTCTTATCATTAAAAAAGTTACAGGTTAACTCAAAGTAAAGTTGTGCTATGCGTTATTGAGATTCACCTAACTTCAACAAGAAATAAAACAAAATATTACAATTGCCTTGCAATTTATTTATATTAGGTACACTCTATTTATATACATATTTTTATATATTTATATTACACTTTATATATTTTTATATTATTGTCTTACCATCACACGAAATCACACGAATTTTCCAGTCTCACTGAAGAAAGACTATGACTGTCTCACTATGAGCTCCGTTTTTCCTGCTGGCATTCATGAAAGTACATTTACAGCTTTCTGCTTCTTCTGTCTACATTACCAAAGGCAATGTATTTCATGTTCTTAAGGCTCACCATCACAAACAGAACTGGAGGGGTCACAGTTGTTTATAAGATTAGATCCTGCACTGAAATAAATCTGACTGTGTTTTATTTATTTATTTATTTATTTATTTATTTATGTATGTATGTATGTATTTTAAATCTTAGCTCTTCGTTATAAGAAAGATAATAACTCTACTGGACATCTGGGAGTAAAGAAAGCACATCTGCTCTTTCTTCTAAAGACCATGATTTTCTGGCTTTACTAAAAACAAGTTGCTACAGATTCTTTACTATTTCAAAATATTTTCTTTTCTATGTTAGATATTTTCTATGCAAGATTTTTCAGCTTTAATAATATTTGCCTTCTGAGTATGATATAGTGCAATGCAAACATAATTTCAGCTCTACACAACACTTCTTATTATTCAAACTGTAATGCAGACTCCAAATGATCAACTAAATCTGTCTTCAAACAAATTATAATAGCATTATGATAAATATTGTCTAAAGAGATTGGAGCCACGGAAAATACCACGATATGATTATCCATTATTCAAACATTCAGAACTCAGTATCAAAAATGTGTTTAGCATATGATACAAACCCTCAGTACAATTAATTGAATGAAAGATCAAGTTAAATTTTCTGTGTTTAGGAGTGGTATCAAACACAGAATGTTTGTTTTGTTCTAGTCAGCATCCCCAGTTATTTAAACTAGCAAGGCTTTTTCTTTGATGGAACATATATATGACCTTTTATATAAAATAATTTTATTTTAGTGACAATACTGACCATTACCCTCATCACTATAAAGATACCTCTATAATGACCAGATTGAATTTATTTATGAATGCATTTTGTACCAAAAATGGCCAAGCATTCTGCACTGTAAGATGCACCCCTCATTTAATCTTCAAAGGACAGGTTTAAGCAGCCTACTCAGAACAAACATTCTTAAAGGGGTGAACTTTTGTTGAGTCATGAGCGGGGTACATGCTCCATTCCAAAGAATCTCAGTCTATTCAGTCATTCCTTTTACGTGAGTTGTTCATTTTTTAATTTTTTAAACCATCATTCTCTGAAACTTTTGCAGTTCTATTATACCATTTTTTAAATGGGTGGTAATGTCTGCACTGAAGTACCAAAAACCCCACATATTTACACAACAAGGTAATAAGGCTTTCTGTCTCGTTCTTCATTTATTTCTGAATAATTCTAAAACTCCATTCACAGTTTTGTTCCTGAGGATTGAGCTTATATTTATAAACTACTTACAGTCCCAAATTCTTGTCCTGTAATAGCCCACATACAGTCATTTAACATGGAAGAATGGAGTGTTTATTCTGGAGGAGATAATTTATTTTTATTTGGTTTTTGCCATGCACATTATGTTAGTAAGAAAGACAGATTTTTTTTTCATGTTTCATGATAGTATGATACATATATAAGCTCCAGACCAAAATCTAGGCCATAACTCAACTTAGGAGTGATTTTTTAAAAAATCTATTTAATCTTTGTGGTACAAAAAAAATGTAAGAAGAAATGAATAAACTTTATTTGATCATATCAGAGAAAAATTAAAATGACAAGATCACATGTAAGACATCATGGACAAATTTAGAAGGTCTGGAAACTGAATAGACTAACTTAACTATTTCACGTGTTTCTAGTTATGCATTTGGTACTGCAACATATTTTTTTCTACCTGTGATAAAGAGATGTCTTCAGGCAAGTTTTAGTTTGGTATGCTTGCTTTGCACAAGGTTGTCATCTTTCTCTCACAAAAAAGGTTACACTTTAATTTGGTTTAATTAAAAAAATTTGAAAAATCATGTTATTCAGGAACATGCTTTCAAAATTGCACGTCTTTTCAAAGTAAGTGCTTGGAGCTGAAGTGTGTGTGTGGGAGAGAGACAGAAAGCAGTGAAATATAAGAATATCTGTATTGTACCATAGTTTTAATTGGAAATTGAATCTTCTCAAATATAGGCTTAATCTGAACAAAAGTAAAATCATTATTAATTTACACGGCATTCAAAGAGGAACATATGACAGGTCAGCATAGGTTATTTAGACAAGGAATGAGAGCTCAACAGTTTATGCAATTTTATGATCATCCTGCTTCCTCTGAAACTAAATGAAACATTAGCATGTTTCTGTTTATTTCCATATCATCTCAGTATTTTTCCTTTCCTTTTTTTTTTTTTTTTTACAAAATAGTAGGAGTATAGAGAGATGAGATGGAAAACAAGAGGAAATGAACTGGCAAAGTAAATTCAGAAATTATATGAGAGAATACAATTTCATTGGATCATAGGACAATTTGGGTTGAAAAGGACATTCAGTCTGACTTCTCGCTTAAAGCAATTAGCTCAGCTATCAGGTCAGACAAGGCTACTCAGGACTTTCCCAGTTTCTCGGTTTTATATTTGACTAGAATTTTTCCTACCTTTTAAGGACTTTTAAAGTTATCTGAGTGGTATATGACTTTCCTACCTGGATGTTTTAAGTATCTTAAGGGGTTATCTTGAAATACACTTAAAATATGTTACTAAGCAGCTACTGCAGAGATTAAGAATTACTTCTCAAAGATACCATTTTGCAGTGCCTGCGTAATGTCAGTTATATTAACTGTCACAGATTTAGTCTGTGGTACAGCAGGTTAGAAGAGAAAAGAGGCAAGCAGAGGGCATAATTAGACACTCGTTCAGTTTATGTCAGTTTATTAAGTGTTTGATTCTTCCAAGATCTGAAGTATACCATCTCTTGATGAACTCACGTGAAGGTTTCCCTTTCACGATAATGCTCCAGATACTTCATGAAGTAGATCAGAAGTTAAAAGAGTAATTTTGCTTCATATTACAGAAAATCTGTCTGAAGATAGTTAGTATAGATATCACGATTTGAATAATCATATGCAGGTGTTTTTGTTTTTTTTTTAAAAAAAGATGTTATCATCTTTTATCTTCTGAAAGTAAAATGTCCTCAGACACCTCCTGGTTTAGTCATTAATCTCATTTCATTTGGAATTCATGACCTTCAATTCTCAAAGTCCATTAACAAACTGGGGAGAAAAAAAAAGTGAGAATTTAAATATATTTAATTAATATGTAATATTGTATTAATAATATATAACATTAATAAATTGTGTTATTTTTCTAATTTTACCATTTTAAATATATATTTATATAATGGCAATTAAAACCACACAAAACATATTATCTACTCACAAATTTTTGTCTGATTTTTAGATTTTTTTACAAACCAAACATCAACAGCTCAGATGCTCAGGTTCTGTAGTCACGTTGTGCCTGTTACTGTATGCTCACAAAATACTAATGACAATACCATCTCACATAATTTAGAATAGAGTAGGTATCTTATAAACCTCTACCAGCTTCACTGCGTTAAAACTGTTTTGCATATTTTGAGAATGGAGACAGACAGCATTACTTTAGGTTTCCACAAAACAGCGTGAAACAAATGCCAATAAAATCTTTGTTAATGAAAGAAAAGCCATTTATTTTCACTACTTGGGCATATCCAAACATTAGTAAATCTTATATATAGGATAAATATATATCGTATGTATAAACCCACAATCCACTACTGGCTGAAATGCCTAAGACATTCAAATCACAGAAAAATTTTGTCACTATTCAAAACGGAGTGCTACACAGTGAAATGCAATCAGACCAAATTCTTTAACTACATTTTTTTTTTATTAGTTTCATTTGACTGGTGAACCGGTGCACTGCTTAATACCAAATCAACAAGCAGCAGCTGAAAATGTTCCCCTTCTTGAGGGAAAAAAATGACTGAAGATAATGCATATCGTTTTTATTACATACAGTATCACAGTATCACAGTATCATAAGGTTGGAAAGGACCTCTGAGATCATCAAGTCCAACCCATAACCCAACACTAACACCAACACCAGCACTAACACCAACCATCATCTAAACCATGGCACTCAGTGCCTCATCCAGTCTCCCCTTAAACACCTCCAGGGTCAGCGACTCCACCACCTCCCTGGGCAGCACATTCCAATGGCCAATCACCCTTTCAGTGAAGAACTTTTTCCTAACATCAAGCCTAAACTTTCCCTGACGAAGCTTGAGTCCATGCCCTCTAGTTCTGTCACTGGTCACCCGAGAGAAGAGACCAACCCCTGCCCGACTACAACCTCCTTTTAGGTAGTTGTAGAGAGCAATGAGGTCTCCCCTGAGCCTCCTCTTCTTCAGACTAAACAGCCCCAATTCACTCAGTCGCTCCTCATAGGGCTTATGCTCCAGCCCCTTCACCATCTTCGTTGCTCTCCTCTGAACACATTCCAGTATCCTAACATCTTTCCCAAACTGGAATGCCCAGAACTGTACACAATATTCAAGATGAGGCCTGACCAGTGCCGAGTACAGGGGGACGATAACTTCTCTGGTCCTGCTCGCTACACTATTCCTGATGCAGGCCAGAATGCCATTGGCCTTCTTGGCCACCTGGGCACACTGCTGGCTCATGTTGAGCTTCCTGTCAACCAGCACTCCCAGGTCCTTTTCTGCCTGACTACTCTTCAGCCACTCTGTCTCCAATGCTTTTAAGCATCAAAACTGAAAGAAGAATCATTACCTTCTTTTGCAATTATTGTAAATTTGTAGTGGCTGAGCTAAATACACACAGAATACAATAAGTAACATCCAACACTATTATCCCATTTGCTGAATTGTTTGGGTTTACCCTTCAGAACTGAGATGTCACAATCAGCATAATATTATACTATAAATGTCAAGTGACATTTTAAAAATATGTAAAAGAATTTCAAAGTTAATCAAACTAAAAAAAATGAATGGAAACTCTGCATCTACTTCCTAATAATGATTTTCAAGATACTATCTATCTTACTTCCTAATAATGATTTTCAAGATACCATCTATCTTTTCCATCTTTTCTATTGCTCACCTAACATAAATCTACAGAAGACTAGTGTTTAACATATAACATAAATATATAATATATTATAATAGTAAATTATAATATTTTGAATATTATATTAATATAGTATAATGTATATGAACATACATATATCTATAATGCTATGTTATTTATAGAATTTTCAATGATTGCTTTTGACAGTCATTGTCTATTTGAGAGCTTTACTACCTTATACTTTCACATCATAATTTTCAAAAGGGAATAAAGGTAAAAGTGTGAATAAAGCTATATTCAGGAGTGGGGCTAAATGTGTGGAGGAATAGGGCAAAGCAGTTTTTCTTTAAACGCAAAGTCAGTGGAGATGCACCATACACACACAGAGGCAGCACACATGTCATTATAAAGGAATGTGGCCAGGACATGCCGAACTGAAGTGGGGGCTGAGGTGCTCAGGAGCAAGTGCAGCCCACTCCTGCTATCAGCAATGATCAGCAAGGCCCGATTATTTCCCAAGAAGATGAGGTGCAGATGTTTCTCTGATAATCTACACACTCTGGTTAACCATTGCTCATTAAAACATCATTATAATATTAAAATACACCTCCACACCTAAGGCGACCTGACTCCTCCCCACCTCTGAGGCAAAGCCCTCTCAAAACCATGCCAACTGGGCCTGCACAGTTAAGTTTTGACAACCGAAGAGAGAACTTTTTCTCCATCAGTCAGCAGGGCTTGATGTTACAACTTTAGTCACTCCAGCTCCACCTAAACCTCTGCCTCAAAGGTGCAATTTACTATAAAATGTGCAAACAAAGTAAGCATAGTGGAGTGGGAAAATGCCACCAAAACTTTTGGGATGAAGCAATGGGCTGGAGCCCATCCCCCCCCCCCCCCCCCGCCAACATCAGAACATCGCTGTATGCTTTGAGCTTAACAACATATTTCTATCCTGCGTATTGCTCTCTTATTTTCAATGTAGTTTCACAAACTGGATCTTATTCCCAGCCACTACTGAACACTTATTGTTATGCTCTTAATAAGATCGACTTGTTTATATGTACACAAGTCTCCGGAATCTTACTCACTGTTAAGAGCTACATAAAGGGAGTTTCTGATTTAAACTCAGCAAAGTAGACAGTATCCTCTGTCTTCGCAATAAGAAAACAGTTTGAAGCAAGCTGGTTGATACGATATTATCCTTGCATTATTGCTAAATTTTACCATATTTTGACAGGCTGGGTGATTATGTTTGTCCTTGCAAATCATCACATGAAAGGGGATTGAGGCCCAAGAAATGTGGTGAGCTGTAAGCTGGACAAGATGAATTATCTTTCATGTTTCTTCAGTAGGCTTCAGAGTAAAAAGAGTTAAGCAGATTGCTAACTCTCTTAAACTCCACTAAATCTTCCTTCTGAAATCTCTCTTGTTGGTAAATTTATTTCCTCATTTTGTGGCACTTCGTTAAAAAAAGACATTGAAATCACTGTTTTCTCACCAAGCTACCTATTCTAAGTGCTGAATTCTTTTATTAAGACAATCAAAAGTAACTGAAATAAAATTATCACCGACACTTTTTTGTCACTAGACTCTTTAGGAATTTCAGATAACTCTAGCAGTACCTTTTCTCCAAATTAAATGTTTAAAGTACAATTTTGTTTTTTTCAGAATCCCTGAAAATCCCTTTAGTCATGACAGCAAATTAAGGAATGCTATTGATATTGAAATTAAAATTGTCCAATGACTCTTATTTTCTCAATACCCTGTATCTGAGTAAGAGAAAAGATTCTCTTCCATCCCTTTTGCTAACTTCTTGACCTAGACAAGGGAGGTTAAATTACATTCAGCCTCTTGTTAAATAATAGGTAAAGCAGTGTCACTGCCATAAGAGTGAGCACTTTTTTTGTTATTATTGTTTTGTTTTGTTGTTGTCATTTGGTTGGTTTGGGTTGTTTTTTTTCTGTTGGCTGGATTAAAGTAAAGTACAGACTCCAACATGCTATTAAGGAATACTGTATCTTACCACGCTCAAAAATATCTTGGAGGCAAATTTTTAGAGTCTACTTTCATAATAAAACTTGACAGGTTTTTAATTTATTATTTATTGAAAAACTTGATGAAAAAATATTTCCCTAGCTCAGGGAAAATCCATCAATGGAGAATCAGGAGAATAAATACTGTTGTTTCACGAAGTGCTGATGTAAATCTGAGGCAGGTCTCTGTAAGTACATTCAGGAATAACACTCGCTGAGCAAACTGAAAAGATGAGCCTACTGGGTTACTTTGTGAAATTTTTGAGAAGGCATTCTAGCAAAATATTTTGACATAAAGAAATACAAACAATTTTTACAGGTAATCTGAAGAGTATTAATCCCTCAATTGTATTGCTGGATTATCCAGTATTTGTGGAATTTTTAGGGGAGAGACAAGAAGAAGATACAAGAGGAAATGGCCTTAAGTTGCACCAGGGGAGGTTCAGATTAGACATCAGGAAATATTTCTTCACTGAAAGGGTAGTCAGGCACTGGCACAGCTGCCCAGGGAAGTGGTTGAGTCACCATCATTGAAAGTGTTCAAAAGGCGGGTAGATGAGTTTCTTAAGGACGTGGTTTAGTGAGGGGATAGGTACGGTTGGACTTGATCTCAGAGGTCTTCTCCAACCAGATGATTCTATGATTCTATGATTCTATGATATTTATGGAGAAGAGGCAGATAGGAAGAGAAAGACACCTGAACTCCAAACATGATGCTACAACTGGAATGGCATAAGTAGGACAGTAAAAGAGGATTTTATAAGGTATTTTAAAGCCTAAGAAGTAAAGAAAAATTACAGTCAGAAGTAATCACACAATGGCAGCTACACTTCCAGCATAGCTTAGAATTGTTCTAATGGTCAACAGCCTTCACCATGGAAATATGACTGAATAACTGAAGTTGAAAAAGAAAAAATTCTTTCATAAGGACAGGAATATATGGGCAGGAGCAAAAGTATAAGCTCTTGCAATGAAATTCTGGCAGAAACCAATGTGTTATGCAATGAAATTCAGGCAGAAGTAGCAGATCTACTAAAAAAATCAAGAAAGGCATCTCTAATGAAAAATATAATCTAATAAGAAATATTTTTTTTATGAAATAAGAACTTCAAGAATCTAGTGAAAAAGTAGATCTAATGTTGAAGATGAAGGTTGAGTGACCTTCAAATGCCTTAGAACATAACGATTTTTTTTTTCTGATGACAAACCTGCTTATTCTTCTCTGTAGAAGTTTTGTAAATCCATCTCTTTACAAAGCTAGAGTCTGAAGTGATCAATAAACCATAACACTGAAAACATCATTGCACCTACTGCAGCTAGATTCTCTGTTAACATTGGTATCCAAACTTTTTATGAGAACTGCATTCCATACAACAAATTAAAGCAACATAATCTATAAACACAAGCATAATTGGTCATATAAAACCCTTAGTTTGTACAGTATGCAGCACTACTGCTTTATATCTGATTGCTTTAACTACATTGTATTGAATGCTCTGTAGGATAAGCATAAATTACCTCATTATTTCAAAATATTTTGAGCATATTGTTGGGGTCTGGATAGAAAGAAAGACTCCCAGTATTCCTACCAAAAATGATAAATTTCTGATCTCCTTCTATGAAGAAAAACTTGCTGTTATCAAGATCAGAGAGATAAATCATCTCTCTCAAGAGCAGCAAGTTATGTTACAATCTGAGTACAGACCTACAGTGGAGAACAAGAAACAACTCTTCAATCATTAAGTGTACATATGAGATAAATGAACTCCACTGTAGTTATAATAATGAGGAAATACTCTTAAAATGTTAAAACCTCTTAATACGTGAAGTTAATCTGTAAAAATGCCCAATACAAAGAATCCCAAATAAAGCATTCTTGTTGTTCTACCTTTATTTAACTAAACAAGCAAATTTTAAACTAAAGAAGCTGTTCCTACTGACAGTTTAACTAAAAAAAGTTAAATCTCTGTACCTCATCTAAGATATATTTTTAATACTCCTGAAAATGTTTGTGGCTATGCACAAGTAACATTGGTTCTAAAGGACTACAGTCTTAACTTCTCTCAATAAATCAAAAGTACAATATTAAGGTAAGTCCAAGCACGTACATAGCAATTGCATCTATTCTGTATTTGCAACTCCATGTATTTCACAGACATTTCTATTGGAGAGGAAGAACTAAGCTAGTGAAGAAACGGTGGGTGACATAAGTTTACATATAGACTAGAAGCTTGATTTCAGTGCTTGTTCAATCAGGAACAACCCTTTTCTACTGGATGTAGATTGTCTGTGATGAAACAGTTTTCTCAGAAGAGTTGTGTAACTTTAAAAAGAACTAAAGTGAAGTCCTTACAAAATCATTAGCTCTTCATATATGGTAATTCCAGAAAAGAAAACGTTGTCAGTGAATAAAAGGTTTCTATTCATAAGAAAGGCTTTCCAAGTAAGTGACATCTGTTCTGATACTGAACCCTGCAAACCCTGAAACAGGAGTTCAGATTTTGTCCTGCAAAGTTTTGTATTCAAGAAGAATAATCCTTGCAATGCTTTCTAATTCTGGCAATATTTCTTGCAAATAAATTTGTAACTGTGTGTCCAGAATGTCAAAACAGTTTTTTGAGTAACAGAACATATTTAGGATACTAGATAAAATGGCTTGAACATAGACATAACTATGTACATGTAGAAAAAAAGGATTTCTTTTAGGAGGGATAGGTTTGTTTTCCCACTAACACCGGAAAAACCTACAAAAATCAGGAGCCTAACTTGGATGAGCTGTAGCTGGCAGCCAAAGAAAGTGGTATCTGCTGCTAGAACTACTGTCCCAGATAATGGGTACATAATAACTTCTCAAAAAAAAAAAAAAAAGAAAAGCACACTTTTATGTACCAAAGTTACATATTTTGTCTTTTATTTTATCATCATAAATGAACACCTACAGTTATTCAAAAACATCCCTTCATTCCTAGCCTTAGAGTGAGACAGTCTTCCGGCACAGAAAGAAAAATAACTGAAGTTTGGCGGATATAACCTTAGCATAGACGTGTTTTCAAATGGAAGCTTAATTATAGCTTGCACAGCAAACACGATCTGTGTTTTACAAACAAGAAAAAAAATAAAGGAAAAATAAAGAAAAAAAAGAGAAGTAATTTTGCCTAGGATACACAGTATACTGCAGTACATGATCTAAGAAAATAAACAATATCACAGGTTCCCCAGTAGAATTCTAGGGACAAACCGATCCTATAATAATATAAGGTGCAAACAAAATCAAAGGTGAGCCACAAAGAGAAAACAGAATATAAAATACCGTGCAGAACAATTTCCATCTTGACTGCAGTTGAGGAATAGCTGTTGTTTCACCATACATCACTTTTATTGTAGAACTCTCTCAGCTTGCAGCACACCTCTGAGGAATATCTTGAACAAGCACACAAGTAAATCAACAAAAATGAACTATAACTCGATAGAAGTACCTTTTACAGATTTACAATAATTTCCATAACATTTAAGTCAGTGCCCTCATTGCAATTGTGTCGGTTGAGCCCAATTAATTCACGTATGGAAATCATCACTCTTTAGTGGACCTCACCCAAGATAGATATGTTAAAGCTATGTGTGAATTGGAATACTCAAGAGAGCAAGACTTGAGAAAGGCAGCTTTTCATTTCTAGGTGACCAGTTTAAAGTCGTTCCAATTCAGCAGTGACTGAATATCGCTGTCTAAATTCTGTCTGATGACCTATGTGAAAGAGTTTTTTGATGTTATTCCAGTTCTTAGTGGAAAGTCTAGCATTCTCTACACCACAAATCAGTTTGACAATATTCCCTGTGGTTTGAGTCTCACCAGGTTTCATCTCAGACTGGAAACTGTAATATAATGTACTCCGATGGAAGTGATTCTTCTAGGTCAGGAACGATGAGGTCAATAGAATGAAAGCAGATTCTCTACTTAGTCTGTGCCCTGTTGCCACATAGTAAAAAATGAATTGTTCTTTTTGCTGAACACACAGTGTATTACCCATACATGCTCTCAACACTAGTTGCAAGACCTTGGTGATAACACTGTTAAAGTTATCCACCTTCAAAGAAAAAAGTCAACTTAAAAATCTAAAGCAGATCACAAGACCTGCTGTAGATTTCTATTTATTTTCATTCAATTTACATACAATGGGAATAATGTGACAATTCTTTTTTTTAAGATTAATTTTCTTTGCTTTAAGTAAATACGAAATACGCACTTCAGAAACTCTTTCTTAAATATATTTCTTTTTTTAAAAAAGCGTTAACAGTATAATTACTTTGCCTTTTCCTTTAAGGTTAGTGAAGTTCATTTATCTAAAAGCTACAAATCCTACACAAAAATATTATCTTACTTAAAATAATTTTCTACATTTTTTAAATAAAATTAAGATAAATTTTGACTCAAAATAATATATCTTATCTTCCTTTTTTTCTTTTTAATTTAGACATCACTAAGTTAATCTACTCAGATGAGAACTTTGCTACTGTTCCATTCAATACACAGCTTTTTCAGGTTAAAAATAAGTTCTGCTTCACTCCCTTTTCTGTTCAGCATAATTAGTTTATTGGGAAAACTATCACAGACTCCTTACTGGCAACTTACTATTGTTTATCAATTTTGCATCCTAAGAACCACTTCTGTTACAGCTTTGGACTCATTGTATGCTACTTTTTTTTTAGAATATGTGTATATTTCATTTTTTATATGCATACTATTATCAAAAGAAACATCTTTCAGTGAATATCATGAGAAAGACCTCTTCACTAGTATCAAGAACATCTTTGATATTATGATCCTGTGGAAGGTACTTTGGTTATATTGTCATCAGATCAATTTTAATCTCAATATCCCTCATATCAGAGTACCTGAACTAAATACTTTTGTCATCCCACAAATACTACATTTCTTTATTCTCTTCTTAAATATTTTTCTTCTAAAGTGAGCTTCAGGATTTGGTAAAGTTGATCTTGGTTTATGAGCAGAACTAAAAATATACGACACCCTACAGTGTCAGTTCTACAGTACTTTTATAAAAAGTAATAAATATAGCTTAAATTCTAACCTGATCAAAAGAAATGTAAGTGGCTTATAAACTCTTGAGGAGGGGAATGTCGTTTATGGCAGAACTTTCCATATGCTCTTCTCATATGGCAGGCATCCCAGGAGGACTACATGGATGAAATGAGATCATGTAGAGAGAAAATTAGAATGGCTAAAACCCAACTAGAACTTCAATTAGCCAGTTCAGTGAAAGATAAAAAAAGTTTCTACAAATATATTAACAACAAATGGAGGGCCATGGAGAATCTCCATCCTTTACTGGATGCTAGGAGAACAATAGTGACAAAGGATGAGGATTAGGTAATTAATCCCTTCTTTCCCTCAGTCTTTAATAGTAAGGTCAGGTGTTCTCTGGGTATTCAGCCTCCTGAGCCCAAGGGAGGGAGAGCAGAACAAAACTCCAGTGATCCAAGAAGAATTGGTTAGAGACCTGCTCGGCCAATAAGGTATACACAAGTCTATGGGGCTGGATTGGATCCACCCAATGGTATTAAGGAAGCTGGCAGAGGAACTCACCGGACCCCTTGCCTTCATCTACCAGCAATCCTGGCTGACTGGGGAAGTTCCACTTGAACTGGAGACTGGCAAATATTACACCCATTTACAAGAATGGTTGGAGGGAGGATCCAGGGAACTACAGGCCTGGCAGTCTGACATCAGTATCAGGAAACATCATGGAGTAGAACATCTTGAGTACTATCACACAAGCACATGCAGGACAATCAGGTGATCAGGCCCAGTCAGTATGAGTTTATGAAAAGCAGGTCCCGCCAGACCAACCAGATCTCCTTCTGTGACAAGGTCACCCGATTAATGGATGAGGGAAAGGCTCTGGATGTAGCCTCCTTGGACTGTGGTAAAGCCTTTGACACCGTTTCTCACAGTATTCTGCTTGAGAAACTGTCTGCCTTTGGCCTGGAGAGGCACACCCTCTGCCGGGTAAAAAAATGGCTGGATGGCCATGCCCAAAAAGTGGTAGTTAATGGAGTTAAATCCAGAGGTGTTCCCTGGGGCTTAGTGCTCAGTCCAGTCCTGTTCAATGTATTTATCAATGATCTGGACAAAGGGATTGAGTGTACCCTTAGTAAACTTGCAGATGACACTAAGCTGGGTGGAAGAGTTGATCTGCTTGAGAGTAGGGAGGCTCTGCAGAGGAATCTGAACAGGCTGGATTGATGTGTTGAGACCAGTACGATGAGGTTCAACAAGGCCAAGTGCTGGGTCCTGCACATGAGCCACAACAACCCCAGGCAATGCCATAGGCCTGATGAAGAATGTCTGGAGATCTGCCTGGCAGAGAAGGACCTGAGGGTGTTGATAGACAGCCGGTTGAATATGAGCCAGCAGTGTGTCCAGGTGGTCAAGAGGGCCAACAGCATCTTGGCTTGTGTCAGAAGCACCACAGCCAGCAGAACTAGGAAGTGATTGTGCCCCTGTACTCAGCATTGGTGAGGCGACACCTTGAATGCTGTGTTCAGTTCTGGGCCCCTCACTACAAGAAGGACATTGAGGTGCTGGAGTGTGTCCAGAGAAGGGCAACAAGGCTGGTGAAGGGGCTGGAGAACAAGTCCTGTGAGGAACAGTTGAGGGAACTGGGGTTGTTTAGCTTAGAGAAGAGGAGGCTGAGAGGAGACCCCCTCAGTGTCTGCAACTACTTGAAAGCAGTTTGTAGTGAGATGAGTGTTGGTCTGTTCCCCCAAGTGATAGGTGATAAGACTGGAGGAAATGGCCACAAGTTGTCCCACAGGAGGTTCAGACTATACATTAGGAAATATTTCTTCACTGATCAGGCACTGGAACAGGCTGCCTAGGGAGGTAATTGAATCACCATCCCTGGAGGCATTTAAAAGATGGGTAGATGAGTTTCTTAGGGATACAGTTTAGTAGTGGACAGGTACCCTTGGACTCAATGATCTCCAAATTTTTTTCCAACCAGGCAATTCTGTGATTCTATAAGTCTATATAAAGTATCTTTTTCCTTCCATGAACATATTTTGAGAATTAAAATGGTTTCACTAAGAAGAATTTTACTGCATTTCATTTTTAAATAGCCCTCTGCAGGATGGAGTATTTGTGCAGTAATATGGTACTCCTGACAATTATTTATTATCAGGAATTAAGTCAATTTACAACACTTTCCAAAACAGTAAGAGTAACATAATAGTAATTTCTTCCCTTCCCCTCCTGAATTCCACTTTACAAGGCATTAGATCTACTAAGCAGATTGCGGACTAATTTGCAGAACGTGTTCAGAAATGGACCATTACGTCTTCAAGTACCTGAATGTAACTAGGGTGGAAATCTTTTCTAAAGGGAGACTTCTATCTTTCTCTCTTTCTTAAGATGACAAGACAAAGCCTTTTAACTTCACTGTCCAATCTAAAATACTGATACACAGAAGAGAAACATTTTTTAAATGAAATTGCATAACTTCATACCTACAATTTCTGAATGTTCATTTACCGAATCTCTTTAAAAAAGACACAGAAGAATTCAAGCAGTGTCCTAAAAGATGTACGCATTCATCTGAGAATCAGAGGTTATACTGGGGCTGATCAGGGTTGATCATAGAATCATAGAACAGTTTTGGTTGGAAGGGCTCTTTGAAGGCCATCTAGTCCAACATCCCTGCAATGATCAAGGACATGATTATGTGAAACTACAAAAAACTTAAATGATGTAGAAAATATAGTAATACCCGCAAACACCCTCACTTTCATTTCAATAGACCAGTATCACTGTCCACTGTTTCTCGCTTTGTGACTTCGTTCACAGAATGAAAAATGGATGCATATAATTCAGAAAGCTACTAGTTTGTTCCCAGCATGACAACAATTTCTCTGCATGAATGACTTCCCAGAAACCTATGATATCTGACATTTAAGCAGCTGAGCCCATCAGAGTGACAGGTAAAACAGAAGTAGGTGCTGGTTACTGCAATTCTACATGCCCTGCTTCAACAATACAGGTCTGAATTTTCTTTTTTGGTGTATGAGTAGAAAAGACACAATGTAAAAAATACATACTGATACAAAGTCATCATTGATGGAACAGAGAAGAAAGGAAGGAACAGAAAGAAAATTGAAAACTGTTTCACAATGAAGCTTATCCATAAAAAACAACATCTTAAGAGGTGTGCCACACTGTTCTTTCCATAGGATTTTTGCAAGCCCAACACCACACAGTTTCTGGTTTCTGATTTCCAGTGAGTACCTTCTCTAAGTAATTACCTGTTCAGTTTAAAAACACTTTACTCTTTTTCTAAGGCTAAGACTGTTAGTTTGCCATTATTCAGACAGTCTTCTCAAATGTAACGGACAGTCAAGTACAAAGACAAACACTGGAGAAGACGATATTTCTGTCAGTGATGACAAAAACAATGTTGAATGATAATTCTTGTGGGTGCTATTTCACAGCTTTTTTTTTGCAGTATATTTTCAACAAAATATCACTATTGTCTATACTGAAGAAATCAAAACAGAAAAAGAAAGATCTAGCAAAATGTGCCCAGATTCAAAATTACCTTTATATTTAAAAGAAGTATCTGAATATGTTCATAGAAAGAAAATCATGTAGCCTCTTATTCCAATATTACCTTGCCAAGACTGTTAAAAAAGTACAAATCACAAATATATAAACTACAGAAGGTTAACACATTTTCATGAGCTTCATCAGAATGCAGGCACCTTAGTTTTCATTGTAAGGTTTTTCTAAACCACCAGGAGAATAAGAGAGAGAGAGAGAAAGAAAGAGATGAAGGCAAGAAGAGGGAGAAGGAGGGAGTATTTATTCCTTGAAAAAAAGCAAAACCTGAGGAATAGTTCAGAAAATGAGCTTTGACTTTAGAAACATGAACATTGCTTTATCCTTCTTGTCTTGTTATACCTTTACATTTTTAATAAGTACATAACAGCATTTTGGTTTTGAGCATCCAGTTAATCTGGCCAAATATCTTAAAAGTTACTAACTACCCACTATCCATGCACATAAACGACAGACAATGGGATTTTACAATTGCTGACTGATTTTTGAGGTTAAAAAAGACATAATCAGAATTGTATTTGACATCTCTCAAGTGAACAAATTGTATCTGCAATAGGAAAAAAGTGCTGACATAACTGATAATGAAAGATAAAATAAAAAAAGAGGAAAATCTCAAAGTTGTACTAACGGTCATAACAGCCCTGTATCTTCCTGCTTGCTGGTATTATATAAACAAACCCTAACACTCAAACGTGTTGCATAAGTAAGTGACTCATTATGACCTTCTATTTTCTCAGGGCAGTATGCAATCCCTACAAGTGCTTTAATGATACGAGGGGACTCCACACAGAAGTAAAGTAGTGCTAGTTCCAAGTAGTAGATTTTCTCCTTGAGATACAGACTGTCGGAGTGATTTGACAGGTAATATAAATATGTCCAAAAAACCACAAGTGTACAAAAACCTTTCCGTAAAAACCAAATCAAGACTAAATATTTTGAACTATCTCCAAAAGAAAACGTAAAAATATTTCTGTAGAAAGCTATGAAAAAAAATTACTCTGAACTAAGTTCATGTGCTCTTATTTCTCATTTGTATGTTCTGTATTTTTATACTGAAGTAAACTCTAGTTTTATAAACAAAATCAACACAGTTTGATTATGATCTCTACCATGGCAAACCTACTTCAATAGTAAAAATCTTGTCTTACAAAGTGTAAAAATCTTATCTTCAAGGATATTTTGAGACATCTATTCAATATTTCAGTGTGCTAGTTTTGTATAGCATAAGTAATTTATTGTACCTGATCAAGGTATTCAATGTGTTTGCAGTCATTAATAGGAAAATAGTCTTGATTTTTTTCCCTTTTAAAAACAGCATTATCATTTTCATTGCCATGTTACATTTTAAATATAAAGAATGTCTATATTCTGTAATAATAATTTTTAGATTTCAGTTATTACAGCATTGAGTATGTTATCCATTGTATCAGTAACAGAACAAAATAGAACAAATACCACAATACATTTAAAGCACATTTACATATAGATTAAAAACAATTCAGCCTTTTCAAAATAAGCGTAACATATATTTATTCACAGTCAAATACTTACACCTAGCAGAAATTTATTAAGACTATAAAGCTAAATTGAACAAGTGATCTACAAGGTCTATAAGGGAACTTATCATTATAAACTCTTTCTGAATGCCATTAGGTTCCTGACCTAAGTAAAGTCATTATTTTAATACCTTCACAAACAATAAAATATAGCAGCTTGTGAAAACTGGAATTAAAAGTTCCATATTTGCTATCTTTAGCTTTTTCTTCTGCCAAAATATATTAATGAGGAATTTTCAGTATTTACTTGTATTTAGTCTGTACAAGCAGATGAGGTTTTTTCTCTCCTAAAATTCTCTATACAATAACTTAAACTTCTCTAACACAAACTACTCAGCATGACACAATGGTGCCACCACAAGGGTTTTGGCTTGTATGACATGGGAATCTTCTACAAGGAATAGCCTGCTAGGACTGGATGGAATCCACGTGTCTAGAAGAGGTAGGGGAATTTTTGGTGATAGACTGGACAACTTGGAAAGGTAGACTTTAAACTGAAGTACTTGGGGGGAGTGACTCAGTATGGCAACTCCCAAACCACCACTCTTACAACAGCCCACTCGGGAATAAACCAAGGCAAACAGAGCAGTGTAGAATGCGCCTTACCTAATCAAGAATCAGAAGATCAACTGCATGAAATGTATGTAAACTAATGCACTCAGTCTGGGAAAAAAAAACCAAAAGGATCTGGAGCTTCATGCCCAATCAGAAAGTTACGATATCATAGAAATAACTGAAACATGGTATGATAACTCACATAACTGAAGGAACATGATGGATGGCTACAAGCTATTCTATAATGACAGGCAAGGAAGAAGAGGTGGAGGAGTCACATTCAATACCAAGGAGAACCTTGAATGTATGGAAATCAGTTATGGTAACTGTGGAAGCCCTATCAAATGCCTCTGGGTCAAAATCAGAGAGGTTATCTCCAAGGGAGACATTGCAGTAGTCATCTGCTACCAACCCCCAAACCAAGATGATAAGGCCAATGCAGCAATACTTGAGTCATTTAAACAAGATTCAGTTCAACAAAGCTTGGTTCTTATGGGTGACTTTAACTACCCAGACATTTGCTGGAAGAACAACACAGCATTTCAAGTCATCCATTAAGTTCCTGGAATGCACAGAGGACTCCTCCCTCATACAAACGTCAGATGTGCCAGCCAGGAACTGGGCACTGATGGACTTGCTACTTACAAACCAAGAAAACCTGCTTTGTAGAATCTCAATTAGTGACAGCCTTGGCTGCATTGATCACAGTACTGTGAAGTTTGAAATACTTCTGAACATGCTGAAGGTCAGTTCCAAGAACAAGATTTTAGAAGAGCAAACTTCAGCTCACGCAGTTTTTGGATGAAAGGGATCCCATGGGAAGCTCCCACAGAGGATAAAGCAAATAGTGAGTGCTGGGATTTTTTGAAGAACACTCTCCTAGATACACAAAAACAGTTTATCCCCTCTAAAGACAAGGAAAGCAGGAGGAGTTAGAGACCCCCTTGGCTCAACTGTGAGCCTCTGGGACTGCTGAGAACCAAAAGCAAATCTATCAGAGATGGAAAATGGAATGCTATTCCTAGAAAATTATGAGAGCAGGGCATACAGAGATGAAGTTAGGAAAGTAAAAGATCAGCTTGAACTGCAATTGGCCAGAGATGTCAAAGAACTAAAATTCAAGGAAGTGTTCTTCAGTTATGTCAACAACGAGCAGAAACAGAAGGAGAATATTGGCCCACCATTAAACCGGAGAGGTGAACTAGACACCAACAGTGCTGAAAAGGTAGAGGCCCTTGATGCCTCTTTCACCTTTGTCTTTACCAGTGCTGCTGGGCCCCAGGGCATGGGAATAAACATCCAGTTGATGCAGACAGACTCACCATCAGTGAAAAAAGAGTCAGTGTGTGAACTACTGTAGCAGCTTTACTCATACAAATCAATAGGCCTGGAATGCTATCTACCCAAGGGTGTTGAGAGAGCTGGCTGATGTTGTTGCAAGGCCACTCTCCATAATCTCCATAATCCCTCACCCACAAGAAAGGCTGCAAGGGGCACCCAAATAATTATAGACCCATCAGCCTCACTTGAATTCCTGGAAAAGTTACAGAGCAAATACTCCTAGCAAAAGTCACAAGTCAATTAAAGCACACGAATGGGAAAAGCAAACATGGATTCACTAGGGGCAGATCATGCTTAATAAACCTGATTTCCTTGTTTGACAAAGTGACTCAATTGGTTTATGTGGGATGAGTAATGGATATTGTCTACCTGGACTTGGGTAAGGCTTTTGACACAGTTCCTCACAACCTCCTCATAGATAAACTGATGCATTGTAGCCTAGACAAGTGGTCTGTGGGTGAGGAACTGGCTGACAGGCCATACCCAGAGGGTGGCGGTAAATTGTTCTTTCCCAAACTGACAATCAATCACAAGTGGGGGTCTCCCAGGGATCAATATTGGGCCCAATACTCTTTAAAGTCTTCAACATTGACTTAGATGTTGGGATCAATAGCGTCCTGATGAATTTTGTAGATGGCACCAAGCTGAGTGCAGCGGTTGACACTACAGAGGGAGGAGCTATCCAGGAAGACCTAGACAGACTGAATGAGTGGGATAGCAGGAAACTTATGAAGTTCAATGAAGGTAAGTATAAGGTCTTGTACCCGGGAATAAATACCCCTTAGTGCAGCTCAGACTGGTTTCTACCTGGCTGGAAAGCAGTTCTGTGCAGAATGACCTGGGGGGTCTTGGTGTACAACAGGCTCAACATGAGTGAAAAATGCGCTGCAGCAGCAAAGAAGGCCAACAGGATGCTGGGGTGCATCAAGAACAGCACCACCAGCACAGATCAAGAAGTCGTTATCCCACTTAACTCAGCGTTTGCCAGGCCGCACCTGGAGCACTGCATTGGGCTCGGGTTCCCGCTATACAAAAAAAGCTGCAGATAGGCTGGAGAGGGTCCAGGAAAAGGCCAATAAGAGGGTCAGAGGACTAGAAAACCTACCATATGAAGTAAGGTGGAGAGAACTGGGTTTGTTCAGCCTTAAGAGGAGAAGGCTTAAGGGAGACCTTATTACTGTGTACCAGTGCATAAGGAGTGACTACCAAGAGGATGGCAACTCCATTTTCACAAGGAGTCACATGGAAAAGACAAGGGAGAATGGGTGTAAGTTGGTCCTGGGGACAGTCTGATTGGATCACAGAAGAAATTTTTTCACCGTGAGAACAGTTAAACATTGGAATAATCTCCCCAGTTAAGTGGTAGATTTCTCTATGCTGGACACTTTTAAGGCTCAGTTATATAGGGTACTGGATCATCTCATTTAACCTATATATCACCTAAAAAATTAGGACCAGATGATCCTAGAGGTCCCTTTGAACCTGTCATTCTACGATTATATGATTATATGACACTTTAAGTGCTTCCTCTCATGAAGAAATCTGATTTGATTTGGAGACATCAAAATCAAATAATCATATGAAATACTTTTGTTCTAACCCCAGAAAGGGATGTGCTGGAGAAATAATTACAATTTGCTAGGATATATTTTCTGCAAAACCCTACACTACTTAATTTTCTTCAGACTACTTCTTGTTCTTAATGATTTCTAGGAGAAATATAGAAATAAATCCCTCCGTTGCTATAGAAATTTGTTGGATTAGTACACAACCAAACAAAAATTACCTAGGTACTAGGCTGGTGTGGCTGAAGCACTTACTAATAAAGCCTTAATATAGCTGTTTAACTGTGTTAGTGTTCTCAGTTTATAGTCCCAGCTTGCAAACACTTAGACAATCATGTAAACTCTGTTGATTTGTGTTTATATATTGATTTCATATGAACAATGTTATTAATACCAGGACTTCCTGATTCAGAAAGGCTTGTCACAAGCAACCATATCATATTTTTTCCACTACAATAATGCTCATGAAATAATCCTCAAAGTGTTTAAATCTTTCTTTCAAAGAGAAGTGTCTTTGTCTCTGTTTACTTTGTTTTAACAAGGTAAGGAAACTACTCTCAGAGGAACATACGCAGATGATCAGAGCATGCAAAAGTTTCTAGAGCATTTAAATCATACTGAAGAGAGGAAGCCAAAGAAACTTTGCAAAAAGTGCAACCATAGATCTAATATGATCATTAAAAAAAAAGGTAAAAATAAATACTAGAAGAAGTGTTCAAAAATTCCTGGAAACAGAGTAGTTAAAAAACCTCAAACAACTAGATAGAAGAATTTTTAATAAATGATTTCGTGCATTGAGAAAGAATAAACTATCAGATGTTTAAATAAAATGCTCTAAGTGTACAGAAGAGATACAAATACAGCTGAATATTTTAGTATTGTGATGAAGCTCTAACTGTACCTCATTGTGACAAAAAATGAGTAAGAGAAGAAAAATCATCATAAAAGGCATTTCTATCTTTTTTTGGACCACTCTAAAATCAAAGTAACACTAATAGAAATTAAATATATACATCGATATATTAGCTGAAAACCTATTGCTTAAGCCTGATTAAAATTCATTCAGTTACTTTTCTGATTTTTATCAAAAAAATATACTCAGAGTATTTTTTGTCTCCTTGTCCTGCCATTTTATCTTAAATACTTGTTACCTCATTTTAGTCTGTATACTTTGATGCATTTATAGATAGTGAACAAAAGCTCTTCTCAGCATTTTTTGCTACCCTAAACAAACTAGAACAACTTTATCTTCTCCATAATTATAGGCTCTCCATGTATTTGTTGATAGTCACAGTCCTCTATCTGCTTCAGTTTGCACTCTTCAGTAAAATAGGTAACTAGGATAGCATCAAACATACGAAGTGGAGATCAGCTCATTACTCCTATCCAAGCCCTTCTGCTTCCATTCAGAAATTTTACCTCGTACACATGCATAGACTCTATTTTTTTTTCAGAACCATATCAGTAGCTCACAGGCATTTCGCAGGTAAGGAATGCAAGCTTGGAGCTTCCAAATTATCAGCTCTCTGTTGCTACTAATTCTTTTTTCATTCTCACCGTCCCAACACTCAATGTTATCTAGTCGTTTGTAAGTTATTCTTGTCCTTCTGTAAGGATAACACAAATTAAATAACATCAAATTTAATTAGCACATCTAGATTTTCTCACCCAATGTTGACTACAAACTATTTATTAAATACTATAACAAGACCAACACTCAAAGAAGGGCTGATCTACCTTGTACCTTACTCCTTATTTTCTTCCTCCACAAGACAGAGAAAGGTAGTTTCTCAAATCATTTTGAACTATTTCAGATCTTCCCCTGCTGACTAATGAGTTGTGAAATTATAAGAAGGATGAAAAGAAAGTATTTTTTTATTTATCAGTCTTTGTTGGACAGGTGCAATTTGTTCTGCAATATAGAACAGTAATATATATAATGAAACAAATCAATTTTGATAACAGGATAGATAAATAGAGTGTGTTTACCTATATGTGATGAAGAACTTGGAAACAAGAATATGGATCTGCAACCCATCCCCTGTTCATTTTATCTGAGCATCATTTTCTTATGATGGAGGAAAATACCACACTTGTATTCCCAAGAATAAAAAATGTATAAAAAATAAATCCTTTCTTATTATATGTTGGAACAAAGAAATATTAGTCTTGACAATAATTTTTTCAAGAAAAAATGCACTTTTAAAGAAGTGTACTACTCCCAGCTACCCCCAAACATTATGAGAAACAAATGACCTCCAAAGAGAAGGGACTTCAAAGGTTCTTTTGAATCCTGAGCATGAGCGACAAATATAGCACTGTATCACATTGAGTCCTTTTTAAAAATTGATTTGCACATCCTCATGTAAATGCTTCATTTGCAAAACTAAGCCTCATAAAATCTATGACCAATGTATAAGTTATCTACAGTACAATGAGCTAAAGATGTTAGGAAAATGGCACCTGACTTGCGGTGCCGAAATTAAAAAAGTAAAAGAGAAATACTTACTGAGTTCAATGTGAGTAAGTCCAAAAGGACAAGAAGAGACACAGACATGAACAGAAACTCAGATTTCTCTATGGATTAATAGAGATTAATAGAGAAGAGAAATGGATGGTGGTGAAGAGGAATGGATGGTAGCGAAGAGATGTTTTTCTATGCTGTCAGTGGGGAATCATAAACCATGAAAATTTTATATCAGTCTATGGACAGGGCTTTGTACAAAGGTGTTAAAATAGTAAAATTTTGTTGGAACAATCACAACAGGCCAGTGAACTGTTCTGGCCAAGTATTTTCCATTGTGTCTTATAATACAGGAGTAACATTGGATTTTAGACAGACAATTGGTAAAGCAAGAAATGCAACTGTCAAAAAAAATTTTATTGACACTGAAGGTAAATTTTTATTTTCTGGCTTATATGGCACCTCTGACCTATTCATTCCATTACGTTAATGGCGCTATCCATTAAACCACTTGCTCACCACTTGCCACATCTGGGCAATTCTAAAAAAACTGGTACTACAGGGTACTACTAACAACTGTGCCTATTATGCTACATGCTATGGTTTGTTGAACAAGAGCAAGAGTGAAGAAAGAGCTATGCTGCTTCTCTATATCCCAGGAGTTCAATTAAGCAATCAGACCTGTTAACCGGATACAGGTTTTCTTTGCCAGAGCTTTGTAGCAAAGGATGAGCTTTACATACGGACAATTAAGTCTACTAGTGCACTTATTAATTTTTCTTATCATACTAAGTGTAAAGTTAGCTCTTGGTGCAATTCTACAATGCAAGAAATACAAATCAACAGAACCAGATAAGAACTACTATTATTCTCATTTACAAAGTAAAGGAAAAATACAATCTGGATGTCTGTGATACTATGAAGATACAAAAACTAAAAGAAGACATAGAAGGTACATACAAAAACGTTTACATAGATGGGAAAAGACAAGACTCAGGAGAATACAATAAAAATCCATAAATATACTCAAGACAAGACTGTTATTCACGGAAAAACTGGAAGTTATTCATGATCTCCAAGCTAAGAAATAATATGTTGTGCAAATCAAAGGAAGAAAAAGTTCAAATCCACATATGGAAACTGATTACTAAATGACACACACAAACAAAAAAAATTATGATGGTGGTGAAACAGCCCTAAGAAACAAATAAAATGTGGATTAGTGGTTTGAACTCATTAATTCTCAGGATATTTTTTTAAATTCCCAAAGAGAATCGTAGTTCAAATTTATTTCTAGCCTGTGAAAAGCTTTTTTACTGATTATGACTGAGTACCCAAGGGTATTGAGGGAGCTGGTGGAAGGGCTCACCAAGCCACTTCCAACCCTTTATCAGCAGACCTGGACAACCAGGGAGGTCCTAGTTGACTGAAGATTAGCAAATGTGATGCCTGTCTACAAGAGGGGTTGGAAGGAAGATCCAGGGAACTACAACACTGTCAGTCTGATCTCTGTGTTGGGGATGCTTATGAAGCAGAACTGTCTTGAACTGCCATCATGCAACATGTGCAGGACAAACTGAAAATCAGGCCCCGTCAGCACGCATTTATGAAAGGCGGGTCCTGTTTGACTAACCTGATCTCTTAGAATCATAGAATTCTTAAGGTTGGAAATTACCTCTAACATCATCAAGTTCAACTATCAACAAAATTCCAACATGTCTACTAAACCATAACCCAAGTGCCACATCTACACGTTTTTGATCACTTCCAGGGACAGTGACTCCACCACTTCCCTGAGCAGCCTGTTCCAACACTTTATCACTCTTTCAGTAAGGATTTGTTGCCTAATATACAATCTAAACCTTCCCTGGCCTATTACTTGCTACCTGGGAGAAGAGACCAAGAACTGTCTCACTACAACCTCTTTTCAGGTAGAGAGTGAAAAGGTCTCCCCTCAGTCTCCTCTTCTCCAGGCTAAACAATCCCAGTTCTCTCAGCTGGTCCTCATAAGACTTTTACTCCACCCCCTTCACCAGCTTCATTGCTCTTCTGTGGACACACTTCAGCCCCTAAATATCTTTCTCTTACTGAAGGGCCCAAAATTGAACACAGTATTTAAGGTATGGCCTCAGCAGCACTGAATATAGGGGCATGATCACTTCCCTGCTCCTGCTGGCCATGCCATTTTTTGATACAAGCCAGAAGGCTCTTTACCTTTTTGGCCACCTGAGCTCACTGCTGGCTCATGTTCAGCCAGCTGTTGACCAGAACTTCTTGGGTCCTTTCCCACCAGCTGGCTTTCCAGCCACACTTCCCCTAGCCTGTAGCATTGCATCGGGGTTTTGTGACCAAAGAGCAAAACGTGGCACTTGCCCTTATTGAATCTCATATAATTGGTCTCGGCCCATTGATCCAGCCTGGTTGGGTCTCTCTGCAGAGCATTCCTGACCTCAAGCAGATTGACACTTCCACCCAAGCTGGTGTCGTCTGCACACTTACTTCAGGAGCACTCAATCCCCTCACCCAGAGCATTGAGAAAGACATCAAATAAGACTGGTCCCAACATTGAGCCCTGGGGAACAGCACTTGCAACCCGCTGCCAACAGGTTTTTGCTCCATTTACCACAACTCTCTGGGCTTCACCATTCAGCCAGTTTTTTACCCAGCAAAGAGTACACCTGCCTAAGGCTGTCAGCTTCTCTAGGAGAACGCTGTGGGAGACAGTGTCAAAGCCTTTACTGAAATCCAGGTATCTATAGTGTTTCCCTCATCTACTACACGAGTAACTTGGTCATAGAAGAAGACCAGGTTCGTCAAACAGTCCCTGCCTTTCATGAACCTGCTCTGTCTGGACCTAATCCCCTGGTTGTCCTGCACATGCTCGGTGAATGTATTCAACGTGAACTGTTCCATAATCTTCCCTGGTACCTAGGTCAAGCCTACAGGCCTGTAGTTTCCCAGATCTTCTTTCCAGCCCTTCTTGTAGATGGGTGTCACACTGGCAAACTTACAATCATTTAAGACTTTCCCTGTTGACCAGGACCGCTGATAAATGATGGAGAATGACTTGACAAGCTGCTCTGCAAGATCCTTCACTAGTCTTGGATGGATCCCTTCTGGTCCCATTGGCTTGTGAGTGCTCAGGTAGTGTAGCAGGCCATTGATTAATTCCTCCGGGATTATGGGGAGGTTATTCCTCACTCCATTCCTGTCTTGTCAGGGGGTTGAACACTTTGGGGATAACTGATCTGATTATTAAAGATTGAGGGAAAGAAAGCATTACTCACCTCAGGTTTTTCCTCATCCTTGGTAGCAATGTCCCCCCTCCATATTCAGTAAAGGATGGATATTATCCTTGGTTGTCCTTTTGTTGTTGATGTATTTGTAAAAACATTTTATGTTAACTTTTACAACCATGAACAGATTGAGTTTGAGCTGGGCTTTTGCCTTTCTACTTTTCTCCCTACATGACCCAATGAGTTTCTTACAATCTTTGAGTTTCCTGTCCTTTCTTCTAAAGGTGATAAATCTTTTTTCTTCTCAAGTTTCAGCAAAAACTCCCTATTCAACCAGGTTGAATGCCTTGCCTGCCAGTTTGTCTTGCAGTGAACACCACCAACAGCATCCTGGCTTGTTATCAGGGGGAAGTGACTGCCCCTCTGTACTCAGCACCCGTGAGACCACACCTTGAACACTCGTTCATCTTTGGGCCCCTCCCTAGAGAAAAGACATTGAGGTGCTAGAACCAGCGTGAAAAAGGGTAATGAAGCTGGTGAAGGAGGTTGAGAACCAGTCCTGTGAGGAGTGGTTGAGGGACTTGGCATTGTTTAATTCGGAGAAGAGAAGGCTGAAGGGAGACCTTATTGCTCTTTACAGCCACTTGAAAGGAGGTTGTAGTGAGCTGGATATTCACCTCTTCCCAGGTCATAAAGACAAGAAGAATTGATGTCAAATTGCATCAGGGGAGGATTAGACTGGATATTAGAAAGATTTCTTCACTCAAAGGCTGAATAGGGCTACTCAGGAAAGTGGTGGAGTCAATATCCTTGGACATATTTAAAAGGGACATGGTTTAGTAGTGAACTTGGCAGTATTAGGTTTACAGTTGGACTTAATGATCTTAAAGTTCTTTTCCAACCTAAACGCTTCTATGGTTCTGTAAAGGTTCCAAAGGATTTTGAGGTAAATTTGTTACTCAGGTACATTTATTTCCTGTGTATGTGACCCTAATGTGGTGTTCTTTTCTGGCAGCAAGACCTCACATATAGTTGTACTCATTTCCAGGCTCACTCTTACCCTCACATAAAAAATTTATTTGAACAGGCATAGCTGACCCAAAAGAGAATTCTCAAACAACCTTTTACTTTTAAAGTGTAATAATTCCAAGGTCAGCGCCAAAACAGTCTGCTCTTACAGAAATAACACAAAAATTTAAACAGGGAGCAAAGTTTAAAAAGGGAAGAATTTTCAAGTGGAAGACCACAAATTTTCTCAGTCAACTTTCATGAGTATTACAGCCCTCTCAAATCTAAACTCAGTCTTAAAAAAGCAAAAGCAGAAGTTATGTGTGTTCAGTGCTGATTGAATATACCAAATAAATGGGCCAAATAAATTGGAAACGAGTTTTAGTTCTGCAACTTGAAAATTTTGTCCACAATTCATTATGACTTTGCATGAAAAATCCCTCCTTTAAGCTTCAATCTTTTTTATTCATCAAGTGAAGCCAATGTTTAGGTCTCTCACTTTAAAATCCACTTAGTTTCAGGATCTTACCTACTGATAAATTTGGCTGAGGTAGAATGAAAATATATAAAGTTATCAATTTAATATCCTACAAAATCTTGACAAAAAACTTACACTGGATAAATGTCCCTGAGAAAATAGTGGTGTAAAGTGTGTGGACTGGTAGGCCTCTTAGTAACATTCTTCTACTGTAATTTTAGATGCTGGAATAATAAAGAAAATGTAACTAAATGGGGTTTCCATGTTTTGGAGATTCATTTACTTGAGAAAAAAAAAGAGACAATTCTTTTCTTTCCACAAATAAACAAACATTTTGAAGCACAGGATCTTTTCACCTTCCTTTACTTCTCAAAATAAGCTTCTGCATGTTTCCCTAGCAACTGGAGGTGAAGAATGACCATAACTCTCATTGTATTTCATGAGTGCAGAAGTTGACTATGTCTTCATATATTCTTACATACTCCTCCTTCCCACTTTTTTTTTATTCTCCACTAGATACATGAGTAACAAGTACTAAGACCAAATAGGTATTAAAATTTAATCATCAGTATCTGAGGATATGATCAATACTAATACTCTTTGAGGCATAAGCGATTACTTTTGTTTTCCACTAACATCAAGGTTTTAAAGTTCTTTGTTATTGCAGACTTAGAGATATGCCCAAATATTTCTGACTGGAGTTGAATACTACATTCTAAGTTTTGAAAGATACAGTTATTTGAAAGAGAAAAACCACATATATTTGAATATGTTGAACTGATTCATAAAAGTAATGGGCACAGCTGATATCACTTGCAATTACAATGCTAATACACATATATCTGTTTGTAGCAAAACAGTTAAATCAGCACATTAATGAACAGAACAAAGGTTTTTCACTGTTTTTATGTTTCCTAAGTACTAAAAATTAGAAAATAATTTATACTACTTGTTCTCAGTGAATCTCTATTAATTTACACCACTTTCACCTGTAATTATACCAGTGAAATTAGATTTCTAGCTGACCTACAAAGCATTAGATTTTAAGATTTATTTTCCCATTACTTCTGGATTTAAGGGATTTTTTTATATCACATTTGTGAACTTGCTATAAGATTTTTCCAATATTTTATAAAAATTCTTTTTTTTAGTTTTTCATTAACAAAATTTTCTCATACAGAGTTGCTTCATTTTTCCTTTGGGACTCATTTTTTGGCTAAAATTGCATATCACTTCAACTAAAGAGTGAAAGACTATCCAAGTCACTGATTTGAGTATTTTCTAATACAGAGCAGAAGATTTTTCCCTCAGTGAAATATTTTTTTTCTCTCTCCATCTGATAACCTTTAAGGCAGACTCTTTGTTTTCAATATGTTTGTCCGAATGTTGTTTTGAACATTGCCAGTTTTTTCTCGCTTCTCAGTAATTGGAAGAATCTGACAGTGCACAGAGCTTAGGTTTTTCTAATGTGACATGGCTGGCTAAACAAGATAGATTTTTTTTCTTTCAAAGGGCTAGGATTCACTTGCCAAAGTGGAGGAGATGGAATACACTGTTGTCTTTCTATTAGTTCTTTTCTTCTGTTTACAGACAGAATCCTGTTAGGGAACTAATGGGACCTCTTCAGAATTAAGCATCTCGGACCATAGTTTTTCTCAAAAACATTACGATGTTACTAACCCACATACATGGACTCAGGAGTAAGTGGACACTTTCTGCATGATCAAATCACAAAACATAGCCTCAGTCTTCCCTTAAGTACCACGATAAACAAAATATAGATACTAATACAGTTGTCTTCTCTTCTTAGAATCATAACTTTCTTTAACATAATTTATTTTACAGCAGTGAATATAACCATAAATTAATACTTCTAATTATACAGGAAATGTAAAATATAATCTGTTAGTATATTACTAATAAAACGTAGCTAGTACCCCTAGGGCTCTATTTCCCACTGTGACAGACCTACTTTGGAAGGCTTTCATAAGTTTTCACTCTCAGTAGCCAAATAGATTTTCTGTTTTTCAGCTTTTCAACTGGGTATCACACAGCCTACAGGGTAAAACAATACAATTACTTTGATTTAAGTTTCATTATCTACTAGCTTCAGAACACCGATTTTTTATTGACTCAATGCTTTAACGGTTTCTTGGACATTTGCTGTGAACCCTGGCAGAAGTATTTCCAAATTCTGCATGAGGAGTTGGTTTACAGGTATACGGTGTTGTACAGGGTCTGCAGTCTATCTACAGCTAATGTAGAAAGCCAATTTTTATCTTAGAACAGGCTAGTAGGGGAATCGCTGAATCACTATATGCACTACAAAGAAGAAAAGCACACTTCTAAGATTTTCCAATATTTGCCTCCTAGACTTATGCTCAAGTGTAAAGCAACTTCCACAACATAAACTAGTGCTTTAAATCTGTGTTTAATGATAGAATCATAGAAAGGTTTGAGTAGGAAGGGACCTTGAAGATCTTCTAGTTCCAACTCCCCCCACCTTAAACTACACCAGGTTGCTCAAAGCCTTATCCAACCTGTCCTTGAACATGTCCAGAGATGGGGCATCCACAGCCTCCCTGGGCAACCTGTTCGTGTGTCTCACCACCCTCACAGTAAAAAATTTCTTCCTAATATCTAATCTAAATCTACCATCTTTTAGCTTAAAATCATAACCCCTCATCCTATCACAGCAGTTCATTTTAAAGAAGTCCTCAGTAGCTTTCCTGTAGGGTCCCTTTAAATACTAGAAGGCTGTTATATGGTCTTCTTCAAGCCTTCTCTTCTCTAGGCTAAAGAAGATCAACTCTCTAAGCCTGCCCTCATATGGGTAGTGCTTCAGCTCTCTGATCCTTTGTGGCCCTTTTCTGGACTTACTCTAACAGATTTATATCCTTCCTGTGCTGAGGACTCCAAAACTGAATGCAGTCCTGGAGACCTCCAGGTGAGTTCCCACAAGAGGGGACTAGAGGGGAAGAACTGCATATCTCATCCTGTTGGTCACACTTCTGTTGATGTAACCCAGGATATGGTTGGCCTTCTGGTCTGCAAGTGCACATTGTCAGCTCATATTGAGCTTCTTATCAATTAACACATCCAGGCTGAGCAACTCCTACTCTTCAGGGTCAATCTCAGTCCATGTATTTATCACTAAACATTAAAAATTCTTTTTATAAATATGAAACAACACTACAATTTGGTCCAGAGAACCAGACCAAAAAGAAAATTGTTTTACACAAGTTACTGAAAAAACATATCTCTGCCTTTCATCTTCAGTAGTGGAATGCTATTTTCCTATCCATAGCTTTGGTTAGAAAACCTTTGTCCGAGACCTTTTTGATTTCTCAAAACCGTTACATGTGTGTGCATTTGAATTAAAAGAACAGAGAAACATACAGAGGTCAGAGTCTGGCTGCATACAAGAAGCCTTCATCCAACTTTCGAGTGATTTTAATTTTTCCAGGCAGACTTTATTAAATTCCATGGCACAACACCAGCATTCTTAAAAATAATTTCACCAAAAATAGGAAAACAAGATACTAATGGGTAAAAAGTGCCTATAAAATAGATGAACACGTTTAGGTGTTCTCTGAACAAACATTCTCTTTGCTTTCCTGAACTGAAAATACTCTGGAATGGCTTTGGTATTTTTGCTCTTTAGGAAGATATAGCTTCTCTGCATTTCACCCAGAAAGGTCCTTTGAAATCATATAATTTAAAGAATCCACTCTATATTGAAGAAAAGTTGATTCTTATCATTATTCCAGAAAGTTTTCCAATGCAGTTGTCTGAAGGTGCATTCCTGCTGTAGATGCTGACAAACCAGTATATTAATTCTTCCATCTCCTAGGAAATGGGTATATTACAGACAGACAATATTTTTGCAATATAAAATAATTTTAAAGGCAACACTTTAGATATTTGACTCTTTTTAATTTTGTTCTAGCTGTATGTATTTTTTAAGCTTTCCAGTTATGGAAGATATTTTGCAGTCAAGGAAGACAGATTTTTATATCGTGTTTGATTTCCTTTGTTAGGAAACTTCACTGACTGATCACAGTGTGCCTATAATGCTATATTCCAGTCTTCTTAAATTAAAAATGAGACAAGGAGAGATGGAAACATACCACATTGGAATATGAAAGCCCTGGATCTGACATCAGATATACTGAAGATACTTGGCTTGCAGTGAAGTACAAGGTGCGACACACCTACAAAAAATAATTTTCAAAGAATCATAGAATCATTTAGGTTGGAAAAGACCTTTAAATCATTGAATTCAACAGTAAATCTAAATGTCAAGTTCACCCCTAAAACATGTCCCTAAAAACCATATCTACATATCTTTCAAATACCTCCAGGGACTGTGACTCAACTACTTCCCTCTGTAGCATATTTAAATACTTGACAGCCCTTTCAGTGAAGTAATATTTCCTAATATACAGCCTGTACCTCCCCTGATGCAACTTGAGGCTGCTTCCTGTCATCCTATCACTTGTTACCTGGGAGAAGAGACCAACATTCACTTCACCACAACCACCTTTCAGGTAGTTGTAAAGAGCAGTAAGATCTACCCTCAGGTTCCTTTTCTCCGGACTGAAAAACCCTAGTTCCCTCATCTGCTCCTCAATAACACTTGTGCTCCAGACCCCTCACAGGCTTCTTTACACATGCTCCAACATCATTTTAAGTTATCTATTCACAGTTCAGGATAAAAAGAATAACCTGTCTCGCAAAAAAATCCTCCTCCAACCATAACAGTCTTACAAAAAATAATGAACTATGGCACTCTGAATCTTCAGTTCACCAGCTTTAAAGTTTTACTACCTCATCAACACTAACTGGTTTTCTTACTCCCTAAAGGGTCATTTAACCAACACAGAAATTTCTTTTTTTTTAATGTTTGAAAATATTCTTTTCAAATGTCACTTGCTATACAGTTGTAGGTATTTAATTTATTCATATTTCCTAAAGTAAACAATCTGAGCATCCTTTTTGTCACTGTTGACCTCTGATTTCTCTCAGTTTCATGTTACGGGATGAACAAAGTAGTAGTAGTCTTAATAGTTTTTCAACTTCTTTATCTTCTTTCTGTAAAATCTTAATATTAGGGTTGTCTATGACGCCTTGAGAGGTTTACACGCTACCTGAAATTTTTTTAAAAAGTAGTATTTCCTCTTGATCTTCTAATTGTATAAAATTAATAACAACTGAAGACTACTCTTAGCTATTCACACATGTAATAAGAGTAAAGCTTTAGTAACAAATATAATGGAGGGATCAAGCCAATGAGAAATATCTTCGGTTTTCTTCTTCCAGTACATGACGGTATGTTTCAGTTATTGAATTTACTCTGACTTTCATAAAGTCTAACTTCCTTCTTGATAATGAAATATCTTCTGTAGAATATATTTTAATGTTCCCCTCTAAGGCAGTGAGAAGTGATTTACCCATAGTCATTAATGAGTCAATGCAAAAATAAAAAAGTAATGCTTCTCAGGTCGTTTTCTTAGGTCTGTGATTATGCTTCAATACCATGGTGCTTCTCATGAAAACCCAAAACAACTCAAAACACAACTTTTCTTTTTTTCTTTTTATTTTCTGATGCTGTTTTCAACTGAACTATAAAATTTTTTTCATGCAAAATTTTCAGTGAGTTTGCATACAAAGTCTCAAGAACACAGAAGGACTGAAGTGAATGTAATGGAAATTTTTTCATGGATATAATTTTTGTGTTTATGCAAAGGGAAATAACCAGAAGTCTAGTTGTTTTTCATGTATTTTTGCCTTGGCTTCCTCAAGTTTTTCTTTAGTGTTAGTCTTCATTGTCCACAGGAATCACATGCCAGTCTAAATTTCCATTTATTTCTTGTTATGTTGCCACCCCATATCTTCTCTCTTTGATGCTTTGTTCTGTTCACAGAGCTGTCTTTTGTTTCTCTCTACTGTTTATGTCACCATATGTCTTTCTCCCTAGACCTTCCTCCTCAGCTAAATCTTCCTGTTCTCCATTTTAGTCTAACTCCTCTTTTCTTTTCCTTGCCACTCCTTTTTTCTCTATTCGTTACCTCATTTGTTATCTTCAGTATAGTAAACTTTGATTCCATCACAGGTTTTTCTCTACTGTTTCTTTTTGTGCTTTTAGATTCCCATGCATAGTCTTTTTCCCTATTCTCTTGTTCTTCAAGTGTCTCTAAACTGTGCGTTTTGTCATTTCAGCCTTTTGCCTCTTGTATATTTTGTTCTCCACTCAAACCTTATGTGAACTCCACCATGTTCTTTTGCCTTTCCAGTCCTAAGAGCTTTTCTATGAAGTCATATCAAAAAATACATTTCAATATAACCACTGAAAGACATTGTATATTTTTACCATGCCAGTCCAATATCTTAAGTGTGCCCATGTCTCTGTCATCAATATTGAGGAACAAAAAAAGAGAAAACCCTTCCCAATTTCACAGATAAATGCTCTTCTTCCTCTTCTTCCTTCCATCCTCTCTTGCCCCCAATTTCTCTAGTTTTTGTTTATGTATGGTTTAAGAGTCTACTGTTCTTCCTCTCCTGTAACTGCTAATAAGAAGGGACCAAAGTCTCTGAAAACTTTATTGTCCACTCATACCATACAGTCCCTCATAAACTTCGCAAAAAATAAACTTAAAACCAAACTACGAAACTCCTAAATATAAACAAGTTAGCAAACAACTCTACCTCTTCTACAACAACAACAACAAAACCAAACAACACTTGTTGCTTTATCATCAACATTTGTGTTCTCTCCAACAACAAGCCCAGCTTGTACTACTCTATTTTCTATTCTTTATTCAGCTTAACAATCTTAAAAAAATGGATGCGTTCAGAGAAACAGAAATTCCTGAAATACATAACAAGCCTAACTAAGTAAGCATAATACTGATAGTACACCTCTAATAAAATGTTGATATCAAGATCTTTTCAAAGTGAATCAAAAGATCAGTAAGAATACGAACACTGAATTTTTAACAGAGTGAGTATAGTTCTTACATTTCAATGGCTAATCTGATACAGTCGAAGTTTATCACATCAAATAGAACAATATGGATAAATCATTTTGGTTTTCTTAGGAGGTCAGAAGGATGGTATTAAGAAAAGAAACCCCACAAAACAAAAGCATTTCAGTAGACTGCTTAGCTTTGACAATTGTATCGAACATCATGAATTCCTTCTCAGCATGCTTTGCATACTTCAACTATTTTTTAAAAAAACTTCTAGTCCATAGAATTAGAAACTCCTTTATTCTTTTTACATTCCTTACAACTTATTTTACTCGTTTCATATTGCTATATAAAATTTTTGCCATGTGATTCAGTTACATGAATATACTTTGGAGAACAATAATATATTACAAAAGATGATTCATTTAATGTGTATACATCAGCAGTTTCCTGATGACAACTGTATGCCTTTAAAAAGGTCTTCAATATCCTTTGCAGTGTATCAGCCTATTTATTATTACTACTACTCGTATTTCTGCAAATAATATAAAACTGTGGAAAAGTCTTTATAATTAGTATGTCTTTCTTAAAAAATAAATCTGAATTGTAGAATTGAGTTTGTAGAACTACTACAAATATCTATACCAGTCCTCTGCAATTTAAAAAGCAAGGATCTATAACAGCATGGTAGTACTCTTTCTTTAATATTATCTCAATAATATGAGTCCAGATAAATTCACTTTTAGAATCATGAAATCATAGAGTTGTTTGGATTGGAAGCGATCTTAAAGATGATCTAGTTCTAAATCCCCTGCTAAGGGCAAGGACATGTTCCATGACATCAGGTTGCTCAAAGCCTCATCCAACCTGCGCTTGAACATCTCCAGGGAGGGGGCATCCACAGCTTCTCTGGGCAACCTATTCTACCCTCACAGTAAAACACTTCTTCCTAATATCTAATCTAAATCTCCCCTCTTTCAGCCTAAAATCATAAACCCTCCTCCTATGACTGCACCTTCACAGGTTTCCTGTAGGCCCCCTTTAAGTACCTGATACCTGCTATAAGGTTCTGTCCCGAGCCTTCTCTTCTCCAGGCTGGGTAAGCCCAACTCTCTCTTGTTTGCACCAATATTTAAAAAAATGAACTAAATAGATTTTTTTTGCTTATTATATTTTAGTTTTAAATAGCATCTTTCATTTAAAAAAATATTTATAGTCAACATCACTGAAAGATATCAATGCCCAAATTGAACACATTAGACAAACAATATGTTGTATATTACACTGGTAGATACTGAGGGAACAGGTGAGTACTGACTACTGAACTAGCATTATCATTTTCTTTTCTATCCACAGGGGAACTTTCAGGACTTCTGTTATGGTATGACTTGAAAAATAAGACAGTGAGCCAGAAGACAAATAATGAATTATTCTCTATCATCCACAAAAGTGGAGTCTATCCTCTCCAGTGCCAGTAATGCTTTTTCCTTTCTCTTTCAGTTTTACTTCTTAATTCATCTCCCTCTATTGCAGATGTGATCCAGTAAAATAACTTCCTTTAAAACAGATTTAAACCTTTCATCCTTTGGTATTGTTTCTATTTACACATTCCTTTTTTTGCAGTGCTGCTCCCATCTCATGATTGCAAGCAGTTAAAGAATGTATTGGTTGACAGTACACATTTGCACAGTACTTTAGGCACTCAGAAGAAAAGTGATGTTTTCAACCTTAGCTCATAAACCATGAACAGAAAACAATCTTTTAATTAATAATAATATTATTCTCACAATATAATACCACTCATCTCACCAAATTTTTCATGTATCAGTTTTCTCTTTACCAAATGATTATTTTTATTCCTTAGTAAAATGGAGAAAACTGAGGAAAGGGAAGGTGGAAAGTAATTTAGCAAAATGTTTCGTTTTAATCTAACCATTAGAAATTCCCAACAATAAAATCAGTATTTCATACAAGACTCATCTGTCATAAAAGGCGTAAAGAAACATGTTTCTACTAGTATTATTCTGTAATAAAGATAAAATAAGAGTTCATAAATACGAAGAAAAATCTCACAGCTATCAGATTCAGATGCAGAATATTATGCAGTTAAGTCACTATTACTTTTCCTAAAACTTTCCTATCAATAGCTCTAATGCAAAATTCTCGGAGCAACTGAACTATACACAAAAATTTACATGCTCAATTCCTTTATTTTTTTCATAGATGTCTGCAGGAGGAGAGGACTAGATGACTTGTAAATGTCTCTTCGAACACAAACCATTCTACGATTCTGTGATCCCACCATTCTATGATTCTATGTCAAAGAGAGTGTCAATATAATTGTGACCTTCACACAAGGAAATCCGCTAAAAATTTCCAGGTAAATTAAGAGATATAAGAAAGAAATTGTTTGACAGAGAAGATATGTGTTAAAATAGGTTAAAGGTTATAAGTGAAATTGTTTCATGCAACTTTTCTGATATTTTGACTTGGTTCTGGAGATAAAAAACCCCACAATTCCAGCTGATTTTCATACAGCTAACTACACAGGGAAATATGGAAAAGAGAACCTTGAGGGGTATTTGTCAGTGATATTTTAATTAGGGCTGGTGAACTTCAAAAAATAAATGAATTTAAGAGGCGCGATGAAAAAGATATTCACTGAATTTTCAAAGAGTAGAACTGATCTGACAGAAATCTTTACTAGATATAAAATGAGTAGTGCTGCTATAGTTGCTGAATCACTTATTTAAAACACACTGAAATACTCTTTGCACAGTTTAACTTTAGCAGGTTTTATACTAAGGATGAAAAATACACTAAAGTCAATTTTAAACATACTTATCTTTGACCTTTAAAACAAGTGGTAGCAAATGCCACTGTCTGGCAATAGCAAATGTAGATTTAAATGGATTAAACATCAGCCTACCAGAGAAAATGTAATTATTAAATATGGAATGTATGCTGCTAAGAAGTAGGTACATGCACAGTGGAGGAATAACATTAATTCCCATCTATGAAAAAAAATCCTAAATTATGGCAACAAGAAACTACACAGTACTGATGTATAGATTATTTAATTTTTTTTTTTGTTTTGCACAATTTGTTTTGCCAAAAATTAATTAAAAATATATTAAGTACGAGTTTGTAAAATTTTAGTACATCTGTAGCATTATGAAGGAATGATGTCCCCAAACTATGAAGATACAATGATTACATGGAATCTTAGCCAACGCACAATTGAGATTTTATTGAGATACTGGTCAGGTCAATATCAATTGAAAGTGATATTAATAAAAGAAGACATTCCTGCTAAGAGGCGTATGATTATTTTACTTCAAAAATCAACAGAAATTTCATACATACTGTCAAAAATGTTGTCATTGTATAATTAACCTTAATAAACTCTTGTCTTAGAGATACAGATTTACCCTACATTTATGCCATATCTGCCCATAAAGAAACATACTATAAGAATAGATTTCTTTTTCGCTAAAAGTCCATATTCAAGCAATGTTTAGAATCTAATGCCTGGTCATTATGTACAAAATTAACCGCATTAGCAAACAGCAAGGTAGAGGCTACCCAGATTTTCAGAGAATGCTTAACTTCAGAGTACAGTGTGCTATTGCACAATGAAGAGTTCATGCAGGATCATACAGCATGGTGGTAATTGCCTATTCCTAGTTAGATCATAAACCACAAGAAATAACAGGGAACTCTGCTGTATTTGTGGAACAGAATGAATACGGAATCACAACAACAGACAAAAAGCAAATATTGATACAACAGCAAAGGAAAATACTCCCTTCCCCAGAAAAAAAACCCAGAATTCTAAACTACTACTAATGCATCAGCAATCCCTATTCAAACTGAAAATTGTCATTGAATAAAGTAAGAGAATAATATTATTAATTGTGATATCTTTGTAATAGAAACACAGATGCAGAGAAAGAACAGAAACAGATGAAGATTGGATTGACACCACTGAATACTACAGCTGAAAATGAGAATCCTAAAAGATGAAATAGGAATTTGGGCTTCTAAGTGTACACTGGTGCTCCTAGGTTCAACTAAGTCAGCAACACTTAGATCACCAGATTCCTATTGCAGCTTTTAAGAATCTATAATTTAATGTTTAAAAAGTTTTCTAAAGTAATTTTATGTTCCTAAAAGGGAAATGTGAAAATTATGTAAATATGACTATTCTGTAAAGATAATATACTTTCTCATTGACTGACCATCACAATATCAAAGATAGGACTGTATATACCCAAAATAAACTTTAGGTTTTCTCTGAAGTTCAATGACCAAAATTGCATAATGATCAGGGCATTCTCTCTGGTTTACTTGAAACCTCAGGGGTTGTACTAGGCTTGAAATAAATCCATCTATAACAGAAACGTTCTAAAAGGATGTCTGAAGTCAATTTCTGAAAGTATTTTTGTTACTTAAAAGAGAGTGGTTGGGGTAAACAGAGAAGTTAAATATGAGATGTGCTACTACTTACTAGTTCAACGGGCTTTGAGAAAAATAAACACATTCCATTCTGTTTTATTTCCTCAAGTTATCTGCAACGTTCACAATAACTCTGTTGCAGAAAATAGAGATAATATTTTCTAATCCACAGTTAACCAAAAAAGCTTTGAAAACATTATTCAGTGTACTATTTCTGATAACTACAAAAGATAAATAGCTGCTGTGGAACCAAAGAGAAAGGACAAGAAATGAGATGTTACTAGAAATATCCAGATTCACAGTACTGAGATGCCTATATTTTATTCACCTAGAACTGTGCTGACATTAAAACTGACCACTTATAATATTTTTCAAATTAAATTAGTTTAAACATTTTCATATCTCATTTGTTTTCTCCATGCATAATTTTCTAGTTCATGGGGTACTGTAAATGTATTCATCACAGAGTCACGAAATTAGTACAGAATTCTGGAAATTAATTTCAAATTCATTATTCTGAACTTTTACTGAAGAAGGCCTGATCTTAACACTCAAGGTTACTTAGCTGGGGAATTTAAACATATCATTGTAATCTCTGTACATTTCGAAAACTGCCAAAGATATGTTCCCAAATACTGTAGTAAGCTGAATAAAAATCACAAACTATTTTTAAAAGCACTACTCTAAAAATAATTTGAAAATAGTTAATTCATTTATGCAAATCATAACTCTGCTAACAGACAATTCTCAGGCAGAAAATGCAAACATTCATTGAATAGATTATTAGTTATGAATTAATCACCTGTCTCTATTCTCCTCCTCACATCAAGTGAAATAATAGACTAAGCAAACATTTCAGATGTCTGAATTCAATAAATACTTCAGTATTCAACCCTTTGTTACTGAAGCTCATTTTTCTTATGTCAGATGGGATTTTAGATTCTTATCTGGACACGTCATGGATGGTCTCAATGGGAGATAATAATGCCCACTTCTATAGCTAATCTCTTAATTAGAAATACGTCCCTGCTGCCACGAAAGACACATGCATGAAAAAAAAAAAAACACAACGTGCTATCCTGTTAACTTAAGCTGTGAAATAAGCCAGTTCTTCTACATATATAATATAAAATTATTTCTTTGATATAACTACATTCAGTGACAAAAACCCATTACTGAAATAGATGGACACCACCATGTTGATATGCATTATTATATATACCATCTAAATGGCTCTGGAAAAATAAAATTGCTTATGTATTTTATGTATATGGAACTATTTATGCCTGGTTCACGACAATTACGATAATAGCGAAATAAGGAAGAAAATATAAATACGAGAAACTACAAAAACTTATGTAGTATAGTTCTGTGTACTCTATAAAAAGAAGTGCAGTTGATATTTACCTTAATTACACATGAACTTTTTAAGGTGAAATTCTTTAAATTATCAACTTAAGCTGGCATGACAGAGCTGAGTAACATATGCATCATTAAACTTTGAAGTATTATGTCCCACTTTGCGATCCTGAGGATCATTAATCTAATTCAATATCACCAGAAAATTTATTTCTGGCCTGCACAGATTTTGATAATCAGTGTTTTTCACAACTCTCTTACTGATTCCCGTATTTCTAGTCAGTGGCTCTAGGTTCCATGTATTAGATTTGTATATCTAATATTTTGTGGGATAGTGATGCCTTAACTGCTCTTACTGTTATTTTAACAAACCTCCCTGAAAGAGAACATTTCCAACAGGTGACATTTTGATGTCCATGATACATTTTACAATTCTGAGATACATATTCATAGAATCACAGAACATCCTGAGACGGAAGGAACTGACAAGGATAAACAAGTCCAACTCCTGTCTCTGTATAGGACAACATCACTATTCACACCATGTGTCTCAGGGCATTGTCCAAATGCTTCTGGGATATCGTCAGGCTTGGCGCCATGACTGATTACCTGGAGAGCTCTTCCAGTACTCCACCTCCCTCTGGGTCAAGACCTTTTCCTAATATCTATCAAAACCCTCCCTTGGTGCATTTTCCTGCCATTCTCTCAGGTCCTATTATGGGTTGCCAAAGAGAAGAGATCAGCACCCATTCTTCCTTCCTTTGTGAGGAAGCAGTAAACTGCAATGAGGTCTCCCCTCAGTCTCCTCTTCTCCAGGCTGAACTGACCAAGTGACTTTAGCTGCTACCCATATGGCTTCCCATCTAAATCATTCAACTAACTTTGTGGCCCTCCTCTGGACACTCTCCAGTAGTTTGATGTCATTTTTATACTGTGGCACCCAAACCTGCACACAATATTCAAGGTGGGGCTGCCCCAGTGCTGAGTAGAGTGGGACAACCATCCCCCTTGACCCGCTGGCAATGCTGTGCTTGATGCACCCCAGGACACGGTTGGCCCTCTTGGCTGCCAGGGCACACTTACTTGCCATTGACCAGATCTCCTAAGTCCCTTTCTGCAGGGCTGCTCGCCAGCCTCTCAGTCCCTAGTGTCTACGTATCTCCAGAGTCGCCATGTCACAGTATCACAGTATCGTAAGGTTGGAAAGGACCTCTGAGATCATCAAGTCCAACCTATAACCCAACACTAACATCAACACCAACACTAACACCAACCATCATCTAAACCATGGCACTCAGTGCCTCATCCAGTCTCCCCTTAAACACCTCCAGGGTCCACCATCTCCCTGGGCAGCGCATTCCAATGGCCAATCACCCTTTCAGTGAAGAACTTTTTCCTAACATCAAGCCTAAACTTTCCCTGACAAAGCTTGAGTCTCTCGGCACTTGTTCCTGTTAAACTTCATCTAACTAACTCTGTGACTATTTTCTCTTTGAACATGTTGCAGAAAGACAGAGATCAGTTGCAGCTAAGATGTCACATGTCCTTGAGTTACAAAGTTGGGCCAGGTAGTTAAAGCGGTTCCGTTGGGATTTTTTTGGCTGAAAATGCAAGATAAGTGAATGGTGAACAGTCTAGAACAAATACAGGTACACCAGAATCAATTGTGGAGAAGTTATCACCACCTGCCCTACTTTAATTCATAGAAAAAAAGGTTCCTTATTTTCATGAGTAGCAACAGAGAAAGTGACACATCAATCGGCATATTGAACCCACAACATTTGGAAACTGTATCTCAGGAAAATGTAGTGAAGGAGTACCCATTTAAATTATCTACGTCTTGGGCTTCAAAAAGAATCAATAGAAATTTGTTTTGGTTCAAAGAAGTAATTAAGAGAAGTTTTCATTAATGTATAGGTACAATCTTTTGTTTTTACAGTGAAGCAGATCATGAACAAAAACAGTGACTCCGATTTTTCCCAAGGAAAAGGATCATAGCTTCTAGGAAATGTGCGAATCCCTGAGACTTAGGAAGAGCCTTGGCTTCAAGGAAACAGTGAAGCAATTCCACATCTTGAACCTTATAATATGACTGTTACAGAATATATGAGATTTGGTGTTCCTTAATCTGGAACTTTCTATAAGGGCGAGTCATTTTACTGTACAGGAAGTTTCCAATAAACTCTAACACCTCAAATCCTTCAAAGATAAAGTTGTGAATATGTTTAGCAATGCATGCACAACAAATCATTCAACATTCAGGCATTTAACTGCATACCATCTGAATAGTAACTGTTAGAGTTTAACTGCTTCTATGCAAACTCAGAAGATTTAGAAAATTACAATAATACAGACTTCTAGCTTTAAATTCAGCTAAGATAAACAAAATCGAAAATAGATCCCAGAATTTAAATACACATACAAACACACACAGATATAAACATAATTTTGCATTGCAAAGATTTGGGCTTCGAAACCTATGTTGCAAAAATAATCATAATTTCCCCAAAGTTTAGCTAACATTGTACAAATACTAGTTTTAGTTCTACTTTGGATAGAAATTTTAGGAGAAAGATTCAAAACAAAAACGAAAATTGGATTATAACTGTGGAATGGATAAGTCATTATTCTCACGGGAAAGAAAAAAAAAGACAACTAAAACAAAGGCTGAATTATTTCTCAAGCTTTATCAGAGAAGAAACTGACAACTTTTAACTGAAGGGAAATTATATTTCTTTAGTTCTTACAAACTCCTGCTAATGAGTGGCATTATAATGTATTACCCACGAACTGTGTCATTCATGCTTTCACTGAAACTAGAAGCTATCGGAAACTTGTCATTCAAACTGTAAATTCTTTTCCTTTTTCCTTTTTCCTTTCCCTCCCCCCTTTTGAAAAATAATAGAAAATGTAATCTCTGTAACATTATTATTTTTCTTTTAAAAGAAGAATTTAATTAGTAACGTTAAGGAGAGAGTATATGGCACAAAAACATTTGTGATACTTAACTATGAAATTAATTAAAACTATAAACCCCGGTAGTTAAACAAATTAATAGACAGCCTCAAATAGATAGTACAAACTGTCAACTACAATATGACATTTTTCATAGATAAAATAAGGTTGATGAAACCTAGTGTACAAATTGCTAGGAAAAATAATAGTAGTAGTACTATTAAAGTTAACATTTAAAGATGTAAAAATGTTCTTAGTGCTTCTTGAACCAAACCCTAAGTTTGTGATACCTCTTTTATGGTGTTTTACCATATACATCCTGAAGTTTGAAAGAAAACAAGCAAAAAGAATTTTCCTTTCCAGAGTACAAAGCTGACAGCGTAATATGCAGACAGCTTTGCAACCAATGCTCATTTTAGAGGTTCAAGAAAAAGAACTATGCAAAAGCTTGGGCTTGGGAGGGTGGCTTTACTGTGTCTGAAATTATACCCTAAAGAACGGAAAAAATAGCTAGAAGAACATACACATAAAGACACAAAACACTCCTTGTTCAAATGTATTTGCATTACCTTAAAGAAAATACATTTCTTTAATTGGTCTCTTTCCTCTGGCAAAAATATGTATTTTACCACCAATAACAATTATTTCACTTGAGAATAAAATCTTTATCATAACTGTACCAACCTTCAAAAAGATGTTAATTTTCATCCTCAGAATTGCTGCCTGAAAAAGCAATTAAGAATCAAAAGCCGTGTAGAAAAGACCTAGTGATATCTTTTAGAAAAACATTGATAGTCATGTCAGTGAGGAAAGAAATCAAATGTGCAAATATGGGGTTTTTTCAAACTAAGAGAAAAATTGCTAAAAGCATTGTAACTAATTATACTTAACAGTAGTTAATCTGCAGTGACAGTAGTCCTAGTAACTGTAATGGAGTTAGTATTTCAAAAATATCTTTAGTAATTCAAGGATTTTAAACTATAAATAAAACTTACGTGAAAGATAATGTCCTTCTATGTATAAGATAGCAAGTAAGGCATGCATTTATGCCATCAGTAAATTTCGAATGAGAAGGCTGAGATAAAGATATATTGCATTGTTTAGTGTCATGATGATCTCATCTAAATCATTTCCTAACATGCAGACAAGTGAAAACAAATCATATTTAGCAGCCACAAGAGGGGAAAGAGGTTCATCTCACCCACCCTTAGAATACCTATAACCAAATTCAGCACAATTAGGCAATGCAGCATTTTGTAGACGGGGAACTATAAAGCAGTTGTACATGATTAATTTCAGCCTAACAAAGATCCAAGGTCATAGTCGCCAGCCTTAGAACAGTAGCCAGGCCTTCTGACAGACTGTTAAGAACCTTTTAATAGCTACATCACTTGCAGCTGCCTGGATAGTCCTCTTTGCATCTCATTTGTTATAAAAATTTTACAGTCAATGAAAAAGCTGTGATCAGCTCTACTGATGACAGGAGCTTCAAAACTTTAAGTTATGGTGAGCCATAGGGTGACAATGACAAAACAAAACTAACTTCTGAAACAGAAAAAAAAAAGTAGGGAGCGGGAAGACAGGTATATTCTCTATAAAAGTTTAGAAAGAGTGTTTACAATGTGTAAATCCTTACATATCGTGAAGAATGCTGAAGAACTTAGAACAAAGCAGGACCCTCAAAACTGTATGCCATTCATCTTCCCAATGTACTGTAGTAGTCAAGAAAAAAAAGGATAAAAGTTACCTCTAGCAAGCAATGTTGTAATAGGGCAATGACTTGGTTAAAATAAGGATAGAGATGACACAGTTGGTGTCATAAAATGTGGGACGTTCTTGCCTGAAATGAAGTAGAGCACTTCATTTAAGAAGATTTATCATAAACAGAAAACAGAGAAAATCTATAAAATAAATAGAGATTTAAGAGTTTCATTCCAAGACTACATCTATGCATTAGTTTAGAAAAGAGAAAATGTATTCCCCTAGAAGCAGAACTAAATAAAGATACACCAAAAAGATCAATAGATTATCCCTGAGTTTGATGGTATATATCCTTGAATTATGCATCACTGCCTGCAAGCCATACCTCCAATGTGCATTGCAATCATTAAAATAATATTTTTTTATTAAGTTTGAGATAATGGAATTGAGGCCATACTTTTCCCCTCCTACAGATCTAACAATCTCCTTATCCCAATATCTTCATCAGCATTCAGCAATTTTTTTGGAACTTCTGTTTGGTATTTTACTAGTGGCAATATTCAAGTAACTATCTACATTACCGCTTCCAATATCAATATGGGCTTTCAAAAGAACCCTCATTGAAGAGATCAAGCAGCTCTACCTTTCAGATTCGTTTTATCAGTCTGTCTGAAGATGGGAAAAGACAGTATTGTCACAGTTCATGCTCATTTAACATTTGGAAGATCATTTTTATTTTCTCACTCCCCACAGCCATATGGATTAGAAACTCATTTAGTTCTCTTTGTTATGAAAACATAATCTGAAGCAGAAGTATGTAGCAAATTCAAAAAGAAGGATAATTATGCAATAAGTAAGCCAATACATAATCTCATTATACATAGAGAGGGTTTGAAAATAAGACTGACAACAGCATTTTGAATTAAAAGTCAACATATTTAAAATGCATAAAACGAAATACTTTTTAACATAAAATTTAACTGCAGCAAGAAACAACTGAAATCTAAAGCTTACTGAAATTTTAAAATGAATCTGCTTTGTACACGCAGTATAGTTGTAACCTGACAGGATAAAATTGTAGACCACAGGTACCAAAATTCTTCCTTTGGTCTAAGCTGCTAATTGTCAGGGTTCAGGGAAAGATACCATTCTGGTCTGAAACTGTATCATTCTATTTTACATGTGGAGACAAATGAGTTAGAACATCAGAAAGTAGACTTTGAATTAGATAACTGAAAACTAAATATTGCTCAATATTTATTTGTTTTCAAATAAACTAGGATTTGTTTAGTTGTGATTTTGATCTTTTGTGTTGCTTTTTTTAATTGTACAATGATATTGAATGTTTAAGAAAAAAATAAGTATTATTATCCTATTCTTTTTTTATAGTAATTGAAAAGCCAAATTCAACATACTGGGATGAACACTTCGGGAAAACAACTTCACCACACATAGCAAGACAAAAGAGACTTTGCATTACATTTTTAGCTCAGAATACGTCCTTGGGGCTTCTAATGGAGTAAAGCTAAGGCTATGTTTCTGATGTTTGTTTACTTTTCACAGCCTTTTATCTTGTCAAAAGCTAAATTAGTTTGTGTATTTAATGATCTATACACTTTCAATGTAGTGCCTTATATTTCACTGCTTTGCTTATTTTGCAACGATGTACAGCACAAGTATTTTAAGTCATTTGCAGAAACTTAATTCTGATTATTGACAGAACATACCCAAATGCTTTCTTCTTGACGATACTGCTTCCAGTTTCGCCCACTATCACTAAACATCAGAAGGTAGCTTGTTACCCAATCGGAGCTCCCGTAGCCACCTTGAGTAGCAACAGCAGTAATTTCAGTTCTTTCACCAAGATCAATTTGAAGCCATTGATACTTATTGGACAGAAGTGGAGACCAGCCACCAGCACCTTAAAAAGAACGACAAAAATTTAGGAATCTAAAGAAGTAAGTTAACACAAAATTTGTATATGCAAGAATGAATTTATTCATTTGAGCAAAATGATCTAGTGAAAGACATCATTGTCCAAGACAGAGATTTGAAACTGGATGAACTTTAAGGGTCCTCTCTAACACATTAAGAAACCATTAAGATTCTATGATACTAATTCAAGATATAGTTGCACCAGAACTGTCTTGATACTACTAAACAAGTATTATAAATACTGATACTGATGACTGGTTACATATAATAATTTGTAACTATTAAAAGTCAATCTGAATGTATTCACTCCATTTTTTCTCCCTCCATCTTTTGTAATGAATTTTACAGAGTCATTCTTACAAAGTTAGACAAAGCTTTTCAAGTCAGAAACCCAGAATTTTATTTATTTGTTTTATACATTTCAATTCCATTTTATATGGAATAGACACTCTGCTGAGGTCCCATCTAACCTCAATGATTCTGCCTGGTTCTGTGAGGACTGGATATACAAATTTGTACACGAAACGATAAATTACACTTACATGATAAGTTTACATATGCCTCTTAAAGGGAACAATAAATTCTCAGGCAAAATGGTAAGAGACTATGAGGTATATATGTACAGTTTCAACCAGGAGACAGACTAGTTTGCAAAGATAAAGTATATCCCAAAACAAAGAGCTACATAAAAATACTTCCACGGTATTTTAACTAGTCAGAAAGATGTGCTGAAATTAGGACGTCAAATTAACACAATTCTCTTGTCTTCTCTAATTTGCCTTTATTTACTCAGATCAGGCTACTACCTTTTTTGTAAAGCTGGATTGCATAGCCCAAGGGTAGGTCACAAACAATCTCATAAGAAAAGAAAAGTTGGTTTACTAAAATTTTTTGCAGAATTTGCAAGTAATCAGACAGGGCAAGCATCTAGTGGGTTTTATTAGAAAATGGAGTGGCAACAAGTGATAAAAGATCCATTTTGTAAGCACAGGTTTGGTTCTAATGCAGACAAATTCATAAAACATAACTGGCACTCTGAAAGTTTCTTAAAGCATACATACAGAACAAGAACAGATGTATCTAGTTCCTACAACAATAATCACTGTATTATGTGGAAATAGATTACTGCAATCCAATCTTATGCTTGCATAGGCTTCAAGATGCATAACATTTCAAAATAAAATATCACATACTGTTTAATTCTATTCAGTCATGAATCAAGTTCATAAGATTATCTCCTTTAGAAAAAAAAGAGAATTGTTACTTAGAGATTTTGAACTGTCATATAAAAATAAAACGGTAGGAAGTGATATAGGTTTTTATAAGCCACAAAGAGTGAGGTTCATTCTACAGACCAAGGTAAGTTGAAAGAGTGGGAATGAAATACACAAAGCTCCATGTGAGTAACAATTCTTGTGTCCACACAATTACGAACTAATTAAGATGTAACAGATTTAATTCTATGGGTGGAATTAAAGACTGTAGATTTTTTTTTTTAATATCTTTAAATAAATCAAGATTTAGAACTTCATGTAAATACTTTGAGATATTTTGCCTTTATTCATCGAGTTTCTCTTTAGATGCATTTCTTCGTAAGAGGAGACAACAGATCCATGATATATCTACAGTATTTTCTACACATGAATTTTCTGTGGTTTCTTTATGAACCCGTTTGTAGTGGAGACTGTAGCTGAGCGGGGATTTGAATTTTTACTTAATCATAATTAGTGATAAAATTATTGAGCAAACTAATTTAAAAACAAGTACAGTTAGTCCCAGCTGTGACTGAGAACTACAGCGACTAGAAACTGATACAGAGATTCTCCCTTTTGGATGAACAGCAACCCCGTGCTTGTTTATCCCGCTCTATGACTGCTGTTGTCTATATTGTTATGTAAACCATACCACAGTACACTCATATGTGCATTCCACCAGCTTTTTCCACATGCAGTTCATTATACTATATAGCCAGCATCTCTATTTATATCACTTTAAAATCAGTCAATTTTTGCATATTTAATAACAATAAGCTGCAAGCAATGCATATGATTAAAATACCAGTTTTAAACTAACACACATCATAAAGGATGCTTGCCTTTGATTAACCAAGCTATGTAGAGAAGCTTATTTTAATGTGAAGTCAACAAAGTTGCAGCAGGGATAAATTTAGTTGTATATATTACAAAGCAGATTTTCTACATGCAACTTAGGCTTCCTAGGCTTAGAAAAGTAAAATTGTGTGTTTTACAGCATTCAAAATACCTAAAATACCAAAATATGACATTATTACCTTTCTTAAGATGAAAAGCAAGCCATCCTCTTTCACAATTATAGAACTATAAAACTGTAGGTTTATGGTTAAGTAAATAATGCAAATGTTTGTTCTCTAAGTTTGTTGACTGATGAGGGGGAGGAATATCTGATACACAGTGCAAGAATTTTATATTTTTCTTTCTTTCTGGTTGTTTCTTTTTTGTTCACTCAGATGTGAAAGAACCACATTAAAACAAATTATCAAAATACTCCAAATCTGGTTCTTTTCTATTGCACACTGCTCACTTCAAGCTACTGTGCCATTCCAATATTTTATCAACTCTGGTAAAACAATAAGAAGAAAAGTAAAGCAAGATTAAAACTTTTTGTGTTGATCAATTGGCCTCAGTACATGTGACAAGAAGAATATGAGTATTTTAAATATGTGCCACTATGAGAGTGTTCTGATGATATCTTTTAGGGTAATTAAATTAAATTCCCTAACTCAAGATACAGTTTTCAGTGATATTAATTATATTGAAAAATAAAAATATGTATACAGATTGTATTTTTCTGATCCAGACACTCAATTATGATTTGTCTTCTTGCCACCTAAAATATAAATCCAGCACTTGCATTTTAATAGAAAATTCTGACATACATGAAGAGCAGTTTGACACAGGTATGGACTAAAAAAAGTTTAAAAAAAATAGTAGATAATATTTCTTGTATTTTCATGGAGGAATTGCACACTGCTTTGGACTGTGTTAAACAGCTATATCAATGAACTCTAAAAAGAATCACCAAAAAAATAGCAAACTAAATTTTAAATCCCTTTGATATTTATCACCCATTTCTAATGTAAAGCTAGATAGATTATCTCCAGGTGTACTTAACAGGAGTGATGACTGTTTTTGTCTCTGCCTTTTTGTCACTACTTTAATCTCAATGCTTCATGAATGACATTCTGATGGAGGTACTTCTGAAAATTCTATTTCAACCCTGAAAATATTAATTCATTGATTTGGCACCTGTTTTAGCACATAAAACATTGTACATTTGCTACAGCAAAGGAAACTATATATACAGTTGTCACCACCGGTCCCCAAGCAAAAATATTTAAATGTACAGATTTAAAACAGAAAAGCTCTATTTTTTTTCATTGTTGTATAAATTACTACAATTAGCAGTAGGTAAACACTGGCCAACTCCATTTGCTTGTTGGCCTGCATGCAGACCAGACATACACAAAGAGAACATGATTTTGGAAGTGTCAGAACAAGTGCAGTGTCATTTTCGGGTGCTTAAAGTCTATTTGTGCACAAGAATATGAATATTCTACAATGGTCTGATGCTATGCTTAAAGTCTATTTGTGCACAAGAATATGAATATTCTACAATGGTCTGATGGTACTCTATAAGTCAACTCAAATGTCTAGTCTGATTCCATTTTTGCTCTGTGTAAAGTAAATTTTTCAAGTGTTTCAATATGATTGCACATATGCAGCATCCAGTTCTCTTGTGTTCCTTTGTCATTTAGAACTGTCTCACAAGGAACTTTATCAAACAGCCTTCTAAACAGTTCAAAGTCTGCCCTCTGGAAGTTCAAGGTGGCAGTTCTGCTGGCCCCCTCCTTACTCCTCCACAGGCATCCTCCAACAGTCACCTCTCCCACAAGGTCTTCTCTGTTCACAAACAGCAGATCCAGTGGGGCACCTTCTCTACTTGGTTCGCTCACCAGTTGTATTAGGAAGTTGTCTTCCATATACTCAACGAACCTCCTAGACTGCTTCCTTTCTGTTATATTATATTTCCAGCAGACATCTGGAAGGTTGAAATCCCCCACAAAAACTACAGCTAGTGATTGGGAGACTTCTCCCAGTTGCTTGTAGAACAGCTTGTCAGTCTCTTCATCCTGGCTGGGCATTTGATAAAAGACTCCCACCCCTACATCTGGCTTAGTATGCATTCTGTCATTTTAACCCACAAGCACTCAACTATCATTACTATTATTGAATTCTATGCAATCAAAACATCCTCTAATATAGAGAGTAACCCCATCATCTCTCTTTCCTAGCCTATGCCGCCTGAAGAGTTTGTAGCCACCCATGGAAGCACTCTAGTTGTGTGAACCATCCCACCATGTTTCCGTAGTGACAATTATATCATAGTTTTCTTGCATTGCAATGGTTTTTAGCTCCCCCTGTTTATTGCCCATGCTGCGTGCATTAGTGTAATTGCACTTCAGTTGGGCTATTGTTTCCATGTTTTCCCTGAGGGGAATAGCCACAGTTCCTAACTGTTTTCTAGCTGTGATTTGCAGCTCATGAATACTCTTTGAATTCTGGCTGCCACCTGGAGTGCTATTCCCCACTTCCACTGAGGTGGTAGACCAAGGGCCCTCATTAGTACTTCATCCCTCAGAACCTGAGATGCCATTCCCATGCTCTATACCATCAAGCCCAGTGTTGTTCCCCTTCCCCTTCCAATCTACTTTAAAGCTTTCTTGATTAGCCCTACCAACTTCTTGGAAAGTGTCCTTCTGCCCTCAGGTACAGGTGTACCCCATCATTTGCCAGCAGGCCTGGTGTGAAGACCAACCCATTGTCAAAGAACCCAAAGTTTTGTTCTTCACACCACATTCAGAGACAGGTATTTAATTCCTGGCTCTTCCTACTCCTTCCCTCACCACTCCCTATGACAGAAAAATACTGCACACTTGAACCCTTTACCATTCGTCTCAAAGCCCTGAAGTTCTTTTTAATCGCCCTAAGTTTTCTAGTTGGTTTTTCAGTATTTCCTACCTGCAAGATGAGCAGTGGAAAATAATCCTTGGACTTAACAAGATTTAGGAGTTTCCTTACCACATCTCCCACAGAGGCCCAGGGAGGCAGCAGACTTCCTTATGCAATGGGTCTGGTCTGCATATTGGGTCTTTGGTTCCTTTCAGGAGGGAGTGCCCAGTGACTACAACCCTCCTTGTCTTTACAGAAGCCGTTTGAATAGATGGTTTCGGGTTTCTTAGCATGGGCAATGCTTCCAGGCTATGAGAATTGTCATTGGTGGGGCTCAATTCCACTTGCAGATCGTTGTATCTATCGTGCAAGGGAACCTGGAGGGCCAAGTTTGAAACAGGGGAGACATGCCAGTTGTGAAGAGTAGGAACCCTTCTCCTCCATCTCCTAAATCACTCTCCTTGGCTGAGCGGAGAGAGGATGGGGAATTCTCTGTCACACAAGGCATGTCTGCTTGTTGAGGCTGAGACAGGGAGCAGAGAGTGTTGCTCCAGAAGTCAATCTCCCTTTCACACTCCCTGATAGCCCTCAGCCTAGTGACCTCCTCCCTGAATTCAGTTACCAAGTGGAGGAGTTCCTCTACCTGAGCACAGCCCCACAGGTGACTTCATCACTGACATCCGACACCAGTGCAGAAGGGGGGCATGTCCTCCAGCTTGGTATCTGGGTGGCTTCATGTACCCTCAGCACACACTACTAATTAAAGTATTTGTCACTCTGCTGACATTTTTCAATAGTTCCAAGGTTATTAGCAATTAATTTGTTTATATCTATAGACTCACAATATTAGATTCTCAGCAGGAAAATTAGTATAGCTCTCCTTAAGTTCTCAATTATTTATTTAGTTCTCAATCGTCTTTTCCTTATTGGCTTGAACGTTAAGATGTTGATCCAGCAATTTAGTATGTAGATTTCAGAAACCCAAAATTTAACAAATCCATTACCTCATTTATCTTCCATGTTTTAATATTTCTATTCATATAAAAAGAATTAAAAATAAGCTACACTATGTCTCCTCAAATCCAAGGGAATTTCTGTTCATGTCTTTGTGTAATATCTCTGCTTTTTCAGAATTCATGGATTCCAGTGTCAATAAATACTTCAATTTAGAAATAAGCTCTCGTGAGTATGAAGATGTTTGAACACTTTAAATTTGAGAAAATAAAAGAAAATAAACAGGGTACACTCCTGACTCAGTTTTATTGGCAAGAAGACTCTGAGTACTACGATGGTTAGAAAAATAGCGAAAAGAAAATGCAGTTGAGCTAGACTAATGGAATTTCATGATCAGCAAATATAATCAAGTCTGCCTTTATTATCAGAAACAGAAGATAACAACATTGTTGGTTAAATGTTTAAATTATAGGTAGTACAGCAACAATAACTACCAGTTGAAGAGTTTTATTATTGTTTCATGCAACTTTAGAAGACAAAATTTATTAATTGAAGTACTTCGCAATGAAAAAGGGGCAATTTAATTCACTTAAATTTTGTCCTTGGAACAAAGCTTCATTTTTCAGCAATCTACCTTTTTTTTTTAGAGTAGTATAATGACATTAGTTCTCATTTGTGATTTTCAAAAATATCATCTTAATGTTTATGAAACTAAATCAGCCAACCTCAACAGCCAAATGAGAAAGTCAGGGACTTTGTATTTGCATCAGTTTTATGACAACTGATGTATAACAAACGCAAAGATAAGCTGTATTATTTATAAAGCCATGTTTAACTTAAGAACTTTCTCACACTGGAAATTGTGCATTTATGCATATTCAGATCCCTTCTTTTCAAAGCATCACAGCTTCTTACTTTTAATGACAGTTATTATGGGGAACAGAACTACTGGAATCAGGCTATATAATATATGAAAAAATGAATAAATCATATTAGTTGTTTTGTAGAAAAGTTTCCATAGATTTCAGAAAAGTAATATTCTTGTTAAAAGCTTTGATAAATTCAACAGCGTCTGCATACTAATATGATTCCAATGACTTTCTTCCTTCAGAACTGTTATGAGATTTAAAATACTGCAGAGAATAACAAGCATGGTCAAAACTACACAAACTCAGTACAATTTAATAATATATATATTGCTTCTAAGAATTAATTTTGTAAACTGAAACATCTTTAACATGAGTCTGAAGAATTAGAAGTTAATCTGATATCAGCAATTATCCATTAAATAATTGTATTTTTAGACATAAACCCACATTATTTGTAAATTATTATTAATCTCATAACACATGGGTAAATAAAATGCTAATTCCTAATATAAAAACCCTTTTTAGGACAAAATGAAAGGCAAGAAATAGATATAACCATACTTAAAATGTGGCCAGACAATATTTGTGCTTCATTTACATCTATAATTATACAATACCTAATTTCCAACTGCAAACTAATGTCTGACAAAACTGTTGTTTTGGTTCCCCTATGGGCAAGCATTCATTTTGCAGCTTACTAACTCTATATCCTGAAATTTTAGCCTAGATGAGGACAGGCTGAGAGAGTTGCGATTGTTCAGCCTGCAGAAAAGAAGGCTCCGAGGAGATCTTACCATGACCTTTCAATATTTAAATGGTGTTTGTAAGAAATACGACTACAAAGTAACAGTTTTAAGTGAAAAGAGGGTAGCTTCAGACTTGATATATCGAATAATTTTTATATAATGAAGGTGGTGAAACACTGAAACACATTACCCAGAAAGACTGTAAATGTCCCATCCCTGTGACATCAAGGGACAGTACCCTGAACAACCCGATCCAGTTGAAGATGTCTCTGCTCACTGCAAGGGGGCTAAACTAGATACTTTTAAAGGTCCCTTCCAACCTGAACTATTCTATGATTTTATGAATCTATAATAAGGTAACCAGGATTTGATAGATGGATATTAAGAAATAGGACGGTGCTCTCTGCTGTTATTTCTAAAAAGTTTCATGGCTGTCTTGTTAACTCAAATGTGTTATGGAAGCATAGGTTTCTTTGAGTTGAAATTTTGCCTCTTTAGATCTTAATTTTTTTTTAAATAGACTATTTTGATCAACATTATATAAATATACACACCTCAAATAAATAAACACAACATATATAGATATTCATCATATATATATATATAAAATGAGAAACTAATAGAACCCACCAAAAAATCATGTATACACACACAGCTCTTAAATCCCTTAAATTTTACCAGCATATTACATATTTGACTTATGAATGCCAGGTGGCTAAGCAAAATTCTTTACTAACTGTATTGCAAATGGATTTATGAACTCTTTTCTGCTTACTCCTAAGTAGTCTAAAGTGCTTTAGTAAAGGATTGAGGACAAATTGCTTAAAAATTGTCCAAAGAATAAAAATTCAATCTCTGCCTCTAAGAGAGGTGGATTTAGAGCTTGAAACTTCTAACCGAGATGTGATGTACATAACGCATTTTCCCACATGATAACATATTTTAGTTGTGCAGATTTACGTCCTTATGAGGCAATTTCATCTACTCAAGCAGGGGAATGAATACATAGCATGATACAGATTTATTCACACTGAAAATTAATATTTAGAGAATATTGAGTGTCAAATAAATAAATAGTGACATTTCCTTCTAATAATTAGGAAAATAATTAGTTATTCAGTAATATCAGCATATATTTTTTTTAGTTGGCAATTGTAAAAATAACATACTATTTTGCACGACCAGGCTTTTCTTTCAGTAGTCTATAATGAAATTGCCAGCTGAACAACAGGAAGAACTTTTCCAATAACAGTGATTTAAACTTTAGCCAGAATGTTATTTTTATAGTTGTGCGATAGCGATGTTGCCTGAGTGTGCAAATTATTAAAAAATGAGGGGTTTTTGAGAGGTTATATTCTACCTAGCAAGGCTAATACATAGTTCATATCCTAAGAAAAGATGAAAATAAAAGCCAAAACTTCACCAAATCATATGACAGACTTCAGACATAGCACATAAAATTTTGACAGGAAGGTCACTGTGTTCTTAACTGCTGATAATCAAATTTAACTGATTTTTTTCAGCAAAGTGATCATCTCCAGTAGAAATAAACCTGCTCTCCTAATCAGCCCAGACTCCTATAGCAATGCAGCAGATATTAGGTTAAAAAAGGAGGTTAAAAAAATCAAATTTTCCACAAAAAATGTTTGTTGGAAAGAAGTTTGTTGGAAAGAAAACCTCTTCCATTTTTGTCATTAGAGACATTCTGTCCTACACCTCTCAATTTCCACTTAATGCAGGCAGTCACAAAACAACACAAAACAGCAGGTTGCCAGTTCTTTCAGCTTTAAAATATTGCATATTTAGGTGTCATGGAGAAGATTCCCTTCTGGAAGGTAGCTAAGAATTTTGGAGAGCTATTAACATGTAACTACATCACCTAGAGTGTCGTATTCTCCAACACTGCTACAAAGAATATCCATGGTATCATATCCATATCATGGGGTGAAGAGGAAATTAAACTGGCTGCCTTTGTAAACTGCACTAATTTAGAATACTTTGTGCCAATCTAAAAGGGCTAAACCAAATATGCAAATTTGCAATTCTGATACTAAAAAAAAAAATAATATCTTCTCTTAGGTGGCAGAGTATTGACATCTTTGGACGTGCAAGTGCAGTTTCTAGAAAAAAAAAGCAAGTGTTTTATTTGGTTCTATTTTCTTATTCACGATCTGACAGTCTGTCAGCCACTACAGAAATTAAAGATCTGGATTTCAAATCCACTGATCTGCAAAAAAATGCAACAGGAATTACACTACAAGAAATCTTGGTAATATGGTATATTATTAAGGTTATCTAATACTTCCAATTACAGTTACCAGTTTCCAAGTATTTCAGATTCTGTCAGACTTACAACCAGACTGAAATCTTTAGGTCTTTCACAGCTATTATTCTCTTTTTCAATTTCTTTTTTTTTTTTAATCTGACAAATGCCCTTAGCAATTAAAATATTTAGACCAGGATTTTGCAAGTTATTGGATAACCAATATGTGTCAAGAATATGCTTTTCATTTTTTTTTTCCTTATCAAACACCACAGTTGGTTGACGTATAAACCTTTGCGAAAAAATTATCAAGATTTTTTTATTAGGTAACTCTGAAAGGTCTGCCTGCATGCTCCACTGAAGTACTGATGTTGCTGAGATTTGTGGGTTAACACCAGACATCAGAACTGAAATGAGGAAATCTATTTTACACCTTATTTCCATCTGCTTTATGTAGGTGATATGATGGCAGAAGATTCAGAACAGAAATACAAGAGTTTGGTCAAAGATGAGAAATATAAATTGGGTACAAAGAACTCCATTGTGACTTGAACTGGACTTCAGTTAAAGAGGTTTAACACAACTGCATCAGAGTAGTCATAAATACTATATACATACTCAATGTCTAAAGAATATATTAAGAATGTCTTTAAGTGAGTTAAAATAGGGAATGGTAAAGAATGTTCTCAGAGAGAATAAATTACAATCTTAAAAAGAACGTGTTCTCTGATTGTTGGGTCATATTTTATTCATAAATATTAATGTTGTGAGGCAAAAACATTTAAGCATGTTGCACAAATGAAGAACAGATATTGCCAGTAGGCAACTTTTATGACACTAAGATACTATCTCAATTTGATTCAATGAGAAGTCAAAGGCTCATCAGTACCAAATCCTGTATCAGTTCTAGGTACCATCCAGTTTCTTTATGGGTTATGAGGTGAGGACTTTTTTCAGAAAACTATTTTCGCAGTAGTATATTCTGGAGCTGCAAAGTCAGTTATTAAGATGTGACAGTCCTTCATATCTGGTTTGCATATCTGGTAATTCAATGGTAAAATTGAGTCCTGGCAGTATGGAACTTTGTTTAAAGGCCAGAAGGACATTTGTAACCATGTAAGACAAAACTGCTTCAGCAGAAACTACCAAATTAACATTGCCTTCGTTTGTTATGATCTTAGAAATTTTGTAAAGATTTGAGAAATGAGTGGAAAAAGCACACGAAAGCACTTGAGAGCTACTAAAGATGGAATACGGTCAGAAACTGCACTGGGAATCGTCTTCTGTAAATTTTGGCATTTAGAAAATTATTCTTGTCTGTCACTATGTATGCCCTCCCAGGAGGAGGCTCCAGTTGCTTCATATCCTGGCACTACATCAAGCAGTCCAGCACCATTCAAACTAACATTCCTGGTGTTACAATTTTATGCACCAGAAATCACAGTTCAGTCCTAACTTTGCCAAATTTGTTCTGGTTTCTTTCCAATTGCCAGTCCCAGTATATGATGAATTCCTGAGAGAGACGTGCTTAACAGTGGCTCGTGAAGTCTGAGTCTAGCTAAAAGTACTGTCTTTGAGACTAAAGCGAAAAAAATTAATGTGGAAATAAGTTTCTAGTAGTCCTGCGAAAGATGGACACATGCAACACTTCTGGATTCATGAGAGAAAAAACAAGAACAGAGACATAGTGGGTTTGTGCTTTCTCTTTTGAGCATGAAGAATCCTACGTATGCAAATGATCCCTTAAGCATCTTTACTCATAATACTCTACATATACCCTATATTCCCACGTACATATGCTAGAAAATTTAAAGGCACTAGCTGGTCACAGAATTAATTTTATGTGACAAATATTCATATAGCAGCAAAAAAAAAGACTGTTGCATATCCAAATAGAAGGTGAAATGGCGTTTTTTTGTTTGTTTTCTTCTGCTTTTTTATGAGCAAATAATAAGCTGAAATTACTTTTATATTACACATATCTCCTACACTTCCATCTAGTATAAAATTGAATTATGAAAGCTTTTTCTTATTTCTACAGGCTAGAAAATTAATCAAGACTTCTTAGTGCTCCAAAAGGCAAAACAATTCCTTGAGGAAACACAGTCAACAATGTAATGAGTTCTGAAATCTAGTATTTTAATGGGTGTTTTCATTTTTGCCTGAGCTGCTCTTTCATGACTACTCTTGTAAGCTTACCAATTTCAAGGTCCATGTTTACTAAATGTAGACAGCTGGCCTTCTGCAGTGAATTAGTAGTTAGCCCTGTGAGTATATACAGAAACTACTTATTAGAGGCAATGAATTTCTACCAAATATATTTTTAAACTATTACTGTTATAACTACCTGAAGGGGTAAAATGGTAACTTACAAAAGTAGTTCAGACTAATCCGACAAATAATTTTTAATTTCTAAAAAAGACTTCATGCCTAAACATAGCTACAGTGTTACAGGGTAACTGCAGAAATCACAAAATGTCAGAAAACAAAGATATAGAATTACTACTTTAAAACAAAAGATTCTTTCATCATTAAAAATTCATAGCAAAACCAAAATCTGTTCCACTTTATTGTTTTTTAGGTTATATATGAGGTGTACATAGGTAACGCTCAAAGTACTTTCACTTATCCTTCTATTGAATATTTGTATTTTACCAAATTTAAAAGTACATGGTTATGCATATTCTAAAATTTGCAAGCCTAGGTCAGAATACTTACATTTTCGTAAATCGAAATAGTTTACTTGTAATAGTTGTATGTTGAAAAAATATAAAGACATCAGTTTTTAAGCAAATGGAAGATTTTTTCTGGTTATCAGTTTCATTCAGGAGCAATTAGTTTCTAAAAGGAAGATATGTCTTTTTTGCAAAGTAATGATCAGTTCAGAATGCAGTACTCTTTAGCAATATAGCGTCTTCCACTTTTATTACAAAAAAAAATCAAAAGGATTTTCTGTAGTTAACAAATGTGAGAAAACACTGAAGATTTAGAGACATAAAATAGTATCTTAACAAACAACTAAGCAAACATTGCCCAGAATTATTATGATTAATGAAGATAAAACGTATATTTAATCTTTTATGCCTCACTAATTAAAATGTTTATAAAATGTCTTGAAATTTTTGGATGCAAAGATACATCGATCGACATGCAAGTAGTCCTGACTATCTTAAGAAAAATATTTTTTGGAAAAAGATCAAGAACAGAATGAGAAAACAATATAATTATTTTCAATAAATAATGACATATGTTCCAGTTCTTTCTTATTCCTAATAATTCCTGATTTTGGTTTGATTTAAGCTATTTTTACAATTATTAAGCACTTGCATTTTGAATAAACACCTATTTGACCACAGTTCACTTTTCATCTTTTTTTTGTTTTAACTAAAAACTCAATAATCTTATAAATTCTCTTAAACTGCAAAAATCCTTTTTCAGAAGGATAGACATATAATAACCTCTTGATTGATGTACATCTATTTATCATTCTCAAGAAGAGCAAAAATGGAGATTCCATTTCATCCCACAATTCTATATTTAGAAATCAGGCATACTTTGGGATGAGGCAGCTTAATCCCATTTAAAAGGTTAGAAGTTGAAATATCAAGAGCTGTCTGAAAATTGATTTATTGGTGAGCTCCTGCCAGTCTGTTTTTGACAATATACACTTTAGAATCAATAGACCCTTTTGATTTCCCATTAGAAAGACATCTGTATTTCTATAGCTGAAGAATGTAATATCAAAGGAAGACTTTGTCTGCTTTATTTCCAAAAATAATGATCAAGACTTTTATTCATCACTCATTTACTCATCAAAAACACAATTAAAATTGAATTATAACACTGAAAATATTTGGAGGAAGTCTATTGTATACACCCGTTTCTATATTTTTATTAAATTATTACAATTAGTTTTTACCATTCTTTTAACTGTTTTTATAACAAATTTTCAATGGAATTTCACAGTATTACTGAAATTAAAAAATTTCATCAGAAATAATGCTTAAAGCTTTGTTCACATGAAAGGGTTCTGAATTGTCCCTGTGTCAAAATTCCCACTCTCATCTTGCAGTTCGCAACACTGAAAATCTCAATCGTGGATATCCGTAAATCAATGCCTGATAAATGACATCAATTATCTACTTAAAATTCCACCTGCATTTCTAAGTTTTAGTAGCCACACTTGCAAAGTAGTATACTGCTCACACTTGCAATTCAGTACTGAATATATTTTATTACATTTGATAAGTTTTCATGAAAGACACCATTTCAATTTGGCAAAAAAAAAATGTTAATAAAGACAGTAAAGATACTTTTTTATCATAAAATCTAGTATTCTTGACTGCTACTGAGTAAAATAGATTTTTACAATATTCAGAGTCTTTCTCTTGCAGTAAAAACACCTGTCCGGCAAGGATGCAAATGGTCCCAACTACATCCTTCTCATCTTTCCTGGAGATTTAGTGAGTACTCATTTATCGTGTCTTTTTTAAAATTATTTTTTAAACAATAATTTTCAAAAATTTCTTTGATAATGGACTCAGAATTCTGTTTTGGATTTCAAACCTTAAAAATCTTGTGGGTTCCTACTGAGTTTTCTGGCTTATTGATTTAGTCTGAGAATTCTCAGGTTTGAATGCAATAGATAACCTTTCTCAAGATAGGTTTGTTCATGCAGATAACAATCTTTCAATTTGGATTTTTTTGGGGATTTTCTTTTACAACTAGTTCCTCAAACAGAATTACTTAGGGTTGCATTTCTCTGTGCTTAACTTCTGCCCCAAAACAAGTTATCCTTTTTGCCAATGTTTTTGAGAAATTAGTTCATAACAAGGTAGAATTACTATATATCCAAAATCGTGGTTTCAGTTTTTTACTTTTTTTTTTCTCCTATTGATTTGCAGGTCAGACTACTTAGCAATGATATCTCTATGTTATTTGGCAAAAGGTACTGGGGATAATCTGTGAGTGACACAGCCTGCAATCCATTCATGCTACACACAGACAGTAAACTAAGTGCACAATAATGCACTGGTAACTGCTAACAGCACCCCTTCTGTTCAGGTTAATTCTCTATTGAAAGATTAGAGATCTATCAGCCAGACAATATGATAAAGTTACCAGAAACAGAAACAATCAGTTGCTGATCTCAGAGTATTTGCAGTGTTGACTTTTGCAGTGGCTATCACTCCATTCCTGCAACACTCCTAACAAACCCCAAACTAACCCTTACAAAAAACACTGAACGGAGACCTGTGCATAAACATGCACAGCACACCCTTTATTTGCTTTCTAGAGTGTCATGATAAGCTTGGTGTAAATTTTTTTCAGTTGCCAAAAGCAGAATAAAAACAGATTAACATGTAGAATAAATAACTGTAAAAATGAAGAACAGGCATTTTTTTCTTATTATTGGTAGGAAAGGAAGGCTTTTCTACCCACCCCAAAAATTAAAAATAAAAAAAAAATTTAAAAAATTACAACAAAATCCTCACCTCTAAACAATAAAAGACTAGAATGTGAATTATCCTTAAAAGGAACAAAAAAAAAAAGCAGTAATTCTGGTCATCTATATATATTCATGTATATAAAAGAAGAGAATTTTTTTACTCTGCATTACTGTAGACTTAACAGCTTAATACACTGATGACCTTTTACTTTCACTTAACATGATTCATGAGCTATAATTTACAATATTGGAAGCAAAGGTCAAGTTTACGTTTGGTATGTACTAGTACCAAGTATTAATGTGACGTTAGGAAGAGATCACAACAAAGTTATTTAAATCTCGGAACATTTATGACACTGTAATTTAAGTTCCTAATAGTTAAAATCAAAGGTGGGATGTAAAAACTACAAAACTGTATAAATCAGTTGACTTTCCATAATATTTACGGAAATTTTAGTTTATTTCTTATACTTTGTTTAAAAGTTGAGGAAAAATAAAGAGAACACAGACAAAGGCTTTGTGATTTATCCACATTTTCATAAATTATTTAACTGTATAAAATTAAAAATGGAAATAACTTGCAGCCTTCAAATTATATGAATAATTTTTTTAATTTTAAGATGTATTATAATCTATTGATTCCTAAACGACCTTAATATATGAAAATACATAACACTGAACTTTGCATTACTAAACTAATACCAGAATTCTTACTTGTGTTAAATAACGACAGAGAAAAATGAAGCAAAATTCTACTAGTTCCATCCAAATCAGTATGTACTTAACCGTACCTCACTGTCTACTATCATGACAATTTAAATGGCTTTAAAAAAAACCCCTTCAGGTACATTATCACTTGTGTTTGTACATTAATAATCTGGCTCATAGAGCTACTTGACCTTTTTCTGCTGGTTTCAGTCACTGGGAGGAATCACAGGTAAAAACCCCACTGCGGGTCAAGAAAATCATAAAATCAAATCCACACAGTTATCTTGCAGATTTAGCAGGAGGACCATAGCAGTTTTGTGTGATATTTATACTAGGGGCAACAAATGGAACTTATTCCAACATGAACAAGGACATTAATGTGCTACTATATGTTGCTCTGTACAGCTGAAATCTTTACTACACCCTCTTTCCATCCACTACATCCAAATCACTTATTACAACCTGTCTTTATCAGTCAAGCTCCTGGACAACACAGCAAAACTGATTGAGGAACTATGGATACATTTCGTTGTTTACTGGAAATGTGAAAGAAATACGGTAACAAATATATGGGTTTATTTTACACTAATTTTCATGATTTAACACTAAATTCTCTGTCAAACTCTTTTTACATACAACAGCTTGTAAATTAAAATCACTCATCTTGAAAATAAATTATTTCTGCTTTGGAAGGAAAACTGGTAGACAGAGACTACTGTACTTCAGCTTGCCTGAAGACCAATGAAATTGATTCAAAACTACTAAGTAAAAGGATTGCACTGTCAGCCTCACTACAAAAACTGTCTGAACTTATTTGCCTCCTAATTAGGACAGGATTGTGACAGAAAGCTTAAAAACTGAATGAAAATATGAATGTTCATTTTCCATACACAATTTCATTAAGTAATGTATCAGTGCATTTAAGATATTATTTAATATTACGTCCACTTTCAGCATTGGTTTTGATCTAAAATTTAAAAGTAAAATTCAAAAAATAAAATGTCATTTTTGGACACATTTTTCTACTCACTTGTACAGCAATAAGGCGAGGCAGAACAAAGTCAAAGTTACCTTCTACCAGTTAGTCCTATTTTAGGTACTAGAGAATTTAATATGAACAGTCTTACTTCTGAGAGATATATGTTTCATAAATAAATAATTTACTTTCAGCTCTTACACGTTATTTTCTGAGGTGGCTTGGTATAGGATCTTCTGCATCTTTGAGATGTTTGAAGACCTAAATTAGAAGGCAATGTAACAAGTAAACCAAAATGGTTTAAGGTTATGATAGTATTTAGTTGAACTGCATGCCTATCTGACACTGAGGAAGACAGTGACTAAGATATCCATGAGAATATCACAGTTTTGTAGGTACTAGCAATCCTGAGCTCTCCATCCAGCCGATCTGTTACTGCAGTACTGTCCCAGTGCAAAGGTAGCATGAGTAGGATTATAAGACAGAAAAAAAACACCTTCTGTGCTGGCAAAGTGAACACCAACAGAAAAAGGAAAAATACTTTAAAGGGCATGACAAAAGACAAATCTTTTGTCGAAATTAAAACTGAACCTTTTGTAGTGGCATGGCAGGAGAAATTTTTCACATTTTTTTATAATATTTCCCTTAAAAATTGAGAAAATAAGAATACTTAAAAATTGGAATTTAAGACACTCAAATTTGTTTTGCATTAATACTGAAAATAGTAGTATATACATCATACAGAAAATTTTCTACTGTTTTCTAATTTAAGAAACCATCCGAAACCTGTCATCTTGGCCCTTCTAGAAAAAGATTAATCTTTTTGACTTTTTTGGATTTGTCAGCAAAAAAACTCCGAAAGCCTTGCCGCCTTGAACACGCAAGGAAAAATCTGAGAAAATCAGATGCATCAGAATTTAGAATTTATTTTTTCATTCATCAAATATTAAAGAAGGTCTGATCTTAAATTATTTATTACTGCAAAGAAGGCTTGGGAGTCAAATTCTATTAACTGTCTAAAAGACATCATATCAATTCCACGTTTAGATAAAATTCCACCTTTATTTAAGATTTCTAAAATATACATTTTTATAACAATCTAAATAAAAAATACCAATATGGATAGATCCAGATTTTTCTTTTTTATTACATTGAGTTTAAGAATGGTTTTAGCAAGGATGAGTTGTAGGAAATTTTATTTCTAAAGTACATTTTTATTTGATCTTTCTCTCAGCCAATTCGTTTGCTTCTAAGAATATTTGAATATTGCGGTTCTACACAATATTCAGAAGTACACAACTTTTTCGCATAAATTTTTCCCACTTTTTCCCTATTACCATACCTGCATTTCAGCTAGAAAACCAGTCCCAAACAACAACAATAAAAAAACCACTTATTACCATTTCCTTTTTTCTTCTGTATATTTAACTATCATTTGAATTTGCTATTCCACAGATGTTCTCACACGTGAAATAACTCTGATTGAAACCTTTTGTTATGCTTTGTTACATCTGAATGGATTTTGATGACAAAGCTGGAATTTGGTTTCTGGAAATAACTGTATGAATATTCTTTACTTCTCATAAATGTTCATGAAACCAATGCTCTGTAATATTTAAAATATTTGTAAATATTGTATTTATTTACTCTATCTCTTTCTCTCTTCCCTTCCTGTCTTTTTCTCTCCTTTTCTTTTTTCTTGTCTCTCTTTTTCTTTCTTTTATTTTCCCTTTCTCTCTTTCTCCTGCACATCCTTTTGCAACATCAAAATCATACCACACACACAAACTCAAAACACAGCAAAACAAAAACCAGCAAATTTTTAATTTTAAACATTAAATGGGATATCACTGCTTCACCAAGCCTGAAGTAAACATGATAATTTCCTAAAATTTGTAATGCATCTACAATACCATATACAACTTTCATATATGTCCATGTATTTTCTTCAAGATGTTTAAAAGAGGTGTTAAAAATATTTTCTATATAAAAAGTGAAACTGTACAAAGATACTAAAAAAAAAATTTGTCATTAATATCCTGAGAGATAGCGTTCTCACTGAAAGCCCTAATTATTTCAGTAGTTAAAGAAAAAAATTGTTATCTATGAATTCTTCTTCAGAAACTAAATGGTACAAGAATTTCATTGACAACACAGCAATATGTATCGTGGTCTTTCATGCATAACAAAGCTGTTGCTTGTTTTATTTAGTTTAAAATTAAAATATTCAGATTGTCAGTTTTGCCTTTTTCCAGACACATCTACTGAAGTTCATGTTAAATCATAAAAATCTAAATCATGATGACTGCTAGATCAGCTTAGATTTGCTACTAATTTATGAAAGCACAATGACTTACCACCAGATGCAATATTTTTCAGTCTATCTTCATTTTCTTATTGCTCGCTCTAAAGCAAAAAATCAGCCTTAATGAATTTTATTTGCATACTAATGAAATTGAGGGTGTAAGCTTTTTCTAATTATCTTTTTGGTGACTAAAAAAATCTAGCTTCTGTTAAGATTTTTACTTTCTCTGCCTTTTTATAATTTTCAGCATTAGATCATGGAAGCCAAACTATTTCTTAAAAAGAAAATATTGCTGAAAACAGACTTTTCTTCTTACTAGGTGAGAAATATTCTTTTTTTTCTTTAACTATTTCCTCAACATCATTAACCACTGATAAGTAGAATTAATTTATATCTTTTGACTTACTTAATGTGACTACTCAAACAGTGATTAAACTAGCGTGTTTTAAACAAACAAATTATAGTGTTGCACTGAATTCACTACCCCTTAAATGTCCTTTATTCTAAAAAAACAGGTGCAATAAGGTGTATTTAATATTCAGTGAAATGGGAGGGTAAAAACCAATGAGAAAGACAAAGAAGCTCCATATACTCATTAGAATATATTAATACATTCAAATTTTCAGTCTGCTTCTGAAAATATGGGAATACATGAGCTGACAGCACAATTTAAAAAAATGGGTTTCTTCCTACTTCAGGGAAAAAGGAAGTTTTAAGCTATATTTTTTTGATACTTGATAGCTTCTACGTTCAATTTTCTTCTATTGTATTCTAATTAAGTGACTCTGTGTGAATATGCAGAAGGCATTCCCAGCCATATCCCTGTCCAGCTCATTCAGCTGCCTAAATATCAAGGACCTGCTGTTGGAATGGTTATGCTTATAGAGCAACTGTTTTCTGATTTTTTTACCTGTAAAGCTGAAAAAGCTTTCAAAAGAAGGCCTGTATTCTTGGGTATAATGATTCACAGTCCCATTACTAATTTTTTTCCAGTAGAACAGGAATGGTGAATAAGAAGACTTTGTTTATGTATAATCAGCATGAAATACTCATCCTGCTGCAGACAAAACCAAGAGATCCTGATCTCAACAATGTTACAACCTTCTGCCTGTCTGCCTCTCTTCCATAGATTGTGGTTGGGAGATAATGTCACGAATCCGTCCGTTTTTGCAGGCGGAGTAAACAGTCTACAGTGTCAAATTTCAGCTGACTACTGATCATGAAAATTAATGGCAAAAAGTCAACAGAGGCACATCTTTCATAGCCCAGACTAAATATTGCTACTTGTGGTTCTTATCAGTAGTCTAGGAGGTGTCATCTGCACGCTGGCCATTTTTTCCCCTTCTTTTGGGATGGTTTATTTCTCTCTATAGAATATGTGCAATCTATCTCTTTTACCAAAAAACCCCAAAACATAACAACAATAACAAAATAAAATAAGATTAAAAAAACCCAAGGGCTCTCTTTTGGACCATGTGCCTACTTTTAAGACATGCAAATCCTTAAATATTTCTGTCCCTGTCTGGCCTTTTCAAGCCTTCTGCAGGCTGGCTTCTTGACTCCTCTCTTATTTGTTTTGGAGGGGCTCCAGGTTTGGTTTGATTTTTTTTTTTTAGACTTTTGTTGCTTTTAGCCTCCTCTGGAAAGGAAAAAAAAAACAAAAACCACAGTCTAGTTTTTCAACAAATCTCTCACACTTCACTGGTAAAGTGTACAGCTATACAGACAGCAGAAAGCTTCTTTCTTCTGTTTATGTGTACAAAGCTTCATTACATGAAATGAACATGCTAAAGAGATAACGGTGAATTTCTAATTAAGCTCAACTCCCAAATTAATTTCAAACTCACACCTTTGTAGGGTATAGTTTTTCTTTGATAAGTATGGCAACTGTTTTCTCTTCTAAACACTCACCTTGCTAAAGAATTTATTTTAATAGCTAAATTTCTTACCATAACTTTGCATAATTGCTTTGATTGCCATGATTATTTACTAGTACACCAATCTTCATGTCATTTATATGTTACACCAAAAATGTTCTGTGTTTACTTGTATATAATAAACAGAAGTATTGAACACAGTTGGCCTTGGAGTTTCCTCTGAACTTCTGCTGAAACACCGTTATGCAGCAATGTTAAACATTTTTTGAGATTAACCAGCTAGAACTTAATCTATTTAATTTGGACTGTATTTATATTGTGTTATTATTTAAAATTAGAAAGTCATACAACATTAGGCCAGAAGTCTATAAAAGTCCACATACACTAAATCACTCAATTTATATATACTAACCTCAAATAATTAAATCAGGATTTTATAAGATCTATTTTTCCATTAAAAATATTTGACTGTAATTCATGGTTGGGTTTTTTACTTAATAGGAATTAAGTAATTAATAAGAATTAAGTTACTTGACTCTTCTATCTACTTAGCCATTATTGTAAGGGGAGCTGATGTCAGAGTAACTATTTCAGCAGTTATCTGGAGTATTCATTGGCAGTGTTTGAGTATTGGATACTTGCAAAGCTTCAGAAAACCAGTGCACCAATAATAATTAAAAGTTTTAAGAACGTTTAACAAGTTATTTCTAGATGCTATCACTTTCCTTAGTGGCTAACAGTCTGAAAAAACTTTTATTATCATCTTATAGTTAACTGCATTGTTCTTTTCCTTTACAGAGAGCTGAAACATAATCACAGTCAACAGTTTTACCATTATGCCTCTGCTGTCACCATTTCTATTATGTCTTCATTTAAACTCCATACAGCAATATTTTTAAACTATAGTGTTGTCTCCTCAATATTTTTAACTTTACCTATTAATATTCTACAGTTAGTAAACATAAAGTTATATGGTCAAAGAACAATTTCCCCCTTCAGTGTAACTTCCCAAATTCCTGATAAATTTTCTCTAGATTTCTACCCTTTCTTTCCTGGCTGAAAGAATGTAGGTTTATATGCAAGTTTATTTTATTTCTTTTTACTTCTATTTATTAATTAAAACAATTTGAATCCTATATGATCTATGTAAAAACACTGTACTTTTGCCTGTGTAAATTTTGTTAGATTTTCTCTAATTTTAGCATTTTAAGAAACAAGTATATTGTTTGATTAGGACCATAATCTTGTCCAAATTGAATGTGAGAAGTTCATAGATGCTCCCAAACACTAACATTGTTGAATGAATGATTTGGTTTTATTCACAGTGGAGAATTATCTATGTTAAAGGCAAACCTATTTACAATTATCTGACAATGTATTTTGAAATGGCAATTATATGTTCACTTCCTCACTGACAATATAGCTATCCAAGCCATAGTCTCTCAATAACAGATCTTTTTTTCATCTAATTTATATATATTTTTCTACATAATTTAACATTCATTTCTTGCATGACTAAACCCATTTGTTTATGACCTTGTATGCATAATGACTTGCTTTGTTCTACCAAAATAAAACTTTCATGAATATACACCTACAAACACAGTCAGGTTTTCCCTGGAAAATTGACAGAAAAGAGTGAAATATAGATTTAGTACAGAAAAGGTATTTCTTGTTTCATAGTGAGTATTGAGTCTCTCATACCACTGAACAAAAATAAAATATAAGTTAAGATGAATTTATTTAAGATCAATTAATTGAAGATTGAAGAAATTTTTCATCTCACCTTATCCTCACAATTCTATAGAATTATGTCTCGATGAACCAAAAGATACCTGAACAACAGTCTCCTAATTATTAAGTTATTAAAGCAAGTATTTGAACATGAAAAATGAATAAGACATTGAAATCTGTACCCTGTTGAGTACTGTGAACGTGAGGTACAAAAAATGAGAAGACAGAGAATTAGCAATATTCTAGATAGGCAACCTTCTGCTTTGAACCTACATGACATGGAGAGATACTAGATGGAATGCTATGAACATGTCTAATGTGTGCATCCACTACAGGGCAACATGAAGGAGAAAAAAAATCTAAAAAATTCATGCTAACATGATAGCACATATAAAGAGCCAATTGGAAAACATTTTAAATGTCTCTTTTGGGGAAGACCAATATATTTTTTGATGAGAACTCATGTTAGTTAAGATTGTAAGACAGCATATTACCTCCAATTAAGGTAAGTCTTCCTGCAATTTATAATTCACAACTTCACTCAAAAAAAGAAGTTCATGCTTATTAAATTTGCACACTAGGATAATGAAATCGATTGGGATACTCCTGCTTCACTACAGAGTTTCTATCTATCAGTACATAGCAAATGTTCCAGTAAGTCACGAAGATACAAGAATGGAAATGCTTTTTGCAGTGCAAAATATTATTAGGATTTAATTTAAACACTTATCAATTATATACACGGACTTAAAATACAATAATTAAATCTACGAGGGGAACTCAATGTATTTGAATGATTCTAAATAACAAACATGGTGCTCATCATCTATATTAATTGTGAATTATTAAGATCAGATTGTGACGTAAGATACAATATTTCATTTAGGTCTCCCAGAACTACAGCTTTGAATCTTTTTTTTCTTGCTTCCTCATGAGTAATGATTAAACAGAAGTCAGTGTCTATAGAAACTCCTTCTTCCATAAGCCTGTACAGCAGCTTCAGCCACTGTGTGCTCATGCTGTCAGACAGCTTACCAAATGGATGGGAAGTTGAGCTTCATAACTTCCTTGAACTTAGATACATGGTGGATCATGGCTGGCTTACAAACAACAGACAACCATGATTTGAAACAGTGACATATGATTGGGGAATCTCTCAACTTATTTCATTTCAACCCAGATTTTAGCTGTTTTTAAAGCTATAATTTTAAGAAAGAGTATTATTTTTAGGTATGTCAAAAAGTGAGACTTTGTTTACTAATAATGCCATATTGCCACATTCTAATAAAATCCTTCCTAAAGATATTTATTCCTCCTTAATACCAGCACTGCAATGTTGAGTCCAAGAACCTTGCTGTTACGATGGGAAAAAAAAAGAAGAAAAATCTCATTGACAGGAATAACTGAGGTTCTGGATACTTTCAGGTGAAGCTGATGATTGAGATATCTTCGTATTACAAAATTAATTTTTATCTTTGTAATATTCAATGTACTTATATGTACTTTTTAACATAACTTTTGAATTTTATTACGTATTACAAATAGGCCACAAAATCAGTGCAAAGTCTAGTGTGATGTATTTTGATAGCTTGGGGTGTTTTTTTTGAAAGATTTTATATAATCTAACATATACTGTCAAAAGTTTCAGAATAGATGTCCTGCACATAGAAAGTATAGTGTGACTGTTGACATTAGGAAAACAAAACGTTCACAGTAATTAAAAGAAATTAATAATTTCTCATTCCTCCAGTATCCTTGACACAAACTATATATATGAGATTCAACAAGGTCAAGTGCTGCCTTTTACACTTCCGTCACAAAATGCTCCAAGCCTGGGGAAATGTGGCTGGAAAGTTGCCTGGCGGAAAAGGACCTGGTGGGCCAGCTGGTTTACAACCAGCTGAACACAAGCCAGCAGTCGTCCAGGTGGCCAAAAAGGCCAACAGTATCCTGCCTTGTATCAAAAATGCCGTGGCCAGCATGAGCAGGGAGAAATCCTGCCCCTGTATTTGGTGCTGGTGAGGCTGCCCCTTGAATACTGCGTTCAGTTTCATGCCTCCCTCCACAGGAAGGACATTGAGGTGGGGAGTGTGTTAACTAGAGCAGAGCAATGAGGCTGGTGAAGCGTCTTGAGAACAAGTCTTATGAGGGAACTGGGATTGTTTAACCTGCAGGAGTGTAAGGGGAGACCTTACTGCTCTCTAGAAATACCAGAAAGGAAGTTGTAGCAAGGTGGGTGCTGGTCTCTTCAACCAAGTAACGTGATAGGACAAAAGCAAATGGCCTCAAGTTACAACAGGGAAGGTTTAGATTAAACAATAATAAAAATTTCTTTACTGAGAATGGTGAAGCATCGGAACAGGCTGCCCAGGGAAGTGACGGAGTCACCATCCCTCGAGGTATTAAAAAAACGCCGTGTACATGGGACTCTGGGACATGGTTTAATAGGCGTGTTGGCATTATAGTTTGATGATCTTAGAGGTCTTTTCCAACCTTAATGATTCTATGAGTCTATGATGCTATACGATTTGAGTTACCACTAAATAGCAGCTAAAATAGGCAATCTCCAGATCTTCTGGCATATACTCATACCTTTTAGCTACAAGTCAAAAAAGAAAAAAAATGCTACTAGAGTTTAATGCATTTAACAAGACAAAGTATCCTTTAATTTACCAAAACCACTGAAATTATGTATTTAACTAACTATACCAAAGAAAATTAGAAGTTATAAAAAGCTTTCAGAAGATTAATATAGAGCTATAACCTAACAGGCAAGTTTCATTCGTTGTAGTAGAAATTTGGACAATATGCCAGTTATGTAGTTTGCGCAGTGTCAGTGAATAAGCATAATAAAATATTAGGCTCAGTAAAGAAATCAAATTACAACTACCAAAACTCTATTTGCCAGGAAAAAGAGAAAACAGTTTTTCAAAAATATTTCATGAACATTTGATCCTGCCTTTCCAAACAGAATCTGCTACTGCCTGTATTGCCTTACAGAATGACGTACAATGACATTTATATGTTTGCATTTCTTCTATTTGTCCTCTGAGAGAAAATAGATTATTTGTGTTATTATCGTTTTGTTAAGAAATAAAATTAATTTAAATTTTGTTTTAGGAGTAGACACAAATATATGCCAAAAATTGTTTACATTTTATGCTGGAAAATCGAAGACGAAGATTTTCATTTCAGTCAGGATGAAACCTTTACAATAAAATTATTAAAAATGTTCGCAGGTGTCTGAATGTATAATTTTACTAGGAAAAATTTAGTGTTCAAGGCAAAGTGAATTATTTGAGAGTTTTACCTTCCCATTCTCCTTAAAACAACAAACATAACTCTCACCAGACCAAATAACCCAGAATATACTATGTATCATTTCAATGTTGCTTACAGGTACAAAAATGCTAAAAAAAATCTTGTAAAAAAAATATTAATCAACACATAAAATGCACTCACCATCTCTTCGATTAAGCCTTGCAAATTCAGGGCTGTGACTGCTAGACAGTTCTGATGAACTGCTGAACGATGACTGAGGCAAAGCAGACACCAACTGATCATCACAATTATCTGCCAGTGAAAAATATCACGTTCAGGTTAATACAATGAACACCACTTACTGGAACTATAACCAAAGAGAACACTAGAAAAATACCTGAAACAATCCTATATCTGTGAGCAGCATATCTCTAACTATTTCCTCTTTTTGTATTATATGAAAACATACCAGTACTGAGGCAGCATTTCCTCCTGCCCCCCCCTTTTTTAATCAATACTTCATGAGACTACAAGGGTTTAATTTATTATGTTCTTCAACTCACTGTACGTTCCCACTTCCAATCTAATTTTTGAGATCATATCAATAAATGTCCCTCAGTTCATTCACTGCCATTTACACAGATAGCAGCCGATGCCTTCTAGTCTTCATTGTAGCATGGACCAACATCCTCAGCACATGCCCTTCACTTTCTTTAGACCAGTTGCCTGCACAGGTCTGCGCAATCATATTTCATGTGCAATTATATTAAACACAGCTATTTCTTTTAAGAAAAAAGAACCCTAATAAAATGAAATAAAAAACCCACTATCATCCCTTTTGAGCATTGTAAGGATGGCCACATGGACAACATTTTGCAAAATGATTATGGCACAGTTATTAGCATGCAAGTTCTAGGATCATACAGAATAAAACCTGAGAGTTTCAGAAAAAGAAAACTTAACTGTAGCTCACAATCAATGGTGCATAAGCAAGCAAATGCTAATCAATACTTTGGATGTTAAATGCCTCTTCAGCTCAATTGTTATACAGGGAATGTGTCCATTCTCCATTTAAATTTGCAAAACATACATTGAGAATCAATAATTGTTCTAGTTTTAGCTGAAAGAAGACTGACTTTAAAACACTAGAAGAAATGTAAGCAAGTCTTTTCCTAGCTATACTGTGCTGACATCTGCTGTTTAGAAAACGAGAGGAAATTATGTAAACTATTAGTCTCTATAAAATACTTCTTTTAGGACAAACACATTGTCTGGATACAACTGATAAGTGACAAGTCACGGGTGACTCATTCTTATTCTAACCCTTCTGTTTGTCTACCAGATTCCCACTATCAAAATAATAAATATTAATTAATACAAAATCTTCAAACTCTTTCCTGATTCAGTGATAATTAACTGTTTCTGCTGAATTATCATGGATATTTTTAATTAGCAGTAAGACTTGTAAGACTGTTAGATGAATGTCTCCAGGGTGTTTGATTACCTTCAAAATTTTTTTTTGTTTAAAGTAAGTTCATCTGGTTCTTCAAGCAAAGCTCTTCCTAAACAGAAAGCCTGATACTGATCATGACAGAGGCTACAGTTAGTAGTTCTCTCAAATCCCACAAGTAATATTCTTCTTTGTAGTGATTGGATATATTAATTGCTCTTGATAAGTCCACACACGCCATACTTCAATAAAATTCAGAGTACCTCACCCACGTGAAAGGAACAAATAGAATTATTCCTTTCTTTTTTATTTCCTGCTCTAGTCTCCTATAACACAAATTGCAAAATATTATAAGTACTCTTTATTGTCTAATCACAAACTCATTTTTCACTTAATTATCTACAGTTTAGATTTATAATGGTGAAAGAGGCTGCACTACTTCGGACAAATTGTCCAACTGCTAAACACAGAAGAAAAAAAAATGGAGGGAAACAAACTTTCATCTTATGAGCAAATGCATTGCCATGGCAAGTCTTAGATAATTGTGTCATTAGCAAAAAGTTTCTTTACAACTCAGAAAATAAAAGGAAATTATTAGTCATCAGCTACTCCAGAAAGAGAAGGATATCATGCTACTGCTTCACACAGAGAGCTACTAACACTGCAGATGCACAAAATATAAATATGGTAATAAAACCAGAATACTGTGACAACCCGATGCAGCGTAAGTGGATATAAACTCCCCCTTTAAGTACTGAAAGGTAGAAATAAAGTCTCTCCAGAGCCTTCTCTTCTCCAGGCTGAACAATCCCAACTCTCTCAGCCTGTCTTCAAGGAAGAGATGTTTCATTTCTGTGATAATTTTTGTAGCTCTCCTTTGGACACTCTCCAACAGGTCCACGTCTTTTTTTTTGCTGAAGACTCCAGATTTGAAAACAGCAGAATATCTCATCACTTCCACGTGCCCCATATTTTCAGCTTTGCTTTTCCAGCTGAAGAGTGGAATGTGTTATGAATTGAATCGCTCAGAATAAGACCATTTGATTAATACTTAAAAACACTAATAGATAAACAGCAACAGATACAGGATTTTTACAACACCCCTAGATCTGTTTAATTCTTAGTTCAGCAGGAAAAAAAAAATGTCCACTGGATGGATGCAACAGCTGCCTTTGTATTATTTGCTTCTGCTGACTATACTTTTCACCTTTATTTTTACTAATCTACAAATTAGAAAGGAATCAATGGCACTGCATTATTCTGCCTTCATGGTCTAAACCACATATTTCTGTGAAGTCACGTTACTTTGAGCACCTACATAGTATTTATCCTATAATAATTTATAACAATTTATGTCAATTTCCATTTATAATAGAATGTTATAGTTAAATATATGCAAGATGTTGTCCAAAGGTCAAGAGTGCAATTTCTTCTCCCTTTATGCAATAACGATTAAGGAGAAATGAGCAATGTATCACAACCATATCTGCTCTGAATAATTATACATGTATTTTACAACAGCTGCAATGATTTTTTCATGGAAATAACTTCATATCAACTTTTTTATTGCTTAGCACATGTTGCTTAAAACATGTTCTTTTTTCAGCTTATAAAGTGCAATTTAACTCAAAATTTAATAAGAATTTCAGAATTAAATCCAATATACTTTGTAAAAGTTGTCAGGAAACAGATGGTCACTATCGACTTGTTTCTTGAATTAAATAAAAGCAAATGAAAGCATAATGTATACAGCATGACAATTCTATATGGAGAACATATCTTCTTCTACAGTGGAAGACTTACTACACAATGAAACACTTTGAAAACAGTATTTTCCTGCATGGTCTTCATTTCTCTTGGGCACCTTTCCTTTGTACAAGAGAACAGATCTCACTGCTGAAGGTGATCTATGGCGTTCTAGGAGTATTTCACATAGCTTCTCCAGGCTAAATAAATACTTCAGTAATTTATAGTAATAGAAGTTTTAAAAGAATTGTTAAAATCTATGCATCATATAGCTTTTATTAGATTTTTGTGACAAATTTTTTTTTAAACAATAGCTAAGGATATGATATAAAATAAGGATTTGTGAAGGAAAGAATATGTATTTAATTATATGATGCCTTTGCATCAAAGAGAACATTCAGCAAACAAAACTAAGCTCCAACCCAGAGTCACTGTACAGCATCTGTACAGTAAGAAGAGGGAGAAACAGTTGTGAAATGTCAGGGTTAGCTAATGCGGTATGCTGACAGTATCTGTAATATTTATTATTTAAAAACAATGTCTGAAATGAGCAGTATCCGGCAGGACAGAAAGGTATTACTCTGGAATAAGAGATGAAAAACTGAAATACAACTGATAAAAAAAAAGGGAAGAATATGCAAAAGGGGGAGGATATATCAACAAAAATATGTTACTGGTTTCATCATCAAGTGAAAAAAACATTATTCAAATTATATAAGGTATGATCTTCCATACACCGTAATTCCAGTGCAGATTTAATCAAATTTATATACAAACTGAGGCATTTTATAGGAATAAAACTGTAAGTTTTGCATGTACAAAGAATGCCTATCATCTATCTTCTAGCTTCAAATACTATCTCATTATGCAAATCAGAGTAAGTCAGGAAATTATTCATACAGTGGTATCATAATTTATATAGATCATGCTACACGATCTACAACAGATGGAGTAGTTCAAATAGGATATCAGGTAGCAAAGAAGTTATCACAGTCATGTTTATAACATTATGGTTGATCAAATAAATTTTGTGTCTTTGACCAAAGCAGTAGCTTGCTAAAATAAAAGCAAAAATAGTAATAAAAATAGTAGACTATTTTTATTGTGAAAACTTAAGAGTTATTTCTTCAAGGTACCTAAGTGTATATTTTCAGGTAGTGAAAAAAACACAATGATATTCACAAGCACAATCTTTTTTCTTTTGCAACATCAAGAATATATGTCACTGATTTGAACTTGAATGTAAAAGTCAGGTTGATGTTTGTCATCTGAATTTTCAGCTTGGTCCATAATATAGATTCAAAGATTTCTATACATTTCAATTTGAGTGCAAATTTTCCTCGAATGAGCAAAAGTCAGAGCCCAGTGCCTAGTTACTACAAGTAGACAAAGCAATAAAGATTCTGTCTATAATTATCTAAAATGTACATGTATTACACTGATATACCCACTTTATTCAAGATATATCTTAATTAAAACTAAAACAACCCAAACAAGAGCATATACAAGTTAATATATTAAAATTACACTTACTTAACTTTTCAGTGAAATTCAATCCTGATACTATACTGTTGTAAGTAATTATTTCTTTAAATTTTACTTTTATCCAAACCTTCTCAACAAACAAAAACAACTAATGTCTTAATAAACTATTGAACTTCTCATAAAGCAAGACATAGCTAGCAGAGAAGAAAAAAAATTATAATATCTGACTTCCCTAAAAAACTACTAAGTTCTTCAGTTTTATCACGTACTTGGGGAAAACACTGAGTCCCTAATGAGCACGGTAATAAGTATTTTAACAAAAAAACAGTTGTTCCAGTAAGTCAGATGAAAACAAAACAACAACAACAAAAAAAAAATCAAAGAAGGTTTATCAATCTTTCCTCAATTACAGAAAACTAAATACCTAATCCTTAGACAAACAGACCAGCAAGGGACAATTGGAAATACAGTTTTAGTGAAATAGAATAGAAATAATAACCATGGGAGCCTGTAAGAACATTATTAATGTTGATCTTTCCCAGGCAGGTGAAGCTGCAATGCTCAGGAAAGATCAACTTTGGTGCCATTAATACCTTCATATATGAATAAAAGCTTACCTGTCATCAAAAAACTCATAAAAAGGAGCGAGGCTTTTAAAAATAAGACATGCCATATTTTATCAACTGGACTACTACTTTCTAAAACCTCAAAAAAGTATGCCATAAGAACTATCCTCCAATATTTATTAAATTGATGATTCACTCACATGGACTTCAAAGTGTTTCTTTTCCTTTTACTGTGAAGACCAAATATCCTCAAAACCATCTACCATTTCCAAGGAAAGATATCTAGTTCTCACTGTGAGTGATCACATATCTCACTTTACTTAACAGAACCTTTAAATATGTTAATTGTGATAATTTAGACTTTGGCCCATGTGCAGGGTTGTAATTAGTTTCAAAAGATTCATTGAATTTAATGAGACTCGTGCCATAGATAAAAAGAGATGTGCCCTTCTCCTCCTTTTGCTGAGCGGCATTGACCATAATACTGATCCCAATTATGGTGAACTCTTCATCAGTAAGGATAAGAATAATGAGGCAAAGTCAAGTTGACAGACAATACAGACAATTAAAGAAGATTAGTTTCACACCTTCTAACTATACAGTATGCAATGTCACATAATATAAAGCCTATGGTTTCTGCTGCTATATTCTTCCCCTTGAATTTGTTTCCTGACTGGGCACAAGTTTTTTTTTTTTTCAGAGATCCTACACATTTCTTCATATTTGATCTACTGCTGCCTGTTTGTAGCTAAGAGTTTAAAAACAACTAACTAGAAATGTTGCACTGTTTCACGTCCACCTCTATGAGCTCTTCAAAGCAGTTCTTAACCACTAGTATTTCTCTTTTCCACTTTTCAGTTCATTTTGAGGAATATTTTAGGCATTTTAGCTATTTTTAGCCATATTCCATTTGAACTACATATAGAAGCTCCCAGTGCTTTCCTCTGCCAAGGTTTTCTAGCCATTTTCAGCTGCTTACTACTTTTTAAGATGTTCACTGTTCATGTTGAAACTTTACTGGTGATTGGCCCAGGTTGATGTGTTTGCCTGTTTTTGCTTGAATGTCAGTTTTCATCAATACGTTTCAGCTGTTTCTTGGAGTGGGGTGAAGGGAGAAGGAGGGGAGCTGATTGCTCAAGACAAAAGAAGAAAAGTCTTCAGGCTGTTGTAACAGTTTCTTTCTGAATGAAAAGAATTATTTACCAAGGAGAGAACTCTCTTGGCAAGGCTGAGTCTTTTCTTGACTTTGAAACAAAATCTTCCATTTTTCTGATAAAATTGTTAGCTTTTGCAGACTGTAACTCACACAAATGCAGCACAGAATTATGACACTTAGGAGCCAGTTGTATATAATATGCTATTCAGATCAGGCACATGATGTTTACTTTAACAAAAAGATGTAATATTTCCTTCCTTCCTTTCAAGGAGACATCTCCATCTCCCAGTAGCAGTCATTTCATGCCAATGAGGGATTAAATGAGTATAAAAAGCCAAATATCCTCTGTGTTCGCTGACCATCTTGTTGTACAGGGGCAAAAAGTCTTTTCTGTGACTAAACATGAAGAGCTTAAAAGCCAGACCTGAAGGGAGAAGATCAGAACTTAACGATAAAGGACTGGAAGAGATATAAAAACCTGTTTCCAAACACAGACGTTTACAAAATTTGCACATTGCAATAAACCTTCTACAGCTGACATGTTTTATTATAGTGGGAACTAGGTTTTTATTTATCTTTACTTTCTATTTTTATCTGACTTTATGAACCACTTTTTTTCCATACTTTAGGAGAAAAATGATCAGAAAATCACAGGGATATATTCTCCTTAGTTTTAAAATATTAAAATTAAGAACTCCCATATTCTCAATACCCAGAAATCAAGCTAAGAGTCAACAACTCTTGACTTAGTTGGCCTTGAAGACACAGTGACAGTAACTGAGTTACTATCGATTCAACTGAATTACTATCAAGTCGAGACTTTATTCCTGAGTCTCTTGATCTTTGCTAGAAGCCTTTAGTCTATGATCCAAGGCAAATGAACTCCTAATTTGTACTGCCCTCTGAAACAAAAAAGTTCTTAAGTTCCATGATTATTGGATGAAGTTTGTATTGTTTTATAGATTCCAATTACATTTTATGTGTGTGAATTCAAAAGGTGAGAAAGAGTATGTGATTCAATAAAACTTTAGAGTAGGACAAACTGGAACTCAGAGTTGACACAAGAAATGGGTCATTTTCTGTTACGTTCCTCTTATTCACTTTAAAGACATATGGCAAAATTTATTAATTAATCTAACATGCTTCAATAACGCCTTCAGATCAGCCTGTTCAAGGTGTACCCTATAGAAAATCAAGAAAGTAGTAGTATATCTTCTACTACATAGGTAAATGTCTTGTTTATTTTGTCTTATTTCTTATTAAACAACAATCAAAACTGGCAGGATTAAGTAGGACACCTTCTAAAACATCAGCAAAATCTGAAATCTGTGGGATTTCTGGACCCTTGCTTAGCTCTATAAAATCAAACTAACATTGTTTACTTAGTATTTCTGCTGTTAAAAGATCTTTCATTGTGTTTTTATTGCCATTGCATTTTGGTGGGTATCTTAACAACAGAATAAACGTTGAAAAAATTTTTAATCTTAAGAAGTAGTAATGTATTAAATGTTAATAAGAATGATTCTATGAGTAAAAAATGTAATTCAGCAGGTATAGTGTGCACTTTCTGTGAAAAGAAGTGAAAGACTAATTCAATTGTAATCTGAAATTATCTTAAGCACATGTGTTTGTGAAACAGCAAGATCTTTACAGAGAGCAAAGCAGAATTTATATATAATAAGGGAACAAAAAGAAATTACTTACAGTTTAGAATTGAAATATTTCATACTGGTCAAGGACATAACTTTTGTTATCATCATTAATTCTTTCCTGTGTAGGTGCACAATATCTGAAAACTAATTTTGTAACAGCATCAGATGTTCTTCCTCATGAAATATTACACTTTCTCATTGGATTATTAAATTTTCACTGTCTTGCTCTGGCACATATTCTTTTAAAAATATTTACAATATATCATAATACATTAAATCTTCTTCAGCTGGGATAACATAAACAGTGTTTAGTAAAATTTTTCTTGGGATGAATAAAAATATCTTTATCAAAAGTCAGAGTATTTCAAATGCTTTATTACCAGAAGAATGTAGAAATTGTTTTTCTTTCTCCTAAACTACCAGATGCAGAGAGAATTCACACAGAAGGGGTAAGGGATTGTTTGTCTGTTTGTCCCAATGATAATTTTAACTTTAATTTTATTAAACCAAATTTTGCTGAAAGCTAGATGTTTTCCTTTGGATTACCTTCCATCCAAGAAACGAAATTCCCATACTTAAAGTTAGAAAATTAAAGAATGCTTCCTTTGTATTTAAGGCAAATTTATATGGAATGTTTTCAGAGAGAAAAATATAATTCAGTGCCTAAAAAATAAAGTAAATTTAAAACACCACATTAAATCCAAGCAATTAAATCCCATCAAATGCCACTGAAAAGACCACATTTATAACCACATTACACAGAGCAATCTTAAACAAACCACAAATAAAACATTATTCATGATTGGAAAGATACTACCCACCCTAACAAAAAACTAAATACATAGATAAACTCACAACTGTTTGAGAAAAAATGATTTTTTTCTTCACTGAGCCTTTTTCAGAAGGGTATTACATTTGCAAGATTCATCTTATAATTGTAAACTTCATGAATTGTCTTAGTCTGGATGTTTGTCACTTTACAGAGTCTCTCTAAGGAGACATTCGCGAATGGATAGCATCTGAGCCCACAAGATTCCACCCACAGACAAAACACTGCAACATTGAATCCCTTCTACTTCACTTTCTGCTTCAGTCTGACAGTTATGCTCCGTCACTGATTCCCAGACAATCTTCTAGGGCAACAAACATGACATTATACACAATAACGTTATCTATTTAGCAAAACTAAACCACAAGCCACCACTCAACAGATATGTTATTAATGCTCTTTCTTATCTGTAGATCCAATTATATGTGAAGATACAGGATAAAACTGTACTTGCTGTTAAACAGGATCAGGGGAAGGTGAGGGAATGGTGTTTAATGGAAAATGATCACAGGTAAGAATATCTAAGCTGTAAGTATCTTATAAGATACTTTACTGCTTTTATCAATATTTACTTTTGTATTACTATCAACATAGCAGCATAGTAAAATACTTCCTTGCAAGAGAAGAGGAAGAGTTCACATGTGGGTTCCTGTACACAGCCCTTGAAACGTTGTTATCAATTAAGAGATCGGTGCAGGTGTGTCATTCTGCCTTACACTGGATTTGAGATAACCATTGTCAGTCATTGCAACTCAGTTAAAGTAAGATAATTTTTAAAGCATCTCTAACAAAGTAACTTGCAGTTGTTTGCCAAGGCTTTAACAACTCTTGTTCTCTTGTTATCTTTTCAATTACAAAGCATGTGCCTTCCATCACCAAAGCAGAGGCTTCAAAGTAAGGGACATCAAAACCCTTCTGGCACTTGTCTCAGGGATATAATTAAGAGCAATTCATTTGGACGTAAGGTAAAATCCAAGAGGAAAGTTCCAATACTAGGCACAGCACTAGTGACTTCCAACGATGCTCTAGTTAAAGACAGTCTGTGGCCCATGACCATCACCTGCAAACGCACATGGCTAGCTCTGCTTCTCTTGAAAGTGTCTGTCACAAGCAATTAAACTCAAGAAATCTGAGAATGCTGAGGGCAGTACAGGTAAATCCTTGGTATGGTACTATAGGAAAAGAGGAAAAAAAGTACACACACTTATTAATTTCAGGATTGAAAATATCAATACCAAATTGGATTCCACTTACAGACTATAAAAGTTGTCTCAGAAACAGAACAGAAGGCACATAATTCAAATATACACACACAGAGTTTAATTTTATTTTACAATGCTGTAAACTTTATTTTTTCTTTATAATTTTATAAATTTAAATATAATTACTGTGAGGGAAAAATATCTTTTATCAGATATAAGATTTCAAAGAGAAGTACTTAAGTTTAGCTTCAGTTGTAAGCCTGCGGATCTTGTTATCTTGTCACCCTACAAAGGAAAAATCTCCTGTCTTTGCTGTCATTTATACTACTTCAACTGCAAGTTTGTGCAGATGGTGATCAAGACAACTCTCCATTCTCTAGTACGACAAATTCCTTGAGTCTTATTCTGTGAACCTTATTTTGTAGTCCCTGCATTACTTTGCAGGCATACTTTGAAGGGAAGCTACCAGCACAGAAATCAGTAGGAGAGGTCAGTGTTGTGTGTTCAAAGCAAACCGATTCTTGACTTCCATTAATTATTTCCTTTTTTCAATTATTTTCATGTACTGCATCCGTTAAACCTTCAATCACGTCATTAAACACATCCCATTTTCAAGTTTTACATAATGAACTCTTAAGCAGTTCTAAGGTCAGTACTTCTTGGAATACTTTCCCATTTAATGGATATAACCTGATTTAGAAGATCCCAATAGTACACCCATACTACCCAACACTCACTCATTGCAATAAGAACCATGGTGGTTTGTATTGTCAATGTGTAAATAGAAAACTCAGATCATCCTTCAACAACTAGCTAGATCTCTATTATTATTGTTATTGTTGTTGTTATTATTATTATTAATAATGATAATTATTAAAACCATCTGTAATTATTATGACATTTTTAGCCTAGGATATGTCATTGACAAAATAGGACTGGATGAAGTACCTGTCTCTGAAGCACCATCCTATCTCAGAGGCACCCTTCTAATCAAAGCTCTATTTATTCATATCACATTATTTACAGCTGAATATTTTGAGACTGGCATTGATCCAGTTTTTAGTTTAAGATGTCCTACATTAATGACATAAAATGCAATTCTTTTTATCAGTCCTATACAGCGATACATGACATAATTGAGTTATGCAAGTATGTAATATTAGAAAAGCTTTTATGATAGATTTCTAACCAACACATTATTTCTTCCTTCAGATTACTACTGAAATTTTTAAGTTCAATTGATTTGAGTACTAAAGCCCATTCTGAAGTCTTGTACTAGACTCAATTTACTATTACTCTGGTATGTCTTTATGTATCATATCCAAATATTTATGAAGGTATGTTTCTGACATTAAACACTACCACTATCACTTCATTAAAGTTCAATTATTCCTTTTTACTGACAAGTCTGTTAACCACAGTTTACAAATGCTAACAACGAATAAACTGATATTATGACCTTTTAGAATGTATGGATGTGCATGGAATGGAAATAGAAATACTTTTTCTTATTGAATAATCAAAGTCTAATGAGATCTGATACCACCATGCATAGTAAATATACCGGTACAACTAAAAAAAAAAAATTAAAAAAATTATGCATAAGTACTTAGAGAAGAAATGCTACATGGTCCTTACAAATTCTGAAGTTTAGGCTTGCTTACCACATTGCATATCACCGCGTGCCACAGGCCCATCTCAATGATTATGGTTTTGGAACATATTTCTCTTTCCTTTTTTGGTGCCATTTTTCCACCTGCCCCTTCAGTTGAAGTGAAGACACACGTTATTCCCTTTCGCATGCTTTGGTAGGAGTATTTTGGAAGCTAACATACTTGATAGCATGTTCCAAACTACAAACATAGCAAAATAATGTCTTCTTCTTATCCAAGTACTTTAAATCACATCAAATTCACTTCCAATTAAAGCAGAAGGGAAATATAAGTTTGTAAAATTTCTCTTTGAAAAAGTGAAAACCCACAAAGTCAGATAACTAACATTAATGGGGAAGTTTTCAATTTATCCCTTACTTTTTCATTCAACTACCTCGCTGTTAAATTCTTATAAAGTATAGTTACTCTTTCAGACTTTACACATAGTTTCAAGGCTTGCCTGTTTGGGACTGTTCGTCACTGAAAATAGCAGCTGGAGAGAGCTTCTCTGTCAATGCCTGTGGCATTCCTCTTCAAATGCTTCATCATCTTGTATACACAAACTCATCTTCAAAGTCTCCCAGGGATCCAGAAAGACTTAATTTTTTCTCCCACACTGCCTTCTATTCCTTTCTTAAGTTGACTACTATTCATAACTAAAAAAATCCTTGTTCCTTGAATATTCAGATGTTCCTTGAATATTCAGATGCCTCTCTGCTATGCTGGCTGCCATCTCTGCTTTATTAGCTAGCAAAAACTTCCTTGCTCCAAAGAGAACTCCCTCCGATCCCTTGGCAACCAACTGGAGTGTCATACTACAAATGTCTTATGCAGTGGATGTGTTATTTAGTGTTTATCGGTCACTAGGGATCATAAAAACATCGAACTGGCATTATCAACTTAATCCCTTTGGGCTATGAGTGAATTTGATGTGACCTATACTATGTTACATCCTAAGCACATTGTAAAATATCCTGCAGATTTTGTCTATCTAGTACACACAGATGACTGAGAGTTCTCTGATAAGTTTTAATATCTGCATCCCACTTGACTAAGTGATATCTTTTACATGTTTTCCAAGGCAAAATATTCTATAACAATATGACTAATGATAAAATATTGTGGTGAATTCCACAAATAAAAAGGTTCATAATACAGGTTTTGTGAGGACAAAACCTAGCAATTTCAGCTGTACACAGAGATGCAGCATGGATATATCTGCTTTTATAGACAAGTTTGTCCATGTACCACTGAATTCCACACCAAAGGCTTAAGTGCTGTATAGCAGTCTAAACAGAAACAAATTTCTCTAGGAGTTATTCATGAGAAAATTCTCTTAAATTAAAATACATTTTTCACACGTACCTGAATAATTTGGTACTCCCTAAAATAAAATAAAGCAATATTTTGTGTGAAGTCCAATAGACATTGATAAAATTCAAGAAGAGTAAAGTGTAGAAGGCATAGGAATATTACCAGCTGCCAAATTCCCACTCCTGGTTCAAAGCACAAGTGTGTTCCAGGAAGAAGGACAAAGGAAGGCATGTTCTGTTCCATTACACACTAAACAGTGAAAGTTTCACTGCATGCTGTATTTCCTTGGAATATTTCTCTGACGCCTCTGTGCCCCATAATTTTGTTAAACTGAAATTCAGCACAGCAGTAGCTGAATAACCAGATGGTTCTCCTGCTCTACCTCCTCTTTCTCCTTATCACCACCTTCATCATGATAAACTTCATCTTCATCTGAATGAAACATGGAATAAAATTATTTGTACGATATTCATATAAATCCTTACATAGCAATTATAACACAAAAACCTCTTATAAAAACGGTGGCATTATTTTCCAGAATAAAACACAGCAAAAAGAACTAGGTCATACATGGAAGTAAAACAGTGGACCATTGCCTATTTCGAGTTATGACATCTTAGAACTAAGGATTCTACAGTGATTTGGATAATAATTTTCTTATAATAATGACTCCCATTTTTTTTTGCTCAAGCTCAGCCGAAGCTGCCTGTGTGTCCGGCACCTTATTCAAACTGTAGCCTAAGAAGAATAGCAGCACCATGCTTTGCCAAGTAAGTCCAGCCCAGAGAAAATTCTTTATGCACATAGTGAGTTCCATTGAATAAGGAAGCTCTCCAGTAGAAGTCCAAAACACAGAAGTGCAACCTCTGACAAAAAAAAAAAAAAGATACCTCATAGCTCAGGAAACAAGACTGAGCGGAAGGGGAGAGATAACGAGATGGTTACAGATCATGTGCTAACTTCTTACATAAAATATAGCTCAATTCAATTGCTTCGCAAGTGGGCATGTGTTCAAATACAGATATTTTCTTACTCTCAGTTGGAAAATGTCAGTGTGCACCAATCCACAATGCTTTCTGAAGCAATTTTTTAGCTACTAACTACAACACTGTGCTTAAGCACCTATCCTGTTCACCAGATCTCTCTCTTCCCAAAGAGCAAGTCAGTGTTCAAAGGAACCCATTTTATGTCAGTAGAAGACGTGAAAGCAAAAACGATGATCTGCAGAATTACTTTGGCCATTGGCAGCATCACATGCAGCTGTGTGTCAAGTCAAAAGGGAACTCTTTTGAAGGTGATTGTTGTTGATTTTCTTAATTTGTTAAACAAAAAGTTACAGGTACAAACTCATTTTTTTTGTGTGTGTCAGACCTTGAATTCCTTGCACGAGTGCACATAGATTTAAATGGTGAAGTATCTTAAAATAATGTTATACAAATTTGTTCTGTGATGTGTAGGTATACACTGAATTTAGTAGTTATTTTACAAGGATAATATAAAATATGACATAGAGTGAAAGGAAATTAGAAAAAGATCATTGTTATAAATGGTTAATTTAATTTAATTTTTTAAGTTACTTGTAGAAACTAGGGAAATAGTTTCCTCTTCCTATCTTTTCTTTTTTTTCCCAATAACCACTTTTAATATTAAACTATAAAGCAAACTTTTCAGAGATTTTTTTATAGTTTATTCCCAATCACCATTATTAAAGTGAATTAAAGCATTTTAACTGATGGAATTTTTTCTTTGAGATAATAATAATGCACAAAACATGCTAAACACGCTTTTTTTTTTAAAAATACATTGTTTACTTACATAGCACAGAGATGTAATGTTGAATAGAATCAGATTTCAGGGTTTTGTATTGAAAACTATTACTCATATTTTTTTGACATGACTTGAAGAAAGCAGTCTTTGTCTCAGGAAGGGATGAGCATAGGATTCTAAATATGATAAAATCTTTATTGTTCAAATTCAAATAGAAGTCTCGCAAAAATAATTTTGCTGTCCAAAATCATGTAGGTTTCCCTTTAACATTTATACCAAGCATGCAAGGCTAGAACTGACATGATTTAGGATCCTGTATAACAGCTCAAAGTCACAGAGGTTCCCTAAGGAGGATGAATCTTCAGGTCATCAAATCATCAGCCTCCTGAATGTTTTCATTTATGAAAACAAGAGCAGTTAGCTGGTCTAAAGTATTACAGGTTTTCTTGTTTTCCCCCACTTGAGATGATAAATGAAAGAAAAAAAAATCATTATTGACTGCATTGACTTCTGTTATAAGTAAATCAACTGATTTACTTTGTATCAATCATTACCTGGCCTTCTGTAGCCACATCTCTGAATGTATTTTCCATATGAAAGTGTCCTGCAGTCACTATTGCTAGTTTATTCCCAAAATGAATATATATATTTTTTATTGTTAAGCACTCAACATCACAGCTAAAATAAAGCACTTGGAAAATACTTTCATTTCAGAAAATTAAGGTGAGATCTTGTAGTGCTTAAAGTTAACAAGCATTCATAGGTGTTTACACTAAAATACAATACTGACGAATTTTGGATACATTAAGAACAACTATATGAGGGAAGACTGACTTTATAGATTGGTTAGTAATTTTTATTCCTTAAGATTATACTTCATAACCAACTGTCTGATCAATAGAGGTCTTCCAAAGCATATAAGCACTCATTCAAAATGTAATATGTGCTGGTAAAATCCCTGTGAATGTTCAACATTACTTCTCTAAATAATTATAGCTGTTTCTTGGCTAAATAGTATGCTTGGTTTATCCTAGTACGTCTAACTAAATATGGGACATATCACAATTGCTTATGATTTATACATGATGCAGTTTACCAGAAAGTAGGTGGGTATAAGAAGTCTCATATATTTATATATATTGACCATACAAATATCTAGTAGAAAAAAAAAGTGATGGAGATACTCAGCTAGTTACAAACCCCACTGTCACTTTTAGCTATTGATTTCAGTCTAAATTCTTCTGAAAATGCGTACCTTTTTTTGTTTGTTGGGTTTTGTTTGCTTGGTTTCATATTTCTTTAAGAACACTGCAAATAATTTCCCCTTCTCAGAAAGTTCAAGGTGTAAATTCTTTTGTTGTAAAAAGCTTCTATGGTTTCTCAAAGGGAAAAAAAAAAACACCCTGATTTTAAGGATTTCACGATTTTCATAAAAGAACCCCAAAATTGTTGTTAGTACATGGTTTATATTCCTATGACTTCCTATGTTGCATTACCCTTTAATATAGATTTGAGGTCTCTTTATTTTCTTAGTATGGAAAAAAGTTGCATTCAAAATACATAATGCTGGCCATTCTAAAAGGTTACATAGACTGTAAGATGTCAGACATTGCAATAAAGAACGGTTATAAATCTTCACATAAAACTACCCAAAGCTGAAGCACTACAGAAAAAAAAAAAAAAGAAAAAGTGTAAGATTGGCAGTGGTAAGAAGAAAATGAAAGCAAACTTTTAACGTTTTTTAAATGAACTGAAATAAATCATTTCATATTTCAATTAATTAGATCCACATTTATGTGGGGTTGTTCCATTAGTTAACTGCCATGAGGAAAAGACAGAAGTTTTGGGTTATTTATTGTTTTTACTTGAAATCTGACTTGAAGTCAAGTCATGCCATACTGCCACTCCAAAAATTCTAGTATGCTTGGAAGCATTCTCGGTTTGGATACAGTTTGCCTTCCAAGAAATCATGCATCAGCAGCCAAGATGACCACCACATGAAGGAATGATTTACACTATATATTAGAAAGCAGAAAACAGTTTACAAATGTTACACTTACAATAATAAATTAAATGTGCTTGTGATACGCTCAATACAGAGGCCATTCAGCAACATTCAGCAACAAAACACTTCTGGTCAAATTGCTAAGCTCCCAGCAACGCAAACAGCATGATCATAGCCAAAGTTGTGCTAAATGTGCTAATTCATGTAGTGTACTTGGGAATGAATGGTGGAGGAAAAAGAGACCGAAAAATTTTGTTATGACCATCCTGACAATTTTAACAATGTAGATAATCAAGTCCTACTGCCAAAATAGTCCCCAACTGGCATTTAAGTATAGCAACAGCATGTAATTTTTACTTCTAGTACCTGTACTTCTTCTTGAGCTTCAATTAGCTCACATAGTTAGCACAACTATTTCTATTATTTCTTAATTTTCTTAACTTCATAATTTTGCCCTGTATCAGATTAGAACCCTCATATTTCTAATTTTTGTATGGATATCTTCAAGAGTATGAAGAAGCTCTACTTGACATCATACTTGGTTTGTTTTTATTTATTATATATGAAATTTAGAACTTTTACATAAATACATATTTATTAATTGCAAAATTTAAATAATTTTATAGATATGTTTATACAGCCTATATTTCTTAACTATTTTGTCAATAAAACAGCTGACTGCAAAAATTTTCATGGAAATGTGGAGATAAACTACAAATGAATTCTGATTCTTGCACTCCAGGTCCTATCTACTTAATGTAGGAATAATTAAAACGTAGGAAATTATATTCTCTCAAAAAAAAGTGGTTGTACAATAGTTATTTCCATTTATATGAAAAACTACAGAAAGTAAACAATATAAAATTAATGAATAATATATAAAAAATACAAGTCATGCTTCCATAAAGCAACAGAGATTCAAAAGAAAATATATTTTCAATGAATATAAAGAAATCTTCTTGGCACATTAGTCTTTTATGTGATGTTTAATAAAATTAATAAATGAAAATGATACAATATGACGACAACATTTGGTAATTCTTGTGTGACAAGTATTATCTAAATCCTCTTTGACTGAACTGTATTGTTCCCCACACATGTCAAGGATTTATTACATTAACAAAATGAATGAAGAAAGAAATAGGAATTTTTTCTCTCCAGACAACTGACCTTTTTCTTATCTTAACTCTGGGTGAAAGGCATATATAATATGCAAAGATTCGTAATTTGCACTTCTTGTAAAACAAGAATCTAGGCTATTTAATTTCTAGCTACTTCAAAATAAAAACAACTAAAAAAAATTTTCTGGGAACAGTAGCTTACACATGCACATTTTTTTTCTGTCAGATTTTAATTTTTAAGCTACTTTTCTGGGTTGCTTAGTTAGAATGAAGAATGCAGTGCACTACAAGATATACACTTTAGCTAAAAAACAAGGCTCTAACATAGCCAAGAGTACCAAATGACATTACAAAACCTTAGAATGATAAAAATTACCATTGAGTCATGTGATTATAATTTCTGTGTCCAGCAACAAACTGGAATTTGATTCAAGGTGCATTGATATAAAACTAGTATTTAATTTAAAAAATACAAATGGATTTTTTTTCAATTAAAAAAACGTTTTAGAAAGGTGAAAAAGTAATATTTCCAATCAGATCCAAGAATGATCTATCTAAAGAGAAGTCGTATTTAGCTCACTGTCATTAGTTTATGCTTAAAGTTTATAAATAAGTTGCCATGACTGGAGGAAATAAATGGAAAGGAAAAGAAGAAAAGAACAACCCTATAAATCAGTTTAAAAACTTGATTCCTGGAGAAAGAGTGCTTGGCTTCCCTCTCTGTGAGGCAAATATATTATGATGAAGGAAACTACCTGAATTGGCATGGCAGCCTACATTGTATTTGTAATTTATTTCCGTAATTTAATACAGGCGATTTTTTTTTTTGTTAGATTCAGCATCTATTTTCATGGGAAATGGAATTGCAGCAGAGCTGGCAAGCTCCATCTGAGTTGTTAGGACAATTGTAAATTTCATCTGTACCTGTCATCTGGGCTGGCAGGGCTGTTTTTTAATACCAACCTATCATCTTCTGAAGTCAGCCTGCTTAAATCTGTTCTTTTTCATAGTGATTTCAATTATGTGGCTGCATTCAGCTCTATTAGAATTAAATATGTCAATGAGAACATGTTTTTCCTGTTTTCTTCAGAGGAGGGGGAAAAAAGCAAGGGAAAATGTAGTACCTGCTGGGGAAATAAAAAAGAAAGAGCAATGTTTAACATTGTTTCAGTAAGAAACCAAATGCCCTCAGATGGAGAGGTGCACTACTGCATTCATAAAACCTGAAACTGTCTTTGATCATTTTATGACATTTGTAAGATTCTCCTTCAGAACAATCCCATAACATTTACAAGAAAAACAACAGCAATTAAGAGAAAATCACAGACATACATTTACTCACCTTCTTCGAGGCAGAACTAGCCAGTAAGCTTTCTGCCCATCTTGTTCAGTTCGCTCTTCATGACATTTGCTACAGACAGACATATTTTGAAATGCCAGGCAGGATGCTTCTTTTCCATACTTAGATTGGCATCTGAAGCTTATAATTTCTATGTTGTTCTAATGCAACACATAGACCAAAACTAAAAGGAATTTGTATCTATCCCGCTCAGTTCACAACTGTTTACTCTGCCATCTGAATGTATCAAATCTTCAAGATATTTACCTGCAGAAAAATCCTAAGACGTACAACATTGTGTAAATGAAGCAAAGAGAAGGCTTAACGACTGTCTCCCAAGCATCATGCAACTGGACAATTATTTTCTCCTATTACATGCAAGAACTTAAAAAATGTGCATGAAGAAAGAGACATGCAGTTTAACTTGGTTCCCTAAGCAATAATAATTATGTAATTATACATACATAGTGTACGTGACTGTTTTTGTCTCGCCTTCATTGTTATCCAACTTTTCTCTGTATTACCTAATTGCAAGCAAATTTCAAGAATGGGAGAGGTTCTAAAGACAGCAAAATTCCTAAAATATTTGTGATCATAAAGCAAAGGTATTTTACTAATATCCTGCCTGTAGGCAAGCCTGCCAGATGGACTTTCATCTTATAAGACATCAGAAAATACCATAAACTGCAAATAACAACAAAGCTTAGTAAATGTTTGCAATGGAGCTCCAAACATCTTGTATCAGTATATATACATTCAGTCTTGTACTGTAAGTTGTAAATTCACAGAAAGGTGACTTCTTCAGTATTAGCACTCTCTAGATCATTTTCCCTCTGCATATAGAACCAAAATGAATTAATTCCCATAGCATACTTCACATGCAGTGAATTGGAATTTCAGTTCCATGAACTGTTTCTTACTCCATCTTCATTCATTGGTCTCATACACATATTTACAAGCAGGATCAAACTCCAGTACTACTTATATCTACATGCACACACTTGCAGTGTTTGAAGGATTAGAGACAGCCACTCCCGAGCTCTTCTCCTTACAGAAAACCTTATTCATAGGAGTGTTAACTTTATTATGATCATGTCTGATTTTACTGTCAGGTTTTGTTATCCATTCTCCTCATCAGTTTTAATTTTTAATATGAGAGAAATTAAGTTTAAAAGAGTAGAAAGAAAGTAGCTTTTTCCTCCACTACAGTGGAGTTCAGCATATGTGCACGCACATGCATGCACACATAAAATCAGTGTGTGTGGCGACTGAAGGAATGTAGTGATGGTGTCTTAAATATTAAAAGGAAAAAACAAGGCTGGAGAAGACTATATCAAGACTGATAGCTTTCAAGAAAGTTTGAGATTGAACTGCTTATAAATAAGTTTTATTCTCCTCCTTTCACAGAGTCCTAAGTAACTTGGCCTTTTGCAGAAGATCATGGAAAACCTGCCAGGAAACAAAAAAAATAAAACCAACCCTCCCCCCCCAAAAAAAACCCAAACATGAAAAGCAGAGCTACACATGGGAGGTGGATACCTACCCCTTTATCTCCCAGTGTTCTTCAATAATATTAAATAATTAATGCTAAATATTTAGATCTACAGTAGGTCAAAAATTGTTTTAGAAGTTTTAGCATTTTAAGGCAGAAGTAAAAATAGTATGTTTTCTCCTCATAAAAGTAAAAAATTTACAGTATAAAAGTTGGTAAAAGGCCAAGTCAATTACACAGCATCATTAACTTTTTTTTCAGGGCTGGGAAGGCAATGGGGCACTATGGAACATTAATATTTTCCTTTATGTAAATGAACAGCCAAACAAACAAAAAACTAAGTCAAGTAGAGAAAGAGCCACTCTGCCTATAGTATCAAAAGAATATAAGATAAATAGGAGGGAAAAAATATCTCATGACAGTTATCTTACAGAACTGAAAGTCAGACAGGAAACGCATTTTAAAATAATCCACTGACAATCCTTTTTTTAGCTTAATTCAATGAGGTAGTATTATACTACTCATATTGTTGTTTAATGTAATTGTTAGGTAAAAGTGATTTAAATTTACCTAAGAAAAGAATTGTAAAAATTGGGAATGAGCCAATATAATTTCCATAAAACAATCATTACATTTAACTGCTTGGATTTATTGAAAATTATGTACCATTACTGTTATAATGTAGCACGATTTAATAATTTTCTTTTAAGTTTAAACATAGCAAGAGGTTCAAAACTGGATCGCTCTAGAGAAACAGTATTTTTCCCATTTCACATAGAGAAATGTCTACATACTACTTTTGTAATTATTTACATTTATTGATATATGTGTTATGTGGAAATGCACAAGCACAGTTACTTACAGACAGTCAAATTTTGCAGTTGGTGAGATTCCATGTAGCATTTTAAAAAATCTTAATTGGCTGAGTAGCACAGATCAGTAACTTTTACCAAAAAATCAATGAAATTAAAAAACCTCTCTACTCAGGAACTTGGAAAGGAGAGATATTTTAAATTTTTTAAGAGTTTAAACAACATACTACACAACCAAAACATTTCTAGTGGGCACAAACATTTAGGACATTAGATAGACCTCACTGCTGTGTTGCATTTGGTTTTGGGTGGTGAGGATCTTCATTTTTTTTGGTATATTTATTAAATTCAAAGCATTTATTAACAGAATCATAGAATGGTTTGCGTTGGAAAGGACCTTAAAGACCACCCAGTTCCAACACCCCTGCCACGGACAGGGACACCTTCAACTACATCAGGTTGCTCAAAGCCTCATCCAACCTGGCCTGAACACCTCCAGGGATGGAGCACCCACACCTTCTCTGGGCAACCTGTGCCAGCGCCTCACTACCATCACAATAAAAAAATGCATCTTCTTGATATTCAATCTAAATATTCCTCTTTCAGCTTAAAACCGTTAGTTACTTCACTCCCTGATAAAGCACACCTCCCCAGCTTTCCTGTAGCCCCCTTTAAGTACTGGAAAGCTGCTATAAGGACTTCCTGGAGCCTTACCTTCTCTAGGCTGAGCAACCCCAACTCTCTCAGCCTCTCAGCCTGTCCTTGTACGGGAGGTGCTCCAGCCTTCTGATCATCTTCATGGCCCTCCTCTGAACTCGCTCTAACAGATCTAATATTCTTCCTGTGCTGACTTGCAGTAGTTCAGGTACATTACTTGATTTAACCAGCTTAGGAAAACAGGTAAAAAAACCCCAATAGTACAAAGTTAAATTGAGTTGTTCCCTCACTATATAATAAAAAAGCAAATATAAAACTAAGTACAGGCAAAGTATTTTTAGGAGCAATAATCGCAGAAACATTTCAACGGTTCATAGTATTTAAACATTTATTGACCATTACCACTCATATTTTATGATGTAATTTAAGAATGAATTCTGAGGACGTTTATTTAATATCCATGATTCTGCAAATCAGTATGTTTAACAAGTACAATGTGCCTATGTTTATTGATGAGACATTCTACTTTCTGATACACATATCTCATTTCTTCCAGAAGTATGAAAACATTTAATATTAAATTTCTTTGCACTTCTCAAATATGATATTGGCTACTAAACTATGTAGCAATTTCTATCAAAATATTTCACAAGTGTGATTGATGACTAAATGGACAGAAACAGTATGGATACTGTGAACAAATTGAAAAAAAAGAACCAGCAGTGGACTGTAACATCCCAGCTCTGAATTCTGAAAACTTTATACAAGATACCACAGTTACAGAAATAAGCCCAGTAAATTAATTGGTAATGAACACTTCGACGATACCCTGTGTAGTAAAACTACAGAATGCAGGATATGAGAAACAGAAGGGGTGCAAAGTAGACATGAAAAATTTGTAAATCTGACTTCAATATGTGAAATTTTAGAACAATTTTGAAATGAAAGAATATTTAAGAAAAAGGAGGTAAATGGAAAACTAGGTCAAATGGAAGAAAGGTTATCTAATGTAGATCATATCAAACTAGTCTATGATTTTCTATGACAGGCAATTTTTAGGTTGAAAAGCAGTGGCTGATTTTATCTATTGTTGCACAGGAAATTGCTCATAGAAATGAGCAGATTACAAAAGAAGCTACGTACTGCGTAAAGATAAGAAAATGATAATGGGAGATACTGAGAAGAGGAGAATCAAACTGCATAGGAATTAACAGTCTAGGAATCAAGGCATTCCTTAATTTCATTAAGAACATGAAACAAAAAAATAGACATGTTTATGAATTCATCTCCCTATAAAATTAGGAGTTGTCAACAATACAGAGCAGAATAACAAGAAAAGAACCATAAGAAAGAACTAGACAATGACAGAGTAACAGAAATAGAATGGCATCTGGCACCAGAAATACAAGGTCATGTAATTGACAGTAAATAACAAGAATTTCAGCTCAAGTCACAAGCTTATTAGATAGATATGACTGAAGTGCATTACTCAGTCATAAGACGACATAAGATTGCCTGGTACTACGAACAACTTTGAAAAAGCAAGTGGACGCTTAAAATTTATCACAGTCAACTGCTGCCTCAACATGAGGGATTACAAATCCACACCCCAGCCTCAAAGATATGGGTATAAACAATTTAGTGTAGGCCAGTGGCAGTGGGTTACACCTCATCCACATAACTCATTATTTGGAGAGGCAAGAAAGAAACAGACTGCAAAAAACAGGTCATGATTTCGTACACTGTGGATTAGGAGAATTATAGAAAGGAAGAAGTTCCTTTTTCAGGGATTATTTTCCATTTTCTATTCCAAATTCACAAAGAAAAAGAAAGTAGTGGGACACCAAACAAAATTCAGAATTACTGATTCCTTGTTCTCAAATGATTGATAGAATTCTATTGAACTAATAACGTACTACAAAGCAATAAAAGGTAATGATGAAGTCAAGTCTCAACATAACAGAAAATCAAGAAGGTAAAAACCAGATATTTTAATAAAAATAATCAGATTACACCTAATAATTTTTTAAATTTTGCAAGTGTACTTTAATTGTACTCTGTGGAGGGACATATGCATAATCAGCCTGAAGAGTTCCTTCTTTATTTAGATTATTAACACTACCATATTCATGTGAGTATAACATAAACCTAATCTGGCTGTCAATCTGAAACATTGAAAAACAAAAGTAATACACAAGAATCCTCCCTTTCCATTTATTCCTGGAATGTAATATTGCAAAATCATGTTGAGATCTAGCAAAAAGAAACAGAAAGATAGGAAAGGAAAACTGTCTTTATTACACTGCCTTCATGTTTCCAGAGAACTGAAATACTGACTAAAAGTAATATTTGAGATGAATCTTCAAAAATATCATATTTTAAATAGTTTTAAAATAATAAAGGAATGCCTAATCAGTTTCTCTAAAAGATAAAGGTAGGCCTAAACAAGATCTATAAAAAGGAGCTATCATGTTTTTTTGAAAGCTCATAGACTCTAGGTAAAAAGTTAAGACAAGACAGTCCAAAGTTCACAAATGTATGGTACAGGTTTCTGCTATAATTTAGGCAAAATATAATTAAGCCAGAAGAAACAGATAGAATGTTGATATACTTTTTAAAAGCAGAAACATTTTATGGGTTATGAAGCACATCATATCCACCAATACACATAAAATCCCTTTCAACATTTGGCTGTTGGCACAGCTTTGCTAGTTTCTGTATCTTGCCACCTAAGCATGTGGTATGGAGTGGCAGCATACTCCATAACATGCCTTGCTCAGAAAATTCCACAGACACCAATCAGGAATGCTCTCCATCTGGACTCCTGCTGGACCCTGTAAATGGAATCCATCAATCTAATAAAGAGAACACAAATTACCACTAGAAGTCTTACTAAAAATCAGCACACAGTAGCTGTGAATGAGGCATGATGTTCTGCATTTGTATTTTTTCTCTGAATGTGTATCAAAATTATCCCTGAAACTTACTGAGAAGAGCAACAGCCAATCTTTTTGTTATCACCCTTAGGCAGGTTCTGAATTGATAACTGCAATTAAACTACTTTTGTCCGGTATTAAGTTCATGTATACAATTACCAATGAACACCAACAGGAAAACCTGAGCACGAAACAGAGGTCAAAGAGACTTCTACAGTGTGAATCACATTAAAAAGATGCAAACTTATGCTAAACATTTTTATTGAAATAAATTTATAAATCACAACCCCACCCCCATGCAAAGTAAGTTTTTACATCTAGATTTGCAAGTACACAGTTACAAGTGCAATCTTGCTTGCCTAAAGAATTCATTGATATTAAGCATAAAATTATTATGAAGTTTAACTTATTAGAATTAAATTATAAGGAGTTAATTCTTCTTTGTTTGTTTGTTTGGCATTTTTTGTGTGTGTCTTGTCCTGCCCTTTCCACCTCCCACCCTGATTTTGACGAATTGTTTGTAAACAAACAATTCTCAAATCAAAAACAGCTTAGATGTACAAGCACTGTGAGACTCAAACCAAGGGAAAAAACAGCACCTGTTTCACAGGTGCGGATGTCAGCTAGGTTCCTGCTGAAGTCTTTTCTTCAATAGACAGGACTGGAAGCCCAGAATCGGACCCACACTTAAAACTCTTGAGAGATGCATGCAGATTGTTCCTGCCTTCACTAACATAACTCATTAAAAGTTGTTATTTTCTGTTCCACAATTACAAAAATTAGGTCTCAGAAAAATCCTTGGAAAACTACCATTTTGCACAATGGTTTGAATACTAGAGTTTCACAGAAGCTTTAAGATACCAAAAGACAGCATAAAAACTGAATGAGCTAGTAACACTGTACCTGCAGAGTGTTGACATGCACAACCTTTGTGAGTAACCACACCTGGCAGCACAGAAGATGATGTGTTACAGAGGGGCTATCAGCAATACACATTTTAACTGACTGTTAGGGTCTCCCTTTTTTATGAGTTTTTGCTTCAGACATTTAAAATGCAGGACTGAGAGTGGGGCAAGTGTATACCAGGCATCTGCTGATGAGCCTTGCTTGTAGACTCGTGGAAATGAAACACAAGTCTGATGAAGTCACTTGTAGTAGGGGTGTCAAAACTTCAATGCACCCTATCAAACATGCTTGAGATTTCTGCCCTGCTGTGGGAAAGATGAAAGCACAGTGGTAAATTACGCCTGCATGTATCTTTGATAAACAGGCAAAACCAGCACATTCGTTTATCTTCTAGCATAGACCAAGCTCCATGGTGCCTGTGTCCCCCCTTGTGTGCCTCTGCTCAGGTGCCACTTTGGGGATTTTGCATTACATCTGTGGTTTTGTGGTTGTTCCTGCATCAGTTGCCTGTGCCAGGTCACACATTTTTCGCAGTCAGCATGATCCAGGAACAAGCCTGCCACGGCTGGCAAAATAGTCAGGAGATGGGATGACTGCAAGAGTGACTCCCTGTATTGCAGGATAGCCCCCTCTTGGGTGCTGGACTCCCATGGCCATTTTCTTGGCTGCAATGGTTCTGTCAGTAGCATGGCCTGAAACAGACGATAAGGAAGTGGTCATCCCCCAAACAACTGAAATGTTTGTGTATGGATTGGCATGGAAAGCGGTATCAGGTTCTTATCACACGTTAGTAAGAAGATTGGGATGGTTATTAGTTACTGGTCTTAAAGGTCTTGACCATGATTTTTTTGCTTAAAATGAGAGAATTGGAAAAGGAAGACTTTAAAGATCCAAAGGCAATCACACAAGAAGTAATGATTACTCAAGCAGGGTGCTTCCATGCGCTGCAAGATAACGTAGAACAGTTCATAGGACGTATTGCTAATAAACAGGGTGAGGGGTGCATAAGCAGCTGTGTGGTGCTTAGTCGCCAGCCAGGGTTATCCATGATAGTCCTTTCTGGTGCCCAACATGAGGTATGAGGGGTTCAAGCTAATGACAGATTTGATCAGAATTCCCAGATTAAATTTATTGTTGCTACTGCTGCTGAGCAGGCTTCTGTGCCATGGCTCACATGTTGATTGCAAGATTCAATTTGGACAAGGTAGCAGTAACAAGAAGTATTGAAATGCAGCTCTTGAGAGGAACTCTTGTCTAAATAAAAGCCTTGCTTATACCAGAAGACAAAAATCCCTCTGCTAATCCAGGCAGTCTAGAAAATACTGTGTGGGAAATTGGGGCTGTAACTCTGGGACAACCTGTGCAGGTGGTGAATAAAGAAAAGTCAGTAAAACTCAAAAGAATTACATCACAGGTGACAAAGAAACAAATATGAAATGGTCCTGTACAATCCAGTGTCTTACTACCATAAATAAATTGGATTACAACATCAGAAAAGTTATCAAAAGTTAGCGCCTATACAAAAAAAACAATTCTCTCTGGCCCCACCACTAACTCCGCACCAACCTTCCTCCCCTGCCTGCAACCTCAAAGCAGGGCAGGGCTCTACCTGGGAACTGCCAAACCGGCAGAAATTAAGGTTTGACATACACCCCAAAACTGCTGCCAATGTAGCCTCTTAGCATGAGGGGAACCCCTATGTTCCTTTAACTGTAAAGTGGTAGCCTACGGGAGTTTTACTAGTGTTAGCTCTGCTGGACACTGGAGCTGAGGTTACTGGATTACATAGTAAAAGTAATAATAAAGAAGCCACATCACAGATATGTAGACTGGGGGAAACCCAACTCCTACCCTCCAAGGTAAGGTTGTCTTAACAACAGGAAATGCCACTCCATTTACCACAATAGTGTTAATTTTCCCAGTTAAAGGATACTTCTTGGGTATTTATGTGTTGGCAGAACGAACACTTGAGACTTTAAATGGTCACTTCTGCTTCAGGATTTTGTGAGCAGCATTTGCAATTCAGTCTATAACCACCCTGTGTGTATTCTCGAAGTCGGATCTTGTGCTGTCCATGCCTGCCATGGTGGTTAGCTATGAAATAGTAATGTATTCCAGGGCAGGGAGAAGGGAATTATTTGAACCATTCAGGCACTTCAACAAATCGCAATTGTTACAAAAACCATGACTGCTTTTAATAATCCAATATGGCCCTTTTGAAAACCAGATAACATGTAGATAATGGCAGACTTTAGTGAACTATATAATGTCACCCCCCCAACATTTGCAGTTATGGAAAAAATTAGCCAAAAAATTACAGCCCTGGAAGGTGGTGATAGATTTTGTTAGAGCTTTCTTTTTGATAGCCATTCCATAAATATAATGGGTGTGCACATAATTGTACTATTCATACACAGCTACATTTAATGGCACTATATAGGTCATGGGGAAGGATAAAATGTGGTCGATGGGCCTTGAATACCTAGTAGGTCAATTACTGAGCTCACTGATCCTGTTGAGGGGGTAGCGATATATATTACTGCTGTACATACAGTGACAGGACTGGTTTTGTTAAACCTGTTGGAAAAGTGTGAGATTTTATTAGTCTGTTATATTAGTCTGATATTAATTAGGTAGAAATAGAAATATAATGGTTTTAAATATAGTGGTTTTAAATTCTATTACTTTGAGTTAAGTGTGTTAGTGATTATTAGAAGTAGCAGTTATTTAGGAAAAAAGTTTTTTCTTTCCTGTTAAGAACTGTGTGAAGTATCCAAAACTTATCTAGGCTAAGCCTGCACCTGCAGTTGAGATAAAAGCTGAGCCTGTAGTTGACCTTGCATACCAGAGTTAACTAAGCAAAACAGAAGGAAGCTGGCGCCGAAAAGACTATTATAATTAGCCTATGAAGTAATCTATACACACATATGTATTAGTTGTAACCTGTTGAATATACATTAGATTATGTAACATATAGGGAATAAAATGTGGTCGCGCTGTAATGGTTTCGGAACCAGATTTGGGTGCGTACACCTGGTTCCCGGGGCTTCGAAATAAAGCACCACATATAACCTCCCCCGAGTGGTTATGTGTTCGTCTCTCCGCTAACAAACCCACCAAAAACGCTAATCAATATAACACAACTGAAGAATTAGAACACTTCATTCTTCAATATGGACCAAGGAACACACTTCAGCGGATATAATGTCCAACACTGCACTCAAGGGCTAGGTATAAATTGGATATTTCACATTACCTACCATCCCCAAGCTAATGTCTTGATTGAAAGAATAAATAAGGAGTTGAAGGAATAATTAAAAAAGCTCAGTGATACTCAAATTTTACAACATTGGAGTCTACATCTTACTAAAGCAGGGTATTCTTTTCCCTCTTAAATAGCAGGAATACTCATAACAAAACACCCTCTGATCGCATTACACCTCCAGTACAAAACATGGTGAGGACTGAAATTCTTACAGATGGTATCTCTCCCAAAATACTAACTACAGGGGAAATTGAATTGCTCACACAGATTGCATCGTGGGACCATGACTTATTAGTTTAGACACGAAGATTCATATGCTCCTGAGAATGCCATATGGTTCTGTACCCCAAATTCTCCTCTTATTTTACATGCTTTATTGTTATCAGATTCTCAAGTTATTGTATTTCAGGTATCTTTGAAGAATACCTGTGCCGTATCTAGAGGAGACAGCATTGGAATGGTGTCATGGGCATTGTGAATGCAACATGGAATTGAAGTTCAATCTGGAAAAGCACAAGCCATAGCTCTTCGACCTGTGTGGGAAATTACCCCACTTCAGATTATCAAACCTAGAATAATATTAGCTGAAGGAGTTGGAGCAACGGTGTATTTATTATTGGAAGAAGACAATACTCTTGTTTTCCTCCCTTATGGCAGTTTAGTTCAGCATGCTTTGTAATCTTGTTTTACAGGCACATGTGCTAGCCACGTATACAAAAGATTAGTATGTAAATACTTGGATCTGGTCTGCCTCTACTGTAACTAACTCATCTGCCTCTTGTACTGGTAGAGGATTAGCAGCTGCAGATCTTTTGATGTGCTTCATTGGTGTGCCAACCTCAGTAGCTGTATTACAGAATCATGCTATTCTAAGTGCTTTTTATATTAATATTCCTCATTACTGCTTTTTCTGAGAAGGTAAAGGCTGTACACCAAGGAACATAACAAAATTCATTGGTAGTGGACTATCTCCCCTTCTTCAACATCATAAACACTGTTCCAATTTCGAAGACATGCATCGCTTCAGCATAACGGATGAACCAGCTAGCATAGACGGTAACATTCAACATCTTCAGGGCTTGATGTATCAAATGAAACAATCTACTGGTAGTGCCTGGCTGGTAGAGTAGTTTAATTGCTTGACAGGATTAGTGGGACTCCTTTTTCTATATGTGTTTATTGCTTGCCTCTGTAAATTACTTTGCACTACAGACCGCAAGCCCAAACAGACAGCTCCAGTTTACCAGCCCCAGCCGAAGTGGCCTCTTGATAGGAATATGGGACAATAACAAAAGATTGACAATGAGGATTGTAAGTAAACTCCAATCACCTGTAGCTGGGTGTTCAAAACCACATATATCATACTAATTGTATTTAGCTCTGTGTGTTGGACAAGTGGAATACCTGTGTTTAGACAACAGCAGTCTGTGTTACATAGTAATACAATGAAAATTATTTTCTTCTGAGTCTTGCAATTAGGCTTTGAAAAATAAAAACTCCGTTGAGTCGGAAGAAATAGCACAGTTCCTCCTTCATGACAAAGTCCATATTCTAATACAAATAGTACTCTATGATATGGTATATGATTTTTTCTCACAGTGACAGCAGAAATTAATTGTAGGAAAAATGACAATGAATTATTTGATTAGAAGAAATTTAAATGTCTCATGATACTGTCTTTCAAATAATTTTAGGCATACATTAAAGGATACCATAGAATACACTCTTATTTATTTTCCAAGAGGATAACACATTGAGGGCTTACAACTCACTGACATTCACCACCCATTTCCTGGTCATGTTTTATTAGAGATTACCATTTAAGAAACATTCAGTATTCCACGGTGTTCTTTTTCTAAATAATACCTAATTTTCTGACTGGAACTGTCCACTACTGCAAACATGGTTTTAATATCGTTTTAGCAGTGGGGTTCCAAAGTCAGAGGAACTCCTTCTTCATCACTGCTTTCTCTTTTCAAACAAGTGGCAGAGTAGGAAGATAAGGACCACAGGAAGGTTTTTAAATACCCATGAGTCTGGGTCTTCAAGATTTAAGATTACTTTCTTTATATTCATCCAACTTGAACGACTCAGAAAGGAAGACATACTCGAGATGCTGTATTCCAAATGTACTACGTTAATTAAAGCCAGAAAAATATCACAATTAATTATGTTATATGAACTATACACTTATATTATATATAATAATGTGTATTATATATAATTTTATATATGTATTTGGATCAGAAAAGCACAACACCTCTGGTACTATAAAAAAAATTCTGCTGATAAGTGGCTAAAGCATTCAACAAGATAGGGATATATATAGCTATAAATAACTATAAAAGCAAACATGTACATATGAATGTCATATTCAACATTTCTGAAGTAAGCCACTGTGATCCATCATACCATCAGTTTATCGATACTAGTTCACTGGTAGGCTTTTGAATCATGCCTTCAAATCTACAATGTTCAAGTATGCACAACCGTAACTTGATTCTACTCAACTATATTTTCATCTCCTTCAGCAGTATCTTAGAAACACATCCACTGAGATATTAAAAAAATGTATTAGGAACATCAAAACAGAAACTACCCCGTTCAGTATTTCCATCACACATACACACTTTATGCGTGTGAGAGTTAGATCAGAGAATTTCTCAATCTATTCTTACCTAGAATATCTACAGAGAATACATAATTTTTAAGTAGTCATTGCAGAAACAGAAGAAGGAAAGCAATTTGTGCCATGGTAGATTTCACCTTCCTCCCCTCCCGAAAACATGACACAAGATGGTGAAAAAAAGTTTACTTTCTACCACAGCATCCTAAGCATAACAGACACTAAGCTCAGTGTAACTGTGAACCCATCCCTTACCCTCTGCCCAAAATTTGGGGCAGTCTGATTGGAGATCTACTACTTCTGGGTTACAGCAAGGTAACAAATAGATGCAGATATTTTGCAAAGGTTCAAAAATAAAAACCCTTCATTTCAAACAGCACAAAATTGTACGTGTTGGTACTTGCACATCAATAATCTTTTCCCCCAGACTCTATCTTTAAACCCTTTGTTCTCCTGTCCAAGAAGAGTGAATGAGGACACAGTAAAGCAGAAGTAGACAGCATAAGAATGATGTAGGAGATAATCACAGGTAATAAAAGTCAAAACAAGTTTACAGCTGAGTGCAGATTAGTTATTTTCAGCCATTGGGGAGGAAAGAGAAAAAAAGAAAAAGAAATCATGATGTCCCAAAGCACATTAACCATAGACAAGGAGTAGATGGTAAAACGTTATCTTCTGTAAAAGAAACATGCATTTTCTAACATATCTTCAAGGCTTCTTCAGCACAGTGCTACAGTTCCGTCTACTGTGCCACCTGTGCCGAGCACATCTGAGAGTTTGGTAACAGTGAAGCTATCAAATCCAAATAAAGGTTTGGTAGCTGATTCACTGAATTTCTTTTGTATTTTGCTTTACTTAATTACTTACTGGAGTCAGAGTATTATTTTTACAGCACTGTGTCATGAGCAAAAGCCTGTCATAGTCCTCTTCTCATACCAGGCTTATCACTGTCATCCAGGCCTTCCAAAAGTGCATTACGACATGAGCCCACAAACTACCGTGACTGTTTCTCCTATTTTACAGAGAAAGAAATATATTCAGTGACATATATTTACATTTACAGATATGTTTTGAGTAAGAGTAAACAAGCTAAAATCATGGGTTAGTATTTGCAAACAAGTTTCATGATGATTGTTCTTTTCTCCAAGAGGTCTGTTCTCAGTCTTTATTACTAGAAGACGTCTACCCTGCAGAAAAGCAGATTCTGAGACAGATTTTGCTTGAGGACAGAAATGTAATCACTGCAGGGCACAGTGAAGCTCCAGAGTATTCTGGCACAGTGCCACTGAAAAGCAGCCCTACAAATTCCACTCTCAGGCTGATAAAACTAAGAGTTACTCTGATGCACCTGCAGAGCCCAGCAGCCTCCACTATGCTCCAATGTATTCAGATACTCCTGGAAGTACTAAGACTTGAGAGGCTATTTCACACTTGAAAATTAAAATCAATCATCCTGGGGTTTTTTTGTTTTGTTTTTTATTTTTTTAAAATGTTACCATTGGTTCAGAAAAACAGAGCAGTAGTTTTTCACTGCAGGCATAAAAATTCCCTAACCCCAGGAACTAGGTAAAATTCTAAATGTCTTTTTCTCCACATTATTTATTTTTTGTCAAGTGGGACAAATGAGTAATTCTTGTTAGTTACATAGCTCTTGTATCTGAGTCCTTCAAACAAGGCAGAATGAAAAGATTGGTACACAGAAATGAATTAAAGATACCAGTGATATTCAAACTATGCAGCATACCACTGTTGAATGAATATTCAAATAATTTTTGCTACAGCTTTTATTCAATATTTATTTAGGCAAAGCTCCCATTAATTTCCCGGGAGCTTTAGTTGACTAAGGACATTGTGATGCGATGTCATTTATCATTGTTTTTTTAAAAAAGAAAGTTGCTAAAGATTCCATTTTTTCTAAAAAAATAATTGTAGGTAATCTCACTATGGTTACAAAACTCTTGCAAAACAGACTGCTGCACAGTAGATGGGCATCCTGTCACTGGTCTGGAAAAGAAGTTACAGTGAGAGCCACAATTTGCTGACTTGGAGCATAAAACGGTCTCCTACCCCGTATAGCAGTTAGTCTGTAAAGTCAGTATGTAATCACCATAAGATTTTGGATAGCTAAAGTAACCATAGTAATACCAAGACACTATTATCTCTTTTATTACTGTCTTATGAAAAGAAATGCAGTAGTATTCTGCTGATTTTTTTCGTAATGTAGTCTCTTTTCAATTTATGCTTTCTTTACAAGCAAAAAAAACCAAACCCAAATCATGTTTAGATAAGACTAAGGTTAAAATAGAGTTTTAATCATGGTTTGTTGAAGGGGTGGAAAAATCAAACTGTCTCAGGTGAGTAAAATGGGCAATTCCAGTTTATTTAAGTTAATGAAATTTTCACTTTACCAGAACATTGCATATGTTCAAAATACCTGCGTATTTCATCCTTTCAGTAGTGAAATACAGTCTTACTGTTGAGACCTTTCCAGTTCCTCGATTAGTCCCTATATTTTGTCTAGGAGCCTTTATCCTTGGGAAATCAAGAAGAACCCACTTATCCATACACAGACAAGGGAGACTCTAGGAGTTTTAATACCCAACACTACAATATTTGATATAGCTGGTTATTACTGTACAAGGCATCTAAGATACGTCAAGAAAGGATATTTTTATGGAACTGGAATCCATTTTAGGTAAGTTTTGACGTCACAAAGCCTCCAGCTGACCTAGTTATCTAGCCTCAGAGTCATAATCAACGATGAGACAAATGGCACCTCTACACTACAAATTGCCTTATACTAGATAATTTTACATATTATTTCTTCTTTCCATCTTCTACCAGATTTCTTCCTATAAGAATTATTTTTTCTCTCATATGACTAAAAAGGGACTTAGGTAGCTAAAAAGAAAACATCCACAATTCAGATTTTTAATTTTAGATAGATAAATCCCAATTTTCACGTCCCTGCAGAAGGCATTGAAGATCATCAGACATCTCAAAAGTAAGGCACATCTACTAATAAATGAAGCAGTGAAAAATCATGAAAAATCTCCCTTTTTTAGGTCCTATATAGTTCTTTCAAAATCAAGATGTTTTCTAGCTTCAATTATGCCATTTTCTTATTAATACTGCACAGCAGTACACATCATATGACCTCTAACATAATTAGTAGACCTGAAGAAAAAATTTTCCCCTCTCCTCATCTCTCTCCAAAACTTCCGTGTAATTACAAAATAGCCATGTCTGAGCATATTCAGCCTAATGTAACAGAGGAAACAACACAATGCTGCAGGTGAGCCAAAGTGATAGAGGCTCCCTGTATGCAGCTCACCCTGTCTACAGCATCACTGTGTGTTACCCTCTGAATGCCTTGTTCAAAACCTCTGTTCCAGACCTTCTCTAATAATGTCATATTCGGTTTGGTCTCCAAATAAGGTTGTTTATTACATTATATGGCATCTGTGGAGTAATATTTTTGTGCCCTGTTAAACCACATACTTTATAAGACTACATTTTTTTTGGTTAGAATTTTCTTTAAATGTATATTTTCACAGTAACTCTAACAGGTCAATCAGATACAGCAGGCAATTTTTGGTTGCAAATTTTAAATGTAACTGGGAAAACATCTTTCTAAAATCTTAGTTTTAGGAACATTTTGGGCTTAGAAAAATTATTTCTATTTAGATTTAGAAGAGAACAGATAAATACCCGAAAAAGAATAAGATCTTCTTCAGCCATCAATTGAATAAAGGATGATACTAAGTAATAAGAACAAATTAAGATATTACAACATGCTGTTTCTAATCGATTTTTCAGTTAAGACCACATATGTAAATATGTTAATTGCTAAAAGATTGTTATAGAAACAAACAGGCACTCCTAAGTGCAAGGACAAGCAATAGCTTATTACTGAGCACAACCAAATAACAAGCTCTACTTAATAAAAAAGTAATTAGACCCACTACCCAGCTGGATAGATTTCCTAAGCATATTTTTTCTCTATACTTTGAGGTAGTTTTCTTCACTAGTCTATTAAGTGAGAATAATTCTATAGTTACTAATTTTAATCTACTTAAAATGTCAGGAGTTTCCAGGATTTCAATCACTTTTCAAATTACTGCGCTGAAAATACTCATTAAGTAGAACATAAACAGTATCATTTTTACCTCCCAGTCCACACTACATTTTGCTTACTAAAAACCAGAATAGTAATTTGCAATAAATACTGAAAACTGTGTTTTGAAAAACTAAATAATTGGGCACCACCCCTTCTGCATTTCACAGATTTAACTCAAGGTTACTGCCATAGGCTGCAAACAATGGAAGGTGATCTATAGAGTATTTCTTTGACAAACATTAGTCTGTAGTGCTATACAGGCAGGTACAGAAACCAGAAACACACAAGAGATAAGTAAGAATAATTAAATACATAAGTAGAAGAAACTGCAGAGTTAAAATTTCAGTTAACTGCAATCGTTTAAAACCTAGCATTAAGGCTGCAGTATTTTTTACAAACAAATAAAACAAAACCATTTCATCATAACAACATACTGTATCTCCTATACTGTTTAAGTTATTTACAAGTTTAGAGAGACAGCTTTTGTCATAATTACACTTACACAATATGTGCTAGCATACCGAGACACACATCTCTCTCAATTTTAATCCAGAAGTTATGCACAGGCCTTGACTGCAAAAGTTAGAAGCTGTAAGTTACAAAAAGTATTTTACATACGAGAACCATCAGCTCAATCTACCAAAACATTTAACCTTAGTCATATTTAATGAAAAAAAAAATCCAAGCAATTGTACAGAAACTCCTAAAATCAATCTTATCACGATCGTTTAGTTTTCCTTCCTTCTTTATAAACAAGTGAAAACTATGGTGGAAAAGAACATTTTAAACTTTTACTTCAGAAACGTCTTAAAGAATTTGTACTGCTGAAGTATCACAGTATCACAGTATCACAGTATCACAAGGTTGGAAAGGACCTTTGAGACCATCAAGTCCAACCTATAACCCAACACTAACACCAACCCATCATCTAAACCATGGCACTCAGTGCCTCATCTAGTCTCCCCTTAAACACCTCCCTGGGCAGCACATTCTAATGGCCAATCACCCTTTCAGTGAAGAACTTTTTCCTAAGATTTAGCCTAAACCTCCCCTGACGAAGCTTGAGTCCATGCCCTCTAGTTCTGTCACTGGTCACCTGAGAGAAGAGACCAACCCCTGCCTGACTACAACCTCCTTTTAGGTAGTTGTAGAGAACTATTAGGTCTCCCCTGAGCCTCCTCTTCTTCAGACTAAACAGCCCCAGCTCCCTCAGTCGCTCCTCGTAGGGCTTGTGCTCCAGCCCCTTCACCATCTTTGTTGCCCTCCTCTGGACACACACATGACTAATTTTAGTATCTGGTATTTATCATTATTAACTAATTGCTTTGTGTGTTCTAGGGAGGAGACTCCTTCAAAATAATGATGGATCTCACTGTGCTCACCTCCGTTATCACTTCGTTAACTGAGAGAAACTAACAAGAAATAAATACATAAAAGTTTTGAGAAGTAGTTCTAAATTTCCCACAAAACAGAGCTCAAATCCTGTGGGGTACTGCACATTAAACACGCCAATATCCAAACAAGATCATTTTTGGGGAAAAAACTAGTATTTGAAAGATGCAATGCTTCTTGAGCATTAAAGTGTTCTTTGATTTGCTAGTTTGGGGTGAGGAGGCAGCAGGGGTGAGACAGAATGGAGGGAAGATTCAACCTATTTTTTCCCACCTAAACTTGTTAGAAGCTATTAAATTGTGATTGTTCTAGTTCTTGCAGAAAATAATCCAGTAGGCAGAATATTAGCAAATATATCATGTGAGCTATATTAATATGATTTTATAAGACATAGCTAGGTGGATACAACACCTTAGTTAAAGGTTGTCTTTCTTGTGGATGAACATAGATGTAAGCTTACATCTATCTGTGATGTACAAGATCGAGCAGAATGGCCACAACTACAGAATTATTGTTAGTGATTACTGTGAACTCTTGACTGGTACTTAAATAAAATGCAGCCGATCCAAACACATAATGCAAATGCTACTACTAACACTAACAGCATACTTTACATAGAAAATACTGCATTTTCTTTCTAAGATTGATTCTATCCCACTTCGAGAATATCATTACTTGTCTGTCACTATTCATCAATCATGACAAAATTTGCTCCATCCATCGTGTTGCCTGAACCCAGGGACAAAGACATTCATGGGAATTTGAAAACCTAGAGAAATGGGATGGAAATTGTTGGTAACACTGACTGTAATCATCAACCCAAGCTCCTTCTGTTAATTCCCAACCTTGAAAGTCTGAAATAAATTTTCACAGATTTTTCCATTGGTATCAGTTTAAATTTGATGTTGATACAAGCTTTTGATGTTACTGTACTAAGGACATGCAAAATACAGTAGATATGCCTGTAATGTTTAATTCATATAAACAATTGCGCAGAGATGGCCTGATCTCTGGTGGGGCTATCCATTGCTATCTCTCAGCAGAACAGTAAACTGAAGAGAAATATTAATAAGGTTAAAATAAAATTAATTAAATAAATTAAAATTAAGGACATTATTTTATTGTGATAAACAGCATTACAGTATATTTTTATTGCAAATCCATAATGTTGTCAAATAGTCTATGGAACTGTTTGGTAATGATGATTAACTTCAGAATGAATTTTGTTTTCTAAATTAAGATACGGTATTTTCCTTGTACCAAGAAATATCTTCCCTGGAGACATTACTTGTGCAATGACTTGCATTTGATAACATACTCAAGTTACATGATCACCCAGTTCTCTATTTGAAAAGTTCAGCATCATTGAGAGCCATTCTCTGTCAGCTTTAAAACAGGTATTCTATTGTAGCATTAGCAAGAAATCCCTGGTATTTATAAATAATAAAAATGGTAGCAATAATAAAAATAATAAACATTTCTGTTTATTACAGAAACTGTGATCACTGCAGTACAAATATTAAAATCTAAGTTGATAAAAGCTTCTGCAAAACTGGAGAGTTTTAACAAGAAAAGTAGGTATAAAGAAGTGAGATCTTATAATGAAAGTTCCTTATTTGCTCTCTTTATTTCCATCCACTGTCAAAATTATTAATTTTTATTCAAAGCTGAGTTGACACGTGTAGAGGTTTAATCATGTTTTGTGGAATACTTCAGTTATAGCAAGTTTCAAAAAAAATGTATTGCGTCTATTAGAGTACCAATTTCTACAGAGCTCTGAAGGGCTGATTTAGTAACTTGCTGATTTACAGCCGTAGAGACACTTCCCCATAAAATAACGTTTCCTAGCTCCAGTGGAAAAAAAAAAAACGTAACAGGAGTACTTGCTTTAATCCTTCATTTAAAACTCACACTTGACCTTATACAGTTACTTATTCAGGGTTCAGGGTTGGGCACTTCAAACTTCTTTCAGCTCCTTTGGAAGTGCAATTCTTTGGGAGCAAGAAAGCACAGGAAAGCATGGAACAGCATTACTACAGATCTTACAGTGTCAACATTTATTTTTTCAGAGGGAACCCCCCCCCCCCAAAAAAAAATCCAGAAATAAGCACTCATATTTTGGATGACAGTCTGTCACCTTCACATAATCTAAGAAATTAAAAATTATTTGAATCAAAACAGGAATAGTGTGATTTCTGTAAGACAGAAATAATTCTGAGCTTATCAGGTTTTGATCCAAGAAATTTTTTTACACAACTGGTTTAGTAACATTAGCATTGACACTTCAAGGTGAAGTGTAAAGGTCTTTACTTTGGTCTTTTCTGAATGGCAGCTGGTCTGAAGAAGGACAAAGAATCCAATATTAAAGAAAGTACCATAAAATTAAAAGAAGAAAAATAGATTAATTTAGAAGAGGTATTAAAAACAATTCTGTTTTCTTTGATGATTGGTAGCCTCCTGGACAGTCTAGCCATCAACATTCCTGCACGAAAACTGAACATTATCTGGTTTTGTAAATATATTCGAACACATAAATGCCAATAGTAGAACCACCTACTGGAAAGTAGTTCAGTTCCTGGTCAGCTTCTTAAGAAGAGTAAAGTATATTCAAGTAGGTATAGGTAGATAATGGCTGCTGCATGTATCTCCTGTAATCAGTAATTATGAAAAACCTTTTCTTCTGAGGTCATTTTATGAAACTCTGCACACTAACCAAATCTTTACCTTGATACTTGAGATGGAAACTCAGTTTTTAAACAAACTCTCCCCCAGATAACTCCCAAATAACATATATAGATTTTTTTTCACAGATTAGATATTGAAAAGGAATAATATTTGATAGATTGCCCAATTTCTCTTCACACATTAGCACTCACTCCTTCATAATTTAAATATTTTAATTTACTCTTCCCACAATCAGTTTCCTTGCCTGTAGCATGAGGAAAGCTCTTTTTTCAGTCCAGATGAGTGTTCTGAAATAGGAGTTACGATGTATTCATAATTAAAAATACTATACATTAAGAAATACTAACATACATGTGAAAAATCTGTTCATTCAAGTCACTCATTTGATACTGGAACTGAGTCTGGCTTGTTTTTAAGAAGTATTTGAGAAAGCCAATAGTAAACGTATGTCACACATGATGTGTTTTGTCCTTCATAAACTATATTGGGAAGAAGCTTGAGCCTTATCTTCAAACCTTGCTTCCTAAATTGTAAGAGTGACCTCTAGTGCTTTACTGCCTCGATGTGTGATGCAAGTCTTTTCTGCAACGATTTTAATATGCCTCCTTGTACGCAACTGATTTAGTTCTGTGCATAGTGCCAAATGCTATTAATGTGCAATTCAATTATCATGGTCTTGTGAAAATGGATGTATTCATAAGCTGTACTATGCAGAATGATGAAGAGAATTAAAGCTGTGGCTGGACTGCAGCAGGTTGTTTAACAAGAGGAACTTAGTATTCATGTTTAGGGCTACACTATGCACTTGAGTATCAAATGAGATATCATTACTGAATGACAGCACAAAATCATTTTGGTGCTACAATGTGAATGACTGGCTCATGGGAGCATATTTAGTTTACAAACCATCCATAGGCAAAACCCTAGGCTATAGATCCACAGAGCACTTCAAACTTCCCTGCCATTGCTCAAATGTTTCTGGAGAGATGTCCCCTGCCACTGGGCTGGAAGGTTATTCCTGAACGTTCCTCCTTGCTTTAGCGTGCACTTTCTTTCCACAGAGGCATTGCTCCTGCCCTCCCCATTCCTGTGATGCACAACCAGTGCCTTAACAGGAAGGGGAGAAAATATGCTCAGTTCAGGTTATCAGCATCTGGCTTTTAGGCTACTGTTCTGCCACATGCATGTAAAATGAAATCCTTCAGCTTGCTGAAGCGAAATCAAATGGATCTAGAATAGCTCAAAACTACTACTGCATTACACCCTGCCTGAAAATTAGTTTCTTGTTTTTTCTTTTTTATAATTTAAAGATAATTAATCTAATCCAACACTGGAAATAGAGATTTTTCAGGTATATGTCATATTGGCCTCCCAGAGAGCATATTGTCTTTGTAATCACTATCTTTATTTTGAAATACCATCCTACTGGCTGTAAATTACTCATTTTTAAAAAAAAACTTTCTGCTGCAGCTGACAGTGTTCTCTTCTTTAGTCATGCATGAAGAATATTGACTAAGCAATCAATGCAGAGACCATAAAATCTTGCTATCCACATTTTTCCTTTTTATAGTTGTACTGAACTGCATAGCAACATTTATTAGTTATTTAAGTTTCAGCTTAATTCGGGAAATGCAGATATTGGCTTTCAAAATTATAAATTGCTAAAAACGAAGCTGTAACAGTACACAAAAAAAATCTGCCAGTAGTTTCCATGTAAGACAAAATCCCTTGAAATATGCTGCACTTTCATAAACAGTAAACTAAAATGGAAATGGGGCTGAACGTGCATCCCTTAGTAAAATGCTGCTTTCAGATACTCCTAGAATGTAAGCTTCATAAACAGTATTCTGTACACAGACTCATTTCAAAAAGCTCTAGCAGGATTTTAGAACATTTTCATCCTAGAAAATTGTTTTCATGATTTCAATGCACTAAGCATTTTTCTCAAAAAATAATATTTATTCTAAATGCACATTAAATATCCCAGAAGTTTTCAAAACACTCTGGATTGAATTTTAAATCACATGAAATACTTACATTTATTCCCTGCCACTGCTGTGTGCCAGCTATGAACAGACAGGAGGAACAGCAGCTTCAAGAAGATTTCAGCAGCAGAATCCATGTTCGCATTCACTGAGGCACCCGAAAGAAACGGAGTATTAGGAAACAGCTGCTCCATACTTCAGTCCTGCTCCTGCTTCTTCTCCTCACTGTCTCTGCCTCTTCTCGCAGCGCTTTCCCGTGGCCAGACACCTCAGTCAAACGCAGTCCCGGTCTCCTCACACACACACACACACCCCTCTGCATCTGCTTTCCGCTGCAACGATAGCGATCTCTGAAGAGCAGCAGCGAGAATCTCTCCCTCAATTTCACGGAATCACTCAGGGCTAAACTGCCAGTCTTCCCTGCGTCGCTCTGTGACTCAAGCCTCTGGCTCGCTGCGCGTCCTGGACACCCCTTGTGGTGACAGGTAGGAAATGGTGGGGCTCTGGCGAGGGCCAGATAATGAGGCAGAGCTGCCAGCACATGAGCACTGAGACACAGCCGTTTACTGGGTGCTCGTCCTGGCTGGTTCTCCGCCGTTATCTTTTGGGTATATATATGTGCATATACATACATATATTTTTATGAGGAGGTGGGAGTGGTTTTTTCAGCATGTTTTTTACACTTTCAGCTCTGAAAACATTGCAAGTTCTGCATTTTTTGAATGAACACTTTCTGACTGTAATAGAGAACCTAAGCTGACAAGTAAACAGAGGGGTCGACCTTTACTTATGAAGTGAGTGTAGGAGCAAATGATCAGCTGTCCCTCATAAAACTACACTATGAATATCCCTGGTTGGTTTTATTGTTATTAATACTAACGTTAAAGAATTACGTTCTCTACTCCTAAAAGTAAACACTTATAAATATATGATTTTTCCAAAAACTTTAGCCCCCAAATACCCATGTAGAGTAAATATTGCTTTCTGCACTTTTGTAAAGAGGAAGCTGTTTAAAACTGTCCTAATGTTTGTACTTAAGTTACGTTGGGAAACAGCTTCATTTGGGAAAGTACTTCAGAGGAATTCTAGATCATTATAGTTAAACTGTATCCTAAAAGTGGTTTTTTGAAGAACAGGCTAAATTGCTGTGTATGTTAACTATAGAAAAGATACAGTCCCCAAGTACGAGCAATAAGTCACTTATTAGCAAAGTCCTGACATGAACATGAAGAACTTTTTTCTTTAAGTGTGACAGTTCACTGGATTGGGCTTCCCAAAGCAATTATGGATTTTTTTTTTCTCTGGAGACATTGAAAACCTGTCTGGATGCACTCCTGTGCAACCTGCTGTAGGTGAACTAAATACCAGTGGTCCCTACCGACCCAGATCATTTTGTGTTTCTGTGACGCTATGATTAACGAGGGCAAAGGCTGCATTAAAGGACCACATCAGTAGCTCCATCACTGCTACTTCTGGAGGGCTTCCAGAAGTATATAGAGACTATCTTTCTATTTTGGCAGAAATTACTATGATAATGCACCACATAAGGACATTCCAAGTTACTGTCAGGGGCATAATCAGCAGACTCAGCAATTACAAATTCAGGCCAGTGGCCCAGACTTTGTCTTCCTACTTCATGTAAACTGTTTAGGAGCTCAGATATACCTACAATTGTTTCCATCCAAAAGGATTTTGGCATCTGTGGGTCAGACATTAGGCAGCATACTGATGAGTTTCCTTCTTAAATGTTGCAAAGACTATGGATTTTAATGCAGATTGCCTTGTAGAACTGTCTGGTGTCAGGAACAACTGTGGGCCACAGATGAAATGTGAATTAAGCCTGAAAAGCTTATGAACTTTAGTTTCTTATTTAAACCACCTTCTTCAGTCCTTGAAAGATGCTCCAATTCAAATAGCGAAGGAAGTGTAAGATATGTTTGATTTTCATGCTTAGCCAGACTAATTTAGGATTTACAAAAATGTATTCAAGGCTCGACCAAAACATCAAATAGAAAAATGCTAAACAATAAAAAATATTTTGAAATGGGCTTAATGCATCTCTTGGTTACCTTGTTTTAAAAAGAGCAAATCAAGATTTAAAAGGCTTATTTTTAGGTTACCATGCTGGGCAGAAAGATTTAGTGGAATTGAAAATCATCTGTTATTCATTTGGTCTTCCTCTCCTCCATGACAACTTTTGGTTGAAAAAACAAAAAAAGGCATGAAGAAACTGTATTAAAGATTATTTGGACAATAACTTGCCTTCTAGCTCTCTTAAATCTTCCCTTATATTCTAATCTGTGTTACCAGAATTTAGTACAACTTTAGAGTAACTTGTCCGTAAGCTGGCTTTCTTTGTCATATAATTCTTTCAGTTCCTATTGACCTTCTTAATAAATTAATATGAGCATTAAAATATTCCTTGTGTTGCATCCCATTTTTAAAGTATATCTCATGAGACGGTCCTGGACTCTGCAGCTTCACAAAACTTCATGCTTAAAAATAGGACTAATCTCACATGAAATCTTGACAAGGACTTTCTACAGAGTGATATTCTTTAGGATTAGCTCTAAGGACCCAAGGCCCAGAATTGGAAAGAATTGTTATTCTGGTGTTATAATGCAAATTCAGTAAAAAGGCCAGTGCCATTGTAGGTAAATATTTGTCTTCTAAAAGAGCTTACACTCACCAAAAAGGAACATCTTACAGAGAAAGGTCATAGGATTATTTTTTTAACTGAATTGCAAGACAATATATAGTTCAGTATAACGTACTATATAAAATATCGTGCATTCGTAATATCGTGGAAGAATATACTTTTATAATTATGGAAAAGTCAGCCTTAGTCTTACAACAAAATATGCTGAAATGTGTACAAGTGTTTGTGTGTGTACAGACAGAATTACAGATGTCTATATGACAATACGTATCTGGAAAGTCAAGTGAATCATCTTCTTCATCCAGAGATGAATCTCGGGTATCTAAAAAGTGCATAGCTTGACTCACTGAGAATATTGCAACCTCCTCTCTCCTTTTTCTTCGTAACATCTCTCCTGCATCCATGAAATGTTTCTGCTCACATAATCTTGTCTCTCTGTTCTGACATCTCATTTCCCATTTCTTTTCCATACAATGTTCGTATTTTCATTAACTTCTGAGATCCTCTTTGTGGAACTTGGAAAAGACTTTCCTGTTCCTGTTTGACTACATAGCTTTTTTACAAGACTCTTTTCTGATTAACCGCTTTTATTTCCCTCACTCCTTCAGTGTTTTGTTTTCTTTCTGATAGATTGTCTTTGAAATTTCACCTGCATGCCAAAAATCTTATTCATTTTATTTCTCTTTGAAATGTAAAATTTTGTCATTTGGTTTGGTAGAGGAACATTCCTAGTAGATCTACTTACATGTATTAATTAGAAAGACTGAAAGTTCCCCAGAACAATGATTACACATTGTTATAGAAGTTCCCCAGAACAATGATTACACATTGTTATAGATTCATCCTTACAGTGGAAACATCTGCAAAATTTGATTTTGTGAAATTTGAATCATTTTATTTGGGTACTGCCAGACTTCATTTACAAATGAAGGGCTTTGTAATGAAGTCCTGTTTCTTAGTAGAGTAGGAGTAATAGAAAAATAATTATTCTTTAAAATTATTCTCACTGTGACTTTTTGTCTATAAGGAGGTAGCTCTTGTAAATTCATGTTAACTCTAATCCTAGTACTACTGTTATTTTCTTATTAATTGTGAAACAACTGAAAAAGATGCTATAGACGTAAGACAGTTATAAGCTATAGGCCAGGGAATACACTTTTCTCTACCTCTGGCAGAAAATTGGCTTTACAAGAGAACAATTATTTACGTTTTCAGTGTATCATAGATATTCACTAGACATTATTTAATGAAAATAAATGTAATAAATTAATATTTATTTGCAAAGCACAAACATAGAAGTAAGAAAAGTCAGCAACAATCATACTGCCTGGCTGAAAATATTTCTTTAATTCTCCCTAGTTAATTCTTCATTCCCAATGAAGTCCTTAGAAACCACCAAACAAATTAAAAATTATCTATGCACTTATTGCCTTCTGGATCTCACCTTTCACTGATCCAGTTCATCAGGCCAACGTTTTCTATATCCAACCAGCTGTGCCATTTTATCCTTATTTCAGGAAATTAGAAAGAAATAGATAAAAATTTTAAACATTTCCATTTTTTTCTACTGTTCTATTCTGTTTTCTTGATCTCCTTACCGGCCCTATGGCGCCGGTTAACCCTCCTTCTAGTGCCACCTGCTGCAATTTTATTGGTATTACAGATTTCTGTTTACAGCTTTTAGTCATATAATGCAGCTGGAGAATGTATCTTCTTAATGCAAATGAAACTCTTACAAGATGTAAAATCTGTTTCCCAAAACTATTAGCAATCCTGCCGAAAAACACTGCTGTAATTGTCTACAGAAGCTGCAGAGAGCAAAAATGCACAGAGGCAAATGTGAAACAAAAATGAAAAGAGACACATAAAGCTGGGTACACTAATAATGAGATTTGGAATATATTTAATCTTTTGCGAGACAAAATAAAATTCGTACCCACCTAATTCTGTTACACTTATTGTTTTGTTTAATCATAGATCTCTATAACAGGGATGGCATAAAGAAAAAATGCTTTTGAGAAACAAAGGCAGCATTACTGCTAGCTTTAACAGCATTTTTTTTCAGTAGGGATAAAATATTATAGTTTGTCTTCTATCACAAAGCTGTAAGTTTCCATTCAGACTTTATTTTTTAAAAGGAATAAAAAAGGGGCGGGGAGGGGAAGGGCTATCTATGTATGGCACATTTTACAAGTTATTGCAGCTAAATGTGACTTCATTTGGTATTTAAAACATTTTTCTTTTTCAAGTGATACACAAAACCCAGAACAGAGCACACATGGCTCCATACACCTGCAGGAGAATAATTCACCCCCTTAACATTGTTGTAAACGTCAGTTTGAAAAATGTAGCAACATATGTAGCTGCATGGATGGGTTATCTGCTGGTGCTGTTCGGTCATTCAGATTTCTTACTTGAAAGTGAGATCCTGGAGGTACTTTTTTCAAGGTTTTATGAAAATACTCCCTTGTGAAACTTCTCATTTCACAGTCAAGGGTTTTATTCTTCCCACAGTAAATACTGTCTATTGTGCCTCCCAACAAAGGAAGAGACAGTTTCAATACAGGGCACTACAGAATGAATTTATACATCTTTTAACAAACATTTTTAACAAGTCTCACATGTGAAGGGGGTAATTTGTAGGAGGATAACATAAAAAGTAACCTGTAGCAATTACAGAAATGGAGGATAATAGAAGGAAGAAAGAAAACCATCTTGCAGCACATGATGCTAAGCTACTTTGGTGACTTTGCTCCTAAGTGGAGCTTATCTTGAGAGATATTATCTTGGAGATTGAAAGGGAACAGTGAAGTCATAAAGTATAACATAGTTTTACCAAAAGCAGAACATAGTACACTAAGTTGATGGATCTCTTTTGTATTGGATTCCTTCCTAAAAGAAAGAAATATAGATTCTTGGTATAGAAAGCAAATGATGATGCTATACTTACAATATTTCTTTGATAATATAAAAAAGATGAAGTGTAGCAAAAAGTATGTACAATGAATAAGAGGGAAAGGTGGTAATAGAAGGGGCAAAAAGGTATTAAGGCATCATTAAAGTGTACTGGTCATTTAATATATTCACTTAGAGTACAAATAGAAGGGACACACTTGTTGGGCTGGTAGTTTGGGAGATGTTTAGGAAAAAAAAATCAGTGTAGGACAGATCTACTCATCATGCACAAGCACAGGATGACCTTCCCGAGGGAGAGAACTGAATCAATATGCAAAAGTAAAATACACAGAACGTACATTATGTAAGGCTGATAAAGGCAACATCAGCTGTAAGCTGATTCTTTAGTTAGAAGCGCATGACAATAGAGAAGTCCTAACTGGATCGGCCAACTGTGAGTTGAATATAAGTTTTGAGTGCAACTGAGCCACTAAATAAATAAATAAATACATACATAAATAAATAAATATATAAATAAATAGTAACCCGTACCTGTGAGGTATTTGTAAAGGGAATGCAATATCATAGTATTGCAGTAAGAAAGAAGATTTCTGAGCTGGGAATAAAATAAAATCCAAAAGGCCTGACAAGAAATGACAAAGAATATATAAAATCCATCTCCTGTTTTTAGTACTGTTGTGCTAGGATTTAGAAACATGGATTTGAAAACCTTTAGTGGTGGTAAAGGCTGAGAACCCAAGATCCATGCCATGGATTGTGACTCCAAACACAGTTTTGGAAACATTTTCAAATAATGGAATGTCTCCTGCTCCTTTTTCCTAAGGAGACAATTAAATCTTGGAGAAGGCTCTGGACTGTGACTCCTGGTTGATTTAGATATGGCCATCTGACAAATTTGTGAACACTTAAATAGGAGTGTATATTAAGATTATGTCCCTACTTTAGTGCACCATGCAGACAAACTTATGTCACTGCGCACTGAGTAGTCAGGTTGGTGCAATTCTCATTCACAACTGGCTTTCTCTGGGCCTCAGATGGGGAGCTTACTTCCTGGCTGAAATAAGATTTCAAGCACCTGAAATTCAGATGTGGAACTGCTTGCTGTCATCATGCCCAAGGATATGGGTACACAGGCTGATGCAAATAAGACAACAAAGCATTCAGCCTGGACCTATCCTGTGTTTGTTTACTTAGTGTAAGAGAGTCAGTTCTGTCTGTACCTTTTAAGATGATCTTGCCTGGTTTTCTTTGTGTATCAAGCCTAGGTTTCACTGCCTAGGAAGCAGAGTCATGAAATTATGATTCCATAATGAGCCTGGGTTTTATTCCTCTATACAAAAGACAATCATCCTTGAAGGAGAAGTATTAGGAACATAAACATGAATAAGTTGTTTATGTAAAATTTGTTTAGACTATATGAAAAAAATTACAGCACTATTAGACTTTTGTTATATGTAATTGTTTCATGTTCCAAATCTGTCAATTCAGTGGAAAGCAGACAAGGGTTCAGTTGCAATATAACAGAGAATGTAACTTAACACAAGCCTGGTTTCCTTAATGTTAAGAGAACAAGCCATGTAATATGGCTTCTCTATCTTAATTTGTGTGAAATTGCTTATTTGCCAACAACATTTGTGACTGCATTAGGATACAGATCTGGTGCTTTGTTGAAGCAATGTGTAACAGAGAGATAATATGAAAGAAAAAAGGCAGTAAACAGACTTGTGCAAGTTGAACAAGGTCGAAAATATGGACTTCACTTTTTCAAAAATGTGAGTATCTCTAAACTGAATGGGCAGGTCTCACCTGCATTGCTAGCACTTAGACTAAGCTGAAAATAACTGTTGTTTCATTGATCTGGACTTCATTTTACAGACCACGGTCAGACTTTACATACTGTAGGTTAACTGTTGCTGACATTGCTCAATGCGCTAAGACATACACACAAATCTCTGAAGGGAAGTTATTTTGTTCTGGGTTGGTTGTTTTTTTTTTTCCTTTAGGTATTATTTTGCAGGCATCAGAAGAGGGAAAATCACTTTGCAATTTTTGTTGTTAATTCTCTCTTTTCTTTGGGGATTATGTGGAAAATATCCAGCCCAAATGCGTAGATTAGCTTGTATACCGTTTAGTAATTTAAACAATACATGACACTATATAAAACTCTCAATACACCAGTGCCTACCTGGTAAATATGTTCATGATCTCTTTATGGAGTAGAATTTCTTTGTAGGTGTGCTTCCAGGTGGGTAGTCTGCCTTTATTTTACTGTAAAGCAGAGACACTGAGAGGGAGAGACAGTTGGAATATGAGCAGTGACAAAAAGATTAGCAACCACGTGAATGCTTCTCCCTATCCATATGAGGAAACAATCAAGATCTTGCAAAGCCTGTTTCATTCTGAATATAAAATGAGCAATTGTTTTGTATGAGTCTCTTTTATATAAAACCAAAACGAATAAATTATTCTGCTGCTTTTTTGTTACCGCAGACATGACTGGACAAATTCACTCACTTATTTAGGCTGCCCTTTTTGTTGAATACTGCATCAAGAACCCAGACAAGCTCTTGTCTGACAATGAGAAATCCATGGGAATTACGTATTTCTATGTTTGATCTCTAGGGAAATCTTAAGAGATAAAGCAAGCATCTCGAAGTCCTGGGATGACAAACAAGATGCTAATGAATCAGAGGTGCCTAGCAGTTTTTCTCAGCTGTCATTCTATCCTTTCTCCACTTCCTGCCAGCAAGATGATTCCCACAAGACAAGTAAAAGAACAAAAAAGTCAGTAACCAGTTGGTTTAATACACGATATAACGTGGTACTGCCTTGTTTACTCAAATGCTTAATACATAGCCTTTGCACAGTCATTGTTATCCTTATGCTGAAGGAAGTACTTTATATACAAATTGTTTAAGCTGTGCTGCCACTGAAGTTTGCCTAAAGCAGCAGTCCAAACACTGGTATTCTTTGAAGGAAGAACTATTATACAACCAGGAAGACAGCAGCAGAACTTCCACTAAGTCTTCTACCTTGCTAATGGGAGGAATGTCTTGAAGGAGTGCTGGAGAGGCTAGGCATCTGTTATCTTTGCACTAGGAATCAAGATTCGCTTCAGATCCTCACACTTGATGCAATTACAGGGAAGATTATATTCTTTAGGCCCTCCATTCTGTCTTTTATCCCTGAAACAGTAGATAATGCTCTGGGTTTTCCACAAATCAAGTTTTAGTATTGATCTTTCTCAGTGCTTTTCCCGTAGAAGAGAATGATTTGTCTGTACTATAACCTTGATTGAGCTATACATGCCCCTGTTGATACCAACAATACTGTTCGTGCAGTTAAAAACTAAGCAGGGTTAGGAAACGTGCAGATTTTATGGAGATGTGAAAGAAAATAAGCAAATTACAGACAGACTGACAAGTGCAGACATTAGTTTTGTGGTGCTGGAAAGGTCTATAAGGGAATTCTACAATCAGCCAAAACAATCAGCCATTCAGAAGTACACAATGGAGTACACTGGACATAAATTCCTGAGGCTAAAAAAAAAGAAAAGAAAAAAAACATACAAGAAAATAAAGAGAGCAGTTTTCTGTTTACCCCTATCTTTACATCACTAGAGAGGTCCCACAGAGTATGCTGTTGTTTCCTCCTGCAGAAACTCTCCAACTATTTAACTTTGATTAAAAGGAACTGAAAGAGTCCTATACTGTCTTTAGTTTCCAGTGCTATTTTTGTTCTGGGAGACCTCACAGGGATAGCCACACAATGAAAGCCATCTATGCAGGTGTTCAAAACTTTCTTCAGCTGGAAACTTCTCTCCCTTCTCCTGTAACCCCTTTACAAAGTTTAAACACACAGCCAGTGTAATACAAGTTACTATTTGTCCAGTATCTGATAAACAGATTTCACAAACAGATGGGATGTTTTACTTCTATGAAGTCCTTTGCAAAAAAAATACTTCCAGATGACTGAATAAAATTTATAGCCAATGCTGTATACTGATGGATTTGCTTATTCATTTGTATGTTGTAAATGATCAAATATTAATCTCATATATGTCACATTCAGTATGCTTTATAGTTGTTGTCTTATTTTGCTTTTTCATGCTTTAGTAATAGGGAAGAAATAAATTAAGTATTCACCTGTTTTTTCTGTGTTTTGAAATGCAACTTCACCATGTACTTTCTGAATGCAAATGATAATAGCCTTTTTATTTCTTATATAACTTATATGGGAAATAGGCATAATTAAAACCTGGGACTTCGTATTAAAACGGAGTAATGAGCTCTCAGTGATTTTAGTATGTACATAGAAAAGAACTAGTTGACCGCTACTGAAACCTTTGTATGGAATTGGTTTCAAAATTCCCCATTAAGTGATAGTGCAAAAAGGTATTGATTTTAACCTCACATGATTTAAGTACCGGAACTTCAGAATATTGCACACAACAAAACCAATATGAAATAGTCTCTATTGTAGCTGTTAAAAGGATTATACTTCCAGTGTTCCTGTCTCAGTCACAAAACTATCCATGGGAGTTTTATTAAGTCAGAAAACTGAATCTTTGAAAGAAGTGTAATACTAAAAAATATAACCTTTAAAATATAGAATAATTTCTTCAGAACAGGTGTCTATATTTAAATTTGTGTTACCACATATGACATTTAAATAATTGTTAATGTTGGATAGCAAAGAATTGTCAGACTATTAGTATTTTGACCAATTAAATAAAAAACTACCATCACTTGATTATTGGCTTAAAATGTGATTTCCTACTCTTTGGGCATTAGTTAACTTGAAAATTTCCATCATCTTTAATAAGAGAGGAAGTATAAGCCAGTAATTTAATACTAGTCTAATACAGACTATTCAATATAATTTGCTGGCACAGCTTTCCTAAATAAGTCTGAGCCATTTAGGACAAGACGAAAAGGAAGCTACCAAAGACTTACGAGTTCGTTGTTGCATGCCAAATTTCAGAGCTACAAGATACAGACACTCACTAGTCCTGAAGTCACCTTTACTCCCAAAACTGTCTCAGTCTTTCACTATTTCTGGAAGAACTGCATTTCCAGTGCAACGAAGATGCATTCTCGTACCTGGATGAGCTGCAGAATCTAAGAATTCACCCTGTTCCATCTTTCACGGAGCAGTCATAGCCAGTTGTCACTGTGCATGTAAGAGGCTTCATGATCCACTAAATATATTAGTGGCAAAAAAACCCTTTCCAAACTGTGGCTTCTGTGGCATTCTAACTTTCTTCTTTTTACAGTACTCTGAGGGTTGGAGCGCTTTCCCCATGACTGGAAAGCAACCTCAATGGAAATTGACACCACATCTCTCTTTATAAAGAGTCAATTTTAAATGATAGAGGGCAATGTCTCCCATTTGCTGAAGCTATTCAATTGTCAAAAAATAGTTTAGGATTCCCTGGCCTTTAACAAATGAGAATAAGTGCCTAAGCAAGCACGACATTGCAGCCTACAAGTCAGAAGAATGCATACGTTACCTACATTTTAAGTGTAGGAAATTATGTCTTGTACCCATCCTAGTTCCTCCATCTTTTAAAAATACAGATAACTGGTATATTGTCATGTCTCAAACCTGTATAAAAAGGAAGACATTCTAAATTACGAAATACACAGAAAAGGCAGTAATGAAATCATTTAAACGCCAAAGATAAATAAATTTAGTAACGCAGTTTCTAGTCGAAATACTTCTTATGTCTTTGTGATAAATTATATATGGTTTTTTTATACAGTTTAAGCACAATTATATTATAAAGTTTGGAGAAGCTGCTAATAGGCTCGACTAGTCAGAAATTTATCTAGGTAAAAAGTTACCTCATACTTATGGGATAGTACCTGTGATAAAAATTCATCTCTCTTGAAACAATCTCTTTGAAAGCTCGCACTTTAGAAAACCCCAAGTTGTATTTTAGGTTTTTTTAAAACTGTTCACTTTTCTCTCACTTACAGGATCATTATACTGGTTTGTTGGAACAACCAGTAAGAGACTTTGCTGCTTATTCTTTATTACTTTTGTGGTTTCCTCCTTTGTGCCAGTGTTATCTTAAAGGAAATTAAGTTCAGGAAATTCTATAGTAGTATATACAATAGAGCTACAACAGGGCAAAGCAACACAAGAACCAGCAAAATCACAGTAAGCCTCTGCAAAGGACACTTTATGTGGGTCTGCAAAATATAACATTTTTCTCATATATTTAAAAAATAAAATATTTTGCATATGCATGATCTAATACTGTTTTTATTTTTCTATTACAGCTTTTTAAGCTGAAATATTCAGGAAAGAGAAAATCCTGCCTGGTTTCACAGGTAAGTATACGCACAATAAGTCCACTTCCAGAAGTAGTCCTGTTCCAGACTTTAGATACCATCACAGGAAAGCCTTACATCAGCTTCGAAGAGCTTTTTGCTCAGACCTCAACTGGGTAATTTGTCCTAACAAGTATGCACTTAAACCTAACAAATTATGTTCATATTTTAAGAATCAAACAACTGAATCTGTTAAAACACAGTTCTAATAACGATTTAAGTACAAAAATATTTATGTAAGATTACAGGTAAAATAATTACAAAAAAAAATGAGTAGTAAATGTTGTTAAGGTAATCAAAGCATGAATTTTTAAACAAGTGATACTTTTGGCCTCACATTCTACTTTAAGTTCCATTCTAGAATATTTTCAAGCAATTTAAACACAACAGGTCTGATCCTGACTAGTGTAGCTGAGTTTTCAGGAATGGTAGTTCAGATTCACAGATGTCTCCCATTCTCTAAATACAGGCTGGCTGTCAATATGGATTAAACACATAATTTTAAAATGTGACTTCTGCATTCTACTGTAGAAACAAAGTAAAGGCTTCTGGAGGAAGGAAGGCTGATGAGTAAGTGATATTGAAAAACTGTCTGGATAAGAATACCGTTGAATCAGAGAATATAATACCGGGTTGTGAGGGACCTCAAGGATCACCTGATTCAAATGTTCTTGACAAAAGTACTGTCTAGGTAAGATGGCCCAGCCCCTGTCTACCCGAGTATTAAAAGTGTTCAATGTTGAGGAATTCAGCACTTTTCTGGGACTATTCAAACGGCTGATTATTGTTACGGTGAAAAATTTTCTTCTTTTGTCCAATCAGAAGAGCCCCATAAGACACCTCCTCTTTTCCATGTGATTTCTTGTAAAAAGGAAAACTCCATCCTAGTTGTAGCCACACTTTAAATACTGGAACGTGATGATAAGATTCCTCCAAGCCTTCTTTATTCAAGGCTAAACAAACTCAGTTCTCTCAGGTTTTTCTCATATTGCAGACTTCTCAGTCCTTTAAACATCATTGTGGCCCTTCTCTGGACTGTCTCTGGCCTGTCAACATCTTTTTTTGCATTGCAGGAATGAAAACTGTACACAGTATTCCAAGTGTGGCCTGACAAGTGCTGAGTGTGATAATGACTTTTTTATCTCTGATGATGATGCCCTGGTTAAAGGGCAGAAAATTACATAAAACAGAGGTTTGGAGAGATGAAAATTTATTGAACAAAAGGGTAACCAAGCATTCAGAATTTTCTTACATATTGTTTCCAGAAATAACCAAATATTTGCATGGCTTCTTATGTTTTCTGAATCATCCTCTTATCACTAATTCAAATGTGCGGAGCCCTCTCTAGAAATACTTTTGTAGACTGAAGGTAGAGCTCAGCAAATTATTCCCAGCAAATAAGACACTCAACACTTGTAAGCGTTTCCTAATGTTTAATGAAATAATGAATATAAATTTATAAGGAAATTTAATTTACTTCAGATGCTGCAAGACGAAGATCCTGGTGCAAGCACCACCCACCCTTCACAATGTCAGTCCATTTTGTGGTTTTCATGATTTCTATTCCGGCTTGCGTATGGACTTCTCTGGCTTCTGAATATGACCTGCTGAAATGCTGTAAGACAGTGTATCTTTTTATATATGATTACCCAATAATGGGATAAATTGCCAGTCAAAGATCTTTTACTTCTTTGCTTAGTCTGTGGAAATTCTTCCCCCATATTCTCCATCTGCCAAGAATGTTGCTTACGACTTCACAAAAAGTGTATTTAATGTGAAATTCTACCTTTACAACTGGCATCTGATCGCTTGTTTGTGAAAGTACAAGCAGGAATTTAGTTTGTTCTATTCTCTTTTAATATTTCAAATCTTTTAATTTTGCTAGTTTCATCCAGTTGCTAGTGAAGGAGTGCACAGTGCCTGTTCTTTACCTTTGAGACAGCATTACAGTTAAGATATAATCCTGTGCAGTTAAAAGATAAAAACTGACACCCTGTCAGGTAAAGAATGACAGAGATCCACAGTTTTCCATCTCCTAGGGTGACAATCCTATGGAAGATTGGTGGCTGTGGCATCATACAGCATTAGAAGAAATAACACAGATGGTATTTTATTTCTTTAAAAAAAGAAGATCCTAATTTCTTCTCTGGAGAAAAAAAAACTTAAAGAGACATGTTAGGATCTAGCTAGGTTCCATATGAAGATTGTCTACCTTGAACATACCATGTCCCTCTAGCGCATAAATAGAAGTTTTCACATTAAAAAAATAAGCAAAAAAAAAAGCAAACAAACAAAACCCACCTTGGTGTTTAGAATGTCTTAGATAACAGGTTGTTCCATGTCTGGTATGAAGAGGTTAAAAATCACCACTTTCTGGGTGGCCCTTTGGAAAAGAAAGGCTTAAAATTAAGCACAGAATACACTCCTTTATTGACACCTGCATCATAAATTGACCGAGTTTCCAGTCTTATGAATGTAATTCTGAGGCTTGGCACTGAAAATGGAATTTTTAGAAAAATATCATCACTGACTTGACATTGTTCCTGTTAACAGCAAGAGTAAAGTTCTCATTTCATATTTAGTAAATTCCACTATACACCATGATTCAACCTAAAGAAATTACTTCTAGCTAGGCTTCTAATGTTTTCTGCGTAGTGATACTGTGGCTAGTGTGCATATATTTAATCATGACGGAAATGACTTCATACTGTTTGACATCAAAATTCAGATTATCAAAAATCTGCTTTCCCTACCTATTTTTGTAGTTATTGAAGTAGCTCTCATTGCAGCATAAAACAGAATGAAAAAAAATAATCTGTACCAATACAGTATTTATAATGAAAAAATATAAAAGAAGACTGTGAAAGCAGCCTCTCTGCTTGTAATTGGAAAACTATATTAGTGGCAGTGACACCATACAGGACTGCCAAATGGTATATAAATATATCCATTTGACCAATAGACTTTTTAACTGGAGGAAGGAAAGAAGGAATAGGTTCCTTGACCATAAATAACTTGACTTCCTTTTATAATAGTATGTACCTCATATATTGATTTTCTTTGCTTATATTTTCAAGCAGCTTTAGGTACTCCCTATTATCCAGAGCCTAGCATTTGAATCACAGCCTTTGCCTTCATTTCCCATACAGCTTTGTGCCACAGAGTGATTATTAGCTGAATGGATGCCTATTGGGATAAGATTCAGAGCTACAGGTAATATTCCAGCAGTCCCCGTATCTCCCACAATTATTTTGTGACTGAAGTAGTAACGGGTACTACTTAAAGCCCCTTCACTTATATTATTAGTTTTCTCTTATTGGCAGTCAAACTGACACTTCATGTCTTTAAAAGATGTGTTCTTTTGATAGATGTCCTTAGTGATTATAGGAAAAGCAGCAGAAGAGAAGGATTGATTATCCAGTTAAGATTGATGTTCTAAAACAATGAAAACCTGAAGGTAGAACCATGGCTTGTTTGCTTTTCTTTGCTGGTTTTTGCAGTCTATTATAGGCTACCAGCTGGTGGTTTTGAGTCTGGTAAACAGAGGTTCAGCAACAGAACGCACAAGGGTTGAAAACAAACAAGCAAAAAACCAAACAAACCCAATCCACAAAACCTAAAAAAACCCAACCCCACTGTGTGCAAGGCAGCAAGGTTAGCCTTACTCTAATCACAAAGAATGAGCTGTTTAATAGAGACAGAAATCTCCTAACAGTATTCATTGGCCAAAAAGCAGATATGTCAAACAAGAGTATCCTTCTTCCTTTGTCCTTTATTCATATTCTCCACCTTTTTCCTTTTTTGTTGTTTAATACCTGACTTTTCCACTAACTTCTTCTCTGTCTCTTCTACCTTTTTATCCGCTATCTTGTTCCTGTTCATGAATTTACTCTTCTGAGAGAAAGACTCTATTCTGATTGAGAATTATATGCAAAATAGGAAACAGAATGTAAATATAACCAACAATGAAATACTGAAGTAAGCAGCCAGAGTGGTGGTAGGATATGTATAGTGTTAAAAGTCAAACTAAGCTGAACGTCTAAGGTGATTCAGTATAGAAAAACCCTGCTGAGGTAAATCTTAAAGACATATCTCAGACCTAAGCATTCATCACCATGAAACTAACGAAGGTCCTGTAAAGGATAATTGCAGACACTTTTGAATACTTAAAATGCTGTTAGAATCTGGGAAGCATGTAAAGGACCTAGTGGAATCATAGCAAGATAAAATATGTGGATAGAAAAAAAAAAAGAAAGACCATAAAGATCATGGTGCATTAAAGCCACATTCTAATAACACATCGATTTTTCACATAATATGTATCAAAATTATTTATAGATTTAAAACTTTACTAACAGAGTTTCGCCATGGAGGAAATGCCTCATAAGCTGATTATTCCAAACGCACATTCTGTGGAACTAGGATGCAAAATCAGATCTTGTGCGTATTCATTTCAGAAAATGATTACAGGTATCTTCATAGCCCAGTGTAAAACTGTTTTACAGACTTGGCAGACTATGCTTTGCATCCTTATTCTGTCCTGTTCTGTGTGCCTGAGAGTGGTCCCAGGGTACTAGGGGTCTCCAATTTCTCTGCTCAGAATAGATACACAAATCAAGTAAGCATGACTTTCCTTTACAAAATACACAAGAAAAGGATCTTATTATGGCTGCTTATGTACCATCCTTACACTTGTGTAAAATTAGCTATAGTCAGTCCAAAACCTGTACTCGGGCACAAAATTTGTGATATAAAATATTATATGTGTAGTATCTTTGAATCTAGAGAAACAGAGATGTGTGGCATATTTTAATTCCACAGGTTAATTTCACAATCCAAACATCTTGTCAAATTCTATATCTGATAGAATCTCAGCTTTGTGAAAGAGAAAGGATAAATTTATCCAGTGAAATCTGATGTTTGATCACATGTCGATCTCCTCATTCATACTTGTGAAACTAGGAGATTCTACAGAATGATTCTAATATATTATCTCATGAAGCTGTTCTCTCTAAAATTAGTTATATTTGGGTTTTACTGAGTAGTGTTGGAGTAGATAATGATAATATTTATAAACAGTCTATAGTGGTATGTTCTGGTTTTCAATAAGCAAAAGGACCTAATTTTTTTCCTTCACTTGATCAGCTACCATGTCCTCTAACATGAATGTAACAGAAAATTTTCAAGCCAAGTAGCTTTGTCTGTTAGTAAAACAAAGTGTAGTCTCTAAAAAAAGACATTCCTCATTATATTGCTTTAAAAATCCACATATTGATCTATTCTTTCTCATCAGAATGTTACAAAAATTAAATTTTAAGTAGAAATAACAAAAAAATATGGTATAGCAACTTTTGAAGGCTGGTGGATTGTTTCATTCTATTGTCCAACTCATGGAAAGAGGTAAATAACATTCCAAAAATTCTTTTAACATGGCAAAACTTTTTACAAATTAGGAAATATCATCTGAATATATAGATAGTCGTTTGCATGGACACAGATTCAAAGCTAACCCCAAATCATTTTATATAGTAATTAACTAAATGAATAAATAAAAGCAACTAAATATATTCTCCATTTGCTAATAACTGCATCTACACTGCACACAACCACTAAGACAGATTTTGTTGTGCATAAAAGTTTCTCTGAACTATCTTCACAACAAAGGCAGAGCTACTCTAAATATCATAATAAATAACAAAGCAGGAATAACCCCTGGAGGTTGGAGAGACCTAACCAGTCTTGGCTGTGTTAGTATCCTAGAGAGTCTTTGGATATGTGCAGCACACTTGTGCCAGAATCCTAGATGCAGTATAGGCTCATAAAAACAAAGCACAAAGATGTTTTTATACTCCCCTCTCCTCAGCTATGACTAGGGATTTCTCCCACCGTGCTCAATACGCTCCAGATCCATCCTAAAAGTGAAGTGCAAACCAATTCTGAAACACTAGCTGCTGCATTTATTTTGAAGATATGCATACTCAAAAATGACAGATCCACAGCATTTCTAGAAGATGTGCAGGAATACAAGCAAAAATGTCTCTAAATAGGGATAGCAGTGAATGACTTAGTATGGAGAAACTGCTAATACATGTGCAATGTAAGTTATAGCTGGGTGTGAGACAGCAGCATACACAATCGCCTTGCACTAGTCACTTAAAAAGCACACAACAGAACTGAAATTAACCTAACATATAAAAAGCCTATGACAAGTGAATGATCTTTAAAATATATATGTTTGCTCTAAGGATTTTAGGTAAAGCTTTAGAGTCTTTTTCAAGATAGGTTTTCCAGATCTGTCTGAGCAAAGGAAGATTTTTTAGTTTGATTGGTTTGGGTTTTTTTAAGGTATTGGCGATTGAAATATGAATTAGCATCATGGAAAAACTCTGTTTAGACAAATAAAACTGTTCAGTTCTTTGAAATCACTTCATTAGTGCTTGTAGTTATGTCCTATGCAGCCCATGAGAATGAAGGAATGCTCATCTTCTGGAAGGAATAAACATGTCCTTTTAAAAAAAAAAAATCATTTTCAAGCTTCAGTTTTATTTCTCACCATGCTAAATCTTCATTTATATATACTACCAAGATTCATGCCACAAAAATTAAGTGCAAATGTTTTAGGAAACAGCAAGTAAAAGTCATTGCATGCACTCAGGATTCTTAGAACAGATGTCTAGAAAGAAAGTCACACCCTAAAACACTTGAACATTTCATTACAACCCAGAGTAGTACTTGTCACATACAAAAATTCAGTGTGGGTGTTTACTCTCCTAACTCCCTGTCAAGGTAAAGATGACCGGTGTGTATTTTTACTTAATGACTGTGTGTAGCTTCTATTAATTTTAATTGCCTATTGGATTTGTCAAAAAGAACAAGACCCCAGAGTTAAGTTACAAAGTTTCCATGAATTTCCCTAGTGAGTTCAAGGTAAAATACAAAAACAGTGTATATACCTTGCTTAGGGAAAAATCAAATAATGCTAGATGCTACATGAAAACAGGAAAAAAGTAATCCTTTTATACTAGTCCCTGTTTTACTAGACCATACTTTAATTTAAAATTAATTCACAGTCTGCTGAAATAAGTAGTTCATTGAAATTGGAACAATTAAACAAATGGACTTCATGCTACAGATGTGGTAAACTATCCCCTGCTAATTTCATCTGAAGATGCATCAGGATGGAAGACTAAGACTTCTGCACATCATTTCTTAAGTTAGTTAGTATTTGTTCACAGAAGATTATAGCAAAGTGAATTTCCAGAGCTGTGCAAAGCAACTCATATTTTTGTTACTATGTTTTGTGACAGTGAATTCCTACTGTAGTTATTTTGGAAAATGCAAATGTATCCTCCATCATCTTCATGCTTATTTCACACCTCTGACCCTTGACTGCGATTTTGAAGTTCCTGAGAAAAGAGACATAAAATATGAAGTCATGGAGGTATTTATAGCCCTGCATTTGCCAACTTTAAGAATAAACTGTAAAAATGTAAGTTAATAATAATTATTATTATTATTGAAAAAACTACTTTTACCATTTTTATACTGAAAGTATCAGAAGTATCAGATCAAGACTGGCTACTTGTGGCAAGCTCTTCAAAAGAAAAAGCTAAAAAGCAGAGACATATCTTGTCATAGATGTTCTTTTCCAGAATTAAATCTCTGCCTGTCATTTTGGCATGTCCATGTAGACGTCTAGCTATTATCTCAAACTCAGAAAAGTTAAAATAGAGTCCTTAATCTTTCTTTTCAAGCTCTTTGAAAAAGTCTCTCTGTTTTTCTTTCCTTTTTTTCTTATTATAAGATTTTCTGTCATTTTTGTCACCAATTACTAATATCTGAATACAATATTTAACACAGATCTTTCTCCAGATACTCCCCCCTCTATGATCTGATACCTCTCTCCAGAAGATTAGCAGAAACACAGTTCCTCTTATCTCTCTGCAAAAACTGAAATGTTATGTTGATTCATTTCTCACAGCTACATTTCTGCAACATGTTTTTTTTTTACCTGCCTTGGAAAATCTATTGTTTCATCTGCCCCCAAATTCCTCTCAAAGGCCATTTTCTAGCCATGTTTGTTTAATCACTCATCCCTCCTCATGGACTTGTCCCTTCCCAGAATTTATTACCAGCCTGCTGATTATTGAGCCAACCAGAACAGAGTATTTTTTCTGTTTTAAAGCATATGCATTGATTTCTAACAAATTTCTTGGTGTTTATTTTTGCATAGTTGTAGAAAATTGTATTTATTAAGTAACAATATTATCTAGCCATATACATCAAGAATTATCTACATAATCATGTGCTACTACATTATATTTCTGTTTAATTTTAAAAATGCAGTGTTTTCCCCTGTTCAAACCACATTATTAGAACAAACATGGTAAATACAAACAACCAGATCCTGTAGTTGCAGCATCCTTCCAAATGTTCTGTTAGAAGTGCTATGATTTGAATATATTTGCTGCTGCTAGCTCTAAATTCTCCTATACAGCCAAGTCCAAATATACAACCACTTAAATTTCATTTTGAAATCAAAAGGGACAGAGTGGATTTTCAAATATATGGATTCACTTGACAATTGGCAGTTCCCATGAAAGCCAAGACAGCCTGAGTCTTGAGAAGGAGTTTCAGAATTCAGCTGGGTGTACCATTTTGTTTTTTGTCAAACTGCATACAAACTTCTTATAATTAATTATGGATCTGAACTGTCCATAGAGAGGGCACAGAACCTGACCTTTTCCTTTCTTATGCATTTGCTTGCTTGTTAGTCAAACGCTCTGAATAAAAATCCTTCTTATATTTTTTCTTAAAACCTTCTTTTCCAGCTCTAGTCCTGATTTCCATAGTTATCAGTAGAGCAGGTGACGTGTGAATATGTGAGTGCACACTATATTATACACACACTCTCACACAGAGGACAGAAAAGGATCCCTGTACCACATTTAAAACACTTTCAATGATTTTTTTTTCCCAGATTTTAATCGTAGATGACTCCAATGCTGGCTTTTGTTTTGCACTAAATAAAATAGAACTTTGCAAATTTTCTTGCAAAAGAAGTATTAGAATTCTCACAGCTCTTTAACATTTCATGATTCTTTTAGTAAGTAAAACTTTATAACTAGGAAAATCCCTTAACCTATAATTAACTTAAACAAATTCATTATATCACTGAAGTTACAGCATTGAAAAGAGAAAATTCATTGAGTTCCAATAAGTGAGGGAGTTAGTAAATGTGGAGTTTTTTAATAATTAAACATTTGACAATTGTTTAATAAGCAAATTTAATTTCGGTACAAGGCTGTTGATTAATTTAGATTCTCTTCACAGTCTGCTGGAATATGTTGTATTTAATTAAAAAGGAACAATTAACAAATGGTGTTCTGAAGTAAGTGCCAAACTAACAGACAGTAATATAAGTACTTCTAACTGAATGTGGAAGTACATGTACTATCACCCACAAGATAATTTTCTTTTCAGGTAAATTCTGTGTGCAGAAGTTGTTAACTGTTTACTACTATACTGGAATATGTTGCACATGATCTGGAGATGCAAATAATTCACCGCGTGGAAGATTTTTCACATGGAGATTGGTGACAAGTGGAATCCTTCAGGGGTCTGTATTGGGACCAGCAATGTTTAATATCTTCATCAATGATATAGGCAGTGGGTTTGAGTTTGCAGATGACATGAAGCTGAGTGGTACAGTTGACATACCTGAGGGATGGGATGCCATCCAGAGGTCCCTGGACAAGGTTGAGAATTGTGCCTGTGTGAGCCTCATGAGATTCAACAAGACCAAGTGCAAAATCCTAAATATGATTCAGGGCAAACCTCTGATATCAGTACAGGCTGAGGAAGGCAGGGATGGAAAGCTTCTCTGTGGAGGAGGTCTTCGGGATACTGGTGGATGAAAAGCTGGACATAAGCTAGCAATGTGCGCTCACAGCCCAGAAAGCCAGTTGTATATTGGACTACATCAAAATAAGCATGGCCAGCAGGTCAAAGAAGGTGATTCTGTTCCTCTACTCCACTCTGGTGAGATGCCACTTGGAATACTGTGTCCAGCTCTGGAGCCCTCAGTAACGAAAAGATGTGGACCACAAAAGATGTGAAGGGCCACAAAACTGATCAGAGGGATGGAACATCTCTGTTACAAAAAATGGCTGAGATTTAGGCTTGTTCAGCTTGGAGAAGGTTCTGAAGAGACGTTGTTGCTGCCTTTCAGTACCTAAAGAGGGCTCATAAGAAAGATGAGGACAAATGTTTTAGCAGGGTCTGTAGCAATAAGATAAGGGGTAACAGTTTTAAACTAAAAGATTGTAGATTTATACCAGATATAAGGAAGAAATATTTTATGGAGAGCAGTGAAATACTGAAACAGGTTGCCCAGAAAAGTGGTAGTTGCTCCATCCCTGGAAACATTCAGGATCTGGTTGGATGGGGCTATGAGCAACCTAGTTGGAGATTTCCCTACTCATTGCAGGGGATGGATTAGAAGACCTTTAAGGGTTCTTTCCTAATCAAACCATTCTGTTACTCTATGGAAATAGCAGATTTGCCACATCTAAAATATCAAAATAATATTTAACTGGATATGATTTTGTCTAAAAGACAATTCTTCAACTAGGCCACCTACAGATCTTAATTGGACTGGGATATTCATCTTAAAATCCAAGAATAATTTTCCTATTAAATTACAGTATTTATTGGATTTTTCATATAGACTTGATTTCATAGATAAGGTCATATCATGCCATCCAAGGTCGTTCAGGGTAAAACTACATAAATAATTTGCTGTACGGGGAAATCAGAATACAAGCTTCCAGAATGCTCTTCCTCAGCCATGAGTGCAGTACCATACAACTTACCTCACTTGATGGGCCTAAAGAAAACAGCTATGCGAAGGGAGAATGAAACCTATCCAAAGAGCAGCCACTCTTATGGGTTTCCTTATGTTCTGCATCAATCCCTAAACTTTCCATCTTAAAGAGGGCTTGTATATAGGATTATCAGGTACAACCACTATGAGTAACAATATGCAGTAATCTTGCCCCAGGGACCTCCAGTGCTGAGAGCAAATTTGGAGGCAGCTGCTTTGGTCAACTGATTGCACTGCTTCAGTAGCTGCCAGCACACAGGCTGCAGGGACAGTCGCAAGACAACAAAGGCGAAGGTAAAGAGGGCACCCACCAATTTCTTTTTCATGTTTTCTAACAGTAGCAGGAGAGTCTTCAGTAAACTGTAATTGAAAATGTGTATTTAGACTTGGGTTTTCTTGTCTCAAAAACCCTTAGACACTGAATCTATTGTCCTTTCTGCCTTGTGCCATGATATCTACTCCAGTTATTAGATGTTCCTGCTCTATCTCAGCCTTACAAGAAGCCCAGAGCCGAAACTGTCAGTTCAAATTAAACCTCATTAGTTCCTCACCAGCAAACATGGAGGCAAAGTACCTGCAAAGAATCTCCAGGTGTCATAAATTATGAATCCATCTTCAAAGATAAAAATCACAAAATCTAACTTCTATGGGTGAGCTGGTTTGAGCTAGCTTTCCCAAGCTCTCCAACCGCTCAGTCTGCCTCTCTCCCAAAACTTCCCCCCCTTTCAAAGGAAAGAAAAAACCTATAGAAAAACAAAAATCACACAATATATATATATTTCTATATTTTCTAAAGAGCTACATCACAAGGATATCATGCAAAACTCCCAAGAAAGGAAGAGGGGAAGGGAAAATGGGAAAAAGGACAAAAAGCAACTAAAACCAAACAGGCATGCACACTTGTAAGACCTGGTAACTAACAAAGAACTAGCAAAATCTCACCACTTCCTTTGAGGAAAGCAGAACAGCTAAATCCGACCCAGGACTCTCCCCCCATGTGTGGGCAAACAACAGCAGCTGCTGCAGGCCTCAGCTCCAGACAGGACCAGCAGCAACGGAGCTCCTGCTCTCCAGCTTGCCGGAAGAAGAAGAGAGAGTGTACTCTCTTATCTACACCTTATTTATCTGTCGTGTTGCGTTAAAGGAAGATACAGAATACTCCCATGGATCCTGACCTCCGTTGTTAAGGAAGACCTGTAAAGGCCATTTTTTTAAGGAAGATCTGAAAAATCCAAAAGTCAATCCACTACAATGGGAAAATGTGATAATCAACATCCTTAATTTTTACTATTCCAGATCTATCCAACCCTAGTCAGAAATAGATATAGTTCATTGCTGTGGACAGATTTCTAAAACAAATGGAAATAAAGTTACCAGCAAAGTTTATCCACAGCATAAATCCGCTAGGTATATTACTGCCAGGAATCGAAAGGCTAGACCACTTTTTTTAGGTCAATGTTGCCAATCAGAGAGGGAGTAGAAAGCAAAGCAAATGTTGCAAGTCAAGTAAGATTTTATTGTCAACTGTTGTCAACAGAATTTTTTTCTGCCTAAATAACACTATTCATTGGGTTTTCAGAATAGTCTAAGCCAAATGAGAAGACAGAAACAGACAAATTATGCAGATGTATTGACTTCTCATGCTTACCCTATCAAAATACAGAGAGATAAGGTGTGTGAAATAGCTGAACAGCAATCTGTCAAGGATTGGAAAAATTAGGCAGGACAACACAACAGGTTGAAATTTCAGTATAGAAAACTTTTAAGGGAACTTAGAAGAAAAGAAAACATGAACACAGAGCATCTGGGAAGTGGGAGAACCAGGCTGAAATCCCTGTTCCAGTTCACACATTTGCCACAGAAGGTTTTAAACTTACATTTAAGCTGAAAAATTTCTGGTAAACCCAGCGCATAGCGCAGAGTACAGTACGGTCAAGACCCATTTGACAGAAAACAGTGGTGCTTTTTCAGATCTCTCATGTAAATGAAAAGTGCACTTGCTTCCAGTTCCTTGCAGGGCTATCACAAAAGTGTTATATTTAACTTTAAGTCTGTGGAGCAGACAGAAATAGTATTAGTAAACCAAGAGTTAAGAAAGCTTTTGGCATCTGGAAAGAAAAAGTTTATTCAGAAACCCAAATAAAGTTGCATTGATAAACACGTACTTCCTTCTAAGAGATTTAAAAAGAGTAGTTTAAAGAAATGGTTGTTAGCTATCTGCCTAAAGTCATAACAACGTTTGAAAATTTACACTAAAAAAAGGAAAAAATACATTTTAATTTTATCATAGCAGTCAGTAGTTATTCTCCCACTCTCATTAACAAGAAGGGTGGATGGGAGGATCCGGAGAATTATAGGCCTGTCAGCTTGACCTCGTTACCGGGAATGGGCATGGAGCAGATCATATTGAGTGCTATGACACAACACATGCAGGACAGCCAGGTGATCAGACCCCGTCAACGTGGGTTTATGAAAGTCAGGTCCTGCCGGACCAACTTGATCTCCTTCTATGATAAGGTTGCCTGGTTAATGGACGAGGGAAAGGCTGTGGATGTGGTGTACCTGGAATTTGTAAAGTCTTTGACACTGTTTCTCACAGTATTCTGCTTGAGAAACTGGCTGCCATTAGCCTGGACAGGCAGACCCTCGACTGGGTAAAAAACTGGCTGGATGACAGGGCCCAGAGGGTGGTGGTAAATGGAATTAAATCCAGCTGGAAACCTGTCATGAGTGGTGTTCCTGGAGATTCAATGCTGGGTCCAGCCCTGTTCAATATCTTTATTAATGATCTGGATGAAGGGATCGAGTGCACCTTTAGTAAGTTTGCAGATGACACCAAGCTGAGTGGCAGTGTTGATCTGCTTGAAGGAAGGGAGGCGCTGCAAAGAGATCTGAACAGGCTGGATCGATGGGCTGAGACCAACAGGATGAGGTTTAACAAGACCAAATGCTGAGTCCTGCATTTGGGACACAACAACCCCATGCAGCGTTACAGGCTTGGGGAAGACTGGCTGGAGAGCTGCCTGGAGGAGAAGGACCTGCAGGTGTTGATTGACAAGCGGCTGAATATGAGCCAGCAGTGTGCCCAGGTGGCAAAGAGGGCCAATAGTATCTTGGTCTTTGTCAGAAACAGTGTCACCAGCAGGACCAGGGAGGTGATTGTCCCCCTGTACTCAGCACTGGTGAGGCCACACCTCAAGTACTGTGTTCAGTTCTGGGCCCCTCAGTACAAGAAGGACATTGAAGTACTGGATTGTGTCCAGAGAAGGGTGACAAGGCTGGTGAAGGGGCTGGAGAACAAGTCCTAGGAGGAGCATATGAGGGAACTGGGGTTGTTTAACCTAAGAAGAGGAGGCTGAGGGGAGACCTTATCACTGTCTACAACTACCTGAAAGGAGGTTGTGGGGAGGTGGGTGCTGGTCTGTTCTCACAACTGACAAGTGATAGGACAAGAGGAAATGGCCATAAGTTGCGCCAGGGGAGGTACAAACTACACATTAGGAAGAATTTCTTTACCAAAAGGCTGGTCAGGCACGTGAACAGGCTGCCCAGGGAGGTGGTTGAGTCACCGTCCCTGGAGGTGTTGAAAAAAATGGGTAGATGAGTTTTTGAAGGACGTAGTTTAGCAGAAGATGGGTACGGTCGGACTCTATGATCTCCAAAGTCTTTTCCAAGCGGAAGATTCTATGATTCTGTTCTATGATAATAATTATTTTTTGTATATTCTTATTTTGTACATATCTCATGATAATTTAGGTCTGGACTGAGACTGATCTAGACATACAGGAGTATGATGTAAAGGGAGTGCAGTTTCCCATTTGCTAATAAACAATCAGCAGGCTAGATTATAAGGATTTGATGCCTAACAGGAGAAACATGGATAATCTTCTATGTCCTGTCTAATATACCTAAAATCTAAACTGTTACAAACTACAGGAAGAGTCCCATGTCGATGTGAACTCCTTTTGTCTCTACCATAACAGCAAAGAATAGAGAATCGATCTTGTCCTAAGCTACAGCTATACACAGAGTTCAAGAGTACAAAACCTCATGTAGATGTTTGCCTCCCTGTGTGTTCCTTGATGCCCATTGTATGAATTGAAAAACCTCAAGATTTCACTGCAAATTTTGTGAGAGTGCAAGGTTTTCCTGCTGGAATCCCAGTAGTTAGAAATGTTTTACTACCCAAGTATATACTAAATTCACTTTCCACCCAGGCAGAAACTTATATTCAAGACTGACTTTTATTGTTCCAAGACTGACTTTTATTGTTCCAACAGAACGGAAAGGAAAAAAAAACCACTGCAGATTTGTATTGGACCATTGTGATTTTTACACAAATCTTATGTCATCTGCTGTTTCATCAGAAAACTGAGGCTGACAAAATTGAATGAGATAGTTTCCTTTATAACTCTGCCTTTGCAGTAGAACTTTTATTACTAGAGAAACAATACTGAGACTGTAGTTGAAAAAGAGTCAGTACAGAGCATTAAGTAATTATTCAACTGTGCTATTTAATTATGTTCCAGGAAAGTTTAATAATTTAGTGCAAGTGATGATTAAGTACTTGGACCCATAAATAGTTTACTTCAAAAAGTGCATTTAATTGAAATTTAAGTGATAATTTTTTCTTTATTGGACACGGGGGACACAATTTCAGTTGTTCCCAAACTATATATGAATTAAAGATAAATTTGAGAACATTTTTATCTGTAGTTTATGTCAGTAGATTAAAAAAAGATTTAGTTCCTGAACTGTTTTGTGCAATAATCTTGTGTCTAATGCTTGTCTTCAAAAGTAACGGACTTGTTTCTTTCGCTCCCTTTCATTTCATCTTGCCAAAAGGCTGCTCTACCTTTCAGTCTACCTGGTATTCTCAGGTAACTTTTACACTATTATTCTTGTAAAGGAGGTGAGTATGGACTACTTAAAAAATAGTAAATTCAGAGGTTTATAATGGTTTCTTCGCCTGATAGGAGAATGAGGAATATGTGCTAGGTATTACCATTATTTATAGGGATCACAATTTGCAATTTCACAACTCCCCTGAAAAATCTGTTATTCACCTAGACATACTTTTAGGCTACATGCTTTCCCTCAGGATAGCCTATGCCTAACAGATGTAACTTACTTTTAAGAGACTAAACAGAAAGTAGTCAATTTATCACACGATGCTGCTATTGTTTCTGCTCCACTCATTTTTAAGACATTTTTTCCTGAAGATAAAAGATTGAATGACTTTCTGGGAATGGTAAATCTTTACTGATCTTTATGGATTCTAAGTGACTGTTAGTAACGTATCTCAGGGTGGAATGGCCAGCTTGTGTGCAGAACACTAAGAAGATCAAAGCTCCCACCTTAATTTGTAAACTGTATCAGTTCAATCTACTTGAAGTTGTGCAAAGCATTTGATGCAGTCCCGCACACCATCCTTGTCTCTAGATTGGAGAGATATAGATTTGATTGATGGACCATTCAGTAGATAAGGAATTGGCTGGATGGTCACACTCAAAGAGTTGCAGTTAATGGCTTGATACCCAAGCAGAGACCAGTGATGAGTAGCATTCTGCAGAGATCAATATTGCAGCTGGCGCTGCTTAACATTTTTGTTGGAGACATAGGCGATGTGATTCAGCACACCCTCAACAACTTTGTTAACAACACCAAGCTGAGTGATGTGGTCGACACGCTGGAGGGAAGGGATACCATCAAGAGGGACCTTAACAGGCTTGAGATGTGGGCCTGTGTGAACCTCAGAAAGTTCAACAAGGCCAAGCACAAGGTCCTACACATGAGTTGAGGCAATCCCAAGCATGATTACAGGCTGGATGGAGATTGAGAGCAGCCCTGAAGAGGAGGACTTAGGGATGTTGGTTGATGAGAAACACAATATGAGCTGCCAATATGCGCTTGCAGCCCAGAAAGCCAACTGTATCCACTCTCATGCGCCCTACCTGGAGAACTGTGTTTAGCTTTGGAGCCCCTAGCATAAGAAGGATGTGGGCTTGTGGAAGAAATTCCAGAGGGCACAAAAATGAGCAGACAGCTGAGCATGTCTCCTATGAAGACAGAGTTGAAGTTGTTCAGCCTGGAGAAAAGAGTGCTCTGGGCAGACCTTATAGCATTCCTGTACCTAAAGGGGCCTACAAGAAAGCAGAAGAGGGACTTCTCACAACTACATGTAGTGATAGGATGAGGGGTAATGGCTTTAAAATGAAAGACATTAGATATTGATTGGATACAAGGGAAAAATTCTGTGCTATGTGGATTGTGAGGCACTGGAGAAGGTTGCCCAGTGAAGTTGCAGATGCCCTCTCCCCAGAAATGTTCAAGGCCAGGCTGAATGGGGCTTTGAGCAACCTGGTCTAGTGGAAAAGTCCCTTTCCCATGGCAAGGGGGTTAGGAATAGAGCAATATTCTGTGATGGTTCCATGATATTGATATTCCATTATAACTCCTTATCCTGACAATTAATTCAGAAGAACAAAAGGGGAGAAATTAATGAAGTTATGTAATTGTAATGAGCCTTGGAAACTGTAAAATGATTGATTCCCATTAAGTATGAAATTAACCCATTTTCGGTACTTAAAGAGTCCGTTAACTAGAACATGATCTTCCACAGCATGGAAATCACTGAAGAGATTTGCTATCTAGCATGTAATACTCACTACATTAGCAAGAAATCCAGACAAATGAGTAAAATATTTTGTTTCTTCTTTCTGTCACTTTGAAACTAAAGCATGGGTTATCAAAGTCACATCTTAGTATGGCCTTACATTTCAAAAACCAGCACATGCAATCAATTTGACACATAGTTATTTCTTCAGTTTCAGCATTATCCCATAGCAGAAACAAGATACCAGTATCATTAATTCTTGAAGAATACGCGGTAAAGATGCCTCCTCTGCTTTTTGATTAGTTAATTTATATAGCACAATCTTTAAGCACCAAAGTGTTGACACTGATCACCTTGAACATGTTTTCTTTCAGTATGCATATTTTATTATATCTACCTTCATAAATTTAGAATTATAAATTTGTACCATTATCAAGTTCCTAATTTTAATAGAGCATGAGTGTAAGACAGTTAGTTTAGAATATTCATAACACTGCTAAAAGAAGATCTCACTAATGAAATATAAGATATGATTAATAAAAATTATATTTTTCTGTCACAATTAGGTACTTAAAGTAACCAATACTTTATTTCTGGTTTTCAAAGTGCTTTGGCAGTAGACATTTAAAAAATTAAAATGTCAGAGTATAGTCCTATAGAAATACATTTTCCTTTTATAAAGATCTCTGCAATTTACTTACAGATACGATCAGATAATGCTACCACAAATGTCCATCTTTTGCTCAGATCACTTTCCTAGTCAAAATAAAATTCACTGATAGAAGAAACCTTGTTTCCTCAAAACAACTTTTAAACTATTCACAATTCAACTCGTGAGAAGGTATGTGTAGAAAGACTTCTGCTACATCTTCAGATGCTTGGAACAATTGGTGTTGGATCTGTAATTTCCACCGAGACCCACCCTGGCAAGAGTGATCCAGTATATCTCCTTCTTTCACAGATTATTCTGTCCTGAAGGATGGTGAACAGGCTCACACAAACTAGGAAGTTACTTCTGTATTATCTCATAACTGTATGTATTAGTTACACCACAGATAGGCATGAATAATGCATTTAGAAGTTCACTTAATGGGATTCATATCTCCTAGAAGCTCCCTCATACAAAGAGCTTAGGCATTGATAGAAATATGTTTTATGTTTAATTGCTCTTAGCACCTCTTTTTTAAATGTAATTGGCTGAGAAAAGTGAATATCAAAGTAAAATCTATGACACAATACTTACCTAAGCACAAAATATATGTCTTCACCAGATTTAAATTTGAGAGTTTTCAATGCCAAGAGTAGCAGAGGTGTTCATGCATGACATAATTTTACTCATTCAACCATTATTATGAAATATAATCTCTCAGAGCATTACACATTTTCAACCACTGCTACGAAATAATCTGTTAGACTATCATTTAGATTGTAGATTTTTTTGCCATTTATTTCCATGTTTGTAAGTAGGGAAGGTTAAGGTAGGGAAGTAAAAGAAATCTATTGGTTATAAAGGAACAGAAAATAGTTTAATGTAAGTTGCTTATGAATATACAGAAGTCTGTCTCAAGATCTGTATGGTATGTCAGATTTTCCAGGGATACTTATAAGTATGGATGCTGGTGAATTTGAAATAATCTACAAGTATTACCAATCCAGGAGAATTCGGTTTTAGGAATTCAACATGAAATTAAAGGTGCTGCAGTTGTTTGCAAATATCACAGTATAACAGTATCACAGTATCATAAGGTTGGAAAGGACCTCCGAGATCATTGAGTCCAACCTATAACCCAACACTAATAACAACACTAACACCATCATCTAAACCATGGCACTCAGTGCCTCATCCAGTCTCCCCTTAAACACCTCCAGGGTCGGCGACTCCACCACCTCCCTGGACAGCGCATTCCAATGGCCAATCACTCTTATCAGAAGAATCCCACACTATCTTGCTCACACCAATGTTTTCAGGTGTCTCAAATGGCATATAAGTCTGTTTTAAGGTCAAACTGTATGATCAGCTTAATAATGTGCCAAATTATGCATGCTACTCCCACTTATTTAAGATTTATAGATCTAATTCCACATTAAAGATGGCTGTGCTGGCCATAGAATTATCAGGATTTGGGTATATGTTAGGCACAGAGGTAAATGAGTATTTTTTTGTTTCTTTTTTAATTTACGATGAAGAGATATAGACATTTATTTTACTACAAATTTATAGAAACTGGATTTGACTTAATTCTGCTAAATACATAAAATACTTCATTATTGAGAGATTCTATAAAAAGGATGGCAAAACTCTATAATTTTATTATCTGAACTTGAGAAAATGGCCTTGGCTTTTAATTATTTATCTACTTTTGAAGTAGATTGTACAGCAACGACATTAGTGGTAATCTTTAATTTTATATATTTCTTAACAGCCAGAAAATGGAACTTTTAAAGAGCAGCTTCTCAAAGAAGTTTAACTTATCACTCAGATCTTACGTGTTTATTAATTCTTTTCCCATTCCCAGCCTCAAATACTCATTAGTCTTCTCTGCTTCCTTTGGAATACAAAACCAACCTAATTGATGTATTTATATGTTGGTTTTCTATATTTTATCCTTACCTTCAGTTAGTTCTTCCTTAATTTAATCTTAAAATCTGCTAACCATTTATACAAGAATGTCTCAATGGAGACAACAGCCGTGTGTCATGACAGCACATGATATGTGAAACTGCATTTATGTAATTCAGAAGGGATATTCCAGTTGAAATGAATGCAAACCTATTAAGAAATAAATATATTTTTTGTATTAAATGTTTGCTTTAAATTTGAATTGGGATATATGATGTATAGACTCATCCTCACTAGAACTACCATAGGTAAAATTAAGGTACAAAAATAATATATTCAGGCACTGAAAAATTGTTGTTGAAATGTGTAAGACATTCTGATAACATATTCTGCCTCAGTTACATTGTGCAAGGACAAGTTTAAAACCAAATTTTTAAATTTAGAGTATATTTTGTAGTATCTGTAGCAAAAGAGGAGGTTCAATCTGGATATAGGGAGAATGGTTTTCTCCTTGAGGGCAGACAGGCAGGCAGAAAAACAGACTTTCAGGCTCTGTACTTCTAGTTCTTCAAGCTCAGCTGGATGAAGCCCTTAGCAACCTTGTGTGAGATCAAGTCTGATCCTTCTGTGAGCAGGAAGTTGTACCAGAAATTTTCTAACATCCTTCTAAGTATGAATTGTTCTAAAATTATGTTCTCACTGCAGAGCAAAATTAGATAAAGAATATAAACAAAATTACTTTTTCTAAAAGCTAGAAGAATGGGTCCAAAATTCAGTATCTGCAGGAAGTGTATCCACTGTTTAATAGACAAATAGGTTATAATTTTTTCCCCTTTTTCTTGTAAATCTACTTCATTAAAATTTTATTTAATTATAATTGTCCATCAGTCTCTTAAGTACTGATGATCCATTCATTTCTTAATATGAAAAACTCACAAAAATTTAAATAGATCTAAAGAGCTAAAGTTTTTTTCTTTTAACAAAAAAATAAGTTTTCCATGGTATCTTTAAAATGCCTAGAAGCGTTAATATTTCTTAATATTTATTTACTGTATTATCCTACTGCATCAAAAAGAAGCACCAAATGCAGTACAAATACTAATTTAGTCACCTGTCATCCTACTCTAAATATTTACTAACTAATAAGTTCCAACCTTTCTTTAGAAACAGACTAAAATATATGAATATAAAACTAGACTAAAAATTACTTAAGTGCAGGGTTCTTTCTTGCTGATTTAAATAATGATTAAATTTCGTAATTTAGATCCCTATATTAAATAAACTTGTGGGCTACAAGACACAGGATAGTTCTGTTACTGTTGACATCTTCAACTAGAATTTGAAAATCTGTCACAGAGCAAGAAAGGAGGGCAGGATTCACTAGCAGGTGAACTGGTACATGCAGTTTCATAAGAAAAAACTGCAAAATTTGTGCCGGAAAGGTAATATTAATCTTAAATAAGTTCACACCTCAATAGGACTTTAAAAGCAATAAAAAAATGAATACATTTCTTTTCATGATCATGTTGCTGCATTTTATTTCCATTTGTTAAACTGTATTTTCCACCTTTATGTGAAGAATAAGAAGATATTTTAAAAAAATGCTAAATACACTATTTGCATAAACAAAAAGGCCAATAATTTGATTCAAATCATTTGGAAGTTGGAGTTTTGAAAAATGGCTTATATGACTGCAAACCACTTTAATTTTTGTAAGCATAAGTCTAATTTAATACAATGTATTTTTCTCCACTTTCCATCTACGACAGCTGATATGTATGTATCTCCCACTTTTTCTGGGTACTGCTGATTACCAAAAAGAGTTTTCTTACTTATGGGCCACAACATTATCAACTTTCGAGCTAATGCATCAAGTTAAGTGGTAAGAGAGTTTATTGTGACATGAGTGTGCTGTGAAATGTGCAGTGGCGGTGGAACAGGTCATGTTACAGGTGTCCTCAGGCCACATTGCTGAGGACTGCCATCTTACGGGAACAACAAAAATCAGACACTTCACTGAAACTACTTTTACAACAGTTTAGTTGAGGCTAAAATTTGAGACAGGTAAATATTTATAAACAAAATGTGAAATATTCACATAGATAACATCAAGCATTATGTGTTGACACAGAAGAAAATATAAAAATATAGAAAGAATAATTCTATTTCATTCTCTCTTGCCCTTCTTAATAGCAGAGAGACTTAAAGATTTCTATTCTGGAAATCATTTCGATTTAGTTCCCCCTTTCTGCCTTCCACACACATACCCCCCCCCTTAAAGATATTGAGAGAGCCCAAATAATTGTCACATATTTCATCCAAAGGCAGAGTGGGAGTCATCTAGTATAATCTACATCTGGGCTAATTCTAAACTTCTTTTACGGTCAGTAAAGGGAAAGAGTTGCTGAAAGGCTGCAGTTCATTTTGTGCTGAAACAGACATCTAAAACAGGTTACATGAATCACTGCAACAGGACTTACATTTCAATAGTGACTATAAGGAGAACACCAGTAACGATGTGTATGCTACATTATAGCATAGAGGTACATAAGAAATTTCCATCTCAGCTTAACTAAAACCATTACCTCTTCTGAAGTGTGCATAATATTACTTTCCATTGATTAAGTGTTCAGATCCTTTATACAAACATCATCTTGTTTACAAACATATAATTTGCTGCTCATGAAATCACATAACTAAGATTTACTCATACAACTTGTAAGCTATTCTCATCTGAGCCCAAATCCAATGATAACTACAGTCTCCTGTCTTGATACTTCAAAGAAATATACGATAGCTGGAGTTAGGAGAGCAGAACACAAATAATAATATCCAACCTATTAGGAAAGACTGAAGAAATCAGGGTTGTTGAATTAATAAAACCCCTTTTCAACATCTAGGCTCCTACAAAGTAAAATAAGGCAATTTCTTTCCCATTTCTCAACTTGGGAATGATTTGAAGTAATTAGCCTAAATTAGAACAGATGAGATTCAGGTTTGACATTAAGGAACTTTCCTAATAGGAAAACTTTTCCTAACAAAAGGAGGGGCAAGGAAAAACTCCATTCTTTGTTGGACCTGGAGGGAAACATAATTACCAGGGATGAGGAGAAGGCTGAGGTACTCAACACCTGCTTTGCCTCAGTCTTCATCAGTAGGAGATGTGGCCCTCAGGATAATTGGCCTCTGGAGCTCACAGATAGAAACAGGAAACCAAATGTCTCCCCTGTGTTCCAGGAGGAAACAGTCTATGAATTAGTGGGCCGCCTGGATCCACACAAATCAATGGGACCTGATGGATCCTAGGGTGATGAGGGAGTTGGCAGAAGAACTTACAAGGCCACTCTCCATCATCTACTAACAGTCCTGGCTCTCTGGGGAGGTTCCAGATGATTGGAAGTTGGCAAATGTCACGCCAATCCACAAAAAAGGGCTGCAAGGAAGACCTGGGCAACTATAGGCCTGTTAGCCTGACCTCAGTGCCTGGCAAGGTTATGGAACAGATCATCCTGAGTGCAATCACACAGCACCTTCAGGATGGACATGGGATCTGACCCAGCCAGCATGGCTTTGTGAGGGTTAGGTCCTATCTGACCAACCTGATTTCCTTTTATGATCAGGTAACTCGCCTGGTGGATGAAGGGAAGCCTGTGGATATAGTTTATCTGGACTTGAGCAAAGCCTTTGACACTGTGTCCTATGGCATACTCCTGGATAAACTGGTAGCCCCTGGCTTGGACAGGTGCACTCTCAGCTGGGTTAAGACCTGGCTGGATGGCTGGGCCCAGAGAGTGCTGGTGAACGGGGCTGCGTCCAGCTGGCAGCTGGTCACTAGTGGTGTCCCTCCGGGATCAGTGTTGGGTCCGGTTCTGTTTAAGGTCTTCATCGATGATTTAGATCAGGGGATTGAGTCCATCATAAGTAAATTTGTGGATGACACCAAGTTGGGAAGGAGTGTTGACCTGCCGGAAGACAGGAGGGCTCTGTAGAGGGACCTAGATAGGCTGGAGAGATGGGCTGAGTCCAATAGGATGAAGTTCAACAAGGCCAAGTGCCGGTTCCTGCACTTTGGCCACAACAACCCTATGCAGCGCTACAGGCTGGGGACAGAGTGGCTGGAGAGCAGTCAGGTGGAAGGGGACCTGGGGGTGCTGATTGACAGGAGGCTAAACATGAGCCAGTGTGCCCAGGTGGCCAAGAAGGCCAATGGCATCCTGGCCTGTATCAGGAATAGTGTGACCAGCAGGACGAGGGAAGTGATCCTTCCCCTGTACTCGGCATTGGTGAGGCCACACCTTGAGTATTGTGTTCAGTTCTGGGCCCCTCAGTTCAAGAAAGATATTGAGATGTCCAGAGAAGAGTAACAAAACTGGTGAAGGGACTTGAGCACAAGTCCTATGAAGAGAGGCTGAGGGAGCTGGGGTTGTTTAGCCTGGAGAAGAGGAGGCTCAGGGGTGACCTCATCACTCTCTACAACTATCCGAAAGGAGGTTGTAGACAGGTGGGGGGCAGACTCTTCTCCTAGGCAACCAACAACAGAACAAGAGGGCACGAGCTTAGACTCTGCCGGGGAAGGTTTAGGCTGGATATCAGAAAAAAGTTCTTCACAGAACGAGTAATCAGGCGTTGGAATGGCCTGCCCAGAGAGGTGGTGAATTCACCATCCCTGGAGGTTTTTAAAATAAGACTGGATGTGGCACCTACTGCCATGATCTAGTAATCACAATAGTGTTGGATTAAGGTTGGACTTGATGATCTTTGAGGTCTCTTCCAACCCAGATAATTCTATGATTCTATGATTCTATGAAATTCTGCTGTTCAAGAAATTTAGGACTGTCTCTGGACCAAGATAAGGAGCACCGCTTTTGAACATGAAAAGAGTAACAGTTCTATTTCAACTCTGCTCTCACTTATGCAAGATGAGTATTTGGCTTATTTTGCATAAAAGAACTCCTAGGAAAAAAAATACTGTCTCTTCAGTTTTGTGTGGTTGTTTGTTTGCTGATTTATTTGTTTCCTACCTAGCTTAACTTCTAAAGATATAGGATTTTTTTATGAAAAAATTTATAAAGTTACTACAAGTTGCACAGAAGAGGTGTAGCTTAACAGAAGTAATGTAGCTTCACAGAAGTGGTGTCGCTTAGGCTAGCTGGTGCTGCTTGCATCCATTATGATTTTCTAATAGTTAAGGAACTGCAAAATTTAAGCTGGCAGTAATCCTTTTTTTTGACCTTTATCTGGACTACACAAATTAACTGTCTTAAACTGCCTCCTTTTAGGCGAAAACAGGAGACTACATTGCCTTTTCCAAATTACTGCTTTACAGTTGTGCAATACTGAACGTTGCCTTCTCCTCAAGACTCATTTGTGTAAGAGGTGATATTTTCTAACCTGAACAAATGTTATCTTCTGAACAAAGAATACTTAAACTGGCTTTTAGGAAGAGGAATAATGAGGAACTAGCAGTGTAAGAGAAGGTAATAAAATGTTCCATTCTTTAGCTTCTTAATAGGCATTATAAAGGAGATTCTGATTCAGGTTCATGTGATGTTAGATTTGCTTTTCTGTGACAAAAAATTTCTTCATCTAGGTTAAACTCAATCCATTCCCTATTTTTGATGTTATGAAAAATGTTCTTGAAATGTTTCAGTGCAGAATGTCTCTGGAAACTGCCTACTTGGTTTAATTCTCAGTGGATCTACTGTACTAAGTTCGTAGGTTTCCACCTCTTATACATTCAGCTCCTTCTAAATTCAGTTCTGAGGACTTATTTGTAATCCAGTTTCATCTAACATATTTCACCTGTGGTACCTAAAACTCCATAATCTTCAATATTTTTGTAATAATTATGTTCTTCAAAGTGCTAGCAGAAACCCATTCTGTTCATTACATACTTAGGAGAGCATTATCTTATCTTTTACATGTTGAATACCCACCGTTTGAAGTACTTCATACATTTGTTGTAGCTTCAGATGTAGCACTTCAGTGCTAGAAAAACACTGATTCACTGGCACCAAAATGACATTTACAGAAGTATCACATTTTCAAATACATTAACTAATGTTCTTTCTTTGCCTCCTCGTATTTTACACAGTCTAAACAAATGATACTGTACAGCAAGAAGCAGCATAAATGCAACTATGAGGTTATCAAGCCAGATTGCAAGAGAAAGAATGTGGTTAACTTAGAAAAGGAAAACCATTAAACAATCAAAGCAAAGTAAAAACAGAAATCCAATTCATGAATCTGAAATGAATCATTCTTCTGTTAATGCATCGTTTACCCAGCCACCAGTTGAGTGTATTTTTTTAATGCATGCTGTATAATTTAACAGTGGTTTAAACTTTTCCAGTCAAAACCACCTGGCAGAAGCTGTACTTACAGAGAAATATAATGATTTTCAGCTAACCAAGAAATGTGTTTAAACTGATTTATGAAATATTTTGTGGAAAATTATGTTAAAATTCCATAATGTAGAAAAGAAGAGTCACTTATTTCTATGCATTTGGACTGTGAGTTGATACAAATGAAAAAATGCCACATTTCTAAGGTAGCAAAAATCTCTCGAAGTGCTAGCAAAAACTCAGTTGGAAGAAAAATCCAGCCTCAGAAAATATATCTGATTTTGTAAATGTTTTCTACTATTTCTGTAAAAATTAATGATATTTGCATATAATTCTCGCTTCCTTTTTTCAACAAGAGTCCATACTGCTGCTGAAATAAATGAAAAAAAGATCCTGTTGTCTACCTTGTAAATAAAGTCAAGTCTATGTTTTAGGTCTTCTGCATTGTTGAGGAAGCTGACTTTGCATACAAATAAGTTTAATTGCATCTACTCCCGGTTGAGAAATGACAGTCAAAGTTCTTTTTATATGTTTTCCTAGTAATAAGTTTTCCCTTTTCAGTGCTACTGTTCTTCATTTTAGCCACTGTCAGGCTGCGTGTCGTGCCTTATTTTTTAATTATTGCAAGTTCATATTTTGTGAAATCTCTTGAACTTAGTATAAATATTCCTATGACAAATAAAGCCTGATAAAGGCTAGAGTGATTTTTTATCCACCCCAATTTACAGTTCACAAAATTTTAGACTTCTGATTGACATAGATACTAGATTTTCCAAAGTATAAGCGACTACTTAGTATAGAAATAAGCAAATTCTCTTTTTCCTGGTTAGGGCTTTAGGTTAAGTAGCTTGTTCAGTGTTCTTCGTACTTTGTTAACAAGATGAAAATTGCAGATTGTGAAATGGTTTCCTGAAACATTAAGCTACTCCATTATCTAGAAATTGAAATATTCCTTCCTTTCTCTCTACCAAACATACATACTAAACTGTCAATTTTTTTCACACAGCACAAAACAATTCTTCTTTAATAATAGAAAAAGTACAGGTATTATTCAGGCACTTCTTTAGTAACAGGGTATGAAAAACATCTGGTATCATCCAAGCTCTATTCTATAGTATAGTACAAAACTTACAGGAATAATGTGTTTCTAATATACACACTGTTGCACTGCAGCACATCAGAAATTTGTTGTCCATAGCACCATGGTACATTTCCGTGCTATACTCACATATTTTATTAATCAATCTTATTCAATAATCATTTAAACCAAATCTTATAGTTCTACCTTTTATCACATTCTTATATTTATATCAAATAAGCACGACAGAATAGGCAGCTAGAATTCATTGCTTGTGGTACAAAGAGTGAAATCACTCTAATGTAAAACATGATTTTGATTTTGATATTGTTACTGAGAGTGGCGAAAAAGTGAGAGAGGAAGAGCTCTTTCCACTTTTATTCATTTCTTCACATTACTTTGGAGTTGGTTGTAGAAGTTTTCCTTTTTTCAATTTTCAGTTAAATGGTTATGGTAACAGTACCCATTCGTAGCTGTGCCAAGATTGACCATCATCTTCTACAGCTCTTTGGTCATTTTTGTGGCCCTTCTCTGGAACCACTTCAACAGGTCCATGTTTTTCCAGTCCTGAGGACTCCAGAGCTGGATGCAGTATTCCAGGTGTGGACTCACCAGAGGGGCAGAATCACCTCCTTTGATCGGTTGGCCATCCTTACTCTGCTGCAGGATATGGTTGGCCTCCTGAGCTGCAGGTGCAAATTTTTGGCTCATATCCAGGTTCTCATCCACCAGGACTCTCACATCTTTCTCTGCAGGACTGCTCTCAGTCTCTTCATCCTCTTGACTGTGTTGATATCGACTCAAGTGCAGGACCAGGTGCAGGTATAGCTTGTCTTGACTCAGGTCCAGGACTTTGCACTTGACCTTGTTGAATCTCATGAGGTTTTCACAAGCCCATTTCTCCAGCTTGTGAAAGTGACCCTGGATGGCATCCCATTCCTCAGGGCTGTCAACCTCACCAGTCAGCACGGTGTCATCCGCAAACTCAATCACCCGATCTATGTCATTGATGAAGATATTACATCCCAGGCAGCCTCCAAACTTGATGTCCCCAATCAGCTCGCTTACACTGGTGATCACCAGGTAAAATATTGCATCTCCCCTGGTAGGGCTGTCTATTATCTGTCTTGAAAAGTTGTCTTCCTGTTCTCCTGGAATCAGGAGTCTGCTGGATTGCCGACAGCTCACTGTCCTACTTGTCCAGCAGAAGTCTGGGTGGTTGAAGTCCCTCAGCAGGATGAGAGCCTGTGAATGCAATGCATCCTATAGCTGGAGATTAAGAAATCTTACGAGCTCAAGAAAAACATAAAAGAGTCCAAGAAAGCAACAGAAAAACTTTCAATTAACCTCACTCAGTTTTTAAATATCCAAGCCTAACTATATAAAATGGAAGCTATGGCTTCTTGCCTGAGAAAATGAAGATGTTCATCTCTCCTTCTCAAGAAGAAATAATAGTATTTTTGAAAGATAGAGCAGAGTTCCGGTATGTTCCCCATCTTTCTCTGCCCATTGTTATGCCTTTTCTATTTCTTCCCTTTTTCTTGAAAGTCATTAAAAATAGGATTCACATGAACATCATGGGTAACAGAAGCAATGTAAAAACTCTTCATAGTCAACATTGTTATTGTTTGAGATACAAATATTTTGGACAATGCATATGGCTTTGGAAGACATTTTGCTGCATCAATATGCCAGTTTAACATATACTTATGGCCAGATTCTAGCAATAGAAATTTTGAAGCTCTGTGGAAAACGTTGCATACAGGACAATTCCACTCTTTGACAAGTGCAGTCTATAAACATTTAAAAAGGTCTCTTCAGGCCACTCAGTGAGACCGATCACTAATATGAAAATTTTCACCTTTATTTTGCTTCATTTTATTTTATTGAAGGGGAAATAACCTGGAGTTATTATTCCTGGGGATAATTTTTTTGGCATACTCACACCTGTAAGTTGATAGCTCTACTGTAAGGATAACTGGGGTGCATTATACCGAAAAGGCAACTATTTAGTTTGAAATAAGTCAAAGCATTACAGAATAAGAATATTAATTTTAAGTTTTCTTTTCTTTCTTAGGAAAAGAAAGAATATGCTTTTGTTATTCAAATGCCCAGTCATAGAACTACTGCAGATATTTTGCTTACAGTTCAGGGTGGCCTCATAGTGTTTCCCACAGATATGTGGTAGTCTTTCCATTTAATTCCAACAGGCTCACAAGGTAGTTCTTAGCTATAATAATCAGATCACAGGTTCCTTTCCCTGCTAGTAGCCTATTACCATTTATGCTCTTCAAAGGAGCCATTCTGATTCAGTGATGGCAGCAGTCAGTGCACTGGAGTATGCAGTCATCTCTATGCAATGTATAGACTTTAGTCTGACTTTCTGCTTGCATGGCTATCCGGAATATTTACATTTTTATTCTTCTGTTTTTCTTTTATTAGCCATACTCATTGTGTATTTTATACTCATATTTTTAATGGTAGGAATTTCACTCATATGTTTAATTTTCCCTCTAGGCTACTGATTTATTTTTCATTACTTAAGACTTGCTTACCCAACTCATCTCAGCTGCAACTGCTTACATATCTTTCCTCCAAAGATATTGAAGTTTGCAGTTTTTCACCTCTGCGCAGCATCTTAACATCTGTTCTGCATCAGAATATGCTGGTTTGTTATGATCCCAGTAAGAAAGGCATTCAGGTTCTATAAAGTATCAATCCAAATACCGTTTATTGAAGCTAACATTGAATAGAAAGAAAGGACAGTATAGGTAATCTTACTTATCTCAGATGTTGGGAATCTCAAGTTGTGCAACATCAAATGTGCTTCTGATCAAGACACAGCACAGAGGTCAGCTCCTGCATGTGGTACAGTATCTCGTTTTTATCATTCATTTTAAAAAACTAAAAAACCGAAACAACTTACTTCATCATTTTCAATGCCAGCCATAGAGGATTTTCATACAGAACTTCTGGCTGAACTGCTGGATAAAGACAAGACTGAATAGGTGACATAATTGCTGGTACAAAGTGAGAGCTGCCTGCAGGCTGATCTGTTACTACTAACTGGCTGAACTTTCCTTGCAACCCTAAAATCTACACAGTGCGATACATCCTGAAGGTCACACTGGATATGCACAATAGCGCAGCTGCATGTGCTCGGGTTAGCAGTTGTGTGGGTCACCAGCTGCTCCCTGTACAGTGGTCTTCTGCTCAGGATCACCATACAATCTTTATGCTTTGTCAGTTTGTTATAATCTTATACCTCACAAAAAAAAGACAAGTTTGGTTTGGTCTTCAAGTATCAAAGATGGATATTTTTCATAAAAAATTACAATGTATAGAAAATAGAAGTTCTCACATTTTTTTTTTACGTCGAAGGCAGCATTGTACATCAAAATAGCAGTAGGAACAGAGGCATCATTAATACTAAGGAAAATGAATGACTGTAAATTAGGTAGGAAGAGTTAAAATTCTGGCCAGATTGTTATAAAAATTTACAAAAATATATCCTTTTCAACCCCTATGACTAGACTTATTTTCTACATTCACAATGATAGCTACTATATAATATAATCCACAAAAAAAATAGATAATGTACAGTATACGTCAGTATTTTTGCTAGTTTGGACCAAAATTACAGATTCAAAGAGACAGTAGAAATTAGAATATTTTAGATTTTATTATATCTCTATTATTATAATGAGGTCCATAGCCAAATGCTAAATGAACTTCTGAGTTCATTTTCTTTTTTCCAAGTAGAGTAACAAAACTGTACTCCATCTGATCTTAGTATATCATACATAATTATCTAAGCCATTACCCATTGCCACCAATGACAAAACAAAGAAATTTTTTCTAAGTTATTATTGACTCAGATGAATTCAACGAGACTACAAAGTTTCCAAATTTAGGTGATACCAGCTTTAATTGCTTTGAAGTATTAACATCTTCCTCTTCTCTTTCTATTACACAATTCTAATTTACAACACAGACTGTTATGCCATCTCTTCAAGCAGAGACATATTACACAATTTGTAGTTTAATGTTCTAACAATCTGGAGGAAGAGACAGGATGCTGCTGTCAGGAGAAAGAATGTTGTGTTAAGTTATATTGTAGAAGTCACTGATGGTTTTTCTCTTCATAAAGCTACACCAAACTTCATAACTTATTACAAGCAACACAAGAAACTGTAGAAACACATATATAAAAGGCAGTTTAATTGCAGTTGTATTTGATACTCGTATAGGACCTTACAACATTTTGTCCTTCATGTTATTGAATGAGAGTATTAGAGAAAGACGTTAACGTGAGTGGTCTGAAAATGCAGAATAAGATAATGAGAAATGGGGTTAGGGCTCAGGAGTTGCGGGTTCTCTTAACTATTTTGCTTGCGTAGAGAGAGGATTGTTAGAAATAAAAATCCAGAATTCAAGAAATATGCTATCCTACCCTGTGCAGATGTCTAGAGTTCTAACTGTTCCTTTACGCTGTGAGTTACTCAAGATAATCTCAGGTAACACAAAAGAGAAAGACATTTTTTCATTTCTTTGTAGCTGCCAGTCGGTTTACCTTTGCAATTATATAAATATAACAAGATGACTAGACATTTGAGCATCAAAAAATTATCAAAGGTTGACTTAGTAGAAGGGTTTACCTCTGAAGAATTAAAGAATCTCAAAATATATTGTAAAAATTAAAAAGGAGAATTCATTGGTTTGTGAGATGTGTGCATCTCCATTGTGACCGATGAAAAACTAGCACAGAGTGACTTAGTCTGTTTTTTACCAGGATGATTCATAAATTCTTTTATCATTTGCATAGAAATAATTGGTGATTAGGATCTCATTCAAGATCCATGTCAGGAAATTAACAGCTTTGCCAATTACCCTGTTATGAATTTCTTAGTTTTCTACAAGCACTCTCATGAAATGGCAACAGATTGCTCTCAATATAAGAGTTTTTGCCAATGGCGTCTCAGCCTGGAGGTGTTAGTAGTATCTCCTCCTATTTAATGGTGTGCCAATGTTTCTTTTTAAAGTATCTTATTGGAGCAGTTGAGGAAGATTCATATTACTTAGCCAGTAATGAAATTTTCTTATGTGATATCCTATTAAAACCACCTTCTGAATATTCCCTTCTGATCAATGCGTTTAAATAAATAAATTTCCAGTTCATATAAATCCCATCTATTGAAAGATGGGTAGCTAAGTTACGCGTAATGATCAGTCCAAAGTGAATTGACTAATAGACACTAATAAAAATATGAGATCTACTGAATACCTCACAGAAAACATTTTAACTTGTCAAAAGTATCAAATATTCTTTGAATTCATTGAACAGAAAAGTTAGCAACACCAGGATCTATTAGCTATTCCTGTTACACTTCAGTATACTGTTAGGGGAATATTTGATATAGTCAATATAAAAAATTTTTGAAAAAGTCCTGGACCGTTGCTTGATAATGAAAATAAACGTGTAGCATATATCATAAAAGACAAGAGAATATTTCAGATAATTGTATCATTCCAAAAAGGATCAATCTTTATGAATTATTGTACAGAGTCATTAAATAAATATTTGTAGTGGGTTAACATTGGCTGGCTGCCAGAGCTCCATCCAGCTGCTTTCTCGTTCCCCTTCCTCAACAGGACAGTCAGAAATAAAAAGATGCAAAGGTTTATAAGTCAAGATAAAGAGAGGGAAATCACTTACAGATTACTGTGACAGGCAAACCAGACTTGAGCTGAGCAAACTTATTTTAATTTGTTGCCAATTTAGAACTAGAAAGAAGACAACTGATCTAACATGGATCCTTACCACAGGCTACAGTCCTTCAGGAACAGTGTGGGAACCCCAGAGGCCACAATTTCCGCCAGAAAACATGGAGTTCTCCGTGGGCTGACATGTGCATATTTACTCTGGCATAGTCTTCTTCACAAGCTTCTTGGACTATCTGTTTCACTGTGGCTCTCTTCATGGCCTGCAGAGGGAAATCTGCTTCACCTCGGTCTCCTCCACAAACTACAAGGGAATCTCTGCTCTAGTACTTGAAGCATCTCCTACTTCTCCTTCTCTGATGTTGGTGTCCTTTCCTGAGGCAGTTCTAATTGGATCTGGTCTCACGCATGCCATCCCCACAGCTCTCCGTACTCCTTGCTACAAAACTTTGCCACATAAATCCAATATAATTTTATTAATAAAAGACTTGTTTTTTATTTTACTTCAATGATGATTACTTGTTTTTAAGCTTATCAAAAATATGTGTGGCCTAAATGACGGATTCATCAAGTTCAGACGCAAACTCTTATTTATTTTCTTTCCTATGATGAAAACATTTCATTTTCAGACTGTACTTTACAACTGGTATTTCTCATCGTAGTTCTCATTAACTACTAGATTAAGTTTCATTCTACACCTTTTAGCACTGCATAGTGGCATACCAATCACTCAGAAGGGGGAAACCACACAGAAGATGCCTGATAGATAGAACTAAAATTAATTTTGTCTTTTGAGTCTCCTCTCTGTTTGTCTCTTTATTTAAATTTCTGTAAATCTCATTGCATTTCTTAGATATATTAATGGAGAACCCCAAAATTTTCACATAACTGATTTCTTTACTGGTGTGCCTACGTAAGTAAAAAATAAGTAACCAGAGTTGAAAGATACATGAAACAGTAGCTTTCCATTGCAATAGAACAAACAGTTTTCAAGCTAGAATCACAGAATAGTCGAGGTTGAAAGTGACCTCTGGAGGTGATCTGATCCAACACGTCTGCCTAAATAAGCTCACCTACAGTACCTTGCCCAGAACCTTGTTCAAATGGTTTTTGAAAATGTCCAAGAATGGAGACTTCACAGCCTCTCTAGCCAGTTTGTTCCAGTGCTCAGTCACCCTCATCACAAAAAAATTTTTCCTGATATTCAGGAGAAACATCTTGGTTTAACTTGTGCAAACTACTTGAGGTCCTGTCACTAGGTGCCACTGAAGACTAAGCTCTGTCTTCTTTACAGCTTCCCTTTGGGCATTTGTACACATGGATGACCTCTCTCCTCAGACTTCTCCTTCAGGTTGAACCATCCCAGTTCTCTCAGTCTTTTCTTCCATGAATGGTGAGACTCTTCATAATCTTAGTAGCGCTTGAGTAAATTCTCTTTAGTAGCTCCTTCTCTCTTGTACTGGGGAACCAAGAACTAGATGCAATACTCTAAGGATCCTTTCCTTGACCTGCTGGCAACATTTCTTCTAATGCAACCAGGATATCATTAGCTTTTTTAGCCACAGGAGACACCAAGTTGGACAACTTAGTGTCCTGCACAGTCTTTAGGTAATTTCCTGCAAAGATCCTTTTCAACTTTCCCAGGTGCAAGACTTTGCAATTCCTTGTGCTGACCTTCATGAGCTTTGTGTGAACTCATTTTTTCAGCTTCTAGAGGTCTCTCTGGATTTTAGCACAATTCTCTAATGTATATGCCACTCCTGGTTTTGCATCACTGGAAAACTTGCTGAGGGTAAACTTGGCCCTACCATCCAGCTCTTTCATGAAGATGTAGAACAGGATTGGAATATGTATAGACCCCTGGTGCATGTCATTGATTACTGGCCTTCAATTAGACAGTATGGCACTGATCACCACCGATATTCAGACCATCTTACTCTTCTTATCCAGCCTATATTTAGAATCATACTGTCATAGGATCGTTAAGGTTAGAAGAGACCTCTAAGATCCTCAAGTCTAACTATCAACACAACTTTAACATGTCTACAAAACCATGTTCCAAAGCACCACATCTACACATTTTTTTAACAGCTCCAGGGATGGTTTTACTCCACTACTTCCCTGGGCAACCAGTTCCAATGATTCACCACTCTTTCAATAAAGAAATTTTTCCTAATATCCAATCTAAACCTTCCCTGGCACAACCTGAGGCCATTTCCTCTTATCCTATCGCTTGTTACTTGGGAGAAGAGACCTGCACCCGCCTCACTATAACTTCCTTTTAGGTAGTTGTAGAAAGCAATAAGGTTGCCCCTCCATCTCCTCTTCTCTGGGGTAACCAATCCCAGTTGCTTCAGCCAGTCCTCATAAGTTCTGCTCCAAACCTTTCACCAGCCTCGTTGTGCTCCTCTGGATGTACTCCAGCACCTCAATGTCTTTCTTGTACTGAGGGACCCAATACTGAGCACAATATTCAGGTTGCCTCAACAGCACCAAATGTAGGGGCATGACCAATTCCCTGCTCCTGCTGGCCACACCATGGTTGATACAAGCCAGGATCCTGTTGGCCTTCTTGGTCACACTGCTGGTTTATGAGCCAGCTGTTGACTAGCACCCCTGGGTCCCTTTCTACCAGGCAGCCTTCCAGCAGCACTTTCCCAACCCTGCAGCATCACATGGGGTTGTTGTCACTGAAGTGCAGGACCCGGCACTTGGCCTTGTTGAATCTCATACAATTGGACTTTGACCATCAATCCAGCCTGTCCGGGTACTTCTGCAGAGTCTTCCTACCCTCAAGCAGACCTACTCAACACATCTTCCCAAGTTGGTGTCATCTGCAAATTTAATGAGGGAGCATTCAACCCCCTCTTCAAGCTCATTGATAAAGATATTAAACTAGACTGACCCCAACACCAAGCCCTGGAGAACACCACTTGTGGCTGGCCACCAACTGGTTTTAGCTCCGTTCACCACAACTCTCTGGGCTTAGCCATCCAGCCAGTTTTTCACCCAATGAAGATAAACAAACTTTTAACAAGTTCTCTATAAATTGTTTTCAAAATAAGGCTGCTATACTGTTTTGGTTTTAGTCTATCAGTGACTTTTAACATTAAGAGAAACAGACAATTAACTGACTGATTTGGCCGTGTGTTCTTGTCAAAGTGTATAATACGTATGGCATCTGTTATACTATAAATGGTTTAGCAGTTTGTATTTTTTGTAATTATCCTTGTACTTTTTTGACTACTATAGTACACCAAACAGTCAGAAACCAGAAAATGAATCATAGCACATAGTAATGAGAACTGTAAATAATCCATTGCTGTACATGCTTTTCAATAAACCAGATGTCTGTTTATATTCTTAACTTCTAGAAGTGAAAACAAACTCTAGAATTAACATTACTAGTTTAAACAAAGACAAGAAAATAGTCCAGCATTTTTCATTATTTTTACAATTAATGGAAAGAATAAATCTTGATATTAGTTTTGATACTGAATGAAATCCTCAAATGAAGATCTAATGCTTCATTAAAGAATTATACAAGTGCGAAAGGAGTTTTTCTCCTGTTGTCTGCCTTTTCCTCTACCTTTACCCTTTAAAGTCAATCAGTTTGCCTACTGAACTAAAATCATTCAATAATCTCTCCTTTTTCTTCACCAAAATTGCTCTTCTTAAGGTCTATAAACAGACTTTGAAAAATATACCAATTATCTTAAGATCCGCTTCTGCTCCTCTCAGCTCTTCAGGGACTGCATTTGCCATCTTGCACACAGTGAAATAGAAAAGAACTGCTGTCATGAAACACGTTTGCTGGGGAGCAGACCTACATCTCCTATTCCTATAGGCTAGGAGATGCTACTCCCTCTGTAAGAGACAAATGACAAATTCAATTGCAGAAGGTAAGTGTGCCAGCATTTGAAATTAAAAAAAAAAAAAACAACAAAAGAGAAGTAGAATTGACTGGAGAAAATATATCTTTAAAACAAATTGTATACTGTAGATAATCTAAGCTTTTGTTCTGCCTTTTATATATACCTTAACTCCTTCAGGATCCCTTTACATTTTACTTAGATTATTTACTGAGGCTGTCATTTTGGGTAGGGGTACATTTGCTGTCCGTTAGCCTTGGACATACAGCATCAGACCTAATATCTTCAAATTTTTAGAGATTTTTCAAAATAGTAAATGTTTTGTGTACTTTTCTGGACCTTTGCATTATCTCTGTGAAGAGATTCCCTTTCTTTTCTTTATCACCTCTTTGCTCATACTCACAATTGCATAGAAACTTTGTAATTGCTTTAACTACGTTCTATATTTGGAGGAAAAGGACAGAGAAAAGGTTAAGATTACCCACAAAATTTAGGTTTCGTATCCTGTGAAAGACAAGGGGGTTTGTGATCCTCTCCACCTCCTCTCTGCAGTGATTATGTTCTTAAAAATGAAGATATCATCAGATTAAAACTTGAGCTCCCTATGTATACTGAAATATCCCGTAAAATACTATCCCACATTTTACGCAAGATCTATTTTGAACAGAAACTTAAATTAATCAACCTGTCATCAACTAGAGTTTTAAAACACACTTTATGGGAGGACATGGGGAAAGGGGGAGAGTCAGCTCCCTTAAGGCCCTCTGTCCAAGAACCTTTTGAAATAAAAGGGATAATAAATAAGGAAGCAATAAGCAAGAACACACTGAGACACAAACCTGACCACCAGATGATAGGGAGGGCAGTAATAAGAGTATTGGAACATGGGAATGTTCATTTCAGTAGCATTAACTGATGAAGGATCTCATCAAGGGGATGGCAAGGAAAAGAGAGAAGCAAAGAATAAAGCATATAGAGGCACAAAGCTGACGGGCAAACATAATAGAGACAGGAAACAAATCTGATCAGTCACGCTGAGTGATGGGCCACCAAAGAACTTCAGACCAAGTGGCACTTTGCTGGTGACAGGAATGCAAACCTAAGGGTCCAGGGTGTCTGAGTGCCAGTGGGACTATGCAAAGTGATGAAGGACTGTGGAGGAGAAAGGGGAGTGGGGAGAAACAAAAGGGAGGCAGGCAGAAACAGGTATAAAAGTGTCTGGTTGAATGTAAAATGAGTCAGTTAGTGTGCTTCTCTGACTAAGACCTACCATCCATCCTATCTTACTAAATCCTTTTTTTCAACTGTCTCTTTTTGTAATCTCACTTTAACCTGTGTTTGTGAGTGTTGCAAGGACTAAGTGACAACTGCTTGGGAGACTGATGTGAGGTAAGCAAGGGGCTCAGTACCAGCAGTTAGAGGAGCACCAGGGGTCATAGTCTATATGCTCGGTGCTGGCTGCTGAAGAAGGGTGTGAGTGCCTGCACCATCCCCAGACCACATCTAGGGGCATGGTCTGTGTGTGTCATTTACTTGGAAATCATAAGCTGGACAGCCCTTAACACTGTGTCTCTGAAATATTCTACTCACTCACTTGCAGGAGGTCAGAATTTCAGTATTTTGTTACTATTAGGATTGTTCACACTAATAAAATATTTTTCAAGATAAGTGTGAATTATTGAGTGCTCCATTGCTTTACATCATATTTATAATTTTCTGAGTGTGCTTCTCTTTTTATTAAGAACACTATTTGGTTGTACTTGAGGTGAGAGAAGGTACTTTACGAATTTGTCTTACTGATATTTTTATATAAAATGGCAAGAAATGTCAAGCAAATTGAGTGAGGACAGACATCACCTGTTTTATTATGCTTTACCTTTATGAGCTCAAAGTTTGGGTAAGCATAATTATCAGTATGGATGACTCTTGTGAGTTTTCTTTGTATCAGAGATTTTTATTACATGCTAGTGCTGAACCAAACTGATATCTTTGCTAGCAACTTGATCTCTTAATTTCTGATAACTACTCAAATATTTGATTTTTGATCTGTAAAAGAATAGGCACTTATACCTGGGCCCAAGAGGAATGGTTCAAAAATAAAATAGTAATCTTAAATTAAAATATTATGGGAAATTCACTTCTAGTAGTGTCATTAGTATGACAGATGCAGCACACGATCATACTTTTAAGTGTTACAGTTTGAGTTAAATTGTGGTTGGTTTCCTAACTCAGCCTCAACCTAGTCTAAAGTAATTTCATTTCCTGAAAACTATCTTTGTGTTTTTCAGACAATTTCTTTCTAGAGGTGATAACATGGGACATTGGTATGCAGAAAGACTGATGTATATTCTTTTATATTTCTTTAGTAACCAAGGCCATCCTTGTACTAACGAAAATAAGCCGCACATGCAGGGAGGGACAGACAGGACAGGTGACCCTAAACTGACCAACAGACTATTCCATCCCATATACATCATACTCGGTACAAAATTGAGAGGTTACAAGGATCACACTCTCTTCTGTGATGGCCGACATCCATTGAGGACCTCGTTTGTCTAAATGCTCCTGATTTCAGATCTGGGTGTTCCTGAATCCAGTTCCCGAGTTCAGCTCCCTTCTAGCTGTGGACTCGTTCCCTTGTGTCTGCTCTTCAGTATCTGTGGTCATATGTAGTCATCATAGGGAGGGTCGGGATCACAATTTCAGGTATTTGCATGTATTTCATTACTTTATTGTTGATTTTGTTGTTATTATTATTATTATCATTGTCATTATTATCATTAGGATTATCTTCATTATCTTTATTATTTCATTAAAGCTGTAGTTTTAGTTCTCAACATGCAAGCCTTTTTTCTCTCATTTTTCTCCCCTGTTTTCCTGGGGGTGGAGGGAAGGGAATTTAGGAGCTCAACTGCATGGTATTGGCTGCTGTAGTTATCCAGGTTGGGGGCTAAACCGTGACTAAGTCATTAAACTGAAATCAAGGAAACTTCATAATTTTTTAATATAACTCACTGCTGTACTCCAGATGTACTCCAGATTCCATGTGTGGTCTAAGAATAACTATATCATACATAAATAAGATCATTCTTTCTGTTTATGTGAAAAAAAAGTCTTCCTTAATGGATTTCCATGGCAACATTGGGGTGTGCGAAGTAGTAACTGGGAAAGATAATTTTGCCTTCATCTGAGAGGTGTATCTAAGAGGATATTGTTCTCTCTACTTGAGCCTCTGATATTCTACGTTTCTTTCTGAATACACAGTACAGAAACTATTTACTTTGGCTTTGAAGAGAGTGAAAAAGACCGCACTACACTGACTCTAAGCCTAACTTCCCGTAACCCATCAATGGGAAATTCTCAGGTACTTATCTCAGACAGAAATGCTTGTGCTACTTTAAAGATACATGATGATGTGAGATCAACTATATTAGTATTTATTCTGCTGTTCTTTAGAGGAGAAAAAAAATTAATTTTCAGATAGTTTTGTTTGATAGAGTTTTTGCTGAAGCCATTAAATTAGTTCCTTGTTTTTTTGGTTGTTTGACAGATTCAAACTTTTTTCTTTAGCTTTTATATCAATACAGTTACTTTTTGGTATGGGAATTTGATTAATAGTTTTAAATATATTACTCTATCTATGTAGGGTACTTTCCCCCTACTGTGATAAGTTTTATATAAGCAGATTGAACCAGAAGTTGAAAGGGTTTGTGAAACCAATCTATTTTGATTGTCCAAGTGGATTGCGTTGATATATACATATATATCCCCATCTACACATGTAAAATGTGCATGTTTAAAAATATTGAAGTATGTCAATTATGTATACAATAAAAGTGCATCTATTATGTACACCTATTATGAATATAATAGAAGGACCTGTATTTTTTTATATTTTACGTAACAATTGCGAGTATTCTTGAGCTAGAAATAGTGATAAAAATGCCACACTGAGTTTCAAGGTAAACCCATTATTAATGTAGTAGAGCTTTCTCCTCCTTTAGTTTAAAACCATTATGGCTATTGCTACAAGTCCTGCTAAAAGCTTTATCCCATCTTTCTTGTAAACCACAATAATGTCTCCTCAGCAGTCTTCTGTTCTCCAAGCTAAACAACCTCAACTCTCTCATCCTTTCTTTGTAGGGGAGGTATTCCAGGTGTTGATCAGTTTTGTGGCCCTCCTCTGGACCCATTCTAACAGATCCATGTCTTTCCTGTGCTGAGGACTCCAGAGCTGGATGAAGTGTTCTGGCTGTGTTCTCACCAAGCAGGGTAGAGGGGCATAATCACCTCCCTCAACATGCTAGCCATGCTTCCTTTGCTGTAGCCCAGGACACAGTTGGCCTTCTGAGCTGCAAGCACACATTTCATGTCCAGCTTCTCATCCACCAGGACTCCCAGGTCCTTCTCTAAAGAGCTGCTCTCAATCTCTTCACCCTCTACTCTCTATTAATCATGAAGATTGCCCTGACTCAAATGCAGGACCTTGCACCTGGCTTTGTTGAATCTTGTTAGGTTTTCACAAGCCCACTTCTCTAGCTTGTGAAGATTCTTCTGGATGGCATCTCATCCCTCAGTGGTGTCAACCTGTCCATTCAGCACAAACTTGCTGAAGGCCATGTCATTGGTGAAGATATTAAAAAACATTGGACCCCTGAGGGACATCTCTCCTCACTGAACTCCATCTGGACTTTGAGCTATTGATCACTACATTCTGGGTATGACTGTCCAACCAAAATTCTTATCCAAAAAGCTTGGTGTGTAGACAACAGACTTATCAAAGCATGAGAATTGTTACTGAGAAGATCAAGGTGAGTTTGAACAAGTCATAAGGCTTTGCAAATACACAGTAACTAGAAATTCACCTGTTTTATATGCAAGAGATTCAAGAAGCAGCAAAATTTTTGTGGATTAGCACTCGCAGATGTATGATAGTATTGGACAATTGTTTAGCAATGATTTTTCAGAGAATATGCATGACATACTAGCAATTCCTGCCTAATCAATGCTTTATATGCACTAATCTATATGTGCATTGTTGTGTTTCAGCAGTAATTCACAAACATTGTTGACAGTAATAATTCTGCCCTGAAAATACACTTCAAATTTGGAATTATTTTGTTGCTTTTTAATAGAACTCTTGATATCTTTTTCAGTATTTCAAAGGTCAACCAAAAAGAAAATTTAGCATTATTTATACTTGAAAACTAATTTTCATTTACTAGATGGATCAAAGAACTAGTCTTTGAAGACTGCTTACATTTCAGTAATACATATTTCAAAAGCCAAGATTTGTTAATACTGTATTTCACAAATGAAAATATGAATGTAATAATAAAAATTACCTTTGAATTCTACAGTGACTAATTTGATACTATATCTAAGGAAAAATTTAAATTATTTCACATTACAATTTGGGCATGTGATTTAGGCTCGTAATTTCTTCTTTACTTACTCTTTTTATCCCAGAATTTTTGTAAAGTACTTCTACAATTTTTACATTCCTAAAAATAATCAAAAACATTATAGGAAAACTAATATATGACATATTGTAGGTGTAGTGGATTACCTTTTGGGTTTTTCAGAACTTCCTTAAAAAATGGCCTTTACAGGTCATCCTTAACAGCAGAGGTCAGGATCCACTGAAGTATTCCATATCTTCCTTTAATGTAACACGACATATAAGTAAGGTGTAGATAAGAGAGTACACGCTCTTCTTCTTCCAGCAAGCTGGAGAGCAGGAGCTCCATTGCTGTTAGTCCTGTCTGGAGCTTAGGCCTGCAGCGGCTGCTGTTGTCTGCCCATGTGTTGGAGGAGAGTCCTGGGTCAGATTTAGCTGTTCTGCTTTCCTCAAGGGAAGTGGTAAGACTTCATTAGTTCTTTACTTTGTTAGTTACTGGGTGTTATAGTTGTATGCCGGGTGTTATATAATTCCTTTTTGTCCTTTTTTCCCATTTCCCTTTCCCCTTTTCCCTTTCTCGGGAGTTGTGCATGATATCCTTGCGGTGTAGTTCTTTGTATTTAGGAAAATATGGAAATATATATATATAGTGTGATTTCAGTTCTTCCGTAGTTTTTTTTTCCTTTGAAAGGGGGGAAGGTTTGGGAGAGAGGCAGACTGAGTGGTTGGAGAGCTTGGGAAAGCTAACTCAAACTATCTCAGTAGGGGAAGTAAATGCCTCCAACTGCAGTCAGAAATCATCAAGCTGATTAACAATCATAGTTCACAGATGTTTGCAGACTTCACTGAAGGTGTCACAGATGCTGAAAGACAAGATCCATTTACGTGCAACATTAATTACAAGTCATTACAAATGGTATGAATACCATCTTGTTTGTATAGCTCAGATTTTTAGAGACATTTAGGACAAAGACGCTTTAGAGCATAAGGCTGGTCATGAACACTGTATGAAGGGAAACTTTGGATGGTCGTCTGAATTCAGGAAAACTGATCTTTTCAACTATCCTGTCACTGTCTTTTGAGTCTCCCTCAGCTGTACTAAAGGATAAATACTAAAGGAAAAAGAAACAAATGAAAAGGCAAAAAAACCCTTCCAAGAAGTAGGATTATAACTAATAGGAGAAAATGAGGAATATTTTTCAAAGACCGGGGTTTCGAGATGGCTTTGAACTAGGAAACAGAGTAACTGTTGTGAGTAAAATGCTTGGTATGAGTTGGATAAAGGTAAATGAGGGGAGAATTGCCTCAGTGAATGTTGTTTCTTACTTCAACAACAACTCATGCAGAGATTTCTGGACTACAAAGCAATATATTGCGTATCTAGTGAAAAAAATAAGAGACATAATTATAAATAGATGTTACTTCTTCCTCTAATGAAGAAGAGGATGTATCAGCTGGTGCTGATGGGTAAATGAGATATTATAATATCGCAACACATATTTTGCCAAAACTTCTGGATAGTTTGGCTTTGTAATTCAGTTAATTATTTTGAGCTTTGGTTTTGAGACTAAAGACACACAAACCACATACTCTTTTAGAGATTGTATTCTGTTTTGTTTTGTTTCCAATACAAATACCCACATCTCCCTTGTCTGCTAGGAGAGGAAAGGAGTCTGACAACAATTTGTTCTACCTAGGTTTGTACTAGACAGATACATGAGTGTAATCAAATATTATTATAATCAAGATTCCCCCTCTGCTCATCAAATTAGTTGTTAATATCCTCTGTAATATGACTTATATCAACAGATCTGAGTGAGATGAAATTCAGATTTAAAATAAACCTATGAGTCTCTTAGGCTTTTTTTTTAAACAATCTTCACATGATATCTTTGGTGTCTTGTCTTCACAAAGCAGATTATCTGTGTCACTGAGATCCCTCGTTTGCCATTCTTCTATTTTTCATAACAGAATTTATTAGTGTGCAATTTCTGCTCACTTGTATATTCCCTGCACTTATAATATTTGTTACGTTACAGAAAATGTTCATTTGCACTGCATCTCGGTAATTAATTTATCCGAGCAACACTGTTTGTTGAAAGTGACGTTCTGGTCCTTGTTTTTGTAAATCACATGTTACACCAGTGCATAAAAAGTGATGATCTGATTCCTTTGTCCGAGTTTATGACACTTAACCTTCCGTTGATAAGCTGCTTTATCTAGGCATTTCTTTAGTCTTCAAAAATACGTACTGATCACACTTGCAAGTTGTTTCAGTTTCAGTTGCTGTTTTCCATATGTTTTTACTAGATCGTCTGGCTCTAATTATCTCCACGAATTTTTCTGCACTGACCTGCTACACCAGCTCTCTGCAGTGTTGTTCTTGGGGCTCTCATTTCCATTTATCCCTGCCAGCCACATCACTGTTGATGCTTGTTTTGCATGTTAGTCAGACCAGACGGTGTGCCATCTTGAAGGATCCACCCTGTATGTCATCTAGCTAATTAGGAAGGCTCAATTTCTAAGCCAACAGCTTGCAGTGTCTGAAGGATCTTCTGTTGCAGACACCACCATAAATCATTATTTAGAGTGACACTAATTAATTGGTCTCTTCCCAGGATTTACTCTGTTTTGGCGAAGACATCACAGCATTTTATTTATAATAGCTCACCCTCCTCTCCAGTCTATAATCAGATATATTGAGGTATCCTAGACTTCTAATACACATATAGAATACAATTAATTTTGTTGCCTAATTCTGAATTGTCAGTCCATGTTTTGTCATGGGCTTGTGGACCTTTAGTCGCGGGCTTGTGGCCCCAAACTGCTCATCACTGTTCGCAATATATCTAGAAGGCTTTGGAATTTCCCCAATGGTGTATTAATTCATTTTATGGTTGAACTTTTTCTTACTTGGAAGGGAGACAAAGAACTTGTAACCCAAACAAATTTCCTTATTCCTATACAATGGAAGGCATGGTGGACATCAGTCTAATCACTAAATCTTCAGTACCCTTTTTTAAGAATTCATTTTCAAAATTTATTCTGCAATCACTTTTTTAATTAATATTAAATATAAAAGTGCCATGAAATACTGGAATATGTAATTCCTACTTTACAACGTTAAAATAGAAACCTTATGTGATTTAATGCAAGAGATTCTGCATAGAGGAAGCACACATACCCCCATCCACCTAGCCACTCCATCCACCCCAAAAAACCCCAAACATTGTAGGCAATACGGGCAACAAGAAATATCACTAATTAAAAACTTTAGAAGGACTTGTTGCAATATATGAATTAATTCTATTTAATGGGGAAGTATAATCATGAAAAATATTGGCTTGCAATGGCCAGACCTGATATTCAATTCTATTACGTACTTTAGTGTTGACTTGAGATTTAGCGTGTTCACTATAAATGATTATGACTTACCGGTTGATTGTTAGTTCACTTTGGAAAACTATATCTGCTATCACATTCTAGCTTCACAGTTACCATGAGACACAGGAACACAATATTTCAATAAGAAGTTGAACAATATTACACTAGTGTTCATGGGAATCTAATAATCTGAGTTCTGCTGCTGGTGTGTTGTTTGTCATGTGGAGTTCGTCCCCTCCCATCCATTACTGAAACTGTAGCTACCCTGTTTGCAGCCACAATAAAAATGCAAAGGCAAATATCAGGACATAATTACCAGTCTTTTTTTCTGAGTGGATCATCACATTTCACTACAGACTAGCTAACCATAATGCCAGTATATATTTGTTTAGAAAATCTTAGTGTTAAGAAACAAATATATTTCTAAAATGCAAAAATTACCAATTAATTGCAGTTGTATTTTGCAGAGCATTTAATTTATATTATATAAAGAGTTAAAAATGTAACATTTATTTAAATCCATATCTTTGTACAATCAGTTTCACAATATGATAGATTTTATTTTATGGCTGCCATAAAACTTTCTGAAATTGTCTTCTGTATGTCAAATTCTGAAAAAAAAAACCCATTGTGCTGAAATATTTTTAGTCATTTTCAATTGACAGTTAAAATTTTAGTTTGTTTTCCCTTATTTTTCTTGCACTCATAGTTTTTAAAGTAATTACTTTAAAGTAGCAACCCAAATCACTCCATCATTTCTTCAGAATCATTTGACTTTAGCAAGTTCATTGTAATTATAAACAACACAATAATCATTATTAGTATTGTTGTTGCTATTCTTGCTGATTATTATTATTTCCTTTTTTCATCAATAATATGTACCTGTAAGAAAAGTGCCAATAAAACCTGTTAAATATTGAGTAACAAAAAGAAGAATTATGTACACATATATAATTTGTAATACATACAATTAAGTTATTAAATTCAGAGAATAGTCTGTTTAGAGTCTTATCCAGGGTGGCCAAGAACTTTGAATCAGTTTCTTTATTTTCCATGAATCCTAGACTTTATCTTTGATTATAACACCAATATTAATAAAGAATATTTGACACATATATTCCCAATCATTATCAAGTTATTTTGTTTTGAATATTTTAGTTCACATTTTTTTCTCCACCTGGTAACCTGCTAAATTGCTTTTCTCCTAACTACTCATAAATTTATGGCTGATAAAATAATTTGAGCAGATAATTTTACGTGTTTTGACTAATTGCTTGCAAGTAAGATCTGCTAAAAAAATATGAATGGGAATTATGACGTGCAGGAGAAAAGGGCTTAAAAACCTCTGCTCAAAATGACTTATCTCAGTAGTCCTTAAAACCATTCACAATATAGCCACTTAGACACTTTTAATTATTTTTTTTTTCATCTGAAATATAAGTCTTATACTTGCCATTAAAAGTGTGCTGTTCTGCCTCAAACCCAGTAGAAAAAAATTGTTTCTATATATTTAAAATAAAAAGCATGGCAAAAAAACCTGATGTCAATATGTAATTTCCACCTTTCAATATAAAAACATAATATCTGTTTTAAAATTATTTATTTTGAAATTACTCTAATTTCCTTCTTAAATGCAACGAGATGAAAAACCATTCTTTTCTGAAGCAAAGTTATCTGAGTTCTTTCAGAAAATATCAATTATTACTTTCCCCGTGTTTACTGGACTGTTTTTTATTCTCCCGTTACTTAAAATGTACTTAGTTGACACCTGTTCCGGCTATTTTGTAATTGCTTCTAGAAGCAGTACAAAATCTATGATACCATTACCATTATCTACATTTATATTACAGTATATGAATATGTATTTTTAGCACAAGCAAACAAACTTGATATTGAACCTGATTTGTTTTGTGTAATCATTTTCTTTTTTAAGATCTTAAGAAACATAAGAAATCTAGATGAAAAATTGTAGGTTTTCTTGTAAAATATTCACAATTATAAGAAAAGAATGAAAAGTGATATTCATTCCATTTGGAAATGTTTAAAAGTAATTGGACAATATAGAGGAAGTTGTCTATCGTATCCCTACATTCTTACATACAGATCAGAAGTTCCAGCCTATAGGGATGTGTTTTGAAAGACATCAATTTGAATTATTTACTAACCTCTCACACAGTTCTTTGTATGAAGCATCTAAATTCCCCATTTCCTATACTTTCAGAGCACAATCAGAGATTCCAATACATCCCCAGTGCCGACTATTGAATAAGCCAATTTATACAACCAATATACCAAAGTATACACACTTTTGAACTTTGCTGAGTGGAAAAAAAGGATTTTTTCCCACTATGCATGTGTGAACAATTTTTGCCTGTACAAATGGGTAGGAAGGATTTTTATTTTAATATGGAAAAGGCGAATTTTACACTTATTTTTCGTTAAAACAAAGTTTATATATGTCATAAAAACTTATAAGTAAGGAGAAACTACAAACGACTGGTATATTCCCATTAAAATGTACATAAAAACAAAACATGTGTAATGACTTCTGAGTTCTTTAAAAGGAATATATTTGCAAATGGGGTTACTAAATCTTTGTGATACACCTGTATTAATTGACCTATATGCTTATACAGAAAGAAATTAATGTGAGTACATAGAATGCAACAAAAAAAGACATCATAAAATAACACATGCAATAACTGTTCATAGATAATATTATGTTGGAGGTGTAATAATGTTCCTTTGAAAAAACATGAAAGTTAGCAATGCTGAAAAGTAAAGATTTCCTTTATCTGAAACACAGGTTTGTGGTTTCTGAAGAAATTCTTCTGATTTAGAATTGCTGTAATGGCTATTTTCCTTTAATAACTACCTCTCCAGGAAGTTACTGCAACTTCTTCTTACTTTGGTTCTTAATATAGTCACAGAGTTTTCTAGCTATTAAGTGTCTCATTCTAAATATGCTGAAATGCCATTGCATCACAAACACTGATGAACCGTAGCAACCACAAGGCCTACTACTTATTTTTGTTAAAGAGATAATTTCTGCCCAGGACTGCCTCCTTATTCCTAATCGTAAAAAGCTTTCAGAAATATATCTTAGGCCTTCCATCTCTTTCTTATTATCACTGCTATTTTGTGGATGCCTTGGACAACGTTATTCCATGTTCTGAAAATAGAGGCAATTCAAAAGACAGTGGGGTTGTGGGTTTTTTTTTCCCCCTTCTAAAAATTAGTAATTATTTGGATCATATCTGCATTTTGTGATTAGTTTGGACTTTGATGCTGTTTTCCAAACCTAGTTTGTTCTTAGATAACCTAATCTAAAGCCCCACTTAGAATAGAATTTTGAAGGAATACAGTATTAATTTTCTTATCTGCTATTTTGCTAACTATCCCAATGTATAGTTACAGTAATGACACAAAATGATCTACAAAAGTACCTTCCGAGCTAGGTTTTTCTACAGAAACTCTTGCTAACAAGAGTTCAAAACACTGACTGGGTAAGTTCAGGAAAAAATGAAGTAAATAAATATACAAATTAATTAATGCACATATACCCGCCAAACAGAGAAACTGATTGGAACAGTTCAACAAAATGTGTACACAAATGTAAAAAAAAATATTTACTATCAAATATGATTTGTCATAAAACACAAAGGATATTGTCTTTCAGTAATAACCACGTAGTTTTAAATAAGAAAAAAATAGAAGGAAAATATAACTCTTCCTTTTTCAAATAGCTAGTTTATTTTTATAGATATGACATTCTAAGAAAATACAGCAATGATACAAAACCAAATTGCAAGCTACAAATCAAGCCAATTGCACAAATAATAATCAGGGCTTTTTAGGAAGTAGAAGTATTTCTTTGAATATAGTTCACAGTTTCTCAGGCAAGAAAAATGGACCAGAAGATTTTTGAATTTCCATGTTAAATTCCAACTCTCTGGGCTGTACTAGACAATATATATTCTTTGGAAAGATTCTTTCAATGCTACTTTCTTATATTACGCCAGATCTGCTGGTACACGTTTCCAGTGATAAGTACCTCTCTTAGCATTTCATATATTATTTCTAGGGTAAGAATGTACAAGGATTTCTGAAATATAATTCTAAATTTCAGTTGCATCTTGTTATGTCTTCATTTAATATATTGACAAACTTTCTATTATTGAGTGTTTGTTCTCCAGCTAGGTCCTGACTAATAAAGATCAAGTATCTGCTTGACCTTCAATCTGTTAATCTAAATTGGACTACAGTATGAAAACATCTGCTTGTTGCCTACACTTTTGATCAAAAATCAGACAACAATCTTTGTTGCAAAATACATTCATCCACACTTCACTTCTCAGAGCATTGCTCTGTGTCCTTCTCCACACGTTCCTCACAGTCTTTTCGTTTTTTTATCAATAGGCATTTAATAATTAAGTTAAAAAATGGAAGTAAAGACACTATAATACATGCAACTTGGCAACAAACAATAAAGAAAATAGAATGTATACTGGAAGTAAGAATGTTAAAAGGCAACTGGAGTGGAATAATAAAAGATGGGACGACAACAGGATAGAGAGCAAACAAAGTGAAAAATGCAGAATGAAGACAAGCAATTCGCCAGATGTTAAGTGTATGTGATGTCTTAAAAATAACCTTTACATTTTTACAATGTAAGAGATGGCTGCCAGGAGGAATTATACAGAAAAAAATATCCAAAAATAACCTCAACAGATCAGCCATGCAACTAAAGAAAACTCTGATAAATGAATTTAAGAACAGACCAAAATTACTGTTCAAAAGTGCCTTTCAGCCTAACAATCTAGGAGTATCTTCTCTGTACTCCACATGTATACTCATAATTAAACATTCACAATTAACCAAATGCTCACTTTTAAACTTTTGACTTCTGAAAGACACTTGTTTAGCAATTAGACTGCAGAGATAAGTCAAGTGGTTCATATGCCCAGTTCTGAAAGCTTACAAAACGCTTGTGGACGCTTCACTTTTTGTTCACAGATACACAGCAAATATGCCAAAGGGACTGGAGCACTCCAGCCACAGCATGCTGTTTATAATTGCTGCAGATTAGCCATCGTACAGTGAAGTGCTATGATCTGGTCAAAACAAGTATGGTTTATAGCTACTCAAGGTTGCACTAAATGGCTTGCATGCTTGTCTACACAAGTTATAGTGCAGTAACACAGAATGTGAATCAAAGTTGCTAAATATATAGCCACATAAACTATACGTACTCTCTGTTTTCAATTTAATTTATGGAAATTGCTTAATAACAAAAGTCAAGAATTGACTTTGAATTGAAGCTCTTACTTCACGATAACTGAATATATAATTTAGTATTCCACCAATATTGCTTTAATAGTTTAGTATTTCTAGAATTACACTTTCAAAATTAAAAAACATGAAAAGCCCTCTGTAGAATGACCAGCTCCAACTAAAAGACTGCATTCCCTTTTTTTTTTCAGCTAGACAAAACTAGTATGTCAATTTTACTCTCCAAGAAGCACTGAAACACCTAATTTCAAAACCAGGTACAATTTTAAAAATAACTGAAAATGGCTTTGTTCATATAAAAAATTACTAAGTATCGAAAGTTCATTTTTATGTCTAAATAAAATTTATATGAACTACCTTTCATGCACATAGGAAAGAAGGTCTTTCTAAAATAAACTGTAGTTACTTGAGTACTTCAGAATTCTTCCCCTGACCTAAAATTAATCCATTGTTTATATTTGTTAAGCTCACTGGAAGCCCAGGAAGTTTCATGATCTGTTCTCTCAGACTAAACAAGAATCACTGAATTATTCACATACACAGAATTCTTACTAGCATCTTACCTGTTACATCATTTATTTTGACTAAACATCTATGACACTACAATAAAAAATAAAGTTTGATTTATAGTGCAGTAAAAGTAATATCTCCCTTGGAACTAATGTCTTCTTAATAATACAGCTTTGTAAAATATCTGTTTCTGGGGAATGAAGCATCCTTTTCATTTGTACCAATGTACATAACAGACCGGGAAAGTGGAAGGAAAAAAAAGCAACACAAAAAAGTAGTATGTCAGCTTTAAAACAGAAGCATAATCTCTCTAATTGTTGTCTATGCAAAGCAGCTTACCTGCATTTTCTTTCCTTCTAACCATAAACCTAGAACATTTCCTATGCACTGAAGAAAATGGCAGCTGGCAACTGTACCAAAAATGACAGCTACTAAGTCAAAGTGATCCAAAATAAAGGCCAATCACAAGATTCAGATAACTGCAAAGACCTGTATAGTTGAGGGTTTTTTTTTGAGGAGGAGAACTCAGTTTAATCAATGGAGAAATGACATTCAGGACACAAAAGGGAATAGATTCAAATAAAAAAAAAAGGGGGTGTGTGAATTTTTTTCAAAACGTGGTATGGCAATATGTTTAAAAATGCTTCTAACATACTTGATTTTGTTGCATGGAGAGCTGCATATCAGAAGAAAATGGACTTCTAAGCTTACTCTAGAGAATGGATACCCAAACACATGTATCTTAACTGTCTTCCTGTGAATCAGATTAATCTCTAGTTCTGGAAAACAATTGCGAGTAGTAATACGATCTACTTCTGCACAGGAGAGCTCAAGTCTGGATAAACCTCTCCAGGAGTGGGCTGCTGTTCTCTCCGCAGTTTTGATGAGATCATCTTGCTCATCTCAAAATCAAATCAGTATAAAGGAGACGAAGGACTCCTCTGTGTGCAAACATACCTATGCTCAATCTATAGGTGTATATAGTTCCAAAAGAAGGGATAAACCTGCAACCTGACATTAGAGATCATACTTAGAACTGGATACAGTTGGTATAAAATCTTTAATCTCAGTCTACATTATAGCTGCAATTTTTCAGTCCACCTTAAGAGAATGAAAGAAGGAAGAGATGTGTAAGAAAATGGCATGTCCCACATTGCAGTGGACTCTTCAAACTCTTTTTTCCTCCACTTCAGTGTATACCCCATTTTGTATACCTTTTTGAAATTTATGAATTCTGCTGTTTTTCATTGCTAAATATATAAAGACAAGATTTATCAAATTGTTTTTCTTGTAACACTAAGGCAATGTTAGCCCACTCTTATATGAAAGTCTCAAAGACAGCCATGACTATAAGTTTTTAATTCATTCTTTTAGAGTGGACCAAATGTTAGGAAAAAATTCTAAAGATAAATTTTCCTATATTTCTAAAAGGATCTGTAACAACTTCTTATATTTTTATTCTAATATAAAGTAATGTATCTGTACAGTAAAAAAGGACAAAAATGAAAAAATAGGGTAAGTGACTTTGAGTGGAAAACAAAACTGAAAAACATTATACATTCATTTTGAAAGTATTTGCGAGCCTCTAGTAAGCAGATACAAATGTATACCTTTTTTATTACTATTTGACTCAAAGAAAAAAAATAGTAAAAACTGGACACTCACAAATCCATGGGCTCTGATGGGGTGCACAAATGAGCACTGAGAGAGCTGGAAGACATTGTTGCTAAGCTGCTCTCCATTATCTTCAAAAGATCATGGAGAACAGGAGAGATGTCTGAGGACTGGACAAAAGCCAATGTCATTCCAATCTTCAAAAAGAGCCAAAAGGCGGACACAAGAAACTACAAGCTGTTCAACTTTACTTCCATCCCTGGAAAGGTGATGAAACAGCTCATTCTGCGTGTCACCTCCAATCATCTGGAGAGAAAGAAGGTTATCTGGAGTGGTCAATGTGGATTCACCCAGGAGAAATCATGCTTGGTCAGTCTAGTAGCTTTCTACGATGGCATAACTGGGTAGGTAGATGCATATATATTTCTTTCATCTTAAACTATTCTGGAGGTATAAATGGAAATCAAGTCATAAAGTTTTTGTTTTTTTTTTTAATAGCAGTAGTAGGAAGTAGGCCTTATTTATTTATTTATTAAATACACACAGTCTTGAGATTCTTAATAATAAAAATGCTATTAAAGGAAAAATGTTCTACAAGCTATATCACCGATAGTGGGTAAGAGTAACTGATGATTTCTTTTTCTGCTTTTTCTTTTTAAATAAAATTGTTTTTTTTCTCCTGCTAAATTAACTTTTATACAAAATTTTCATGGTCAAGATGGACTGGTTGTCAAAGTCAAGGAATAGATTCAGCCTGAAAAAGTAAATGTCAGTAATACTCAAGTTCCAGATAGATACAAGTTGTGAATACTCCATATCCCAGAAAACCCTTGTAAAGACTTAACTTTATGGTATCATCAGTCTTCTCTCTAGAGGAGACTATTTCAAGGAAAATAAATCTCTCAGTTATCCCATTGCAGAACAGAAATTTTCAGATCTTTCAAGTTTACATAAAAAACCCAGAACCTATGCTTTCCAGCCAGCCTTATTAAGAAGAAAACAGATGAGGGAGAAAGGAATAGATCTAAAGTATTCTGACAACTCTGTATGTAGTATTTTAGCAGTGGACTGCATTGTGATAAAACAGTCAACAACGAACTCTGCAGTTACTCTTTTTCTGTAACTTGAGTTTTAGCACTTATCTGTGTTCTGTAAAACTCTTTAGATCAGCCAATATTTCGAAGCCTTATATTTATGTTATACGCTTTGAAGAGACCTCTTTTAGAAAGAAGCCTACAGTTACGAATGTTTAGAAATTACTTCAAAAAGTAGTAGTTAAAAACTTGATATGTAAAAGTTTGGGCTCAAGTGTGTGTGTGTGGTCTTGCAGAGCAATTGAGCTAAATTGCCTGAGTACAGGGTGTCAGTAGTGTCTAAGTATACAACAAAATCAGCTTAGATTTTAGCAAATTCATTTGCAATCATATGGATCTGACAAAGAGAGAAGAAGGCTGGTTGCTCTCTGTTTACTTTGCAAACTGCCTACCTTGAAGGGATTCTTTAAACATCTTAAAGCTGCATAAAGATGTTGTTAAGATTTCAAAACAGCAGAATTTAATTGAAGGAAAGGCTTGAAACCTAAGATATGAACTAATGTAGCAAGAAAGTACTTATTCACAACTGACCTAAGTGGCAGAACAAAAACTTGTGTAAATTATTTTATTTTTGGAACCAGCACTCCACCAGTATGCATAAGCCTTAAGGGAAACATTGAGAGAAAGCTACCTAGTGCTCAGAGATGTTCTTTTCACAGTCTTTATAATAGGACAACAAAGCAATGCACAGGAGACTCATTCACGTTTTTCAAAGAGCTGTTTTTTCAAAGACATATTTTGTGTTTCTCAAATCTCCCACTGAAACAAACAATAGGAACATCTTACTACCTCAATAAATAATATTTAATTACTCTAGTTACATTGGAAACTTTAAAAAAGAATGAGAAAATATGTGACGTAATCACAGCTGGAAGGGATTTTAAGAGGTATGGAAAACACAGTATGTTACCTATCACCAGCCAACATAGAGATATTTTTTTAGAAGATTCCACTTAAGTATATACAAGCAGTACCCTAGAATATCCAAAAGAACTGTTTTCTTTAAAAATCCATTCTAGATTAAATAGAAAATTAACAGTGCATCATTTTTTTTCACACCATTGATAAAACCAAATTTGAATAAACATCAGAATTCCTTTTTCAAAATTTAGAGATGTAAAATTTAACTTACTCATAAACAGGTATTGACTTGTCTGCTCACATGTATGGAATCCTGACCTATGCTCTCAGTTTAACAGAAAAAATTCACTATTATAAACTATGCTAAAACAACAAACAGAATGATGCAGCTCCGGTTATTAAAGCAATGCAGTAACAAGTATACTGAAATAAACTTATGAAGTAATTCAGTTGTCAAGAGGACAAAGCCTCTTAAGATTTATACAGTCAATGCTAGTTCTTTAACATCAATATCTTGGAATCTCAAGGCACAGTATCCCACTTAGCTCCAAACTCCTGTCAAGGCATGCACTTTAAAAGAAGTCAATAGATCTTATGAAAAGTTTAACATACAAAGGAAATTATCTTACTATCAAACTTTGAAGTGAAGATTTTTCCAATGTTTCTGTGGGTAAAACAATAATTTACACCCATCTTTCTGATCCAGTCCTAAGAATACAAATTATAAGGGGAGTCTGCAGCTTTCATTTACTCTCTTAACTCATGTTTTCTGACAAAATTGAATCGGTTCTCTGATTGAAGGTGTATGTCTTCGTATTTATTCCTTAAATTGCACATGCAAAACTGGATACTCAGCTTTAGGTTTTGGGCATTCAAAATATAGAATAATTTTAAGGTCTGAAGTCTTCAGCCTGAGTGATCTCTGGGCACATGTCAGTGTACTGCATTCAAAATGAATGGTGGTGACGTGGCTGCCAACTTCCAGAGAGGCTATCAGTTTGGCTGGTCTCCAGTTGCAATGTCTGGCTTAGATCACACCTAGTCTATGTGCTAAAGGCTGAAGGCCTAGTGCTGTTTAAAGAACACCTAACAAACCTACCCATAAATTTTGCTAGGATGCTTCATCTTGTATGAAGAAACCAAAAATCCTTGGTGGTCATATACTTATCCCTATGGAAGGTTTTCCAGTAAATTTCAAAATTTCTTTCCTTGATCTTCCCCTAAAGTTTTCTTCCTCAGCTTAGCATTTTAGATTGGGTTGGGTTTGTTTTTGATTTGTTTTTTTTTTAATAGATGAGTTGAGTTACATTTTTGTCTTCACTTGTCTTAACTTTTTAAAAACCTATGTTATGTTTCTGAGAACTTCTTCCTATTTCTAGTACATTGTATGGATTTTCACTGCAATGAAGAAGACGTACACACACATACTTTGTACAAATGGAATCTGCTGCCTCACTTGCTCCTGAGAGATCACTAGCATTTGGAACAGAATATTCTTGATGTCATTATTAATGTGTCTTCCTAGGTTTTCCACAGGACACATCATTAAAAGTTTGATTCTAATTGCATTGAAATTAATGGAAAATAATTTTGAATTGAAAGGAGGCAGTTTGAATCCTAAGATAGATGTAGCACGGGCCAGGAGCCAGACAAAGCATGGGAGCTTGGAGTCAAAGATGTAGTCTCATAGAGATTTAGTCAATGCTCAATTTATTACTAAAGATACAATGTTTATATAGAAATTTACCAGGGTTCACTCAACAGGGTTCAATCATTGATTGGATACATTCAGGTGTTCATACGCTAGCCTTATGATTGGTTAAATATACATCAGTACACATCACGATGTAGCTGAGGTAAGTCTGCTTGCAGTTAGCAAATTTCTTAGCGATCAGCAAATTTCTTAGCAAGCTTCTTATTTGCAACTTTGTATCTCTTCTACTTAACCAGCTTCTTCTATCAGACTTGACAAGGAGGAAGTGTCCTTGTATGTAGTCACATAGGCAGGGTTGTGCACAATAGACTGAAAGAGCGATTCATGGCCTGTATTGCTCAAAATATCATCAACAGAAAGGTTTCTTTTATGGCTCTAAGACATATTCTTTCTATAACCAGGAAAAAAATAATTCTGTAAAATGTGAACACTGACACCGCTTTCATGAAAGATGTACTATAAAAGTTACAAACTCCTGAAGGTTTGCAAAACACCATTCTGTCCATGGCTAGTAGGAAGTCATCCACTGTGGAAAACACCTCTGCCTAATTTTAAACTAGCCTTGTATCATTTCAGTGTTTATGTTATGCTGCTTCTTACTGAATAAAAATATACAGACTCCTTACCATCCACAGTTGTAAAATCATGCTTACCATGTATTAATGATAAATATGTTCCAAATCACATCAGGTTATATCTCAGGTACTCTTCTCTGGTTTTGATACATGAAATTTAACTCCACTTAGGTTGACTCACATTACTCCAGCTGAAAGAAAAACCCAGTAAACCTCTGCAGGTTTCCTTGTTCTTTAAGTTCATTTTCACTGTGTCTCACAGTATATGCTGACATACATACACAGACATACACACAGTAATTGGCATAAAATAAACAAATTATAAGCATGAAAATCCTTGGACTGCTGCTATACTAGATTTCTTCATTCCTAATTACATCTACCTTACTAATACAAATACTGTGGCATACTCTGGCAGTAAAGTGTTATTAGAAATCCTAACATAATAAATTCCGTTTGATGAAAAATAGCTACAACTTTTATAAAAATAGGGCCATAAAATGGTAAGTTATAAAACCAAGAATATCCCCAAAGGGGTGGTCTTTTAGGAAAGAAGCTAAGGAAGTTTGACTGAGTGTAACTGTGGAAGGTACAATGCTCCATAATTGCTATCTAAGCTTTTGATTCAGAAAGTTTCACTTCATAACTTTTGAACAATAGCAGAGATGGATAAGAATGTTGAATGCTGGTTTTTTTCCTCATCTGATGACTGAAATGAAATGTTCTGCAATAAATAGGTAACTGATACTTAGCTACAGCAAACAGCAAAGCTATGCTGACAAGGTAATTATACTATATTTTTAGAAAAATATCTAAGTCATATTGACTCACAAAATGGACAACACTTGTAAATTTATACCATGTATCTTTATGTAAGCATGATTTACACAAAAGTAGATATTTATGAAGGCTTTTATCACATGAATATTATGAGAAAAGTGGACTCTGGCAGCACAATGAAGCCATGTATAGTTCAACGAGATTCTAACTAGACCGTAAATGAAACATATACGTGGAAATAAAAAGCTGTTACTTGTTGAATAAATCTCTAATCTTTTTCTTGACATCTATATGATTTGACTTTCTGATAAAAAATGAGCAAAATTCTTGTATTTCACATTATAACCAAAACTGGGAATTCACATGGTTATTAATGTGTTTTATCTCTAATCTGATATTTTTTTGTTGCAAACTTAATGTTGGAATAAAAATTCAATTAAAGAATTTCTAACACATCTATATCATTTTGAAATGTACCAATAAACCTAGTGGCACTGAAACATTTTCACTCTGTATGGGAGACATTCTTTCTGCTATGTGGAGCTACTCGAATACTGGTGGCTAAAATACTAGAGTACACAATGTGCCTGGCATGGATAAATCTAATACAGGTTGGTAATCTCTGTAAAGGATCATAAATACCATGCTTAGATTCCTCCGTCAATAATTAATACTCTGATGGTATTTTTATGAATAACAATGAATAAATATTTTTATATAGGATAGTTAATAGTAAGGCAGTGATTCAGTCGTTAAAATAGCAAGACTGTTACCTCAAAATAAATATTGTCAAATCTATAAATTTGTGACTTTCTATTTTTTTTAAACAACATCATTCTCTGCCTTATTTCTACCAGTTTCATTTTTATGAAACACACAGTTTCACCTTTTTGTGCTTGTTATTGTTGCAACAGAGCACTTGTACTTTGGGACGTTTGTGTTTGTTGGTTCCTAGTATTAATTGTTCTACACTACAAACCTTTTTGGAGCCATTACACCAACAGTCTGGCAAAACCTGTAAGGTAAGCACTGTAACTGCAACACATTACTAGTGTTTACTAGAGTAAAAAAGCAAGAATATATAATAAAAATAACGCCATCAACAACAACAGCAACAACAACAAGGATAACAAACTGTCAGTTGCAAAATTAAATCTATACCTATGTTAATGTTTAACGATAATAAATTTAGGTGTTTCATTTCTAGAGGAGTTAGATCATGTCTATGGTTGGCCCAGCATGTGCAGTGTAGACTAAAAAAGCTAAAGGTCAGTAATATCTGGGCATGTCCTATCCACTCTCCTTCTCTAGGCTATAGGTTATTAACAAGATAGCTACTGCCTCAGGATTTTTACATAATCAATAATAATAATAATTCTTATTATAGTGACATATAATAATATATTAATAAATTATTATTTATTATTAAAAAATAAATTGTGGAAACCCTTTGGTGATTCTTTTACCATGTTCTCTGTGAACATAGTTCTGCCATGTTCTAGACTAAGGGTATATAAATTAAGGGATTTCAACTAATCTATCATAACTGAAACAATGATAAAACAACAGAACATTTGGATGTAGTGAAGACTGATGTCATTCAAGGTTAATAACTCAAATTTCATAAGTTTCATAACTCTGCCATGAAAATGGATTAAGGGCAAGAATGTACTAAGGGATGATATACAGATCCTTCTGTTATGTCTGCATAACTCTACAGCGTCTGTGACAGCAGCTGAAGTACATGTATGTGTAGAAGCATGTTTAGTAAACTGTGCACAGCAACTGACTCCAACACTCTCCACCTTAGAAAATGGAAGACTTGTAATGTGGCAGGACTAATAAGACGGGACCGTGAGGAAAACATCACTCTGTCCATCAGGCAACTAACTTGAAAGAAATAAGCCTCTGTAATGTTAATATGCCTGTAATTTTTTAAATGAAATTGGGTAAGTTTTTTTTCTATTTTCAAAATCTATAAAATGACTTTCAGCTTTTAAGATTTATTCTTCTTCCCAAGACCATGATAAAAAGTTACTTTTTGTATGCAGATGTATTCAGATTCAGCCTGACAAAAAATTAACTTGCTTTCGTACTTGTGCCATGTTTACACAAAGCTGAAGTTTATGCCTCTTCATCCAATTATATTTATATGAAACAATATTAAGTTTTTTGTGCTTCAATATTTATTAATATTAAAAACCCAGAAATTTCTGAACAGTTATTCAGACATGTACAAACTTGCAAATTTTTTAATTTCTACGGTCCTTTTTTTATTATTTCTCATTTCACTTCACTGTCAGTACTCTTTCAAAAGGCTAAAGATAATTACTATCAGTCAATGTTTGTGATACAGTGCCTCTACCCCATCAACATTTCCGTATTCTTACCTGGTTAATAGCCAACATGCTGTTAAAATTGCAGTATGTAGCAGTGCCATGATTAGCAAACCCTAAAATCTTGCCATGCTGGAAATAATTTTGCTTATTTGAATGGAACTCCGTAATATAGGATACAAATCTATCTTCTATAAATTGGTTATTGTTGCACACAGTATATTAGGAAGTAATAAAAATGACCATATTTTTCAAACAACATCAAGAACTACCTACAAAATTTAATATTTTATCATCTGAAGGTATGCCAAGAAGTTGAAATACTGTTTCAGAATTAATAGCCCCCCCATATGCATTTTAAAAAAAATTATTAAATCAATGAAAAGTGAAAATCCTGCCACAGAGTTCAAATTTCAAAATACAGAAGGCTGCAAACATGACCAGTTTGTGCTTCTTTTATTTTTTAATCTACTGAAAATAATGACTTTAACATAATGTTTTATTTCAGGTACCTTTAATATTTTCAATTGACTTCTTTACTCCTAGGCAATTACGATCCCATGAAAAGATCAGAGATTTTCACTGTATAAAATATTAACTATGCTGGGGTTCATAACTTGCAAACACTTCTATGCAGTTTTTCTGATAATAATGCATATATGTGCATAGATGTATCAGGAATAGACATTTTGGAACTTCCACAGTATGCTCTGAAAGATTTGTCAAAAGGTCTCCTATATTTTGAAGTGTGATTGGTTGAGTTCATTTTATGCTCCTCAGTTTCTTTTGTCTGGACTTGGATTGGAACAGCCTGCCATAAATTTTCTGCATTCACCAACCAAAGAAAGTACTACATTAAGGTGTTGAAAGCTTCAGTGTTTCCATGTTTCAATTTTCTAAACTGTAGGAAAAAAAATTATTTCACTGAAGGGAAAGCAATATCTTTAGTCATAATGCCAAAATTTCTACACGTTGCCAGGAAAGCCTAGACTTGGCTGGAAATTATATGCTGCTTCGTATAATTTGAGAAGTTCTGTTTCCTCACTGGGCTTTTAGGGTTACCTTGCAAGTTTTACAAATGGTCTCAAGAATATTCTCAAGTCTTTTTTCTTTTTTTTTCTTTTCGCCAGCAGTGATTTTTATGCAGCTTAACTTGTTGGTTACGAAAAATAAACTTTTCCTCTACTGGTAGAATTTATGACCTCTAACAATGTTCATGAAATTAATATATTTGTTTCATCCTCTGTCACCTCCCTCAGGTCCTGATAAATTTTTCACATCCACTTGAGTGTACCCTGTCCCTTTATGCAGTGCTAATATTCCTCAAATTCTACAATTTGCTGTTAATGTCAGTGTAATGTCTGACAATTTGGTCTTTGGACTAGACTCTCTCCATCAGTGATTATAACAGGCAAGCCAAGGATGTCTTCTACAGGATGTATATTCTAACGATCACTCTGCTGAAAGTTATCTTATTTGGGTTTTATGTAGGGTTCTGCCCCATGTAGACAAGTAACTTTAAATATAGGCTAACAAATATGCCACCTTTTTTCTAATAAGCAACTCTTCATTTTAAAAAACAGCTTTCTAAACAAGTTCTAATGCCTTTCACAAATATATTCACAAGTTTCATGAAGGAGAAACATGCTAAAAAATTCCTCTGGAAACATTTGTATACTTGCTCGTCTACAATGTTTCTGAAAAAAATCTACAGAAAACCAAACATGTTGTAGCCAACTCCAAGCATTTAAAGCAATGCATCAACAACCATTTGGTCTTTTCAGGCCTTTTGTATTTACACAAGTTCATTTAGCATCATGTAATTGTGCTATTCCTTAAATATCTCATAAAAAATATGCGGTGCTTAGCAGTTGGAACAATTTTACTCCCTGGCTTGGGACCATATCTCTCTTGGGACTGAAGAATGAGTGCCTTTATTTATTTTTTCACTTGATTTTTCCATAGGGTATTTAAAAATCAAGTCCAAACCAGGCTTTTGTTACCCTAGAGTACTGACAATCAATTAGCTAAAACACTAAATACATCAGTTGCATACTGTAAGAATGGTATGTAAAATGAACAGTTCAGCTTAGCATATATAATAAAATCAAGCAAATCACAGCTCAGATTAAATTCAGATGTAGAATTTGAATTTTGTCCCCTTCACTACAGACCATCCTGCAGATTATAGTTGCCATTTTCTTTATGGATTAAAACTGAATTTTCTATCGTCTAGTTTTTCTCTGTCCTGTCTCCCTCCCTCACTACAATTTATAACTGAAAAAAATATTTTTTGTACCTTGCCACAAGACTACAGACAACTACAAAAATTATTCAATGCTTTACAGACTTATGTTTTGTTTAGTAATTTCAAATCAGAAAAAGATGAGGGAAAAGACAGTATTCTAGAAAATAATTCTGTCAGCAGAAAAGACATCTTTAATCAGATGGTTTGGGGTAGAAAATATATTTTACATCACTGCATATATTGCATTTCTTTTTGTCATGCTTTTTAATCTAGTAGACTCAAAGAAATTATAGCTGAATCTTGATTTTTCTTTCTTTTGTATGGATTGGCTAGCTAAACACCCGACAAGCAACATATATATAAACATATGTATGTTTATACCCTATATATCAGATATAGCAAAATCCCAGAATGACATGTAAAACAAAATGCAAAAGAAGAAGAAAAGGAAATTTTAGCACATCATTTCCGTATATCCTGAGCACTGTTTCCAAATTTTCGTTACTTAAGCTGCAGTGAAAAAATGAAGAAGAAATGAAGCTCAGATTCTAGATGAGAATTGATCACACAGAAAGTATGAGAGATCCACAGTTTCATAAACTGTCTGCAAGAGAAGAAAATGTTGAGTGACTGATGGAGATACAGTCTCATCCACAATATTAATACATATATCACTAGCACTACATAATATTTTCTTGATATTTTTTGTTTCAATTTGTGCATGGCATGCACCCGTTAACATTTTTCCTAGGCAACGCTTCTAAAAGGCCTATCCCTACATATAAAATTCGATTTTGTTTGCTTGGGTTTTTTTATCAAATCAGGCAATTTCCTTTGAAGTAATAACTAGTGGCAGGGTTGAAGATTTCTGTATATAATGCCATGACTCTGATCAGTGATGAAGTTTTGCCAGTTTATGCCTAGGCCATGACCACAGGCTTCTGTCAGACCTCAGAAATCTTCGGTGTCTCCAGATAATAGGCTTCTCACTGGTTCAGTAACAATACAGAAAAAGGTATTCAACAGGAAGAAGCATCCTTAACATAAACTACTCAGAAAGAAATATGAAGTTAGAATAAAAATCACGATTCTCAAAAACACTACATATGAACAGTAACCAAGGACAAAAATTTTCTCCACTACCTCTTTTAAAGCCACTGTCCTCATTTTAAAAACCCTGTGGTTGTCTTCCACTGAGTATGACAGGTTATTTTTCTCACACTAGAACTTCCCAAAATTTGACAGAAACAGGAAACTATTTCACAAGAGATGAGGCCTCAAAAGCACAAGAGACAGGACACACTAGACACATTTTTCTGTTAAGAAACAGGAATTACCACAAAATATATTTTGTGAATAAAGAGAAAGTGTTTCAAGTATAAACTTACCTTGAAAAGAACTGTATTGAAAAAGCAAATGAAAATTAAACTGTAAGGAATATTTACAATATGTGTGAACTTTAACAAGGACAAATTCCACGTTCAGCACCAGAAACGGATTAACACCAGACACAAATATATATTGAGAGAAGAGTGACTGGAGATTAATCCTGCAGAAAATGATGTAGGGGTGCTGGATGACAGGAGGCTCAATGTAAGTCAGTCAGCAGTGAGCATGGGCAGTCAAGAGGGCAAGCCACACCCTGGAGTGTGTCAAACACAGCATAACCTGCTGGTCAAAGGAGGTGAATATCTACCTGTATTTAGCATTGGTGCAACTTCATCTTCAGTAGAGTGTGCAATTCTGAGTCCCGCAGTTTGAGAAGAATGTTAAGGTCCTTGAAGATGTCCAGAGGAGGGAAAAAAACAGATGGAAGAGATGGAAAGAATGTCCTATGAGGAACAGCTTGGGACTCTGGGACCTTATTGCTTTCTACACCTTTCTAAGGAGGGGAAGTGGAGAGCGAGATGCTGATCTCTTCTCCCTGGAATCTAGCAACAGAACATATGGGAACAATTCAAACCTGCATAAGGAGAGTTTTGTACTTGACATTAGGAGTAATTAACATATTGAGAGGTGGTGAGACACTGGAACAGGTTTCCTAGAGAGGTGGTGGATGTGCTATACTTGTCAATGCCTTAAAAAAAGACACTCGGACAACACCGCTATTAATGTGCTTTAAGTTTTCATCAGTCCTGAATTGGTCTGGCAGTTGGACTATATGATCATTTTATGTCCCTTCCAGTTGAACTATTCTATTCTATTCTATTCTATTCTATTCTATTCTATTCTATTCTATTCTATTCTATTCTATTCTATTCTATTCTATTCTATTCTATTCTATTCTATTCTATTCTATTCTATTCTATTCTATTTATCAGATGACAATCTGGATTAAAATGATTTCACATTTTAATTGTATATATTTCAAGGTGATAAATTAACATAATTTTTTCATTTGAGATCTCTTTCCAAATTACTTTATTCAGATTTAAATTCCAAAAGGTGATTGCTGTGAAGGTTACTAGAGAAAAAAATTATACAGAAGAAAAATGAAGGCCTTTTCTGTCACTAGTCATATTAGTGTTTCTATGCTTTTTAAAGACTGAAAAGGAACAAGAGAAGGAGTATATTATGCTGTTATCAATTCAGATCCATTAGAGATATGTAAGAAATTTTGGAGGTTTACATGATTTATTTCAGAAAATTATGTACAGAACTGCAGTCAGGTAACACCTTTTACTATTTTTGTGGTGGTAACACTGGTGTGATTATCAATTATTTAATGGAAGATCTAGTAGCATCCTCCAAATTTTATTTGGCCTTGTAAAAAAACATGGAGAAATTTCATGTGTTTATGTGAACTGTATTATTCAATTGCTTCTTATTTAAAAATTTATTGCAATTATAACTTTTACCATGGATTTGTATCCTGATTGGTTTGGTGAGGCTATTTAATCTATTAATCTATTATCTATAAATCTATTCTTTTTTTTAATCTTTTTCTCAAACTAGACTTAAGCCCACATCTACTCACAGAAATCACTGCACTATTACACTAAAAATATTGGGCAATGGCAGCCTTCAAAAAATTCAGTAACTAGTCGAATGGTATACATGCACTTTTAAAAACGCTGAATCAAATATAAACTACAAGAACTGCCTATTCAATACAAACACAAAGCAATAACTGCACCTTCCTTGTGATTTCAAAATCATTTGATTAACTCAACATTTAACAGTTTTCATTTTTACCTTGCTGTGTAGAGATTGTTTCAAGATTATGCAAATTGAATTTCATAGTAACTGTGCTCTAAGATATCTAGTCCTACATTTTCACACTTATTTTTAAGTTTCACACTTATTATTTAGAATTGCTAGATATTTTATCAAATGAACAATACCTGTTGTTACCTGACTTTTACAATAACATAGCGTAAAGAGTACAAAAGAAAGAATGGAAAAGGATTTCTGTGTCTTTAATATGCCTCTCTGCCAAATATTACAACTAGTGTGTCTCAGTGTAGGGCAGAAAAATCAAAGGTCAAATCACAACACTAGATAGGCGTAAGGTTATCTGGACACAGAACATTTGGACTTTCCTATCACTTTGTCCGTAAGAGTGTCATGCTGTGATCCAATCTGTTACAGTCTGGAAGAGTTCAGATACCTCAGAGGCTCTCACAGTCTAATGTCAGGGGACATAAAATAAAGAGGAAGGATAGTCCTTTTGACATTAGAAGAAACGCAAACATGCAGAAGCTCTGGTTTATCTGTACAATTCTGGGTTTCTGGTTTCATTGTTGATAGCAGCAGAATTACTCGGACAGTCATCTACCTCAATGAATCAGAATTACTTAAACCAGGTATAGGTAGTGTGAAAATTATTTGGTCTCCATAAGATCTCCTGATGACCAAAAATACAGTTTCTTTCTGTTTATCGATTTTTATCAGAAAGGCAGCCAGCATTCTTCTAAGAATTTGTATAACAATATAAGTAAAAATCTGGTACAGAGAAAAAATAAGTATTTTAGAACTACTTATGAATGACAACATTTCCAATGTTTAAATCAGTATGTATTCTGACTAAACAGACAGGTAATAAAGAAAACAAGAAATAAGGTATCTATTGATTTGAATAACTGTGGTTAATTAGGGCTTCTGTAACATTTATCTATTTTTTCAAACTCAACCATGCATGATTTCATAAAAATGAGAAACATTAACTCAAAAAAAACACAAATCCAAACTGTGGTCTGTACATGTAGCTTTAAATGGTGTCCGTCTTTTTGACAAGGACAATTGAACTTTATCTCTGTGCAGATCCTTATATTATCTCTGAGGCACCGAAAGAATCAGGGCCTGATCACTGCCCCCAGTGAATCCAAATGATTTATTACAAAAAATAAAAAAAAAGAGAGTGAAATATGAATAAACACAGCCAAATCAATTCTGGGCAAAATCAAAAACTGGCTCTTGCCTAGGGAAGGGGACAAGAAGCAACAAAATAGAACTCTCTTCAGTTGTGGAACTATGAAGGGCTGTGTATTCATGAAGAAGTCATCTCAAAAGCCTAACTTTAGAAAGGATGCCAGAAGATGGAGGTAAAAACACCAAGCTTGAGAATGAAGAGTTCAGTAGAAATTTTAGGGAAAAAAATAGCATGGGACTAAAGTCTCACTCTTTGGTTCTAAGAGCTATCAGAGCATACTGTGCAAAGTGACCATATGGGCACAGAGCCCAAAGGTGTCCAAAATGTTATCATCACTGCTAAAGACAGCCACACAAAACAAGCATGAGAACTTCAAACTAATATATATTGCTCTAGGAGAGATATTAGGAAATTACCAGCATTAGTACCTTTAGTATTTTTAAAAGATACTATAGGAATAGACTGGACAGTCAGAAAGCAATCCAGTACTGCATTGGAAAAAAAATGGCTCTTAAGACTACCAAAAGTATAGTTGAAGTTCAAGTGCTAGGACTACAAATGAAATAGCTTTCTTTTTTGTTTTTATTAAAAAAACCCGTTAAAATGTGCAAAAACAACAAACAAAAGGAGTAAAAGAAGGCACAAAAAAGAGATAGTTCACGTCATGTCTTCCTGATCACACACTGTAGCAATAAATGTTAATAATCTTCACTGAGATCAAACCCACAATACCCAGTTTTAGTTACTGCAATAAAGATTAAGAAACTGGAGAAGGTCCAGCACTTTGGAACACACATTATAGAAGGCAGAAAAAGGTGATTCAACAATGTGGTGTAAAGACAAGCTAACTGGGAACTGCTACTAAATAATACAGACTTTGGAGAATTTACAGAAGAATCCACAAGTGGAAGATACACATACAGAATATTAAAAGTTTTCTTTTTAGGGTTGTTCAGTTTTATTTTATTTCTTTGTTTAGTTTGTTTTTATGAACATGTGAGAAGCAGGGAAAAAACTCTAACGAAAAGAACAAACTTTACAATATATTCTTCATTTCTAGCAACCCTTGCTTTAAAGCAACGATTTAGAAAAACGTTAAGATTTTATCAGGGAAATGCAAAATAACAGTAACTAAGAGAAAGTAAGAGAAAAAAGTCTACGAAGTCATATAATAATACAACTGTTTATCATAAATATGTTTTTATTTTTGAACGAAAAATTCTCATATAATAAACTGGAATGAATTACTTGTTTTCCTATTTTTGCTATATTAGAAATTTGAAGAATAACAAAGACAACGTGAGTATAACATATTACTGAAACAAAGAACCTGAAGCCAAGAACTCCCAGATCTAAAAATATGTTTGCTAAACATCTGATGGAAGTGCTTAATTGTTTTAGAATTTTTGAATAAAACCTTTCATCTACAGTACTAACCTGCAAAGTGCTATGTTAAAAAAAATATTATCTAAACTGTCCTTGTTTAGATACTGTAAAAGTACAAGTGCAAAATCTATGAATGATCCCAGAGACAACCTGATTTTAAAAGTTTCTTTCGTAATCTGAGAATATGGTAAGATAACAAGAATATCTGTGTGATAGTGATAATATTAATTGAAATAATACTCATGAACACAAATATTGATACAGAAATGCTAAAGATGCTAAGAGAGGATGGAAGGCTAGTGCCTAACTCTTCAGTATGTTTTAGCCATTTATAAGTAGTGTTGCGACCTGTGCATATTTTTGCCTATTGTACCCAAATATTGTACCTAAACTGAGGCTTAACATTTAACATGACTGTTGTTCTCTTTTGAAGTGTATTGACATTCATCCTTCAAACAGTGAGATTCTCTCAGAGAAAATAATGTTTTCTGCTGGAGAAAATGTCGTGGGCATAGAATGATCTTTTTCACTGAAGGAAGTGTGAGAGACAGAAGAAAGACTACAAAAAGCAAAGATTATAACATGACAAGGACTAAGTACACACACAGACACAGACATTCTCTTTCTGTCTGTCTCTCTCTCTCAGGAGCTGGTGTTGCTAAACAGAGAGTCTAAGACAGAAAACCTATTACCCAACTGCATTCACATCCAAGGAAGTATGTCTATTTGTACACTCTGCCAACAAGTACTTTGATGCTTGATGAGAACTGATGATGTGAAAAGGTAGAAATATACAAAATATTTCAATACAAGGTCTTTCTAACTTGAGAGGGCCAAGGTGAATTAAAAAAAATAAAAACAAACAAAAAACAAATGCTGGGATCTGAGGGGAAGAAAAAGAGATAAAGTCTCTTCCTGTTGTGATCTAAACCACTAATATTTCCAATGTCAAATTAATGTTTTAATCACTGTAGGCCTTCAAAATTTTTACTTAACTTTATAAAATTTGTTATGTAAGAATAAACAAGAATTTAACCACTAGTAGTATTTTATCCTTCTACAAGGAAAAGGAATAAAAGAATGTTATCACTGGTTTTGAGAAACACAGTCAAAATATATGCTAATGACCACTTTTTCTTCTGGCATAGAGAAAGTAGTCAAAAACTGATTTTTTTTTCCCTAGATTTTTGAAGTAATTTAAAAACCAATAACTAATTTTTTAATTTATATCTGTGTTGGTACTCCCAAACTATCAGATATTTCAAAAGGTCCATGATTTCATCTCATAACAAAGTTACCAGAACCTTCATTCACTCAAGCAGTTATACAATGCATGTAACCAAATCCAGTCATGAAAGCATAGTACACGGGAATAAAATTCTGTGGGTTAATCCTAGATTTCTAGGTATCCAATCACGTATACAACTGTATGTATACTACCTTAAGAAAGAGGAGTGCATAATCACTAACTAAAAACTAAATGTAATATGTATCAGCTGTAAAATAAAGACATCAATACTTCAAATAAACTAGATCTAGACCATTAAAAATTACCCTTTTTAAAAAAAATTATGACTGTAACAAAAATAAGTTTATTTCAATCTTTCCCTACCATAGTCATATCCTCAATATCGTTGTACAGAAAGCAACGATAGGAAACGAGAGGAAAGAGACAAAGAAAAAGAAGAGATATATTATAGCTGATAAATGTTGCTTAATACACAAAAAAAACAAGCTATAGAGACCATAACCTCCTTCTGAATGACTGAGTTTCACAACAGTAAAAATGTTGACTGAATACTGATTAAGGTAGGCAGGCAACCACCTGAGGGAGGGAAAGCCCAGGAGGGAACATAAAGCAAGCGACTCCTGAAACCCAAAAGCTGCAGCTCCTGCATAGGCAGCTGATGTGGCAGCAGGACGGTACCAGCAGCATTGGAGGGAGGTTTAAACACCTCCTAAGGAGAGCCAGTGACCTGAGGGGTCAAACACATGTGTCGCTTGGCAGTTTGCTAAGGCAGTTTGCTAAGACAGGATGAGCAGACAGGGTGAGCAAGGAGGGTGCTAGACCTCAGTCAGAAATATCAGAAAACCATGGTGGCAACCCATCAGAAAAATAAGTCATCTCCTATCTTTACATCAGTCACGATTGAAACAACCTCACAAATCGAGCTCCAATGGGTGCACGCTGCCACCCAGATACCAAGCTGCAGGATGTGTCCCCCTCTTGGTGTCGAATGCCAGTGATGAAATCTCCTGTCAGGGTTGTGCTCAGATAGAGGAACTCCTCTGCTTAGTTACTGAACTCAGAGAAGAGGTGACTAGGCTAAGGACTATCAGGGAGCGTGAAAGAGAGATTGACTTGCGGAATAACGCTCTATGCTCTCTGTCTTAGCCCCAACAGGCAGACATGCCTTATGTGACGGAAGACTCCCCATCCTCTCTCCGCTCAGCCAAGGAGAGTGATTAAGGAGATGGAGGAGAACAACAGCGGGTTCCTGCTCATCACAGTCGGTGTGTCTCCACTCTTTCAAACTTGGCCCTGCAGGTTCCCTTACAGGATAGATTTCATGGGCTGCAAGTGAAGTCAAACCCCTATGTTGACATTTCTCACAGCCTGAAAACATTCCCCAGGTGGAGAAACTCAAAGCTATCACTTAAAATGGCTCTGTAAAGACAGAGGGTCATAGTCCCTGGGGAATCCGTCCTGAAAGGAACCAAAGATCCAATATGCAGACCAGACCCATTACATAGGGAAGTCTGCTGCCTACCTGAGGCGTCTGTCAGAGGTGTGGTAAGGAAACTTCCAGATCTTGTAAAGTCCACAAAACCAAATAGAAAACTTAGGGCGATTAAAAAGGACTTCAGGACTTTGAGACGAATGGTAAAGTGTTCAAGTGTGCAGTACTTTTCTGTCATACGGAGTGGTGAGAGAAGGAGTGGGAAGAGTCAGGAATTAAATACCTGGCTCCAAACCTGGTGGGAAGAACAAAACTTTTGGTTCTTCAACAATGAGTTGGCCTATACACTAGCCTGCTGGCAAATGATGGGGTTCACCTGTCCCCAAAGGGCAGGAGGACACTTTCCAAGAAGTTGGTAGGGCTAATCAAGAAAGCTTTAAAGTAGATTGGAAGGAGGAGGGGAACAGCACTGGGCTTGATAGAATAAAGCACAGGATGGCACTTCATGTTCTGAGGAATGATGCACTAGTGAGGGCTGCTGGTCTGCCACCTCAGTCAAAGTGGGGGATTGCGCTCCAGGTGGCAGCCAGAATTCAAAGGGTATTCATGGGTTACAAATCACAGCTAGAAGGCACTTGGGACTTAAGGCTATTCCACTCTAGAAAGAGGTGGAAACAACAGCCCAACTGAAGTGCATTTACACTAATGCATGCAGAATGGGCAACAAACAAGGGGAGCTAAAAGCCATTGCAAGGCAAGAAAACTATGACATAACTGCCATCACAGAAACATGGAGGGATGATTCACACATCTGGAGTGCTGCCATGGGTTGCTACGAGCTCTTCAAGTGGGATAGGCTAGGAAAGAGAGGTAGTGGGCTTGCTCTTTATGTTAGAGAATGTTTTGATCGCATGGAACTCAATAATGGTAATGATAGGGTTGAGTACTTATGGGTTAAAAATGGTGGAACGTGCATCAAGAGAGATATAGTGGTGGAATCTGTAATCGACTGCCCAGCCAGCAGAATAAAACTGATGAGCTTCTACAAGCAACTGAGAGAAGACTCCCGATTTGTAGCTGTAGTTCTTGTGGGGAATTTCAACCTTCCAGAAGTCTGCTGGAAGTATAATACAACAGAAAGGAAGCAGTCTAAGAAGTTCATTGAGTGTATGGGAGACAACTTCCTAACACAACTGGTGAGTGAATCGACTAGAGAAGGTGCCCCAGTGGATTTGCTCTTTGTGAATAGAGAAGGCCTTGTGGGAGAGGTGATTGAGGATGTCTCGGGCTCAGTAATCACAAGAAGACAGAATTCTCAGTTCTTGGAGGAGTAAGGAGGGGGATCAGCAGCACTGACACCTTGGACTTCCAGAGGGCAGACTTTGAACTGTTTAGTAGGGTGCTTAATAAAATTCCTTGGGACACAGTTCTAAGTGAAAAAAGAATCACAAGAGACCTGGATGTTCCTCAAGAAGAAAATCCTGGTGGCACAAGAGCAGGGCATCCCCATGTGCTATAAGATGTGTCAGCGGGGAAGAAAACCAGCTTGGCTTAGCAGAGAGCTTTGTATCAATCTCGGGAAGAAAAGGGAAGTATATGACCTGTGGAAGAGGAGTCAAGCATCCCAGGAGGGCTACAAGGCTGAGGTTAGATCATGTGGAGAGAAAATTAGAAGAGCTAAAGCCTAACAAGAACTCCAGTTCGATGAAAGATAAAAATATTTCTTCAAATATATTAACAACAGTAGGACCAAGAATAACCTCCTTCCTTCAGTGGGTACAAGGGAAACAGTAGTGACAAAGGATGAGGACAAGGCAGATGTACTTAATGCCTTCTTTTTCTCGGTCTTTAATAGTAAGGTAAGATGTTCTCTGAGTACTAAGCCTCCTGAGCCAGAAGGCAGTGAAGGGGAAGCTCCAACAATCCAAGAGGATTTAGTTAGAGATCTGCTTGGCCAATTAGACATTCACAAGTCTATAGGGCCAGATGGGACTCACCCAGGGGTATTAAGGGAGCTGGCAGAAGTCCTCATCGAAACACTTTCTCTCATCTACCAGCAGTCCTGGCTAACTGGGGCCATTTCATTGGAGATTGGGAAATGTTGCACCCATTTACAAGAAGGGTTGGGTGGAGGATTCAGGGAATCACAGCCTGTCAGTTTGACCTCAGTATGGTCTCTTCTGTGATGGCCAATATGTACTGAGCACCTTGTTTGTCTGATTGTTCCTGACCCTGGATCCATGCATCCCTGAGTCCAGTTCCTGAGTCCAGCTCACTCCTAGCTATGGACCCATTCCCCCATGTCTGTTCTACATCAGTTGTGATGATGTATGGTCATCGAGGGGCATGTGTGGGGTGCGATCTCAGATATTTGTACATATTTTCATTACTTTCTCATTATTTTAATCATTATTGCTATTAATATCATAATTTCATAAAGCTGTAGCTTTAGTTTCCTATTCACAAGCCTCGTTCCTCTCATTTTCCTCTCCCCCTGGGGCGGGGAGATAGAATTTGGGAGCCCAACATAACGAGTTTAGCTGAGTTAAGGTTTAACTGTGACAGTACTTTCAGATCATCTTGAGTGCTATCACACAGCATGTGCAGGACAATCAAGTGATCAGGCCCAGTCAACATGGGTTTATGAAAGGCAGGTCCCGCCAGACCAATCTGATCTCCTTCTATGATAAAGTTACCCGTTTAATGGATGAGGGAAAGGCAATGTTTATCACTGTCTAGAAATGATAATCAGGACATTTTCCTTTCATAGTCATGGAAACTTTTGCTAAATTTTCCTATTAAAAGCAACACAAACTTTACATTTCTTATAAATGCCTTATATATAAGGCATTGAAAGCCATGGCAAGTTTCTTCACCTAGATTTTAAACTTACTAGTTATATGTTAGTTTTTAAAAGCAGGTGAAGTTTTGCCAAGGCTTCCAATGATTTTTTGTTCTCACTGTAAAATATGTTCCTTCTAAATAATTTTGTAAAGTCAAATATTTATTGACAGTATTATGTAGTATCAAAAAACTATTTAATAGCAATTTTCATGAGAAGTTTTTCTTGTTTAATTACCACATTTCACTTATCTGTTTTTTTCCAATTAGCTATAAGCTAACTCAACTGATACTAGAAATTTTAATTGCTAATGAATAATTCATGCATTTAAGATAATTAATATGAATATAATTTTGAGAACAAATTTTTATCTTCATTAACGGCTTACAGAGATTTTTTTCCAGAAACCTCTTACAAAGTATAATCAAATGATTAGCCTAAACATGCATCTATAAAGGCAAAAATTTTCTAGAAAAAATTAACCACAAATGATCAAGTGTTGCGTCATTTGTTCTTAGTAACCAGTTTATCTAATGTGAAGAAAGTCCAGTGCCTATATTCCATTTAAAGTTCATTTAATTTCTGGACAAGTGACAGCACACTAATAGTACACTTTTATTTTTACTTCTGTGCAGTTAACTTTACACATTGGCAAAATGCAGAACAGGTACCATTAATAAGTGCAAGAGTGTGAGTCTGTAATAATCCCTCACATTTAGGAGAGCTTGTCTTCTTATTAAAGACCCCAATCACTTCTATATTCTCTGCTCAGACCGATTAAAACATTCTTGAAAGATGAGTTGAAGTGTGCAGAACGGATTTGCAGAAGAGATCAACTCATCAGTACTCTTGCCATATTTTGGAAACACAATAAAATTCATTATTATAGCATCTCTGACAGGCATGACCTAGATTGAAACTGTGTAGAGATAGCCAAGATTTTCATAACAGCAAACAGATCCTGAGTACAGGGAAAGAGAAAATATAAGCACTTTGGGCTGAGCCTTTTGTTGTTTGGGCTAAAGTGTAGCAGCTACTCAAATATTTTAATGTATTATGCTATTGGAAACAAAGTTGTTATACTGATGTAAATTTTCAGTATATGGATAATTCCACAACTCTCCATAAAAGCAAAATATGAGAGGTGCAAAAACATTGAAAAGACATAGCATTGTCATCTCCTGCCTAATCAATATGGACATGTAATTTCTGGGAAAAAAATTGTTTCCTGGAATGTGTCAAGTATCTCCATGTTTTATTCTTCTCACTACAATAAAAAGCACTGTTTTGCAAAAAGTCTGTTTTCTGAAATTCCTCAGAGTGGCTGATTGAGGCAAAAAAGGAGAAGGTTTTTGCAAGTTATGCACTAAATAATTGAGAGAATTTTGCAACATATGCTGTGTAAAAGAGAAAAGATGACTGTGGCTACAGCATTTCTCTTGAAATAAATTCAAAACATTTTTAGCCTGCTTTCTTATCACCTGAGGTGCAGAGTATTTTGGATGTATGTTATCGTTGTTAGAGGAATCTGTGGGACAGTTGTCATGAGATAGTATTTTATGGTAGCGTCATCACAGAATATGGCAGTGAAATGGTAGTCTGGAACACTTAATTTAATACTCCTGAAAAAATATTATTGATTAAATAAACAAGAGAAACCTCCCTCTAATTCTAAAATTCTAGATTTGTTCAACTCATCCGTGTCAAAGTGAAGGATAATTCAGCAAGGCATGATGGGTTAATTATAAGTGACAAAATATAGGAAAGCTATAGAAGTTTGTTATGGTACTGCACTGAATCAGCAACTGTTAAAAAAACCCACACTGAATAGCTAACATGGATACAACAAACTTCAAGGAAAATAGGATCTTATGTCTAAATGTTAATAAACCAGTGTCCTGTGTGGATGTATACATCTTAAAAAAAAAAAGAGAATGATTTTGAGAAATAATGAAATGCATCCAGTCTCTGAAGAATTTTGCGGAACCACCAAGAAACATACTCATCAAGCAGTAACAGCAAAGTCTTAAGATCCATAAATTATAAAATAGGAAGGAGAAAAAAGGAGACGAGCAAAGCAACTCTAAAAGACATTTGATCAGAAATAAAAGGCCAGACATAGTGGCTACCATGTCCTCTTTCCCTCCCTCCACACTTGCAGTTTACAGGATTACTTGGAAGAGTTTTAGAAGTGTTTATTTGCTCATACAAAAATCTGTTTGCAGTCCATTCTTCAGTGTTCATCTTCAAACAAATGGGATGCACAGAAGGATCTGGTATCTAATGTACATAAAATTATTTAAGGGTGAAATATTGCACAACTAGCACTTTGAAGACACCTTGAGTTTTACACTCAGTAGCCTCCAAGTTTTATTTACAATGCAAAAAAAACACCTTACCAATACTTATTCTCTATATTCATGTTATCCATTTCCTTGCTCCCAAGGTTTTTCTGCACCAAAATCTTTTTCTTGTCTTCCAGTTGTATACTTATCTAATTGTCCTCTAGTTGCCATCCTAGTTTCCTGCCACACTTCATTCCTAGCTGTACAAATACCTTTCCCTTCCTTACTAATTTTTATCACTTTATCCTGTCCTTTCTCCTTCATAGTGACCTCTGTGGGGACGAAATTTTAGGTGGCTGCTTTGTGCCTAGAAAGACATAATGCCATAACTTTGTAAATTGACTATGGAGTTTCTGTAGTGTTTATGCATGCATTTCTCAGATGTCATAATTTAGATTGTAAATCTTTTGTAGCGAAGTCTGACATTGTTTTGTAAACCATCGTCTGTTCTTGCTGTGCTGCACAAATTAAAAGACTCTCTCAAAAACCGTATACTACAGAGAGCTCTACAGATAAAATTTGATTGTTGATTATTTTGTGACTTTGTATTTTCATCAAGTGAGATTATTTCTTTTTTTCTCTTATCTCCCTTTCTCAGAAGGTTTCACTGTTTTGTTTCTATAGAAGCATCTACAAGACAAGTGGTATAACAGAAATCTTCAGCACGTTCAGTAACAAAGTTTCTTCATAGATACACTTCTTCAAAACACATATTAGTCGAAGAAAAAGTTTCAGAAATTGCCTCCCTGGCAGCTTTCCAGAATAAGATTAAGCCATCAGTTATTCCAAAATAGTATTAGAAATATATTATATTTACCTCGGTGTTATTTTATTTTAAAAGTAGTCATTTCCTGTAAAATACTTTATGTGAGACATTTGATTTAAAGTAATTGATTTTCTGACACTTTTTCAAATGAGCAAATCAGGATAAAACACAATATTTCTTCACTATGTACTTGATACTATGGGTCTTTTTGAAATGTTTTGGTAAATTCACTTAAAAAAGACAAATATATGATGAGTCTTCTGTATGCACGATCTAAATATAAATCCTTTGTCCGTTACTACAAAACCAGGTGAAAAGTCTTTCTCCATCTTTCTTATAACCCTCTTTATATATCGAAAGGCTTCAATAAACTCTCCTTGAAGCTTACTTTTCTCCAGGCTGAAGAACGTCAACTCTCTTGGCCTTTCTTCTTAGGAGAGGTGTTCCAGCCGTCAGATTATTTTTGTGGCCTTCATCTGAACCTGCTCCAACAGGTCAATGTCTTTCTTGTACTGTGGAACCCAGATCTGGATGCAGGACTTCAGGTGGGATCTTACTAGAGCAGAGCAGAGGAACAGAACCACCTCCCTTGACCTGCTGGTCACGCTTCTTTTTATGCAGTCCAATATATGACTGGCTATCTGGGCTGCAAGGACACATTGCCAGTTCATGTCCAATTTTCCACTCACTGGTATCCCCAAGTCCTGCTCTTCAGGGCTGGTCTCAATCCATTCTTCACAGAGTCTGTATTGATAAATCAATGTTTTATAATTCACAAATTTGCCTATCACTATACCGCTAGGTTGTTTGATGGATGTGATCATCAATTTTTACTTTTTAAAACCTAGAACATCAGTAAAATTTACTTCAGAAACAACCGAAAAAAAACAGTCTCCCAAATAATTTTTCACACTGAATAACTAGAGTGTGCAATAGTTCACCAAGCTGGACATTGTCTACAAGAAAAATGTAAGTTATGCAATATAGATATATCTATACATTGTTCACAACAACCCATAAAAATAAAGAAAGAAATAAATCCATAAGCAATGAAAAACACAGTTTGTCATTTTTGTCCTATCTGGTGGCATATAAAATGAAATATTTGCTGAAAATACATATATGTGCACATATTTCAAAGGTGATATTTCTGCAGAACCTGGCTCTTATTCTCAAATTACCAACACAAAAAAAAAAAAAGAAAAATGTGTGTTTCAAACTGGAAGAAGCTAGCATGCCATCATCAAGAGTAAACTATGCTATGTTTGTAAAACATAATTACTAGCAAGTCTGACTGAAAGTTTTCTTTTATTTTCCTGTTACTTTAAAGATATCACACTTCACATGCCCATCAGTAAAATATATCACAAAGCCCAAATAACTAAAAAAAACCTAAGAAACTGGGCAGTTACACCATTGTTTAATTAGTAGCGTATTACCTCATCTGAGATTAAATTTAAATTTAAATTCAACTACACGTTCATATGTTATAGTTACCTTATCCCAATACTAGATGAATGCTAGAAACAAAACCAACAATCAAAATAGTTTAAGTCAACTATAGCAACTGTAGCTACTCTCATGGACATCAAAGCTTATAAATCAATGCAGATCTGTATCAGTGATGGTTCATTGGATGTCAAGCATTCATCTGTGTAGCTCAGAATCTCGCAAGTTTCACTATATTCACACCATATTAATATACTCAGATTCTAGTAATTCTTCTAATATTAAAGTAGTAAATTAACGTAACTTTTTCACTTCACATATTCCTAAAAGTATTTTCCTTCCCTGGAGAAGAGCATGTATATTTGCTGGTAACCTTTGCTTACTCAATTCAAATCAAAGTATGCTGATTTTGAGGTAAAGTTTTCCAAACACATCTTTGAGTCAAACGACTTTGTGTTTAAGTGTCTCTTGGTTAATAAAACTTATAATCTGTATTTTGTATTATAAAGTCACCTTCTTCTTTCCAAGTGAACTAAAGTCCCTTAATTGCATAGTGGCTATGGATCTAAGTCATTTTCTCCTTAACTAAGTTCAGAAGGTCAAAAGTCTGTCCTGTAAGAGATACTGTCTTTGATATTGAGTATTATTAACAGTACTGTTCTTATCATTGAATGAACATTAGGTATTTTTTTCAGAGCATGTTATTTTTGCTACTAACCTCAATAATGCCAGGATTCCACTCATTTTTATGAAATTGCTTTTTCTCAGCAGGTTCTTCTTACCATATTTATTATTCTTTCTTTCATTCCCTTCCTCAAGAAAAACCAGAAACAAAATTTCTTTGTACCAAAAGAGCAAAGGCAATCCATGCTGCCAGTGATCTGACCTTCAGATGATATGCCCTCTGACAGAAAGCTGTCCTCTATTAGGAGTCAATCAACAGACATGCTACCAACCGAATATGCTTCCACACCTTCTTTTTTATCAACCCCAACTAAATGCTCAGAGACCTAAGGTACACCTTAAGCATCTATCTTGGGCTTTTACACTGACATGAGCTAAGAAAAAGTGGAGAAGACTGTAAGAACACTTGGCCTAATACTGGTTCTGCTTTTCTGCTGTATAAAGAAATATTTGAGAACACAGCAGATAGCTATTAGAGGAGTTTCATTAAGTTAACACTTAACTCCAGATTATATGCATAAAGTATTTCATGAGTGCCATGGAGTCTACTTATCTCCTTATTTTTGAGCTGGAACAGACAAAAAGTAGATAAAAACAATGGGAGCTTGAATAATACAATCAATGTCTTATAGGACATTCCTGTAGAAATGAATGGAATTTCAAAACCACAAGTCAAAATAAAAAACAGGGCTAAAGTATCAAGAGGAATTAAAGTGATAGGAAGCTGTACTACACAATTTATGTAAGAGAAAATCCTTAAAAATTACATAGTTGTCATACCTGGTTTTAATTTGCATAAGGAATTGCATCATTTCTTCTCTTTCCCAGATATTCCTTAAATCCTGCTAGATAAAAAGGGTACTCCAGGGGATTTTTTCAAGCTGAAATTGTTTTTACCATGAATATTTTACAAATGACAGGTTATTAAAAAATATTTTCTCATTTTTTCTCCATTTTAAATTCTAAATTTATTCTATGAATTTTAGAATAACTGTACACCTAAAATTCACACCTAAATACCCATTAATTGTGTCCCTTAAAAGACACATTTCAAAACTGGCAGGTTTTCTTCTTTCAGTGGGTTTTGCCACTGTTGTTAATTTGCATTTTTACAGGTTTTAGTAGTCTGACTGAATCCTTATCATGTCAGGTCTAGTATTTACCTTACCTATCAAAATTAGACTAATATTTCATACTGATCCTTTAAAAAAACTCAACACCTAAACATCTTGCTTAAATGAGCTAGGTTTCATTAAGGACTACAGGTCATGTTGGCTGCTATAATGGTGTATTTTCATTAGGGCAGATCAACCAGATTAAGTAACATGACATGTGTTTTGATCTAATGTACATGTGTATCAAGCAAATGTGTTACTCAGGCAAATTTAACATATATTTCTGCACACTATTGTTAGAAAACAAGAAAAGGTCCACCTAGAGACACCATTACTTTGAAATAAAATTTTACCTGCTGAAATTAGTTGCTGATCTTACCTCAGATGCCACGGAAAGTGTTTTTGCCTCCTGTGAACGTCTTTATTTCTCTAGTCCTTGAAATCTTTGAATGTTCTTTACATAAGTGCTTTATGGGGATTTTGAATACATGGGTTTTGAATATCTTTTGTTAAGCCCACTGGACAACCAGTTTTTGTGAATTCACACATTTACTTGTGTGTAATATTGCTTCATCTACTGATATTTTTCAGTGGATTAGAAGTAGGCAACTACTTAAGTAAATATCACAGTATCACACAGTATCACAGTATCATAAGGTTGAAAAGGACCTCCGAGACCATCGAGTCCAACCTATATCCCAACACTAACACCAACACTAACACCATCATCTAAACCATGGCACTCAGTGCCTCATCCAGTCTCCCCTTAAACACCTCCAGGGTCGACAACTCCACCACCTCCCTGGGCAGCACATTCCAATGGTCAATCACCCCTTCAGTGAAGAACTTTTTCCTAACATCAAGTCTAAATTTTTCCTGATGAAGCTTGAGTCCATGCCCTCTAGTTCTGTCACTGGTCACATGAGAGAAAAGACAAACCCCTGCCCGACTACAACCTCCTTTTAGGTAGTTGTAGAGAAAAAATAGGTCTCCCCTGAGCCCCCTCTTCTTCAGACTAAACAGCCCCAACTCCCTCAGTCGCTCCTCATAGGGCTTGTGCTCCAGCCCCTTCACCGTCTTTGTTGTCCTCCTCTGGACACACTCCAGCATCCTGACATCTTTCCCAAACTGGGGGGCCCAGAACTGCACACAGTATTCAAGATGAGGCCTGACCAGTGCCGTGTACAGGGGGACGATAACTTCTCTGGTTCTGCTCGCCACACTATTCCTGATGCAGGCCAGAATGCCATTGGCCTTCTTGGCCACCTGGGCACACTGCTGGCTCATGTTGACCTTCCTGTCAACCAACACTCCCAGGTCCCTTTTTGCCTGACTACTCTCCAGCCACTCTGTCCCCAGTCTGTAGCTATGCATGGGATTGTTGTGTCCAAAATGAAGTACCCGACATTGGACTTACTAAACATCATCCCATTAGAATTGGCCCATATAGTAAATCTAGAAGCAAACCATGTTGCATTCAAGTACAATTTTTTTCTGAGTATGATATATCAGGATATTAAGATCTTTGCCATTGCTAGCAATAGAACACTGCAGAGATAAATCTTCAAAAAATTTCTGTACTCTAGGTGAATCCGATATTCAATTTCAAGGTATAAAAATAAAGATACTTAGTTTGAAGAAAAAGGGAAAACTCAAATAATAAACTAAGGTAATAAAACCTTTAGCAATGTCATGAAGACCAGTTAGGCATGTCCTATAAAGAAGCCCGAGTCAGTGGATGCCACCTGACAGAAACTAACTTGAAAAAGAAAAGGACAAATTCAATATGGCTAAAGAATATGGTAAGGAAGATACAATAAGCACAATAAGGCTGTCTGAAACTTTGTTGTGTAGATAGTATGAGGAGTCCAAACTGGTAAAAACTGTTCCTTCAAATGCCTCAGGCGCAAAAAGCCCATCAGAAATGTCCGTAGGGCCAACTCTTAAACTGTAAAAGAAACATTCAGAAGAGACAAGGTTCCTTGGAAACCCTAAAGTTATTTTCTGTTCATTGCAAAAGAAATTTGGAAGATTCCCATGCTGGTAACCTTTCCCATGGGAACTCAGAGAATGTATTTGAATGTAAGGTAAGTGCAGAAGAAGTTACCTAACAAAGAGAAAAAATGGCAGTCATAAGTTGGCAGGATGAGACAGCATTCATGAAAGAGTTTTGAAAAAATTCAAGGATGAAACATGAACGTTTACTACCCATTTGCTGTATTATGGTACTCAGGAACTAGAAGTTAGTATACCTACAAGGGGCCTACTTTTCTTGGGGCTTTTTTAAGGTTTGCGAAGAGATCTAATCTTCAGGTCTATAAGGCTGACATTTGTTTGGGGAAAACTAGGAGAAAGAGCAGTAAGGAAGAAAACCAAAATGTACATTATTAATGTGAAGGGAGCTAACCCATTTACTCAGCAATAAATGGAAATTGTGTCTGCACATGCTTAAAGATGTCTGTAAAAAGTTTTGAAGGAAACAAGCGTATTAAGAAAAGGGTGTACTTCCTCAGAAATGCTTATTCTGTAGTACAACTGTGATACCAGTTCTAATGGACACATTCAGGAAAGACTGAAACGTGTTTGAAAGAAATTGTCCTGGAAGGTTACTAAGTGCACAAGCATCAACTGCCTCAAGAGTTGCTCTGAAATGAAAGTAGATGGGCACTAGGAAAAACAGAAGAAAAGCAATAAATGCCTGCTCTCAGCCTCTCTTTACAGAAACCATCAGCATCAATGGTCCTTTGCTCTCATTCTGTACAATTATCTTGACACACGATACTTCCGAAATTACAGATACACTGTAGGGCATTAAAAAGTGTTAGAACAAATCCAGAGGACTAGGTTTAAAACAATTGGAAAAAACCCTAAGTTTTAAAACTTATTATAAGAAAAAGTTCAAACATTGTTAGTGCCCTAGACATTAAAAATTAAGGAAACTCAGATAAAACCGCAGTTTTGATCTTTTAACTCACTTCTCATTACATGGGCATTCCAGAACAGGCCTGGATCTCTCTGAGTCAGTAAAAACTCATGCCTTTCTATACACGGCCCTACTAGGTTATTGTGTTTACTAGGCCAAAACCAGTATTTAATCCTGGTTTATTTCATAAAGTTGGTGTCAAGAGAAGACACCATTCTCCCTGTCCCGAGAGACTATGGTTATGTCTCCTCTTCATTTACTTCAATGATTAGCAACAGACTCATGATCTTCTCTTTTAGTGTACAAGTGGCAATCTTTATCAGTTATATTCTGTGTTGCCAGATCTAAACACCTGTTGTAGGTTTTTAGAACATCCTTTCTTCTTACAATGGGCACCAGCTGGCAATCTCCTCCACTGAATGGTATTTTCTATTGTCTTAGCTCTGCAACTCAGTTCTTTTAGAGCTTCAAACAATCATTAGAAACCTTGTCTTTCCCATGTTTTAGCTGACTCACCAACGAGTCTTAAAGACCAAGAGAAATTTACAGTTAACACTGTCTTTTGCACTGGTGGTTTATATCAACAACTTTGAATCTTATAGCATTACTTCTCCAGTAGCCAGGTAATTACCAGCACATCAGTAAAACTGTGTATGTTTTATTTTATCAAAAGAAAATCAGCCAAGACTTCTTTTACTATGTCCTGGACTTCTCCCATTCTACTTCTTTTGATCAGACACAAGATTTCTGCATACAACTCACATTCCAAACTTGTTATCTGATGTATCATGTAAGTTTCATTGCACTAATGTCACCTAACTGCCACATCCATAATAGGCTTATTCTAATCCCCATCTGAGACATGTTCATAATATTAGACCAGGAAGTATTTAAAATATAAGCCCCTTCTCAAAAGATTGTCCTAACTTCTATTGCGTCTCCAAATAGAAAGGCTGTAGAAGGCCCATAAAGGACTCCACATGAAAAAAACTTCAAAATAGAGTCTTTGAGTTTCCTGGAATAAAGTCAATTATAACCAAAAGATAAGTTTTAAAAAGCCTCAGTTTTGGATAGGTAAAACTCAGAATTTGCAGTTATTCTCCTAAAACCCTAAAACATAGACTCATATGGAAAAACAAAATCACAAACACATGAAAATAAATATAAGACATTTTCTGTTTGGAAGCTAAGGTATTATACAATGATAAACAACTTTTAACTAGAACTTCCCATTTCTCTTTAATGTGGTCTTGTTTCCGCTAACAGATTTCTATGTAAATGGTTACCCATTTACTAAACTTGTTGTTGTTGATTTCATGGACTACATTTTTAAAGAGAAAGAACATAAAGGAGAAGAGAGGAAGAAACTGCCTAATTAATTCATAAGAGTTTTAATACGTTCTTATATAATCTGGGATCCACTCCAATAACTACCTAAGACAAAGAAAGACTTTTAAATAGAACTCTTGACACTACTTTAATTGTGGACCTTCTCTGGCACCTCTGTGTGAAACAATACTTCTGCAAAGCAGTTTTGTCAAGAAAACACTATCTCTGTGTGATATAAAATAGCAAGTGACAATTAACATAATTACTCCCAATTCTCATTAAATAATTACGCAATTTATTGTACAAATAATTAACCTATTTCAATTTATTAGATTGAAGATGTAAAGCATCAATTTGTATTCATAACTGCACTAGATTTTTATTGTCATTTTAGCTAGCTAAATTTTACTACAAGTTGCTGTATGTTTCATCATTCACACAGACTTTATTCACAACACTGTCAAGTGTCTCAAATGTTATTTACTGTGAGAAATCAGGAGAACTTCATGCATAGCAACCATTCTAAATTTTCCCCAAATCCAGTCTGAAATTTGTATATAAATTTATACAGAATTCCAAACCCCATTGTTACATTTAAGCAGTTTTCAGACATAAGTTATTTGTGCTGCATCTCCATGTTTTGTGTAATCTATGGATTTAAATTAAAGTGTTCTGTAGTGTTTTCCTTGTCTAGGAAAATTTATTTTTCAGTTAATCTGGGCTGGCCTTCAGCTGCAACATCATTCATAAGATACTAACATTAATGGTGGTAGAAACAATTTTAGCTTGCCTGGTTTTATTTATCTGATCAATATGGCCATCCCTTATCAATTTCATGATAGCACATTCTTCCATATACTGATGGGTAGTTCGGTTGCAAGATTAGTTTAGTGGGTTCTTGTGAAGTTTGACTCATTAAATTTCAGATTCATGTGAATTTTCTTTGCTGTGTCACGGAAGGAATTAGCTAATCACTCATCTTGAATGAGGATATATTCAATCTTTAGTTCCTTTATTGAGTACTCTTCCTCTAATGCAAGCTGACATCAATGGAAATTATTTAATAAATTTGCAAAATTTATAAGCATTCTAGACAATTCAGTTTAAAATTTAAACAACAAAATTATTTTCTGGCCATGTCAGAAATACTGCAGTGGTTGGGTCAGTAGTCTATTTGTTTATTGACATTTCAGCTGCAGTATACATCATCAGATCTATTAGGAAAAAATATATGATCCCTCTGTATTCAGTTACTCTTTCTACAACTAAAGATGGTCTATAAATCAGTCTTATATTTGTCATCACTGAACATTTCAACAATCTCTATGCTATTCTCAGATATAGTAATTTCATACTTAGAACAGCTTGAAAAAGAGCTTGGAATTAATCTCAGCAAAAGCACATAAAGTGAAAACAAATTTGATTATTTCTTAAGATCTGTGGTAGAAATAGAGAAAAAGAACTGCAAACTTTAAGAGATGAAAGAAAAAAAGCTTTCTTGATGTCTTCTGGACTGGTCTATAAGAAATTTTGTAGTATTACCATATAGATACACTTTAGTCATAAGACATTAATTTCTCTTTTTTCTCCCAGCTAGTGAATTCACAGTTATATATGGTGATAGAATATGTATAGGCTAACATATCTAAGTATATTACAAAATATAATTTCAGATTGACTTATATTTTAGGTCAAATTGGAAAACTGTATGGATTGATATAAACAGACAGGTATTGATTTTCTAGCTACGTACACTGTAAAAAAATACACACCCACTATGTCACATCCTCATATTTATATTCTAGGGGTGTCATTCACAATCAGGACTATTCATCTGTTTTCAATATAAATGAAAATGTTTCACATCATTCCATTTGTTTTCCAACTTAACTGTAATGTTCTGCACCCTGAAGTCCTTCAGATTTTCCTCTTACTGTTATCATAGCAATGAAGTGTTTCAACACAGGATTGACTGAATTAAAACTATACAGTTATTTCTCTAGTCATTGGTTCCATATTGTTAACATCAACTTGTGAAATGGAAATGAAATAGAAAGCTAATTTGGAAATAAATCTTTTAAAAGGGACAATCAGTGCCCATAAGTCCAAGGTTTTAGTCGAAAAACTATGCTACTGTAAGATATAACATATCTTGTTTTGGTTTTGTAATTCAGGTTAACTTATGGAAATGACATTATGACATCTTAGCATGGATTATTTTACTTACCACCTTATTATCCAGATTCCTGTTTGTCTGAATGATTTTAATATACATTGTATATATATAATAATACGTTCATCACAATTTAGCCATGATTATTTGGTGTTGTATGATTTTATAATATCAAACTTAATTACTGAGATTCAGCTTCTCTAAAGTCCAGTGATTAAAAAATTTTTAGCATAATTAAGGCAAAGTCTGTAACATTGCAATTCTGAATGCAGCTGAAAGGGTAGAGAATTATGTATATGCAGGAACGGAAAGAAAGCAGCTTAGATTTGCATCTCACGAATCATCACAACAGACTCACAAATCTTCAAATTTAGCAAAAGTGGAGACCTAAAGAGGACAACCTACCAGAGAAACTATTTATGAAGAAGTAACCAGAGCACAGTGCTGTGAATCAGAGCTCAGAGATGAGCTCTGAGAGAGCCTTGTAGAAATATGTCCAGAATATGTATTAATGTCTTATTAAAGAACTGGTTTTGTGAAACTAAGCATGCTGATATTTAAATGTGTAGGTAGCAAGCAACTATTACCTTTGCTGCATAGATAAAACAGATGATCTCATTTGGGGCAACTATTACATTAGCTATTGCTAATTCAGAGAAATGGTCTGGGATTGCAGAGTCTTAGATGCTTTCGCCCCTGTAAACCGGTATGTGAGTGGCTGGAAAACAGCAACTGATGAACAAAAACAAAGAACACTTTAGACACAGCCAGGGCTCTAACGGTTACTTTCCATCCCACTGCCATTGTTAACAAAAAAATATTGACCTTCAAGAACAATAGAAACCATTGTAGCACATTACTTTCATGTCATTTCTTGAGATGTCAGAGGTGAAGTAACTGCTTGAGAAAACTGAAATTAAATGCAAAATGATTTTGAAAGCACAATGCAACTTTATAACTTAGATGTCCAGATTTGTATTATGAAAATATTCAAATGTAAAATTCTGCAAACTTTGCACATAACCTGTATGTATTGTATATTTTAAATACAATTAGCACTTCAGATTTATTTTAATATGTAAATACTATATCCTTGATTTCTTGCTTTCTCAAAAATATTGCCTCAAGTTTTTACTCCCTTTTTCCCCCTCCTCACTGTAATGCACTTTTATTTAGACATGGCATTTTAAGATATCCAAGTGGTAAAAGTGCACAATAAAACTAATCTTATTACAGAAAGAATTATGGATAAAATTAACACATCTAGGGGAACCTATAAAAATAAAACTGAACACTTACAGTTTAAAATCTAAAACTGCAAACATGAAAAAATACACTGATCAAAAACTTCTGAACACTGCAATATTTAGGACTACAAGACTATCACAATTACTATAGGTACCTTAAAACTGAATAGGATAAGTCTTGTAAGTTAATAATTTCCTTTGTAGTGGTCTTTAAATATTATCTTAATATATTTATTATTAATTCTTCTTTTAGTGACTGAGATAAGGTAACACACTCTCCTTTTTGCCATCCTTCTTGTCTATTTTACCTGTCGTTCTTACAGCAGGACTTGTGCAGTTCAGTTTAAGAAAATTTCTCTGATTAACTCTATTGTTTTTTAATTAAATAACCAAAATGAAAAGGAGAGCTCTTTACCCCATCATCATTTTATATGTGAAGTGCATTGCTGTAGCTGAAGTCAGTTCACTTTTACAAGAGTGCTGAAAGATGCACCAACCTGTCCTTAAATTTGATGTTCTGCAAGTCATAGGCATAAAATTTTGGTCTCTGGAACATTTATATAGTATTTCTTCTGATGTAGAAAAAGACTGAGTGGTAGACCTCAGGTGATATATCTTCAGCTTTTCTCCTTCTCTTAGCGTAATTCTCCGATCTCCACCAGCATTTTCCACCCACTGATTCTAACTGAAGTTGTATATCAGCACAGTTTGAAACATAAAAGAAAGAGGAAGATGGAATAACTCTTATTCACCTATCCAAAATGTGAAAATCACTCTTGAGCGTTGCTAGACTAAGAATTAGAGTAGCCTCGTATACTGTTCAAGCCTAGCTATTTTTCGTACTAACTCAAAATATTATATGTCCTCTGTGTGATCTAAGAGGAGACAAATTTTTCTTCTCAATAGAGTGAATATCTGCCATAATTGTACATCCACTCTCTCTGGAGGACAGGCCAGGACTTCTCCAAGTCAAACTTTGCTCCAGTCAAGCATGGCTGATTCCAGTCATCACCAATGGACCCATTGCAGGGCACAGCTAAGTCCCTCAGCCAAGCTAATGTGTGTGAGTGAAAGTATTTTTCAGAAAGGAAAAAAAAGTGTGAGAAAACCCTGCAGACACCAATGCCAGAAAAGGAGGGTAACAAGGTGCTCCAGATACCCAAACTGCAGCTGTGGGAGGACCCCATGCTGGACCAAGCTGATATCCCATAAGGAACTGCTACCTGTAGAGAGCCTCTGCTGGAGCAGCAAAAAAGTGTGAAGAGGAGGGAGCAGCAGAAGGGAAATGTTACAAACTGACCACAGCCCCCATTCTTCGTCTTCCTGTGCTACTTGGAGGAAGGGAGGTTGAGAACTGGGAATGAAGATGTGTAGGTGACCCTGGGAAGAATTAGGGAGTGAGGGTACGGTTGTTTAGTTTTTTGTCTGTGTTCCTCACCACCCAATTCCATTTTAATTTCTAACAAATTAAATCATTTTCCCCAAATTGAGTTTCTTTTTCCTGTGATAGTAAGTAATAAGTGATGTCCTATCAACTTTTTCATCTTACTTCCTACCCCTGACCTGTTCATGAAGGGGAGTGAGAGAGCAGCTGGGTGTTGGTCTGGGAGCCAGCTAACATCAGCTCACCACAGAAAGCCTCTAAAAGAAAAATTCTTGTTATCCTTGTGTTTCAGGTAAATGACAATTCACTTAAATTAGACCAAAAAACATAGAGTTGTCCCTTTATATATGGGGTATAGGTATAATATAACTCAGTAATACTGTTTTGTGCACAATAAATACTTCGTACTGTCTGTTTCTTAATATCATTTTAAACAGCAAAATCTAAAAAAAGTTATTAAGTAACATTTACTAACTTGGTGTTATTCACCAGAAATCAACATCTCCATTTCAATGTAATTAATGTGTAGATGTGGTTTTCAGCAGTATGCTTTATAGTATGATGTATATGAAAAAAATGCCAATTCATTCATAATGTATTGCAGTTGATTTAAATATTTGATCATTTGGTTATTTATCCTGTTAGATGTTACTGAAGATAAACAAAACTAGATTCTTTCAGAGTGAAAGAGGAGGAATTTTCTTTTTTACACAGCTGCCCAGAATAACTCTGAGTGAAATCTTTATTATGTGCTTTGGAGGTTATGTTGTCTGGGATCTTTTCCTTCCCAAAATGCAGAAAAGCAATATTGAAAAGTCTTACAATTTCCCTCAAGACTCGTATCATGAAGTAAATGAATATTTACTGTACTCTGGAGCAACTGCTTCCAAAAAAGTAATGCCTTCACAGCTATCTTATATTAAGCAGAAAGAAACAGTGACCTTCTAAAATATAGAGAAATAAATTTCACAAGTTGGAAATTGAGTTCAGATAAGTAACCTTTAACTGCAATTATCAACTGAGTTTTTTAAATCAGAACATAATTTTAGGATAGCTAATATTTACTTTCGTGACTAGTTTTGTATATAGCATTACAGTGTAACTACTAAGTGTGTAATTTGGTTCTAGACAAAATTTTCAGTAATTTCAGCTCTATTTGTTGGCAAAGAGTGAATGCATTAACACAGATGCTCTCCACAAAAATTAGTGTACAAGGACACCTATCATCTATTTGCAGCTACAACTCACTGCTCAACTGTACCAATTGACATAAATTGATTGCAGGTATGAAACCATGCAAAGACTCTCTCCGTTTTAAAATTCATAACTAATTCTGCAGTATCTTTTATTTGGAGAAGATCAGTCTAACTTCTTGCAGTAGAACAACAGATATTTTGAAGTGTGTCCATTGGAAGTGGGAACATGCCCATCTTCCTTCTAAATCTATGGTCTAAATCTGACCTTCAGAAAATTTCTATCTCTTTGCAATAAAATTGTGGGCTTTGCAACTTATTTATTTTGCAGTTTTCATTCCCGCATTCAGTTTTTGCTATGGTCTAGGCAAAAACGTATGGATATGCTAACTCCAAGTGACTCACATAATTGGTTCCTACATTTAAACACACATTCTGTACTGCCTGAGGCATCTGTGTACCATACTCTGTGACCTCTTTCTCATGCCCTATGAGACTGAATACTTTGAGTATTTCATTGTGGGAACAGAAGAGATGAAGATGCTGTAGGAGACTCCTGTCTTAACAGATGTGCATAATGGTTTCACCAGTTCTCTTGCCAGCCAGGAAGAGGAAAAATTCCTGACAGCTTTTGTCTCAGATGTTGTGTATTTGAAAAACTTCCTCTCCACAATGGTTAACCCCATTCTTTTTTAATTGAATTTAAGACAATCATAATCTCCCTATGGATTTGTCTATATAGACAATGTAGAATCCCTGACAATCCCTTAGAAAGAGTGCAATGCATCGCCAATTCATTATTGACCTTTCAAGTGGTACTTTTTCACATCTTCTTGACAGAGGAATACAAGAAGGAAGATTGAGCAGGGAAGGCTTCAGCAAGTCTACTTTCAGTACAATGCATTGGTATGCACAAATAGGTAAGAAACTGTAGCCTAAGCCATGATAATAACTGAAGAAATGCTTTGATCAACATTCAATCTTAGTAATGTTGTCGAAGCACTCTAAACTCCTGATATTTGCATGAGAGAGAAGCAGTAACAATGTTTTTGTGGCATCCAATATTTATAAATTAATAAACCTTTGATCATTGACAATATACACAACTTAGAGCATAATACCTGTTTTTTTACTTGTTTTTGTTGAACTACTACAATATTATTATTATTATGACACAGAAGAATGGTTAGAATGGGAGTAGAGAGAGTAAAATATTGAAAAAAATAAAACCTAGAGCATTTTTTTTCCAAAATGGACTAAAAACATTTTAGAAAGTTGAAAAAGCATTAGGGTTTTTTTCAATGTTTTATTCATCATGCAAAATAACTCATATTGGTATTGTGGGTTCAGACATTATTTTTGGGAAAAACCTATTGTGCCGTTTTCTGTAGATGTCCAAATGGCATTTATTGATGTAAAAAATCTACTCACACTTCCTTTTAGGCTAAATCAAAAATAAAAACGCTCCCTACTTGTGTTTAGAAGTGAAATGTATTAACGTCAGGAAGTCAATTGCAGTCTGTCGTAAAACTAGTGTAAAATCTCTAGTATATATATTTAAGAAAATTTATACCAGATCTCAAAAAATTATTTTATTTATTTTTTAGTTTGTTTCCCTTCAAGCTTAGTATTTTTCAGTGAGGAAGAATTTTACAGCACTAGATCTGATTTATTGTTTACCCTTTGAGAAACGTAAGAATATAGAAGGCTTTTTTTTCCTATCAAGGCTTCTGTTTCTCACTGAAGGCAAACAATTCCATGATTCTTTGAACTATGCACAAACACAAGTAATAAAGCATTCTCTCCATTTTGGGAATTACATCAGATTATGCTCCTAATCTCTGAGTTGTAAAGTTAAATGGACTAGTTTATTTTCTAACCCTACCATTATAAATTTTTAGCATGACTTATTTAACACAGCAGTTCATCTCCTCTGAGAACACAGAGTAGAAAACATTTATAGACGAAACTTTGACCTTGAGTTATAGAAAACAAGCAGAAGACAATCTGCCAGAATGTAATAATGATTTAATGAGGCATATTACTTTGAAAGATTAGGAAAACCTTACTTTTCATTAGTGAAATCATCCCACATTTCCAAGTCTTTCTTGAGAAACAGAAATTTGGAATTATATTCTTTTGACTACTTGTGGAAAGATGCAATGTAAAATCATTAGAATGTCCTGAGTTTATTTGCTCTCTCACAGGCACAGCTGATACTACGCCTTCAGAATGACCTCACCACTGCTGATGGCAAGGCTATACACAAGAAGGTCATTATCTGAAGCTTGTTTCTCCCTAGGCATTCAGAGACTAACATCTGTGATCATGATCACCAGAGAACCTCAAACACTGAGCAGACCTCAAGACTATGATGCATCTAGCACTGCATTAACCTTACCGTGCAATGTTATCCCGGTATAGACATCATATATAAGAGGAGACAGAGGTCTTGCAGGTCTGATAATGTAAGGCTGGCAGCACTGAGTCCAGGATATTCAGATCACTACTGCAATCAACAGTGAGGAAATGCATTTCTGGTTACTTCTTAAAAACTTACCAGCTCTCAGAAACTGTTGGAGATTTCTTTTTTTTTCCATGCCCAGAAGAAAAAAAGTAACAATGATCGTGTCTGTCCAGAACAGTTTCTTTAGAGTGAACTCAGAGAAAAAAATAGTGTTCTTTCTAGAAAGTCAATTACTCTGCCCATATTACTCTGCTAACTACGATAAGTGAAACTTCCTTCTTTTATCGTGCCAGCCCAAGACAAGGTTCAAAACCACAATTTAGGACAGGTGTTCTATCACTTTCATCTCCTTTACAATTTATTTTTTTAACTGGTATAGTAGGGATTGTTGCTTCTTCAGTTCTTTCCACCTGCTCTTTAGTAACAGGCTATATCTAATGCATCCAATTTTCTTTATGCATAGATGGATGTGACAAAGATTTTACTAATTAAAAAAAGAACTACAGATAAATAGATACTTCATAAAATTTAAAGCTAGAGAGATGCCAGATCATGGAATCTATCAAAGACAGTGAAGCACAGGATCATCTGAATCACGTTGAGAAAGAGGGAGGAGTTCTGGTCTAACTCAATTTCCATCCAGACTTGACACGAAGCTGGATGGAGAGAAAGTTTAGGCCTATTAATGTACTTCTTTTAGGTCTGGAAAACACGCATAACCTTTGCATATTAAGAAAATCTTGCAAAAATCACTGTTTGTATTTTGTTTTACAGCTTGTACAGTAAGTTGCCCAAATTTCTTCTACCCAGTATTAGCTTTGTGAAATTTTGCAAACCCACAAAATCTGTTATTTCTAAACCTTAGGATCAAATTATTGGGAGTTTTCAGGTATACAAAATATAATTAATCAACTAAATAGTTAGTAGTGTTACTCTAAATGGTTAGGAATTTCACAAAAATAATGTTGTATTAGTTGCAAGTTATTCTGTTTATCTAGGCTAAGTAGGTTTTACTTTACATCCAGGCAGGCCTGACAGCTGTAAGTCTTGCCAGAGGAGGCTAGTATGGGTGATATTGTAGTGGGTGTCTGCTATAGGCGACCTGCTCAGGAAGAACAGACGGATGAGACCTTCTACAGACAGTGTGAACTAGCCTTGTGTTTGCAGATCCTGATCATGTTGAAAAATTCAGTAACGCTGAAGAAACAACACAACAGGGCACAAGCAATCACAGAGATTCCTAAAGAGTATTGGTAACATGTTCCTGACAAAATTGGTAGAGGAGATAAAGGGAACAGATGCTCTGACAGACTTCCCATTTACTGACAAGGAGGAGATTGTTGGAGATATTAAATTTCAAAGGCAGCCTTGGGCTGCAGTGACTGTGACATGGTAGAGTTCAGGATCCTGGGAGAACAGAGAAGGGCAAAAATGAGATCACAGCTCTTGGTTTTAGAAGAGCAGACTTTGGATTTTTAAGTGATGTACTTGAAAGAATCCCATGGGATCAGGTCCTAGAAGAAAGAGGAGCCAAACAACGTTTATTCATATCCAAGAATCACCTCATCCAGGATCAAGAGAAGATCATCCCAGTGAGTAGGAAATTGGGGAAAAAAGTCAGAAACCTTGCATGAATCAAGAATGTCCTCACAAGAATAAAAAATAAAAAAGAAGCATGCAGAAGATGGAAGCACTGGCAGACAACATGGATGAAATATAAAGACACTAACTGAACATGCAGAGGAATGAATGGATAGGAAAATTAAAATCTACCTTGGACTGAATCAGGCAAGGGAAGTCAAAGGCAACAAGAAGGGCTTCTCTAAATCCTTAAGTGGTGAATGAGGCATGAAATCTGGTGACCCAGGACACAGAAAAAGCTGAGATACCAAATACTGGCTTTGCCTTGTTCTTTACGAGCAAGACAGGCTATGGGAAATATCAGGTTTCAGAGTCCAAGGGGAAAGTCTGGATCAAGGAAGAAGTACCCTTGGAGGAAAAGTATTAGATCAGAGAATACTTCAGAAAACCAGGCATACAGAAATCCATGAGCCTTGAGGGGATGCACCTATGACGCTGAGGGCACTGCTTGATGTCGATGTGAAGCCACTCCCAATAATTTCAGAACTATCATGGTAATTGGGAAAAATGCCTGAAGACTAGAAGAGAGTAAACATCCTTCCCATCTTTCAAAAGGGCAGGAAGTAAGATCTAAGGAAATACAGGTGGGTCAGACTTTCCTGGATCCCTGAGAAGGTGCTCAAACCACTAATCCCAAATACTAATGCTGGGTGTATTTCAAGCCTGCTAAGTCCAGTAAAAGGCCACAAAGATGACAAAGGCACAGAGGGCATCTGCCTTCCTGGCTTGGTGGCTGTCAGGTGGCAGCCCTCAAAATCCCTGTGATGACACTGGGGAAAGGCTGTAACAGTCCTGACCCTGGTGCTTTTCAGAAGCTGTAGCCTCTGTCCCTCCTACCTGTTGTCTAGGGCTTTTGCAAGTGCACCAGGTGTGCAGCTCCAAGCAGGACCTTTGTCTTGCTCTACTAGCTTTGACATGGGGGAGAATGGCAAATCTGGGAGGTGTGCAAAGGCAGCGTCTTCGACTGCTCCTCTCTGCTCTGCCTGGCTTGGACCCATTAGGGCCATAGGTACAAGGAGGGAGCCAGGGGTGTCGACAGGAATGAAGACTCACATAGAGTTCCTCTGCCTTCCCTGACAGTCTCCTGCAGATCTTCTGTGATAACCTGGTGAAGTCTAGGGGAAAGCATGGGGGTTTGAGGGTGTTGGTTGTGTCAGATCTTTTGCAATGGCCCTTGGACAGCTTGCCAGAGACCAGCCCAGCCATCTCATGCAACGCAGCATGAGCAGTGGGGAGGTGCAGAGGAGACCAGGGTTTCCACTCCTGCTCTGCAACCCTCAATCCCTCCCTGCAGCCCAGCTCCAAGAGGGCACAGAGATAGGGGCACAGCCCAGACAGCCCTGCATCTCTCTGCCCTGTACATCTCCTGCTAAGCCCAAGCTGGATCCTCTCACACCTAAAGCCACACTCGCTCCCCCAGCTCTATCCTCATCACAGATATAATCCATGCATATAAATATGAAAAGAGATAGTGCAAATTAGACAGAGCCAGAATCATTGGAGTGGAAATTAGTAAAGATCTCCACCCTTGGAGATAAAAGCTGTCTGAAAAGCTGCTCTATGTGACCCTGTTTGAGCAAAGGCATTGAACAATATGACCTCTTCAACAGTGGTCACTGCCAATATCAATCACTCCATGAATATGTTTCATTTTTTTTCCAAAGACTGATTATTATTGCAGCACATTCCAAGTAGCTTCCAGATTTTTAAATAAACTAAACTAAAAATAAATTAAATTACCTAATCCAAGGATACATTTTTTTAATCTTTCATGCACATATTGAAGAGGTGCAGATTACACTTATAAAAGCAGTAACAGCAAGAAAATGGGAATAGAGTTTGATATTACTGCAAAACCTGAAAGGAAAATCATGCTGTATTATCATGCTAAATGTGCAGTGGTCATTCCAGAGAAAGGGACAAAAATAATGCCATTAAATCAGATGTACATAACAATGGATTTTAGGGTTCTTACAGAAACTATTTCTTCTTTAAATGCACTAGAGGGGACTTAGAGCGTTGGATATTTGTGTATGTAATGGAACCCAAAAGTGCTCATCTCAGACCTCAGAATGATCTGTTTTAAAATTTAGAAGGATCTATCTAGAGCTATCCATCTCTTGAATTTGGCATTTATTTCCTTCCATCAGGAAACATCCTTTTGAGTCGCTGTGATATGCATTCATTTTCACTAATGCGTATGAAAAAGATGAAATATGCTGATTTCTGCATCTCAAAATTACATATTCATCACATTTTGTGCGTAATAGGAATGGAAGAGTTGTCCAAAACACTGAAAAGATATTAAGATTATAAAACCCTTTGGTCATTATTACAGGAATCTCGAGGCATGTGAAGTGCCCGAATACTTTTTGATCTAATAATAAGGGTAGTTTCTCCTCATTGGTATGAATGTCTAGAAGGAGCCTTAATGACTTCTGTATAGATGGAAATGGTTACCAGTAGCATCACAGTTTCAGGAAAGTCAAGAATTACTCAGTTCAGGTTTTCCCACAAAGGGAAGTAAAATTATATTTCCAAAATCTGTTGTTATTAGACATTGACTAATGGCTAGAAGGTACATATGATGTTTCATAGAAACATTGCACAAGCCCAGCTAGTGTATATAAATGTCACCTCAGGTGAAGCTATAAGATATTATTTGTTGATCTATGAAATTAAAATTATTTATCCATTTTAGTCGGTAGCAAAATAAGTTCTTGCTACTAACCCTGTATAAGAACATTCAGTAAATTACATATTTTACCTTGAAAATGCCCAGTGAAGAACTTCGTGTGATAAATAAAGCCCTATTTTACACAGTACTGTCTGGGATTTTGTTCATTGCATTGCTTTTTATGTGTTAATTATTTGATATTAATAAAAAATATGCCATAAGTAGATCCAATTTATTAAAGCAATTATGTAGCAAAATTGGTGTTGAGAACTGAGATTGCTTTTCTGTATGTTATGCTATGATAAGCCTAATTATGTCAGCTATATGGCTGACTAATCTATAGTTCTGGGTGACTGCTATGTGTTACATTTGGTAATAGAAATAAAGATGAATAGTAGAAACACAATTTATAATGTATTTGGTTATGATTCCATGTAAAAGCATTGTTTTATATTATAGTGCAGTGATCTATAGATCATATGTTTTCTAGCACTTTCACCAGAAGCAACTAGTAACAGAAACTTTGTTAAATGTAGAGACAATACAGATATATATATTTAAACACTTGGAATTAACTTTATGAGATCTGATGGCTTACTTGTAATATATCATTCTGTCATGTAGAAAGACAATAAATTGGTTCCTTCTAATGACTATGACCTTGCAGAATCAAAACCTATACTCCTTGTTTGGGATGTTGTTGTTAATATCATGGAATTGCAGGTATTTTCAGACTGCATTTGTGTCTCCATTTAAATAATAAGTGTATTAAAAAAATCCCGGTAAAGCAAGATTCATATTAACTCAGGTTACAAATCTTTCTGCAGCTCAGTACATCTTTCAATATGACACACTACTTTTAATGCAGTGCTGCTGTAAAATTTTAAAATAATCAAAAAGATTTCTTAACAACTACAGTACTGAATATAAAGTAGTTCTCAAATACAGGTATAGCTGATATAAGTTAGTAAAAAGACTTGTTTGCACTGTAAGAAGCTGTCAGTAAAAAAATTCTCACAAAGAACATTGAAAGTGTTGGAAAATATCTAGGTACTAAATGAGATATTCGAATATAACAAGGACGTGTTTCCTGCTTTACATCAGTTACCAAATCCCTAATGAGAAGCACTACTGTGAAGAGAACGTTTAAACATTGTTTTCTGTAGTCACATAGATTTTCTTCATGAAGAGTTTTCTCCAGGTAGTATGTAGTATGGAATTGGTCTAATTGCTAGTAGGAGAAATGTAATTGAGTATTGGGAACAACAGTAGATCACTATTTTTTGATTCCTTCATACTAGATTCCTGACAAGAGAATTTCAGTCAGAATAGAAGCACATAGTTGCTAATATGCAGGCTGGTGTGGGGTGTTTAATATCTTTAATAAGGATTTTGGCAGTCTGAAACCATGATGCAGACTGAATGGAAGAAAACTTGTAATTTCCTAATCTTAACATCTTAGATAGTGCTACAGGCTTTTTAAAGACACAGAAGTAGTGGGAAGATTCCCAATTGGCATATATGCCCTACAGAGGATGAGAGACATTGCAGCCACTGAAGTCACATGACTGCAAATGTGTAGATACAATTTCTTCTCACGCAATTTCCATCAGAAACTTCTCATGAGAAGAGAGCAATTCTTTGAAGGCTTTGAGTTTCAACTATAGACCAAATCTCAAAGTTTCAAACATATGACTTAAGTAATTGAAAGTTTGACTTATCTGTAACTTCCAACTTTGCTTCCAGTTGTCCCTGTTTATACATTCATTAATACCAGCACTGTGCAAGTAACGCAGGTATATTCTAAGCCTAGTATCTATTCTGCACTGAAAGATGATCTGTTCATTTCAACAATTTCTTTGTCAGGGTTAGGAAGATGTATATATTGAATAAAAGGCAATATGAGATTTCATGGATTCTCTGCACAGAAAATAAAAATAGTGAAGGTTACATGATGCTAGTTTTATTTTGGCTTTGCATAGTGGTATTCAAGCAATCTAAAATTCAGTAAGTAATACAAGAGAAAGGCAACTTTCCCCCTTTCTCAATAAGTATAGTACCTTTGCGTCCTTGTCATCCAGTAATAAAATGAGATTTGAGAACAGAACCAGGAATGGATAAAAATGTAGCTCAGGTGAAGTCTGGGTCACCTTGGTATCATATCAGTATTCTGAAAAACAATTTTTAGAATAGTTAAAAATGTAAACTGCATCCAAAGATGCCACACAAAAAATATAAATAACCATTGTGTATATAACTGTGTTTTGCAAACAACCAGTTCCTTTCAAGTTAAGGCTGTTTTGTGGTAGGTTACTCTTGTCTCACATCAGCCAAAGTATTCTGGAATATACCAGGAGTGTGATTGCATCACAGTTACACAATTCATAATATTTCTTATTTGCAGACTGTATCTGCAAATTGCTCTTTCCAGGTAGTTGCTTACAGAAGCTTTTAAGCAAGTTATGAACTTTGATAAGTACAGAATGGTAGATGAGTTAGCATTGTAAAGAACAGATATCCTGTTTCATCTTACTTAATCCAAGTTATAAATATTATAGCTAATTACCCTCTAAAAGTCTGATGGATTCTGTGGTCATTCTACCTCCTTAGGTTTGATTTGTTGTTTTTTAAAAAAAATTCTCCTTGCTTTGTAGGCTTGGAACCAAATTTTTCCTTTGAGAATTGGAACTTTGGGATGATCACTGTGATTACAAAAGGGAAGGACAACTCAGGCACAAGCAGAGAGTGAGTAGTGGATCTAGCAGCAATTTTACAAGAAGCTTTGCTTAGTCTGCGCTCTTCTGTGCCATCATACTCTAGTTTTACTGTGCTCTGATTCACTACCTGCTTGTGTACACAACAACAGCTTCTGACAAGTTCACAGAGGGAAGGAGAGAATGAACTTCCTTTAAATCAGACATGGAACAGTACTTCAGCAAAATATTCTGTGTGTATTTAACTACTAGCCACAGTTCTTCATAAACTATATAATTTTTTCCTGTATGGTATTGATGGTCATGACAACAGAAATGACCATAAAACCTTAAGACCTTTTGAACTTTTCAAATTGGAAATTCCCAGGAATACTTGTATTACTGTATTTTAAAAATGTTTTTGAACTACTTCTCTAAAACTGGTAAACAGGGCTACGCTTCTTGGACTTTCTTCTTGCTGTGTTGGAGTTCAAGTGTTTACCTAATGTATGCCTCCAAGATCAGCAAAAGTTGCCTGGAAGTTACTTGATTTTTCAGATCTTTGTAATGATATGTCTCTGGCTTGTATTCAACTGGAAACACACTCTATTGCTGAAGGTCCTAATTTTTAAAATCATCAAATCATTGACTGACAAGAGCTGTAAGCTGGTTACGTTAAATTATACATAATCCCAGGTTAAGACAAGTGTCAAATAACAAACTTCTATCTGTAACATTCAAATCATACAGCATAGTTCAGAATATTTATAAAAGTCTTAAGCAAAGAAACAAAACAAGATCCACAGCTTAAATGAAGCTACAACAGAATTGCCTCTTCCCTTCTTGAAAAAGTGGAAAACACAGTTTCTGCCTCTGTGTAGACATCTTGTTTTGTGGAAGTTGGAACTAATGACCACTACAGATCTTTCAGAGGGTTTACACTGCTAATAATTCACCACAAAAACCCTCCCCCACCTGCCCATCTCCCCACTCCCTTTATCTGCCAGTTACTTACACATATGTTGTATTAAGCGTTGTCACTTAAATTTCAACCCCTAAAAAGCAATCTCCTTTCCTTTCATAACTACTTAGCACGTGAGTGCAATTTATCATTCCCAAGATCTTGCACTCAGTATCATTTTGTAGATTAGAAAAACAGGTGTTGTTACGTTAAACTGAGAAAATGACTTTTTGGTTCTTTCCTTCACTCATTATTAAGAGATAACAAATAAAAATTATTCATGAGTAAATTAAAATTTTATGAGACCTTGTGCATCTCAACTAGAACATTTTAATACAGGTAGCCTTATCAATAGATGGAAGCAAATAGATATCTATAGTTACACTTAAAATTCAAAAGTTAACTCAAATGATTTTGGGGTCTTTTGTAGTTACTCTTGTAAGAGGAAAATATAGGCTGTCAGTGTAAAATAGCACGTAAAAAAAGCAACCTGAAAAACAAATAGCAATATTAACTAGCTACCACATTTACTTAAAAACAATACATTTAAACTGAATATTCAAAACTTTTCTGAAATGTGCAGAAACTTTCTGATTGACTTTAAAATGATTATTGTTCATGCCTGAAATTTCTGACCCTGGCCTTCACTGTCTTAATCTTTAGTCGGATGCTCCTGCTTCTATGAATGGGGAGCTGCAATAGCCTCGTAAAAGCCAGCTCTTGATAAACGCCTAGACTATTTTTCCCCCTTTTTGTGAAACAAACCATTTTGAGTAATATGAAATGGGAACGAAATAACCACTCAGTCCATCTTCAGCTTATAAGAGGAATAATTATTTTGGTGACTGGTGAAGCAGAACTTCAGGACAATGTTCTCCAGACCACTCATTCATCTATCAGCCCTGTCAAGCTTGTCCTCAGCATTAATGTGCTGATCCTGCAGTCTCTCTTTTGAAATACTGCATGGTGCAAATTTTGGGGGTAAAATAGAGAATTGTAATTAATTGTTCAAACAAGGACAGATATTTAACACCCAGTGACGATTAAAATATGAATGGAAATCTGATGCTTATTTTCTTGTGAGCTTGCTTTGAAAATTCCTTTTATTTATAGTTACACACATATCTTTTAATTATGTCACCTGAACTTAAATGTATACAAGTATTCATAGCTTCTTTATGGGTTATAATTTTGCCCAGACTAAGTGCATTTGGTCAAATTCTATTACTTTAAAATTATAAAAGCTGAGGAAAATCTATGTGTTCCTGGAAAGAGTCCAGGGAAACATCAGAGCTTTTTCCATACAACCATTCATTAGGAAGATCTTTCAACAATTACCCTTGGCCAAAATGTATACATTTTGACAGTGCTGGAAGAGGACACAGAGCTTATGTCTACTTTCATATACAATAGCATAACTTCAAAAAAAATTGGAAAATTTTCCACTACGTGCTATCCTAAGTAAAAGGGAGAGTCAGGTTCTACCTATGGACGTAGCTAATCTGCAAACAGCATGTCTACCTGGCTTAGAGTTATGTGATCTGAGAAGGACTAGTCTCATTTTAAGCAAATGTTCCAAAAAGGATATTAGCTTCCAAAATGCTATTTTTCCAATTTTATTCTCTTCATTCACTGCAAAAGAGTTTGATGGAGTGACAACCTTATGAGATACAGTTATGTGTGTGCGTTATTCCTAGTTTGAGAATATCACAAAGGAGTGAAAACCAAGAGTGAGTCATACTGAAAGGACTTTCTTTATTGCTTAAGAACAGAGAGCTATGGTGATTTGTGGATGTAGAAGCAAGACAGCTGTGACAAATTCCACTAAGGGATTATAATTAAACTCCCTAGAAACAGAGAAACTTACTGTCAACACATTCTTTACTTCATAGCAATATTTAAGTAAAAAAACACACTCACAAAATGGAATGCTGCCTTGTAACATGCTTGGAATATTTTATAGGGCATGCATTAAATCTCATACTAACAGGCTCTCATTTATTTACTGCAGATAGGCTTTTTATCACAGTTTATATATGAGACACCTTACTGCTATTTTTTCTGAATGCTTCTGTTTCCTTTTGGCTCACGTAAGCCTCACTTTTATCAGATTATTGAAGTTGGACCGTACATTTGTTTTTGAGTGGGTGGGAGAAGTTAGAAAAAGGAACTAAGCCTAGGAAGTTTTTACATTCCCTTATATAAACTTACATAATAGTGCAATCCACTACTAAGCAGGACAGACTACTTTAATTTACCATACACTTTGTTGTATGTTATTTCATTAAATTTGTATCATTTAACACGTCAGTTGAACAGCACTTCTGTCTTTAAAAAAAATATATAAATCCAAAGAAGTCCCATAGTAATCACAATCTACACATTGCCAGTGGACACTTTCTTGTGTTTTCTTGAGGATACATGTTTAAGATTGAAATAGAGAGCACATATACGAATGGCTCTGCAATTCTCCTCATCAAATGAATAAAAGATAGAAGATGAACATTTTATTAGACAAAGAGTTTAAAACGAAAGCACTTTTCCAACTTCTTGAGGCTTTCAAGAGTGAAAGCATTCAAAGTCTGTGTTTATGCTTTATTTGCTCTAAAGTTATTCTGGAGTCATTTTGGGATCAATGTTAATAGAGGCAACTGATACGAGCAAAGTACTTTATTACACCTTACCCATCATTAATAGGAGCCTGAGTATATTTATTAAAGTATACTCAGGACCAATATAAAGCTCAGATCAAATGCGACTGGAAGCCAGATATTACCACAGTTACTCAGCAAAGTGGTTGAGCAGAAGCAAAGCAGACTACAATTAGAGAGACTGTCATGTAGTTATTTCTGGAGGAAAAGTTCCAAGTTAATGATTTTTCAATAGAAGTTTTCAGATTGTCCTTGCTGAGAAGTTTTTCCCCATCAGCTAAGGCATATTAAGTAAATTAAACAATGTCAAAATGTGAGCCTGGGCACTGATACTCAGCTACTACCCATACTGAGTGTCAACATATTTATTGGCAAAGTTTCAGCCGGTTGCCACCTATTATCAGAATGCAACTCAATGCACAGATAAGTCTGAGGATTAACCTAGATCAATGAATATTTGCAGTAGACAGTATATATAATGTCACACCTATTTGACAGTCCTTCAATGTTCAATTATGCGGGATGACAGAGACACGCAAAATGTCATAGCTAAGCAGTTCACTCTTTCTTGTGTGAAGTCAAATAGAAGACATATGAGGTTTGAGTCTTAGTGGATTCTCATACAGAACAGGTCAAAGGCACAGGCATAGGCTCTTGGCATAGGCTAAGAGTATCTCACCATCAATATCAAATAAGAAGCCTGGAGGGAGGCAAGATGGCTATTAACACTCCTACCATAGTCCTGGACGGTATGCAGCCTGATCCACTCTTCTAGTGCTGCTCAGTTATGCTATCTACTTTAACAAGACTATGTTGAGAAGGGAATGAATAAGTGTTTCACGGACTGTCTCCACTTGAGACTGCCAAAAATTCTGGACTCTCTTTCAGATTAATCATACGATTCTGGCATCTCAGGTATCTGTTCAGTAGATCTCAAGTGAGGAAGAGTTGAATATGGGAGTAGGATCAGATGCGAAGTCATACTTGGGTGAATGAAAACTTCTCTGTTCACACAGTATCACAGTACCACAAGGTTGGAAAGGACCTCTGAGATCATCAAGTCCAACCTATAACCCAACACTAACACCAACACTAACACCAACCATCATCTAAACCATGACACTCAGTGCCTCATCCAATCTCCCCTTAAACACCTCCAGGGTTAAACACCTCCTGCAAAGAGGTGAGGGTGAAGGGAGTGATGTGTGTGTCTTGGGGTTAGAAGCCTACTGACCATTCACAGACTCAGGGAGAGAGGTTGACATGAATCTGCCACTGCAACAGAAAGACATTCTCCCACAGCAACCTCGGTGGATAGAGGAGCATGTCAAATATTACACGTGCATAACAACCTACTATGTCATGTAGTAGGGTGCTATGTCTTGTGCATAAGTATTGATATAGTGGATTAAAAGTATATAAGGCATGATGGGAAGGCACACGGAAGTTTGAAGAGCTGCGTCTTATTGAGATTCTTCAGACTGCTCCATGAAGTGGTAAGCATAATGAACCACACTTGAAGTGTTTCTGTATGAATGCATGCAGCATGAGGAATAAGCAAGAGGAGCTAGAAGCCTTGTCTCAGTCCCAGATACATGACATTATTGCCTTAAGTGAAATCTAGTGAGATAAGTCCTGTGGTTGGAGTGCCATGATAGATGGATAGATAGAGTAGGTGGGGGAGGGATGGGAGGCAGGAACGCATCAGGGTGCATTGTATGTAGTGAAGGAGCTTACAGGTGGTGATGGCATAGTTGATAGCCTCTGAGTGAGGATTAAGGGACAGACAATTAAAAAGGATGTTTTCATGAGCGTCTGCTATAGGTCACCCAATCAGGATGACAGCAATGGTGAGTCATTCTTTAAGAAACTGAGGAAGGCCTCCAAATCATCTGCACTTGTCCTCATGGGGGACTTCAATTTGCCAGATATCAACTGGGAGTAACATATTGCTGGTAAAACACAGGTCCAGAAGATTCCTAAACTATTTGGACAATAAATTCATACTACAAGTGCTGAGGGAACTGACCAGGAAAGATGCCTTCCTCGATTTGTTGCTTGTTAACAGGGAGTTTCTCATGGAAAAAGTAGTGATTGGTGGCTGTCTTGGTCACAAAAACCATGAAGGAGCCAAGTTTAGCGATAGGAGGAAAACTGACAGCAAAATCTCAACTTTGGATACAAGGGAAACAGACCAGGTTTCTCAGGAAATTGCTTGCTAAGCCCTTTGGAAAAAGCTTTTGAAGGTGCTGGGGTCCATCTGTTTGGTCACGTTTTAAGTGCCATCTTCTAAGAGCACAGGACCAGGAAATTCTGAAATGCTAGAAGTCAAGCAGGTGTATGGTCAGTGGAAGCAAGGACAGGTGATATGGGAAGACTACAAAGATGCTGTTTGCGCTTAGGGCAGAAATTTGTGTGGGCATGGAGTTGAAGCTGGCCAGTATTGTGAAGAACAATAAAAAGGAGTTTTTAAAATATGTTAATACCAAAAGGCAGACCAGAAATAGTATTGGTCCATTATTTCATGAACATGGACATCTCACAAACAGAGAGACAGACAAAGCAAAGATGTTTAATCCTTTCTTCACCTCAGTCTTCAACACTGATGATGGGTTCCGGCATCCCCAGGACCCTGGGCTAGAGAATCGTGACTGCACAAGCAATAAACTCCCAATAAACCCCAAACTTGTGTGGGATTTGCTACTACAGTCCATGGGGTCTAATGGGGTTCATCCAAGGGTACTTAAAGAGCTGGCTAATGTCATAGCCAGGCATCTCTCAATGATTTTTCAATGCTCTTGGGAATATAGAGGGGTACCAGTAGACTAGAAGATGGCAAATGTTGTCCCAATCTTCAAGAAGGGCAGCAGAGGTGACACCAGTAACTACAGGCCTGTCAGTCTCTCTTCAGTGCCTGGTAAGATGATGTGAGCTACTAAAAAACACCAGAAAGATTACACAGACATTGGTCCCAGGCCGTATGGGTTCATAAGGACAAGGTCCTGCTCGACAAAGTTGATTTCTTTCTATGACAGTGTCACCCACCTAGTTGACCAAGGGAAGCCAGTCGACGCAATCTTTCTGGATTTCAGCAAAGCCTTTGATACTGTCTCTCCCAGTATCTTCCTAAACAAAATGTCCAGCGTTCAGCTGGGTAAAAGCATAATACAATGGATGAGCAATTGGCTGACAGATCAGGCTGAGAGGGTCATAGTGAATGAGGTTATGTCAGGCTGGTAGTCGGTCACTAGTAAGGTTCCTAAGGGATCCATCTTAGGGGCAATACTGTAATGTCTTAATAAATTACCTGGATGCAGGACTTGAAGTTTTATTAACCAAGTGCATGGATGACATGAAACTGGGGAGAGCTGTTGACACTCTTGAGGGCAGAGAGGCCCTACAGAGGGATCTGGACAAATCAGGAATATGGGCAATCATCCATCATGTGAAGTTTAATGAGGGCAAGTTCCAGATTTTGCACCCAGGAAATGGCAACCCAGTCTTGGGGAAAAAGAGGTTCAAGTGCAGCACTGTGGAAAGGGATCTAGCGGTTCTGGATGACTGCAAGTTGAACAAGAGACAACAGTGTGCCCTGGCAACCAAGAGGGCCAACCGTGCCCTAAAGTTCATCAAACACAGTATTGCCAGTGGGTCAAGGGAGGTGATTGTCCCAATACAGTCTGCACTGGTTACATTTTGGGTGCCAAAGTATAAAAAGGATATAAAGCTACTGGAGAGTGTCCACCTGATGTCCACAAGGTTGTTGAGGGGTTTAGAGGGAAAGCTGTATGAGGAGCAGCTGAAGTCGCTTGATCTTCTCTGGGGAAGGGAAGACTGAGGGGACCATCTCTCATCCCAGTTTAATGCTTCCTCACAAGGGAAGAAGGAGGAGCAGGCTCTGAGCTCTTCTCTCTGGCAACCAACCATAGAACCCGAAGGAACAATAAGAAGATGTGCCAGGAGAAGTTTAGGTTGGATGTTAGAAAAAGGTTCTTCACCCAGAGGATGGTGGAGCACTAGAACAACTCCCCAGTGAAGCAGTAATGGTGCCAAGCCTCTCAATATTCAAGAAGCACTTGGGAAATACCCTCAGACACATGGTCTGAATTTTGGGATTGCCTTATGCAGGGACAGGATTTGGACTTCGATGATTCTTGTGGGTCTGTTCCAACTCAGAACATTCTACAATTCTATGAATCCTGGGTTTTGCTCATTCTAGGGTGAGAGAGCAATCATTTAGATTCTCTAATAGCACAGGTTCAGAGTGCGGCAGAGGTAGTGGAGAAATATGGCTGAAGAGAAGCTTCTTCCACTAAATTCTAGCAGGGAAACTTTGGCTTTCCAGAGTGCACTGAGATGTGGCACTGAGTGCCATGGTTTAGATGATGGTTGGTGTTAGTGTTGGGTTATAGGTTGGACTTGAAGATCTCAGAGGTCCTTTCCAACCTTGTCATACTGTGATACTGTGATACTGTCACCCAGATCATGAAGTGGGGATGTAAGAAATGACCAGGTGATAGATGATAGCTGTAGCAGGCAAACAGCACCCGCTATGATAAAGAAATATAAGCATACATGGGACAGAGGCAGAGAATTGTGGGATGTGTTTTGAGCAAATATGCATTCCTGCTAATTTACATCAGACATGTTAGTGTATTACTTGACTTGAGGGCCTGAGTACAGTCCCAGGTGATTTAGTTTATAGATATACCCAATAGCATATGTTTGCTTTTCTACTGTTCTTCCTGTTCACATGGCCAGATTTCTCCCATACTGGAAAATTAAAGATGCACAAATAATGGCAAGTGAGTTAACTAGTTAACATGACTAATAACTAGAGATGTGATTAGCACTGGCCTCATGCTGGTAGAGATGCTTCCAGAACACAAAGATAATAAAAAAAGTAGGAGAAAACCAATAATTTCATAAAAACAGCTGCTGCAGTTCTTCAAAGTCACACAAAATACTCGGTTGCCTAAAAGACTTAACGTTATTCTCATTTCTCTTGTTTGTAGCTTCAAACTTCTGTAACACTCTATCTGTTAAAACTGGCTTGTCCTTTAGAGTGCTGTGAAAATATTCAGGAAAAAAGCAACCAATTCCATACATTCTGGAAATTAAGGTTTCAATCAAAAAATGGGAGAAATATAACAAATTCATAAGAACAGCTACTAGAGTTCTTTGAAGTCACACAGCACACTTGGTCAGATTCTCGCCGCTGTATGAGCCTCATATTTCCTCAATAGATATTATCTATTATGTATTGTGAGAAACACAGTTCAAGAGAAATCTAACCTAACACATTATTAAAAAAAAGTAAAGAAAAAAATGAATGGACAATACAGGTGACAGGATTGCATTTCATACCTGTATTCCTGTAAGAATTTGTATGTCCTGAAGCTTTTTATTAGAAAAGCAACAATATTTATGTTACCCCCCATATACATATGCATACAGAGAAGCAAAAATCCGAGTCAGTCAGGCCAACTATCACTCAACTGGGAAAAAACACAACACACATGTTCCCACAAAATAACCCAAAACCCAAAACAAAGAAAACCCGTAAAAGCTTGCTGTTATGTTCTAAGCTAAGAAAGTTGGATTTTTGAAATATCTGACTTAGATAAGAAAAAGCCAACCATGTAACAGGAAGAGAGTAAAATAAACATAAAAGACAAGTTATTCTGATTTTTCTTGCTTTTATCTTCAAAATCCTGTATCAGCCTAGCTGTTAATTCTGCTTTGTCCTTTAAAATGCTGCAAAAATATTCAGGAAAAGCAAAATTTTCTATACATCCTTGAAAACTCAGGTTTCAACAACCAGATGTTCTTATCTACTTATTTTTCCTGCACCACAGTTTTTCTATTTCCTTTCTATAGCCAGCTTTCAGTCAGCAGGGCAAACTAGCTGAGGACAAATACAACAGATATTTCAAATACTAGTTGTGTTTTTTCTGTCTGATGAACACATGTAAGATTTTTGTTAACAACTCAAGCACAGTCATGTCTTGTAGTTAATACAAACAGCAGTCTATCACTATGCTTTTCGCTTTGGCGTTTGTGTACACTATCCTTTCCATGTGAAAAGTAGACCCTCCCCAACTAATATTTCCGTCACAAAAATAATTTGGAACTCAGTTAATAAGGATTTTTGCAGTGTCTCTGAATGTCCTAGATCCTTTCTGGGGAAGAGGCAATAAGAGTTTAACTTCCATAGACCGTTTCCCTGAAACCATATCCTGCTTCACTTTCTGTTGCCTGCCTAAGGTATTGCTGTAACACACAGAAGAGTCTACTCCTAGTTTGAAACATTGACAGGTAGTTGCTGTCGCTTTTCTTCTTCTTCTAATAGCTAACAGGACAGTTTATCTAGCTGTTGATAGCTAGAGGCCCCTTTAGAGTTACAATACAGTTCACTAGATTGCCATGAATAAATTAACTAAACAATATCTATCTGACCCATTCAGCTTAAGATGCATATGCCACATTACACAACTGACAAAAACAATTGCTGCTGAGATATTGGAATTCAGATCAATTCATATGGTAAATATATGCTTAGAAACCTTAAAATCTTAGCTCATTGCTACTTTTTCTAAGAACAACTGCAATGCGGGTGAAGCCTGTCTGTATAAACTGCAAATGCTCTGAAGAGTGGGCAGACTGACTAAGCACAGAAAACCTGATTTAAAACAAATGAGCACTTATATTCACATAACTAAATGGTGATTACTTGTTCCACATTTTTTTCTATAGTAATATATGGGGATTTTCCCCCTAATTGTTCTTTATAGGCTGGGTCACTTCTTCCCTTAAGCCTTTTTTTAAGGTTAGCATTTTCTTAATAGAAAGATATGACCTTGCTTGGGAACTGACTCAAATCATAGAACTATAGAATCATAAAATCACAGAATGGTTTGAGTTGGAAGGGACCTTACGGATCACCTAGTTCCAATTCGCTTTACATGGGCAGGAACACCTCCCACTAGAACAGACTGCTTAAGACCCCATCCAACCTGGTCTTGAACATTTCCAGGGAAGAGACTTTCTGCCATGAAATAAGAAAACCAAACCAAACCAAACCAATCAAAATAAAAAAAAAAAGAAGACAGGAGGAAAACCTGGGAGTATATTCACAACAATGTTTTCAGCAGGCTAGTTTTGTCTTTTATTCTATTTAGGCTTTGTACTCGCCCTGCTTACCCTGAGTTTGTTTCATTTTATATCTTAATTTATTTCTTTGTGTCCTATCACAGTACTGTGGTTGATTGTTACATACACAAGCATATACATATATATTTATAAGAAATTCTTAGAGGCACCTGATGGATCTGGTCCACAAAGTCCACTGTGACACTCCGGTAAACCTGTGCAACTGACTACATGAATTCATCTTTTTGTTAATGTTCAATCTTAGCTAATTTTTTGTTAAAGATCCAAGTAGCATGTTTTCCAATTTCCAACTTTCTTGTAAATTATTCATTCTCAAAATTCAATATTTGTAATTTCATTACTGGATTTAAAATATTACCTCATGACAGTAAATATTTCTAAATTTTTAGGCTAATATTTTTAAAGCAACAGAACCATCTACATTGTGTAAGTTACCAAAAGCTTTGTCAAAGAAGTGTGGTAAAACTATTGAAGAAAGACTTTCCTTTATAAAGAAGAAAAGACAAATAAACTTGCTTTATTCTTAGGCCATTTAAAATGTATTAGGGAAGATATAATCCTTCCTTTGAGCAATGCAAACCCAGAGGTAAGAAATATTACATTGGTGTTTGCATTTTACTTCATCTTGCCGTTTAGTCATATACTGCACATGCATTTAAACCTAAGTATCTCACTGTCTTTCAGGTGAAGGAAACAGATTCTGTATTTCTAATCCTTATCAGTATCTGTATCTTAATCTATAAAAGACTGTGGAATGAGGACTTAAGATTTCTGAGAACTTCAGTGTGTAGAATGACATCAAACACTGTAATAAATACAATTATCTACAGTCAAACGAATGCAAAAAGAGGATTTTATCAGATATATATCATAAAATCCGCAGTCAAAAGGGAAGGTTAATACAAAGTAGATTATAAACCTACAAGATAGTACTCTAAATAAAATGCTAACAAAACATCTTTAACACTAAAATTTGTCAGCAAAAATCTGTTTCATGGGAGATGAAATATACATGGCTTTCCAGGTAGTTTTAAAGCAGAAAAAGTAGAATCACAAAAAATGGAAATTGCATTTAATCCTCTTTCTTTCATCATTAATATTCAAAGGTCAGCATTACTTAACTTTCTGATGTATTATCAACAGAATTCTACTTTTTTTTCCTTTTTTCAGGAATTATTCATACAGCCATACCTACATAAGCAAAATGTAACTAGGTCTTCTGAGTCCCTGACCAAGAAAATTGTTCCAAGTCATAAAAGAACAGTTTGCATATTTAGCAACTGATATTCTTCAACTGCTGCCAACAGATGCTTACTATCTAGTAAGTCCTGGATAGTCCTATATCCTTATAAAATAATATATATCAATATTCAAAAAATAATAAAGTAATATAGGATTTAAAGAACAATTTCTTAACACCCAATTTAGACTCATCTTGTAGTAGAATAAATGACATAAAAAAAATATTAACAGCTAATGGGATTTTATTTTCATTAAAAAGTACACATATACCTTTACTTGTTAGGAGAGACTTCTACAAAAGGCTTTGCAAATGCTATCCTATGAACATGATGAAAAATTTCCATAGATTAATAGATGTGCCATACTAATAGAGAGGTATTTTAAAGAAAACAGATAACTCTTTCATTTCAGAAAGTCTCAAAACTACAGATCAGTGAAGAAGACTTCATTAAGAAGCATTACTACTTACTTTCCCTGCTCCCAGCTCTTCTATAAATATCTGAGATACCTGCTGCTGGACATTGCTGGAAAGAGCTAGATATGGAGTTTTGGTCAAAGTCAGCAGACTCATTGTTGTATAGGACACCCACACGTAATGGTCAACCATGTTCATTAAGATTTGTCTCACTTTATTTTTCTTCAAAATTAAAGACACAGAATCATAGAATTGTTAGTTTTAAAAGACTTCCAGGGATATCTAAGCCAAATATAAAGCAGAGCTATCCCCAGTATTCGGTCAGGTCAGATAGGGTTTTCCTGGTCAAATCTTGACGACATTCTGGTGTGGATTTTGAATAACTTTGTGACTCATGTGAGTCCTTCACGGTTACCATAGTGAAGGACTTCCTTGTAACAGCTCAGCTGGTTCTCCCAAGTCACAAGTTGTGGAACTGCACGTTTTCTTGCACATGTATCATTACTGTATAGTTTCTCATTAAAAGTGTAAAAAGAACGCACTGGACTGTCAGGAGAGAGTCTGTTACTATCTATAAATATTCAACATTTCTTTCGAAATAAAAGGGGAATCTTGAAGTTATATGAAGGTTGCCGTCACACAGTCACACCAGTCCTTTTCATCCATGTGGGGAGAATGACAGGTGTTATACCTGGTATAACTCAGGCAACTGTTTTATAATATCTTCTTTAAAAATAGAAATAGAGTGCAATTTACCTTACTAGCTTAGCATGACTCACAAAATGCAGGAATGTTCATTGTCAAAGTAGCACATATGGTGAATCTAAATTGGATTCCTTTCAATCACATTCACTGGCAAGAGTTTCTTATTCATCCATATGCAAAATAAAATAAATTCATTATGAATTTACACTAAGCTTACTTACTTTTTATTGAACATCACTGAAGAAAACCCACACAGTTAGTTTCTCTTAGACAACTGAGCAGGCAGTATCTTTAGATGGACAAGTGTTTCTTAAAAGAAACAAGCAGAAACATCTTAAAAATCTCTCTGAGTCTGCTGAAGTCTATCTGTCTACAGTATCTACTTATGGATTTGAGATTAAACGTTTTTCCCACAGAAAATAAGGTTCTCCGATACAGAATGAAGAAACGTACTGCACATGAGTTTTTAGTTCAGATCTAATAAGTCAGTGCTTGGAAACACTGTCATAGCATCTAGTTATAGCAATCACCTCACCTGTGCAAAATGAGTGGATTTGATTTGAGTATAATCCCAGTACAAATATAACTAAACTACAAAGACTATAGTCACAATGTCAATGACCTACCATGCACCCTGAGAGGCCAGACTAAGTGTCTGCATTGTTTTTTGTTTTAGTGTCAGAGGTGTTTATTCCAAGCTCACCACATGCCGTAGAAATAGTTATTTCTGATTCATAGAGAAGTAGATAACCCCACTCTTCTCTTGTGTTGGAGTAACACCTTATACAAATGATGATATTTTGCTTCACTCAATTAGAGGAACTTTAAATTCTCTAACTTTATCAAGTTTTGTATATATTTGATCAGGGAAGAGGAGAAATGTAGAATGACTTACTGAAGTTGATTTTGCCATCCTTTGCATCTCTTCCTTTCAGTACGTGTTTCTTCTTCTCTCTTGAATGTTCAGTCTGAATCACATACTTATTGTATCTTAGTGGGACAAGAATACAAAGATCATAAAAGGAGAAGAACCTGCCTCCTCTCACTTTGGAGCCCTTTAAAATATTTTTTCCTCACATGATATTGTGATAATCATTATATAATAATTAACTCAAATCAAGTGCCTTGTCGTCTATTTTTGCAGATGACCTCTTCTACACAAACTTTATTTTTCAGCTGTAAGGCTTTTCTTTAGTCCTTTACATTCTTTCTAAGAATATAAAACTTCAGAATCATGACAATAAAAACATCTAGTAATTTTGTGGGATTATAAAATAAAACAGGAACACGTATCTAGTAACTCCCTCCCCTCACATCCTCCATTATTGATTTGACCAGTTATCTAACAGGGTAATGTAGAAATCAGACATGGCATGGCCTTTCCTGAAGTCACAGATTTATTTATACTCTTTGGAGTAGACTTTCTCTGCCCACTTATGGTCTGGTTTCATTCTGCCACTTGCAATTGATGAGCCTAATATTTCCAGGAAGGTCACAACAGAAGAGTATATATCCCAATTCTCCTTAACACACTAAGCATGCAGAAAATAGTGATTTAACATGGCATTCAAAAAGCAGAAAATTAGGCAGAGCATATTTTCTCACAATTTCCTCTAAATTTGCTTAATATCTTAACACGATGTCAGGGGATTTATAAAAATTATCACCTGAAAAATCCCTCATGTATTTTTCATTAGAAACTCCAACATTTGCCAGTTAGTAAGTTAGCTTGTGTATCTAGTTCCTTAGTTTTTGACATTTCAGTTGTCACACAGTGAAGAATAAGAAACAATATTCAGATGTGATCCATGGAAATAATCCAAACTATTGTCACTTGCTAAGATTTCCCACTTTACAATATATCTGTTATGTTGTGCCAGGTTTGTCTGGGATAATTTTCTTCTTAGTAGCCAGTACGATACTATGTTTTGGATTTGTGCTAAAAACAGTGTTAATAATACAGGGATGTTTTCTCTACGGCTGAGCAGTGCTTACATAAATCCAAAGTCTTTTCCGCTTCTCATACAGCCCTACCAATGAGGATGCTGGGGATGCATAAGAAGCTGGGAAGGGACACAACTGTGACAGCTGACCCCAATTGACCAAAGGGATATCCCACACCATATGACATCATGCTCAGCATGTAAAGCTGGGGGAAGAAGAAGGAAGGAGAGAACATTTTGGAGTAATGGTGTTTGTCTTCTCAAGTAAATGTTACTCATGATGAAGCCCTGCTTTCCTGGAGAGGAAAAGGGCCCTAAACACCTGCCTGCTGATGAGCAGTAACAAATGATTCCCTTGCTTTCACTTTGCTTACATGTGTGACTTTTGCTTTACTTATTAAACTGAGATTTTACTGTTCTAATTCTCTCCCATATCCCATCAGGGGTCAGTAAGCATATGACTATGTGTTGCTAGCTTGCCAGCTGGAGTTAAACAATGACACCTGTACATATTCCAAAAGAACCTACCCAAACCTTCACAGTCTACTTGTCTATCCCTACCTCAATGTCTGTCTTCCAAGGTCCTAGCTAGTCTATTAGTCTTATTTAAAATCACGGATGATTTGGCTGTCATGTTCCTTTCTCACCTGCTCTAAGCAGTTAGAAAACAGTGGGAAGTCATCTGGGAGTTAAGGTGTTGTTTTTAAAAAAATCAAGGATACAAATTGGCTTAGATTTCACAGTCTTCCCACAATTTAATTCTACCATCTGAGAAGCAGAAAAAACTAATATGTAAGAGTCACATGCCTACTTACACATAATGACTGAATTTGCAGAATTACATTTAAATCCTCCATCTTTTCCCATTCTATCTGTTCTCCTCTTATCCTCCTGCCCCTTGGTGACAGTGAGATTTTCTCCCTAGAGGCCAAGATTTTAGTAGGCTAAAGTAGAAAAATTTATAAAAAAACATATGTTCAGAATCTGAAACAGTGAAAACATACTGTGAAAACCAATAGGAAGTTTTATTAAAGTGTGCAGTAATCTGGACTCATTCTCATTTAAGTGTGTTTTCTTGGCACTTTCCCCAACTGCTTCATATGTGAGATACACTAGACCCCTTTTGCAATTTACATTGATGTAGATTCACAAGTCCTTTACTACACCAGCCATCCTACTACACAAACAAAAACTTCAAAATTCTGCTTGTAATATTATACTTCTAAATAAAAATCTGTTGGCTAAATATGTAGCCAAATTCCTTTCCCTTAGAATTACTTGGGAAATGTAACAACAGATTCCTAGCACAGGATTTTGGTCAAAACTCAGGATGAAGAATTTTTTTTCATTTTGATTCTAAATTATGAATATTTAGAAGACCTGTAAGTCTGTGCGTAATCCAATTTAGGTCTTTTTGTTTCTTCCTATATTTTACTCAGGGAACAATTTGTTCTAATCTATGCATAAAATCCAGTCAATTCTATTCTAATTTTGGTTTTGTGCGGGTTTTTTGCAGTTGTTGGGTTTGTTTCTTTTTTTTATAGTAAACAAAATTGACAAGGTTCTGTGAAAACAGGTTTTTTCACATAAAAATTTTCTGTCACATATCATATGTCTTACATGCTATTATTTTCATATGAAGTAACACTGACATTAAAAAAATAAATGTAGAACTTCAAATGGCATAATTTAACATGGTTTGTATAACTTTTTCAAAAGTTGCCATAAGATCACCCACAAGAGTCATCTCATAACCTCACACTCAGTGTCAATCAATGTCATTGGGAAGCCTAGACACTACAAGGTGAAAGCACAGGGAGAAGAGGTACTGAACCCCAGATCAAGCAAGACTGAAGGTTCCTGGTAGTTCATCGAATGTAAGCAAAATCTCTTCTGAAATTCTGTCAGGATTTTATTAAGCTTTAGTCAAAACAGATATTTTAAAAGAAATCTCTAGGCTTTGGCAAGCGACATTTCAAAATGACAGCTGTTTTCAAGATAAAATTCTGAGCTTGATCTAAGTATGAACAGTGCACCCTATTTTGTACTGCCCTTGAGCCTAGCGTCCTCATAACACCATAAAGGTCCAAATATAAAATACCTTATCCAGTGTAATGAGTTGATACTTAGAGTGGTTTTAAATGAACATACTGTTCAACAGGATCATGAAATTGCTGTATTAGATAAAGAGATTAACTGAAGGTGTATACTGGTTGAAATCATCTATCACTGGGAAGGTTGCTGGAGATGAGGATATTTTAGGTCCTCTATAACAAGATTCCTTCTTAGGAGATTTTTTAACAATGTTGAAAATATGAAAAGAACATGAAATAATACATATGTCTGTGTAACACTGTTAATAATGATTACTTGGGAGGTAATGGGAAATTAGGAGATTATAGAACTTTCAAATATTGAATTAGCAGTCTCACACATATAGTGCAATGAAGAAGTTATATCACTAACGTATTTGTTATCTTATGATACAACTTTTCAAAGATAACACACTTGAGTTTTTGGAATATTCAAATTCTATCCATACTCCTTTCCTACTTAGTAATAAGGGTCAAAGGTGATATAAAGATGAAAAGAAGAATCCTATGAACCACCCTTTGAGAAGTCTTCATTAATATGATTATTTTAATGAATAAACATATCACGTTTAACCTCTTATCAGATACAGAAACTAATGATCAATGCCAAAGCAAAGATTATATGAATTTTTACTTCAAATTAATGTTTAAACAAGTCACTGATTTATATTCTGCACTTAGGTGCCTTTCCCTCCCAGCCTGCTGTTTCATTGTCTACACTGTCATAGACTGGACCGCTCAAGTTTACAGGACAACGCACTCAGTCAATTAAACTTAACTTTATAAGCTCATCAGGAAAGTAAATAAACGTGACGAACCTCCTAGACTGCATTCTTTCTGTTATATTATACTTTCAGCAGACATCTGGAAGGTTGAAATCCCCCACAAAAACTACAGCTAGCGATCGGGAGACTTCTCCCAGTTGTTTGTAGAACAGCTTGTCAGTCTCTTCATCCTGGCTGTGCGTTCGATAAGAGACTCCCACCACTACATCTGGCTTAGTGCGCGTTCTGTCATTTTAACCCACAAGCACTCAACTATCATTACTATTATTGAATTCTATGCAATCAAAACATCCTCTAATATAGAGAGTAACCCCACCACCTCTCTTTCCTAGCCTATGTCACCTAAAGAGTTTGTAGCCACCCATGGAAGCACTCTAGTTGTGTGAACCATTCCACCATGTTTCCATAATCGCAATTGTATCATCGTTTTCTTGCCTTGCAATGGCTTTTAGCTCCACCTGTTTGTTGCCTATGCTGCTTACATTAGTATAAATGCACTTCAGTTGGGCTGTTGTTTCCATGTTTTCCCTAAGGGGAATAGCCATAGTTCCTAAGTGTTCTGTAGTTGTGATTTACATCTCATGAATACTCTCTGAATTCTGGCTGCCACCTGGAACGCTAATCCTCACTTCAACTGAGGTGGCAGACCAGGGGCCCTCATAAGTACTTCATCCCTCAGAACCTGAGATGCCATTCCCATGCTCTATACTATCAAGCCCAGTGTTGTTCCCCTCCCCCTTCCAATCTACTTTAAAGTTTTCTCGATTAGCCCTACCACCTTCTTGGAAAGTGTGCTCCTGCCCTTTGGGGACAGGTGAACCCCATCATTTGCCAGCAGGCCTGGTGTGTAGGCCAACCCATTGCCAAAAAAAACAAAGTTCTGTTCTTCGCACCAGGTTTGGAACCAGGTATTTAATTTCTGGCTCTTCCCACACCTTCCCTCACTAGTCCCTATGACAGAATAGAAAACTGTGCACTCGAACCCTTCACCATCTGTCCTAAAACCTTAAGGTCCTTTTTAATTGCCCTAAGCTTTCTAGCTGGCTTTTCATTGTTTCCAAACTGAAAGATGGACTGTGGGTAATAATCTGTGGGTTTAGCAAGATTTGGGATTTCATTGCCAAGTCTCTGACAGGGGCCCCAGGCAGGCAACAGACTTCCCTATGCAATGGGTCTGGTCTGCATATTGGATCTTTGGTTCCTTTCAGAAGAGAGTCTCCAATAACAGCGGTCCTGCTCTTCTTGTTTACAGAAGGTGGTTTAATTGACAGCTTTAGGTTTCTTAACCTGGGAAACGTCTCCAGGCTATGTCAACAATGGCAGTCAGTTCCACTTGCAGACCATTATATATATTCTACAAGAAAACCTACAGGGCCAAGTATGAAACAGGGGAATCACACTGGCTGCGAAGAGCAGGAACTCGCTGCCACTCTCCTCCATCTCCTAAATCACTCTCCTTGGCTGAGCAGATAGAAGATGGGATGTCCTCTGTCACACAAGGCATGTCTGCTTGTTGATTCTGAGACAGGGTGCAGAGAGTGTTGTCCCAGAAGTCGATGTCTCTTTCACACTCTCTGATAGTCCTTAGTCTAGTCATCTCCTCCCTGAGTTCTGTCACCAGGTGGGGGACTTTCTTTACCCAAGCACAGCCCCCACAGGTGACTTTGCCACGGGTATCCAATACTAGTGCAGGAGGGGGGGATGTACTGCAGCTTCATATCTGTGTGGCTGCATACACCCACTGGGACTTGGTTTATGAGGCTGTATCGGTTGTGGCTGGAGCAAGACTAGGAGATGAAGTCACAACATGCCAGACAGAGCATTGTTCCTAGATTCCCCAGGTTTCTGTGAAATAGTATCATGAGGTGAAACCTGTTTGAAAGCACAATTCAGACAAAATAATGTCTTGAATGTATCTGTCCAACTCTGATCCATTAGCTGACTTTGGAATGAACTAGAAAAGCAAGGAAGAATAGATAAGTGTCATGAGGGAGGACTACCAGGAATCCCTCCACCTATAATTGTTGATACGCATGGGAAAAGTAAAAAAATTACAGATGAATCACTGACATACACTTCACACCCTTGTAACATGCTTGGGATGGGAAACCAGAGGGCAATAACGCCTTAGGTAATAATTATCAGTTAGCTTTAGATGTGGTTAAAGACAAAGAGATTAACATCAAAATTCACAACCAGCAAGGCCATTGGTGGCTTTTGCCAACATCCTAAATTAGAAAGTTGTAAATGATAATGAACAATAACCTCTCAGTGGAACAACACCCATGGCTATCTAATACATCCAACACCGTACAGGATGTTGAGCCTGAAGTGGAGTCCCTGCATGGGGAAACTAGACATTAGACATGACTCAGATGCATTGGTTGGTTGAAATACCCATTTCCCCAAGACTGTGGTGACAGTTATAATGGGAGTGGAGGGGCAGGGACCTTGGTCTGTGAGATGATGTCTTTATAAAGCATGTGCCTCTGTGTGTGTTAACAGATTACCATCTCCTTCTGCACCACTGCTGCTTAGAAAAAACTTCTACATTTTATATCAAGAAGCAGTATGGTTCTGTTCTTGTAGCTTCCTTGCCCTGAAATCACTGCATAAAAACTGGAAATTCTTGTTGCTCTAGTAGAATACTGAAAAGAGTCAAAGTGAAACACATACACTTCTCCATTTTACCTACAACCAATATTTCTGTGAAGTAATTCAGTGTTTCAATGGCTGGTCAGAAAGCTGCTAAATCTACACTGAAAGAAGTAAACACAGAGTGGCTGAACTCCTGATTTTGAACTTCCCATTGAGGACATCTCAGATGAGAAGTCACAACACGTGAATACAAGTAGCTAAGAGAAAGAATGATTCTTAGAACTGACAAAGATGTCAGTTCAATATCTTTGCATTTTTAAGAAAACAACGTGACTGAACAAAAAGGGGGGTTTTTTGCCTCACATGCAACAACTTATACTGATCAAAATATAAATTTATCTTTCCTTGATCTGAAAAAATCTGAATAATTGAAAATTATTGTTATTGTTCAGACATCAAGCTGAAAAAATATATTCACAGTACCTTATTTTGGAATTTCTGACTTAGACTGCATTCATTAGTCTATGTCTAATGTCTTTGCCCAAACTGATGCTGGAAGTACAACCAGCTTAAATTTCTGAACAGTTTTATTCATTAAGAATAGATTGTTATCTTGGGTTTTGTATCATCCATTTTTGCAATGACAACATATCAACAAAATACTGGTGCAAGACAACATATGCCATAACCACAAATACTCTAAGGAAATGTAGAGATGTATGTCAAATGTATGGAAATTTAGCATACTTACGAGAAATGCCAAGGGTGACTGCAACTGAGGGCATGTAAAGAGATACTATATCTTATGCTATTGAAAAGAAACCTATCACTGTTAGGCAAGGGGAACTGACAGTTCAGACACTAGGATACAATTTCACAACAAAGACAAGATGCTGAATGCACATTAGGAGCTGAGAGGATAAAATTAAAAACAGGAATTAGAAAGACAGTATCAATACTGCAATCCACAAACTTATGCAATTTTTTTTAAACACTGTAGCATCTGTATCATTTATTATTTGGAAAAAAATAATCACAAAATTTTCAATCTGCAACTGGCAATTTTGAGTACTCTGAAAATTCTGACCCTTAGTCCTCCTGACATTGACAGTCTTAGACTTCTAGTGAAAAATGATTAATATGGCTGTGGGGAGCATGGACTTGGAGTCCATTTTCAACAAGTCCCTCTTTTTCCTTCCTTTTCTGTGAACCTGTGAACAGGACAATCAATATGGTGTGATGAGAAGAAAACTAGCAAGAAAACATTGAGGAGTAGCAGAGTTCAATGCCCCCTCAGATTTGCTTTTCTCAAGAGAATATCTTAAACTCTAGGCATACTGGGCATGTTTAGCCACTGGGCAGTCATAACCACAAGACTCACAGATTCATATGAAAAATTAACAATGCCATAATTCTATACAGTAAGGAGCCTTGGAGGAATTATTCCTGAGAGTGTTTGATCTTTGTTTTAGTAATGTTAACTAAACATTCAGAGCCTCAAAGCATAAGTATGACTGAATAAACATCACTGAGGACAAGGATAATTTTTTTCGCCCCACTTTTCTTACCAAATATTTATTCTCTGAATACAGAATGTAATCACCAATTCATTTGAAGTGTTCAAAGGGATCAGATGGTGATTGAGACTATTTTAACATTTTTCTCAAAGACTTAAGGACTCAGTTCTTCCTGACATATTCTGTTGTCAATGAGAGAACTTTATACTTCCTATGTTGTAACTCAACTGTGAGTTATTTGCATTTGAATAATTCTTGGATCTTTTCAATTATTATGCTCTAAAGAAATGATATTCTTCCAGGAAGATTTATAGAAGAGGTTGGTTGCTTTAATCTCTCCTTCTGCAAAAATATGCAGAAAAGATGTAAAGTATCAAAAGACAATCAGTTCAAGGTTATATCAAGAGATATTCTTGTACGTCGTAAACTCTTGTATCAAGATTATATTAGCTGTATAAGCATTAAAACTGGAGTTGGTTTTTTAGTGATTTGTGTAAACATCACGCTTCTTATTGGGATCTGACATCAAGAGATCAGCATTGAGAAAGATGTCCCAGGGTTGACTCCATTTTTTGAGATCTGAATGACTCTAGCTGCAGAATGATGCTCTAAGTTGTATGCTAATATCACTAAGCCAGGGTGACATTTTATGAGTCAAATCTGGAAACTTACTTCAGTCACAGCTCTGCTAAGTAAACTACAAATGATTTGTAAATAATATCTGCATAAATTGTATTTGAGAAAGGATCAGTAAGTGTCTGTACTAATTTGCTATTGGAATTAAACTATTTTTCTTGAAAAGGACACCTAGGTTTAACTTCATTATCCACGACATAACTGTAACATAATCCTGACAGTTTATTAACATATATAAAACCAGCACTCTTTACTGCTACAGACCTTGAATATATATAAATACAGAAAGCAAGAGATTAAAAAAAAGGTATTGAGCTTGCATGCGTTGTATTAAGGCTCTAACTAATCAGCTGTCATATTATTAGCCACTGCAGTACAAGCATAATAATGCCTAAAAACCATTTTCTCTCTCATTTTTCTATTTCCACTTACATGTGCATTACTATGACAGACTTCAAATCATTTCCTCTGTTTTTTAATACCTAAAAACTGAATGACTCCCATCCTTAACAGGGAAGTTTGTCCCAAGTGATCTATGGTGCATCATCATGGTTTTAGAGATGAGGGCATTCTGTTTCCAGTAACAGATAGCAGATACCAAGTTTTAATTTCCTTGGTTTTGAATAGGATACAAAAATTTTATATTTACATAAAATAAATATTAATAAATATACATTTATGCATAAAATTAAAGCTATAATCTTGGTAAACACAAAAATGTTTTCAACTAGTATGAGCAATATCAATAATTAATACAATTTTTTTCGTCTTTATAAGAAATAGCAGAAACTCAGAAATTATTTTTATTAAGATATTTGCAACCCTCTAAAGGGAAGAGTTCATTAGGACACTTAATCTCCTGCTCTTTCAAAAGAAAATTATACTTGCTTGTTAGCTAAACTAAACATACTGTGAAAGTACTATGAGAGAAATCAATTTTTATTGGTTACATAGTAGTCACAAGGTTAATGAAAAAGCTACTTAATTAGAATTTTAAAACTATATTAATTATAATGATAAAGGTGCATGAACAGTGCTAGATCTCCTCTCCATATGACTTGAACACAAAATGAACAACAATTTAGTTGAAATATAGATAATTCTGACAAAATTTATAAGTTTGTAACTGTCATGCAAACTGTTGCTCTGGGGGGAAAAATATACCTTATGAAAGATAGAATATATTTGCTGTGAGGCAGTGGTGATCTAGCAAGAATACAAACTAGCTTTTTGTCTGCATTGATTTTATTCGCCAATTAGCACAATCATTTGCAAAGTGATTGTGAAACATCTCCTTCATAATTTAACAGACCTGTTAGTGAGTTTTTGCTGTTGTAAGAAAACGACAAGGCTGCAGGGTGACACAAAGTTACCAGTTGCAAGAAAAAAAAAATCACATTTCATTACTTGCAGATCATGCTTATTGTGATGGAACTTTGTAATCCTTTGAGGTATATTTTTATGGCACACTCCCTAAGAGAACTCTTGAAGAACTCCAAGAATGCGGCTGTTTCTCAGACTCTCTCAATCAGCAATGTGACTGTCTTCCTAAAAAACCAGGTAAAGTAATGGTCAGTACCACTACTACTACTACTTATCAAATCAACTTGCAGTTATTGACAGCACTGCACTGAGTCTGCATTGCGTAGTAAGTCATTCTGTTTCTACTTGGTTACAATGACACCAGGTAACACCTGTATCAGATGAAGATGTTCTAATCTTTCTGGTTGTGTTTGTTGGACTATAAGTATGAGTACTTGAAAGCCTAAACTAAATGTAAAGAATGTAAAGTTTTGCCTATTCCTTTTTTTTTTCTTACTTTAAGTGATGCTTCCTTAAATGGCAAAATTATTTATATCTTTCTTCTTTTGGATCACTGAAAAAGGGGGGAAAAATCCATAACTTCTCCTAAAAATTGTCCCTTGACACTATCTGAGAAGAAAACTTATTTCTGTACTCATAGGCTTCTTTGTTAATTGTTGATTCCTTAAGGCATCTGTGTTATGCTTCATCTTTAACTTTTCACTTGAATGTTGACTTAAAAGGTGATTTGGGTGATTTGAAATTCCTACTAAGAATGAATGAATCTCAGAAGCATTCAGTCCTTCTTTTTCCCTCAATTTCATTTATATTATTTTGTGTAGTCCTTTCTACAATGCTTTCAAATGACTTCAGGTTATAACCATAGCCTGTGGACCTGTCTTCTGTGTATAAGAACTAAAAAAAGATTTGTACAGCGTAAGTTCCCAATATTTTTCTGTCTTTCTGGTTAAGTAAATATTTCAATGGAGTTATTTGAAGTTAGTTAAATTTTTACTTAGTTGGTTTACCAGTTCACATTGAAGTCATGCAAATGAACTGGTTTATGAGCTAGTCAAGAGTACTTATCTGAAATGTTAATATTCTAGTGCGCAAAGGGAACTCAAAAGCAATTTTATTAACTCTGAAGACTCTGAAAGAACTTCCTGGTGGATGTATATTGAAGGGACGGACTCTACTGTTTTACTGAGGATCAGTTAACTTTGTTTTTATTTACAAACTTACATCTATTGAGAGTACTGAAAATTTATATGAAAAACCTTGATGTTCTGTAGGAGTTGATCTCCATGTTGCACTAAAACAATTGTGTAGAGGAATTGAGATAACTTACAAATAAGAGAGATTATCACGAATATTAGCAACACAGAGAACAACTGACACAACATTTGTGGAATTATTTGCTGAATTCACTGATGATAAAACAGTGGGAAGGACTACTTAGAGTCAGTGTCACATTCATTTATTTTCATGTTACAGTACCTTCACTGACATCAGAAAAAAGATATCAGTGTAAAACTAGAGTAATAAAGCAACATGTCAAGTTCAAAATGGTATTCCAGTGTACTCTTTTTTTCTAAAATATTTACTGCAAAACCAAGGGAAATCTATATTTTTAGAGAAAAGAGAAGGATTTGTTGCTAATGTGTTTCATCTCAGTCAGCGGAAGTGATGTAATAAGTCATCATTACAGGAGATAAGTAACATGTAGTACACGATTTGTCAGTATATAAAACCAAATATAAACATATAAACACATATATTTTTACTTTCCTACATCGTCTCAAACTGTTGTTTTGTGAAACTGTGTAAAAAATGAATGATCCATAGAAGAGGACAAGAAGCACACTGACTTCAAGAAAAAGACACAGAGGCAGGAACCCAGAAGGTATGAACAGACATACTGTTTCTTTTCAACACGGAGTTTACCTATGGGGACATTAACTGGATTAGTGGGCACACCATTACCTATAGCACCGCTAAGAAAACAACAAGGAAAAGAATGTAGGAATTATTTTCTATTCACCAAATTTATTTCAACCATATTTTGTGTATGGGTACGTCCCCTTTAGTTAGTGATGGGAGGAATTTTGTTTATAAACGGTGCATCTCAGGGCAACAAACTTGGAAAATCATATGATCATGGAATATTTTGTGTAGGAAGGGACCTTAAAGATCATCTAGCTCCAACCCCCCTGCCATAGGCAGAGACACCTTCCACTAGACTGAGTTGCTCAAATAGTGAGCCAACCTGGCCATGAATACCTCCAGAAACTGGGCTTCCACAATGCCTCTGGGCAACCTGTTCCAGTGATTCAACTTCACAGTAAAAAAAAATTCTTACTAATCTCTAATCTAACTTCACCAACTTTCAGCTCAAAACTGTTACTCCTCATCCTATGACTACACACCCTTGATAAAGAGCCCCTCCCCAGCTTTCCTGTAAGCTCCCTTTAAGTACTGGAAGGCTACTATTAGATCTCCCTAGAGCCTTCTCTTCTCCAGGCAGAACAACCTCAACTCTCTCAGCCTGTCCATCTATGGAAGGTGCTCAAACCCCCTGATTAACTTTGTGGCCCTCCTCTGGATCTGTTCTAACGAATCCATTTCCTTCTTGTGTTGAGTATTCCAGAACTGAACTCAGTAGTCGAGGTGAGGTCGCTTGAGAGCAGAGTAGAAGGGGAGAATTACTTCCTTTGACCAGCTGGTCACACTTCTTTTGGTGCAGCCTAGGACACAGTTGGCACAGCTGCAAGTGTGCGTTGCTGGCTCAGTTGAGCTTCCCATCCACCACCACCCCAAGTCCTTCTCTTCAGGGCTATTCTCAATACCCTCTCCGCCTATCTTGTATTTGTGCTTGGGACCATGCACTTGACCTTGTTTAAATTCATGAGGTTTGCACATGTCCATCTGTCGAGCCTGTAAGGGTCCCTCTGGATGGCGTCCCTTCCCTCCAGCATGTTGTCCACATCGCACAGCTTGGTACCATCAACAGACTTACTGAGGTTGCCCTGAATTCCACTGTCCGTGTCCATGACAATGATGTTAAACAGGACTGGTCCCAATATCAACCCTTGCAGACAACCTCCCGTCACTGGTCTTCACTTGGATATTGATCCATTGACAATAACTCTTTGGGTGTGACCATCCAGCCAATTCCTTATACACCTAGTCATCCACCCGTCAAATCATGTCTTTCAAATTTAGAGACAAGGATGTTGTGCAGTAAAATGTTGAATGCTTTGCTAAAGTCCAGGTAGATAATGTCTGTTAGTCTTCCTTTATCCACCAATGCTGTAGTCCTGTTGTAGAAGTCCACCAAACTCATCAGGCATTCAAATCTGAGTTGGGATTGTATGATCAAATATAAAATTGTTATGAAACACAGGATGCCATCCTTCTATTTTACTTTAATTACAGATGAACAGAGTCTGAACTAAATAATTTACAATAAAATACTCATTAACTACTCACCAGCTACTGCAAACTGGCATTAAAACATTAACTGCACTTACAGTTAACTACTTACGTTAAGTAAGTTTTCTCATGGCTCTGTTTCTATTTTTTAGCAGATGCCGGCCAAATAAGTTAAAATTTTAACAGTCTATGTCCCTATGCTCTAAAGAATTGCTTTAAAGACATCTTTTTATTTGGTTGGTTTGGTTTGGTTTGGTGGGTTTTTATTTTGGTAGGAATATAACATGGTTTCATTAAAACAATAGACAACCAGGAGGCTGGACATGAAAAAGCCAGGCAAGTTAGAATTCAGCTTTTCTTATTATCATAATAGCTTCTCTTTGAGTTCTTTGTCACCATTGTAAGTTATTAACGGTTTATAACCTTTTAAACTAGCTTTTAGTCCCTTGAAAGTAAAAAAGGAATATATCTTCTCACTTTACAAAGACAATCTTACTCGATTAAATTTACCTTTCTTTGAACAAAAGATGGATCACAGAATAATCAGCTATTGTTGTATTGAGCTACTTTGTCTTACTTAGTTTAGTCAATAGAGTTGAATTGCCAGTTGTTGAAGGATCTAATTTTTACTACACTTATGACATATTTAAGAGGAACTTTCTTAGTGGCATTTAAGTCATAAGAGCAAACACACACACTGAAAGACCTTTTAGAATTGTGTGTGTGTGTGTTTGTTAGGATTTTGCATAGCTTAGTTGTCAATTTTCAGAATAGTTGTCTGCGGACTGTTACATATTTTCAATATTTTATTAAACGAATAGTTCAAAATCACCCAATGTTGCACTGAATTCTCATCTTTGTTCCCTTTCCCTGCTTGCTTCTCCCCTCCTTTGCATTCTTTGTTCTGCTCACAACACGGTCTTTCTACTCTCTGTTATGTGTATTAAGGGCTGAGAATAAGCTTGAATTTAATTTCAGATAGATCTAATTGCTATATGCAAACTATATGCACCTCCGAGAATGCAAATTTTGATTCAAAAGGACACATATTAGGTATAAGGTGTAACAGAGGTACTAGACATGTCCTAGAAGAAATAAAACTACGTCTTTAGTTGTTACTACACCAGGTTCTGAGCATGTTTACTAAGAGAAGTTAGAAAAGAATGGAAGATAAAACTAGAAATTGTGTAGTTACAGTTACATTCAATGGTGTTATAACAGATCTGGATTTTTCTCTTTTAGTCTTCTTGCTGTGTTTGTAGAAGCCACAAAGTCACAAAGGCATGTATGAATTTAGGTTCATAAAACTCCACTTTGTGTTATTAGAATTAAATATGTTGACAAATGGTGATACTTCAGTGTATTGGTGTACATAGCTAACAAATTTAGAAATCCACCCACCTTCTGCAGATCCTAATGATCTTTTGTGCTTCTCATAAGCTGTCTTTCAGTAATTGTAAAGCATGTGTCTCTTAATCTCTTATTTTTTTGGTACTAAATTATATATAACATGTCTTAAAAACTTGGTTCTGAATTTACTCTGCTGTAAATATTTTCACCTGGTAGATTCTCTAATAATTTCATTAAACAGCTACCTGATATCACCAGTCTTAGGCAATCTTTAGTCTATTATTTTTATCAAATAATTCATAACTACTGATATCCATTTATTAACTCACTATGTTTTATTGTCTTTGACATTCTTTTTTCATTCAGAATATTAGATGTAATTATAATTAAATTTATATTTCAAATAATGTTTTGAAACCCTTTTTTTCTCTGCATCAGGATCCTTGGACTGCCTTGTTTCCCAGATCTTGCCTGAGGTCTACACGTCCAGTTGAGAAACTTCAATTCAACTCAAAAATGAAAAATGTCAAATTCACAGGGAAAGAGTTTAAGATTAAAACTAAAACCACAATTTTTTTCTTCAAACTTTAATAATTTCTTTAGATGTAGGAAGAAGAAATGTGTATTTTTATACTGGAATAGGACTAGACTTTACAAAGTCCAGGAGGAGGAAGGAGAAAATTTTGTTGTTTTTCACATATAATTCAGCTGAATAGTTAGTTAGGCATTTATTCCCACTTAAAAAGGAATCTGAAACCAAGATCTACAGAAAGGAAATTCTGCAAGAACATAACCTCAAAGCCAGGGGAATCTGGTATCAGAGTGAATCTGGCACAGACCTGCTCTATCATAGAAAATGCAAGCCGGCATATCTTCTGGATACTTAATCAGTGACTTACAGCATATCAGAAGAATTATGGACCTATTCTTCCCCAGCTCCAAGTCTGAGAGTGGAGCCTATAGCTAGTCTCCAAATGTGTGTACTTTTCAGAAGTAGTAGAAGTTAGACTATTCATTTTTTCTAAGTTTCCCCCTTCTTTTCTTAATTAAATCATATACAACATCTAGCGCAAATTGCAAGGGTAATTTTTACTGTCTGCGGAGCTTCCTTGTTATGCAGTTAATCATTTTACAAAATCTCCCATAATTGAATGTTCTCTGACATGAACCACCTGCAAACCCACAGATAGGAAATACACTCAGCAAAGATAACATCAGTATCATATGTAGATATAAATGCCAAGACAGATGTTGTTAAAACAATCAGCAGCACAGGGCAGAACAGATTTTACTAAATTTCTTCCAAAACAAGTTATAGAGGAGTCAGAACAGGTAGTGCAGAAGATTGTCCTTAAGATGTGTGGTAAAGTTAAGGAATTCTTTGCAGTAGGAAGATGCAGATACCAAAATTTTACAACACGTGGAATACTAGGCAATCTGATAAAAATAGGAAGAGGGTAGGATCTCTATATATAACCAGAATGATTGGACACTATTGATAGTATTGAGGGAAAGAATCATGAGTGTTCATCTTGTTTCCCTACACTGTGTTAGGGTCACTTTTACTTGCTATCAGAAACAGTTTAGGTGAACCATTGCAGTGGTGCAGTATGTTCACCACTATGTTTTTAACAAGTTCCTGAATCCAGAGCATCAACATCTGGGAGAACTCTCAGATATTTATATACTAAACCCAATGGTCCACTGTGAATTAGGCTATCTTTGAGCAACTCTAGGCTTAACTCCTCTCCATTCAAAGTGCTTGTCACCTTAGAGATGTTTTCTACAACATATGAATCAATTGATAAACTTCAGTTGGCTTAGACCTGCCATCAATAAAACAATCATAGGAAAAACCATAAGAAGGAAAAAAGCTTTCCTACTAATCATCAGCTCTGAAAAATGCACAGTTAACTTCTAGACAGCGTATGTTTATGTCTTCTCCAGACTCATTTTTCCCACAGCTGGATCAGATTTTTTAAAATCTTTATAAATGATTTGAAGAATATAATAGAGTAATTATTAATAAAGTTTGAAGATGACACAAAATGCCCCTCCCTCAGTTCTCAAGCCAAATTATCCTATGATCTGATGCTCTCCCTCTCCTTCTCTCCCTCCTCTAGTCCATTGTCCCATTTGATCAAATCAAATCAAGAAATACCGTAAATTCACACTGCAGTCAGGTATTTAAAATTTTAAAACTTTTTTTTGTTGTTAAGCATCTGCATCCATGCAGGCACTATCTCTCACCACAAACTGTAATTTACTAATTGGTAGTGAACACCAAAATTTAAAATAAATGTATATTTAATTTATTAATAATGAAACGGATTCATTCTATGTTAGTAAGAAATCTCAAATACACGAAGAATAAAAAATTTTCAATCTTTTCAGTGTTACAATTTAAGTATGTATACATTCATATATTTCAGAGTAAAGATGATTCTTTAACATTTATGTTGAGAATCCATATGGGCTACACTTTAAACACAAAATATACAATTAAGTGCACTTAAGTATTTCTTTTAATAGTGGCTGCTAGCCATGTATTTCCTTTCTAGGCTTGCATGTTGTTTTCTTGTCTTTCAGTCTGCTAACATGTATACTAAAAAGACACAGTATGTTTTTCATTACACTATGAAAACTATTGATACTGACTTTCAATAAATATAATTTTCTGAATGCAGACATGCAAAGAAAATCTCATAATTCTAAGTCTTTGGAAATAAAGGTACTCTGGTACTTCTGTCTTTAAACTGACAGTCAAATGGGGTTCTCTACTCTCTTGAGACCTAATTAGACTTACAGTGTTTTATGTGGCATTTCTAAGGGCATGGGAACTTCACAGCATCTTCTGTTTATGCTACTGGTGTCACTGCTCTTCTATTTCAGAAACAGGATTACCATTCCCTGTATAAAAGAAAGTGTTGTTACTTTTATGTTGTTTATAGCAGATAAAGCTATGTTTTCTAGCACACAGTGTTCTGATGCTTTGCTACACCTGCGTGTATTGAAAATACACCAGAGAAAAGGACATATAAGGAAAACATCAGTTTTTAAAATGTATCTCAAGATAGTAAAATAAAGAAGTCCACCTACCAGTAAGGAATTAGGTTGATAGTTGTAAAGAATATTTTAAGACACAAATTTCATTTGTTTTCTGAATGTTTGTTTATTTTTCTTCTTTTTACGTTGAGAGTTTTGAATGAGTTTTTGTAATAACTGGTCATCATAGTTGGATTTCTCCCAAATACAAAATATATGCAAGGGACAAGAGAGCACTTGCTTTTCGACACGTAGGCGTATTGCGCTCAGCAGAAATAAAAAATTAAGAATCAGAGAATAGCGTGTCATCAACCAAAAGCTAGGAGAGATGAAGAAATGTGTGGGCTTTGTAATGGAAAGACTGAGGAACAAGATTTCTACTGAGAAAAAACCAATTTAATAACAAGAACAGATGAGTTATCTCCAGCAGTATATTTTGTAATAGACTGTTAGCTATATTAAAAAGGGAAAAGAAGTATTCTTTCTTTCTTTTTGTAGTTATTACTTTACTTACATGGCAGGTATGGATACCTTGAGTGCTACATAATGAAAATGTGGACAAACAAAAAATTACTGTAGAGATATTTCCTTTGTTATTCTATAGACAGCATCTGAGCATGACTAAAGCCTGTGTACTTTCAAAATCAAGACGACACCTATGTCGACATAATTCCATGATTAATTAAGGAAGAGTGAGAAACACTAAGTATCCTATTCTTTTTTTCTCCCAAAGAATGTAATATTGGCAATATATTTTTAGTGCATAAAGGACATCTTTTTGAACAAAAAGGAGCTTTGCATATCCATTAATAACTTCTACAGAGTCCTTATTTAGCATCCTTCTAGATGGAATTCATAAGCAAGAGCTGAGCCCTGGTGTAGAGATTGATACTTTCTATAAACTTCATAAAACACGTATTTTATAGGTTACTGAAGCACTTTCAAAAAAGGTCAAGAACACCTTACTTGCATCAGACAGTAGTCTGGCATAACAAATAAATGACCTCTTGTTTCTGATCTTACTAATTCTTCCTAACGCAAGCTTCATCAAATCAAAATACAATATTCAGAGCCATTAGAAGGGCAATGAGCAATTTGGAGCTAAGATTTATACCAGTACAGTCACAGACAGAAACCCTTATACATCTTTTGCAAATGTCTTTCTGACTCTAAACTGAGAATCTAAGCTGCATCCGATTGGGATTTCTCTCAACTTGAAATTTACAGGTACACTAATAAAAATGTGCCTTACTATACAATGAGCAACAGCAGAAGTCCATCTTGAGAAGGAGAGAATACCTAAACAACAGAAACTCAGCAGACTGGAAACCTGAGACAACTTATTTCCCTAGGAGATGCACAAGACCACACATTTTAGAAGGTTTCTGTGAAAATCCTCAAGCTCAATGACACAATGAATATACTTTAGATGACTGTAACTGAACATCTTGAAAGTTTAGAAGACTCCAATTTCTTTCCCTTTCCTCTTTTTTTTCTTAGAAGTAAGGCTCAGCATAAGAAAGTGGGAAAAAAATCACAGAAATATTTCCCCTAAAGCAAACATCAGGCTTTTTATGATAAAAAGAGTGCAAAAATTAGAGAGATGGATTTTAAACCACATGAACAGAACTGACTATTGGGCTGCAAACATATAATTTTTAAAAAGCTGCTTTTTATTTCTCTAAAGCAAAATATAGTTACATTTTTTCCTAAAGTAGAAGGGGTTGGTATGTTTTCTGTTGTTTCTTTTTTACTTAATGCCCAATTTTGTTAAACAACAATGAATTTTGTTATTTTGCACACTTGTATAGACTACAGCTTATCTGTATGTCATTCTTGTCTTCATATATGATCTAATCATAGATGCTGAGATTAGCAACAGCATTCTGCTACAATTTTGTGGTGTATCAATCTCTAAAAAATATATCTGTAGTCCTTCAGGAGGTCTTTCATGTCTTTTAAAACCATGAACAACCAAAGGCCTATGCTGAAACTTATTAGGACTTAAATTTTCTTGATAAGTGTTTTGGGTTGTTTATTTGTAGCCTGAGTTAATGTGAAAACATTGAGAAGTACATTAACACAATACCATGAAATATCATGACAAAATCTATATTCTCATAGTTTTTTTCATTCCTATTCTGATACATTAAGAGCTGCAGGCAGCTTGAAACTATTAAGACAAACAAGAATTCTTTCTATTTATGGAGGACAATCCCAAATTCCAATCCAATATTCAGACTACCTGATTGATCTGGTAATTCAGGACACTGACATCACTGCTCAGTAATAAATGGAGAAGGCAGTATTTTCAGGTTTTTTGTCATAAGTCTGAATAAAAGTTTCTTTAAAATTGATTAATCTCAACCAAATATAGAAGCTTTAATAAAAGGAATACTTCTGTATAAGTGTTTTTTCTCAACAAGTTGTGGCTCTGACCTTCCATCCAATGAAATGCTTCTTTAAATTCCTCATTTGAATACAACTACAACAAAATATTCTCTTAACCCACCTATTTCTTATTTTTTTTTGCTGAATGAAAAAATTCTGTAAGTGTAAATTTTGATTGGATTGTGACAACACTGGGGATTCATAGCCCAAGACATGAGAAATTCTCTAAAGACAGAAAGCAAGATGACAGTTCAGGAAGCCAAAGTCACTTAAAAACTCAAACATAGCAAAGATGACATACTGGGTAGAAAACATTAATTAGCCTTTTATGATTTAAGATGCAGGAGTGCTAGATCATGACACCATTTTTGCACATATTCCACCTTCTGTGCAGTTATGCTATCGTGGCTGCTTAAACCATGATTTCTGTTGTAGCTTAACAGACTTGACATGAAAGTTGTTGACAGAAGAGCATGCTGGACAGAAGAGCAGCCTCTTCTCCTCGATGTTCACTCATCACTTCTTCTATATTCAAAACTGAAAGCTGTCTTTACTGTGGACACCAGTCCAACACTGAGTCACTGTGAAACTGCTGCAGACAAATAAGAACCACATACCACTTTGTCCCACCCAGCTGTGGGTATTTAAACTGCAAGGAAAAACAGCAGATAATTGAACCAAATTCTTTGACCCTTAAAATTCACTGCTTAGAAACCTTCATATCATGCAATGAGCAATCTCACTTTACTTTTTGCCACTGTGGGCAACAAGAAGTGTTTTCCAGAAACTACTTCGAATGCATTCCTCAAGACCAGTTTCAGGCATAGAAGAATAAGGAAAATAGAATTAGACATAACATATTTCAGGCAACACCGGGACTGGTCTTTGTCATTTTATGATGTGTTTTGTGCCATTGCTGCCAAAATTATTTCACGTAAAGCATATATATATTCCATTGCATTGGATAAATCATTGTGAAAAAAGTGTGGATCTTTTTCTAAAGCGTGTAACTGAAAATAACAATATTAAGATAAACATACTGCAGGTCAGTAGGTGCAGTGACATCTCGTCAAGTTCGATTCAGCTCCTGTGTTGACTAATATGTACCTGCCTGCAGTTATTTACTCTGAACACAAGGATTCTTGTTGCTGCTACTGCTGCCCTCACTTTAAAATACTTCAAACAGGGAAATATTTGTTGTCTGTATGGCAACTTATCCAATTATTTATGATTCCCAGAAAAGATCACAGAAATAATTTTCCCTGTATCTTTCTCTTATTCTTCCACTCTCTCTCTCACTGTTAACAAATAACTGGGGAGTAGGCTATTGCCAAAAATTCTGAAATAGGGTAGTAGACTTATTTTTATGTGAACTTAAAGGGATTTTGTTGCAGGCAAGCAAAATCAAAACTAGGAAGAAAATGGTCACTTAAAACAATATTTCCTATTTGATGCAACAGTGTTTACTTAAAAAAGATGTTCACTAATCAGTAAGACAGAATAAGAGTGGAGGATCTGATTCTATTTTTATACTCTGCACCAATGCATTTTTCTCATTAGAGCATATTTTACTGCTGTTGATATCTAAGGCATACTACAGTTCATTTCAGTCAAAATAGAGCTGGAACTATTTTTTAATAATAAAAATCATGAAACTGCTCCCAAAAGAGGATATTAAAATAAACTCTGTCAGGTGGAACTAGAATTTTGGTACCCCAATGCATTTTATATCAACATTAGAAAGAAAAAGCATCTGCTGTAAACTATAGTGCATTAAAGGCACTCCTGGAGCAATGTATTTTGTTTAACAAGTCCACATACTTGGAGAACAACCTAAGATGCAGAGTCTTTAGTGGAAACAATAGTAAGATTTGCCTGGAAACACAAACCTTACCCCAAGCGAAATATTAAAGAAGGCAAATAATTTTAAATAGTCTGCAATTATAACACCAAGGTTTTGCTGGTTTTAGAAAGCTACATTCTTGACTGTGTAGGAATTATGACGGTTTACCCATTCCAAGCTATTAAATGGAACGAATTTTGTAGAAATCTACTCATTATATTAAAAGGCAATATGTATTTAATCATTCACATGTATTTTAGTGCCAGCAAAATAAAGTTAAACCAAATGACACATTGGATCTATTGTGCTGGAATTTGATCTAAGACGTATGTATTGTCTGCTTAGGAGCAGAGTTGAAAATGGGCCATCCACTTAGGACAAAAGGAATGAAATTAGAATAATCGCTATAACAGAAAGGAATAAGGCAGAAATGACAGAAAAAGTTCTTTAAAAACGTAACCTCAATTATGCTCACCTTCACTATTGTCACAGAAAATACCTTTAAAGCAAGATACAGAAGAGGGAAAAAAACCATTGCTTGTCACTAAACTGCGCCTTAAGAAAATTATGAAACTGGGACAGAAAGTCTACAATATCCTGGGACAAGAACTACAGTCCCACATCCCACAGAAGAATCATAGCAGCCTGTGAACTTTTTTCTCCACATACTGTGTCTGACTATGTGCACATTTCAAGGTCATGTTCTTCCTCAGAATATAATTGACTATAACGGAGTTCACATAGTTAGATCACAAAGCATAATTTTTAAAGTGTGTTATTTTTTAATAAACACAGATTAGTACATAGAATTTAAGATAAGATTTTGAGTTTCTGAATGTAAAAAATTTGTTATACAAGATATGTACATGGTTTAATATACCGTCAGAAGAATATTATTTCAAATAACAACAGATTCTTCTTGCAGATATATTAACAAGAACTTGATCTCCTAATCAATTATTTTTCAACCTAATGAGCAGTTAAATAATTAATAGACCAAACTTCAGTGTAATTTAAAGCACAGGTGTTTCATCGTCACTATTGGTATATATAAATAGCATTTCTTGTTACTGAAAATGAAGATGAGGACAACTGCACCAGTCAGAAGATAAAAGAAAATGTATCTTAATATTTTTTAACACAATCAAAATCACTGTATTTTACTCACTGAAACTGGACTAGCTATTTTTTTCTAATTTGACTTCACCTGGAATTAACTTTATACATTAACTTCTGTTGAAAAAGTCCACGAGTAAAATCAGAATACCTTAATAGCAACATTGCTTCCCTGCAAATTGCAAATACTAAATGACTTGTTGTCTATATTCAAACTGAAAAATCTACAGTCAAGAGCTAATAGCTCATTAAATAACCCCCCGTGGCCTTTTTCAATGCTGTGTAACAACTACCTACCTTATTGTGCTAAATTATGACTGTGTGCGAATAACTTCAGTGTTACGACTCAAATCCCAGTGATGTCTATTATTTAATATCATAGAAAATTATATATGTCTTGAAATGGTTCTACAGCCACTAGACATGAATAAATTTGAAATATCTCAAATCCACTGTGTTGTAAAACAATAAACGGGGAAAAGCCTGTTAATCAGTATTTGGGCAATGATTTCAAAGATATGTCAGGCGAATTGTGCATAGCAGTCAGATGCATCAAGTAACTTCAGTATCTCATCTGCAATGCCTTAAGTTTAGAAGATATTTGTGTTCGTTATGTTTTAAAGAAAATTATATACACAGTTAAAAGTTATTCTAAAAATTCTTTATCTAACGTAAGATTTCATCTTGTGAAAGAATGCAAAGTTCTTGGGTAATGATTGGGCAGATAGAAATATTGTATATTTGATTTTCTTTTTGGAATTCAGCAGTTCACCTTCTTCAGCCAAGGGCAAAAAATTGATGTGCACGAGAACTCTACTAACAATTGCTACGATTCTCTGACCTACACTGCAGGCAAAGTAATGGTAACTGCAGTCAAGACTAGGTACCTTCCGCTTTCAAGACACAGAGAAAGCAAGCCCTTAACTTTTGCTCTTACAAGACCTGTTTTTCAAAAACTGGCTTAGCAAAAGCCTCAAGTCCATCAGTGGAACTTCTATGCATACAACTACTCAATATTCAAATTGCACGAACCTCAGCCTCTCTAAATCAATAACATCCTCGCCTACACAATATCTCATTTCCTATGCTGTAAGAGATTATCTCATTCATCTGTTATTCTAGAAACTTCCCTTTCATTTAAACACAGAAAAAGTTCAATTACTCCTACAAAATTTAACTCTTTCATTTCAGCTTTGATTTCTAAACTCATCCATTTACTGTCCTCCTTGTTCTACCTCTCTAATACTTCTTTTTTAAGACACAAAAAATGGCTGGAATACTTTTTAAAAGGATCCATCAAGTCTATAATTTCATAACTTAATTATGTACTACTTTATCCGAAGTGAGTACTGATTTATAGGTTTAACATAAAAAGAAACAACAATAAAACTTAAATATCAGGAATTGTCTGGAAGTAGATTTCAAATTAATTATCTGCAGCAGAAGTAAAGGTGCAAACAGATGCATGGGCTCATAATCAGGAATAGAAAAATTAGTCTAGATTTGTCTTCTTAGTTATTTTAATATAAATTTCTTATTTCCTCCATTCTGAAAACATCAGGAAGATTTTACTGGCCTTTATTGTAGTTTGTTATATTATGTTTATTTTTATTTTTTTCTTTTTTCATAAAGTCATTATATAAGTAACCACAATTTCATATTTTCTTTTCCAGCGTACCTTACAGAGAATATTCTCACTATTTTTCCGGTAAATGTATTTTTGAAATAGAGTACATAGATGAGGGCAGCAATAATATATATTCAAGGAATCAGATTCTTAAAAGTTTTATTTATTACAATACTTTACTCTCTTTAAGTAACCCACAGAAGTACACCACTGAGTAAAGACTTGATCTTATCTATGCAGTAATTAGACTGTGATATGAGTGTGTCTTAGTTCGAAATTATTTCCTAAAAGTAAATATAATGATGATTCAGTAAGATTTTGTTAAACAGATATACAGACAATCGTAAAATTTTCTAAATTACATCTAGTAACACAAACAAATTGTTCGGTGAAGTATCAGCTAAGTTAAAAGATACCCTGGATTGAAACAGAGACTTACTTATTTGTTATCATGTTTTTCAATTACTGTGCCTTATTGAAGAGAAATGCATAAACATTTTTTTTAATAAATGGAATGAACCTTCTTATTATTCTGATAGCAATTATTTGGGAAATGTATGTGCTTCTGTCACAAGAGACCATTTCCAGAAAATTAATAGGCCATCTACTTCTAACTGGTTTGTATATAACTGTTAGGAAGAGGCATTCCTTCCTCAAACAAATAGCACTGCATTGATTGTCTTTGACAGGTGTGGTTTGTGGATGAAATGGGAAAAATAATTAAAGGATTCAAAGAGGACCCCAATATAGTATGCGATATGACTCTTCTTATTTGTCCTTTGTATTTTTTTTTCTATCTTTTTCTTGAAGATATAGAAGTGCATTGTATTTACTGGTACATTACTAACTCAAATTTTTCATTAAGCAAGAATAACTATCTCCTCACTTCTCTGAGTTTTGTCACAAGGTTATTTTCTGTCATGTTACATTTTCTTCTTCTTTTATACTATGTGTTTGCATTATAAACACATCCTAAATATTACTCTGTAACTATTTTCAAAGTCATTGATTTTTTTTTCATGGTGACAAATATATAAAAAAAGAATTACATTTGAATTTCTTCTTTGTAATCTTTTCTATACAGGAACATGAATTGGACATTTTATTTTTATGAAATGTCACAGTGGAATAACAGAGGGGTAACCTCCAGAGTAGATACATGCTTTCCAGTAGTAAGAATAGGTAAATAGATTCCTATTTCATAGGAAACCCTCTCATTGGTCCATAAAGTCATCTGCTGGAAATTTACAATGCTTTTACAAAAAGCATCTAAGAAATGTTACACAATTTTGAGTGACCTTGCTATGTTGTGACACTTTTTGTAATTTTATGGGTGTTGTCATCAACAAATTTGACTATTCTTGGGTTAACAAATCATCAAGAACCTACAAAGCAGTATAAAACTAATTAAATTTCATAAATAAATCATAAACCACATTTTTGTGTTTATGCATGTTAATTGTAATAATGGGTTATGAACTGTAAAGATATTGCATGTTTTGATGTGGTCAGTAAAACCACACAATTCAGAAATAAGAGCAATGAAAATATTTAGTATCTTTGTTTTCTACTGATTTTGCACACATTTCAATGTGTTTTACATTTAGAAATAGATAGACTCATATCTGTTAAAAAATACCACATCATTAAAATCTAACAAAAGAAATACAATATCTGCCTAGTATTAAGTTGCAAGCGTATTGTACTGTCTCAGTCACCCATTTTCCATTTTTGTTCAGCTGTATCAGAAAACTTCTCAAAAACGACTTTTTTGCAGATGTCAGCATATGTAGTCATTATACACATTAAAAGCAAAAATTGGAGATTTTTCTTCTAGTAACTGAAATTAAAACAAGTGTGGTGAGAAGTAGCTTTGTGTCAGACAGGGTTACTCACAATTATATCACAAAACTACAGGGATACTCCTGAATAAGAGTATAGGACAGCCAATAGGACTACTGCAACTACAAGTAGTACTAATGGAAGAAAAGGACAATTCTGATCTTAGGATTATACTGAAATATTATGTATTCTAATTCTAATTAACATGTAAAATGAAATTTAACAGTAGTTTGTATAATACAATGGATAGTTAAGGGAAAACTGTAGTATCCAGAATTTCTTTCTTCCTCTATCCAGCTTTCCAAAACAGTGTAATTTTCTTTCTTAAACAAAGGAATGAGATTTTAAGTTTTGATACTTAATAAATTAAAAAAGGAAGAAAATATAAGACGAATGGAGCAATCTGCATCAGATGTCATACAAAAAGCTATATGGTAATTTTGAGAAATATTTACTGCAGAAAATGTAGAAGTTTTTAGGCACTTTCCACAGGTAAAGGAGAAAATTATCACAAAAGATGTGAATATTTTGCATCAGTGAGTAATATGAAGCTGTTACTTAGAAATTTTAGAGCAACTGCATATGTGCTAGTGTATATAAACCTGCTGAGATATCAAATTCCATAATTAGATTTCTATCCATATGACATAGGCACTTGAATAAGACTGTTGATTAAAATGCAAAGAGAGTTTAAAAAGTAAGATAAAAACATTAGGTCTTCAAAGAGATAAAGAGATTAGGCCTTCAAATAGATAAAGACATTAGGTCTTCAAATAGATAAAGACATTAGGTGAGTAATTACAGCTACTAGGAGTCAATTAGTTGAATCATCCAAACCACAAATGGAAATTCTGCTTGATAGACTCTGTTGGATGCTTGGAAAGAAAGCGTGAGACACTAGGAAACTTTGCTGAGGAGCTCTGAAGTAGAAAATCACTAATGGGCTAACGTATTCTTTAACAACATTAGGTTCTCTTAAACAAACATCTATCATTAGAGAATTCATGAGCTAGAAGAATAACACTAGAACAGAGCCTCAGAGAGATCTTTTTTTCTGAACATTAACAAGTAAACTGGTGGAAAAGAAGTGAACCAACAGATTAAAGCAGTTCATGGCATACAACTACACTCTGTAAGGTTCAGCACCTTCACTTCAAATTACGTTTAGGTTCATCATATACCTGCCACGTTTGTGTTCCAGAGCTATTCAGGCATCACTCTGGTTCAGACTATAACCTCTGCGTTTTAGGCTGGATATAATTTATTAAGCATCAGATTTACTATTTCATTTTTAATTTCTCATAGAGTACTTTATGTCAGAAGGACCAAAATCACTTTTTATGAGAAACATATAATGAAGATGGAACTACATTAATCCAAATTAAAAAAAGAAAAGGAATATATGCTTACATAGTACTTAATTTTTATTTGTCAATTAAGAGTAAAACTTAGCTGAAGGAATATATTAGAACAAAACCAATACATTTACTTTGTTGTTTAGGACACTGGTCAAAGGTGCAGATGAAGTGGACTAAGTCAGTTGCCTAGAGACAGGTATATGTAGTGTGACTTGTAATTACACGGAGTGGTCTCTAACTCTTAGCGTAAGATTGAAGAAAAAATGTTGTAGTTCCTCCAAAAATAAAGGCAAAACACCGACCATACAAATGGATGCATCAGAGTAGCCAGAACAGACAAATTAACACAAAAGCCACATTTATTATAATAATACATGGTTTGGTATTGCTGAATGAAAACTTGTGAACTTCCCATTTAGGTTTTACATGGCACACTAGCATAACATAATAGATAGCTTCAAAAAAAAAAAACTAATTCACTCAAGAGACCACACTTGTTCTACAAACAACAGAAGAACACTACTGGGACAGCTTTTATAAACTGTAGCTAAGCTCTAAATGTGAACTCAGCTGTGTAGTAGAAGGATGAATGAATAGTACGTATGAAAGAAGGAAAAGGAAAGTCAGTCCTGTTCTTAGGAGGCAGTGCCAAGATGCACAGAGCTCCTGTTATCACACACTCTCAAAATACTGTTTTTCAGAAAATCATATGACTGTAAATCCCCACTGACTACTCTTCATTGCTCATGTATTATTTCGCTCTTGCTTTTCCAGTATATAAATCAGTCCGCAATCTTTCTCACCATGCTCTAAATCTTCATCACACATGCTCTAAATATTATCCAGTTCTGGTTCTACCTCATTTCTTTCTGCCATTTGCCATATTCATCTCCAGGACATGACTTTTTCTATGCAATTAAGCTGGGCTTAACAGTTGTCCTATTTATCAGTCAAGGTTTTTGTACATCACATTGACCAATGCACAAGGAAACGCTTACATCTCATTTTGTTCACCAAACTGATTTAGTTAGCCAAATACAATTTTTGTTTTATTTCAAAATTATACCTCCTGCCATATGCAGTGCAAATATTTTACATCTCCATCTAGGAAGCTTATGGTCTATGGTAACAGTACAGCTGTTCTGTGTGTGGCAGCAATTAAGTCAGTACTAGAACTTCAACTGAATTACGAAATCCACTCCCTAAATATGCAATGGAGAGAGGGAAGAAGAAGAGCATAATGAATTTAAGCTAAGAATTCCAGTATCAAACCCAAGTTGGAAAAAAAATGCTTTTCAGTTCTTTATAAAAAAATAAAAATGCTATGAGTAACAACTTAAATAAAAAAGCCAAAATCTAATTTTCCACATAAATATTTCCATTGTAAAGGACAAGGAGTGAGTAGGAAAAAAGATTCAATATCACTTGGTGTCTCACATGCTTACAACAACATTTTAAATGTAGCTAAATGTAGCTTTCTTCATCAATTCACTGTTTTACTACAATTTTATTCTGAGATTTTTATTGAACAGTTATTTTTCAATGACATCTGGTCTGCTAAAATTATATTCTACTAAGAGTAAATAAATGAGTGAGAGGTAAGAAGCAGATATTTCAAAATACACCTCCAAATTAAGTGTGTAAGTAGAAGACTTAGAGTAGATTTCTGGCATTTTGGATTCTTTCAGAGTCATAGTAATCATAAAGGTTAAAAAAAACCCTATTTATTTGAAAAGATGTTATGTTTCCAGGACCAGTTTTTCGGTGTCAGGTGATTGATGTTATTTTGCCCATGTCTTATTCTTGAACACACTACTGACTTAAGACTGTATTTAACTACATCAATGGCACACCACCACAAACTGAATCAGAAAACTCTTAAGTAGAATCATAGAGCCACTTGGTTGGAAAAGACCTTTGAGATTATCAATGCCAACCGTACCTGTCCACTAGTAAACTATCTCCCTGAGAAACTCATCTAAGTCTTTTAAACACCTCCAGGACTATGCTGGCTATTAGATTATCAATTCAGTACTTTTTCCAGTTTGGCACAGTTCCATTTGCAATCAATGAACTTCTTTATTAACTCAGGATTTGATGCATATTAGTGGTTATGTGTTTTGTTTTATTTTTCATTCCCATGTGACAGATAGCTGATAGAAGTAGTGAAGCATGACTCAGTTTTTAATCTAGGAGGGTTTTATGGTTTATACACAGATTTCCTTTTATATTCATATTTAATAATGTTCTTTCATAACCTCTTTAATTTCCTGTTCATTTTCATGCAGTAAGCCATTATAATATTTTGTTTTGTTAAAGCAGCATAAAGTGAAATTATGAAGAACCCATTAGACAACAGCATATCTCTTAGCATAGCAAAATTTCCACATTACAATAAAGCTCACCCAAGATGCAGCGGCCAGTTTTCATTAACGTAATTTGAATTTGTACCAGTTCTTACAAAGAAGTTACGATATCCCCTAATGTAAACTATGACTTTCTAGACTATGTAAAATCCTGTTGAATATTAGTCTAGAAAATTTTGCGTATATCTATATGATGGTTGCTTGTATTCAGATGAATAAACACATTGAAAAGTCAAAACATTATTCATCTCCTACTGATTAAAACATATAAATATGTTCAAGTTTGGACTGTTTGCAATTTTTGAGGAAAGTGGAAGAGGATGTGGAATGTTCTGAGAAAAAGTAAATATTTTAAAAATTCATCCCTTTGAAGACGAAATATAATATTCTTAAACTTTTAAAACGTGTGTCTTAGGTCACAAGGATATCACTATTAATATGAACTATTCTGTCTTCCTTGGATGGATCTTTGCCAATACAAATGAAATATCCGCTCTGTCACTAGATAAATTTTAGACACAAGAGTTGAGACCTTGCATTTCTTCACCAAGGAAAATGAAGTTCTTCCTTCCTGCTCTTTTTCCACTGAGATCCCATTATTACCTTGTTAATCATATAAGCTTCTTAGAACTTCCTTTTGAAGTCCACATGAAGATAAATTTCTTGCAAACGCCTGTCTCAAACAAGTTTATCAACAGAATAAAGGGATGCATATATTCATATGAGGTTGATCAACTAAGTTGTCTGTTAAGACATGCATTATTACATTAAACGAAATGAGTGTTCTAGAGGCTAAGAGAAGTCCTCCTTACAAAAGAGAAATTTTAGTTTCTGTGGTTAACTCTTTAACAAAATAGCAGGAAAGAATCAATGATCAAGACAGAAGCAGAGATACTAATTTTCAAACACTACTAGGTGAGATTTCAAACTATGAACAAGATTGTATCCTTATACACACAGGAAGCTGAAAAGCATCCATGAAGATCAAGTGTTTCTGGAGTGATATACTCAAGTCTTTGCCATTCTTAGGAAGGAACGTTTTTGTTCATACAGCTATGAAAAAACACTGAAAAAACAAAATTAAACATTGGTTATGCCTGAATACATAATAATAGTAATATTACTGCACTAGATATCCAACTAGAAAGCTAATAAACTCATATTAGAAGAGTGTTTACCAATAATATGACACATAGAAAAAAATCTATTTTTCCTCAAACCTAGAGCAAGCAACAACCACAAATTCAGTTGGAGCAATTTAAGTGTAAATTTCAAATATTTGTTTCACATGCTTATTTTCACTGTAGGTATTAGCAGCCATTGATCGCATATATTCTTAAAATAACTAAGAAAAGCAAAACGAAGTTGTTCACTTTAATGAAATCTGTCCCTGCCCTCCCATTAATTCTGACATATAAACTCTCTCTCAGTCATCTCCTCATCCATCCTCAAACAGAGTTCCATGCAGTCCAGCTGGTCATTGACATAAAGGGTGACATCCCCTCCTTGTTTCCTCATCCTTCCAAAAGAGCCTGTACCTTTCCATTCCAGCATTTCAATCATAGGAACCACCCCACACAATGTCTCCGCAATGCCAGTAAGATCACAGCCCTGCAGCTATGCACACATCCCTAACTCCCCTTGCTTATTGCCCATGTTGCCTGTGTTTGCAGAGACATTTAAGTCTGGTCCCTGATGAAGCTGACTTATTGGATAGGAATGCTTTGTATTTCTCTTCAGGTACTCTCCTGCTGACCTGTGATCTTTCTTCAGGTTCTGGGCATCTGTTGCTGGCACTGGCATCAAACTGGTAGGACTGGGATGGATTGAGATTCCTCTGCTCCTGCAACTTCCGTTTAAAGCCCTTTTCACCAGCTTGGCAAGCCCATGACCAAAGTTGCTCTTCCCCTTCTCCGACAGGTGGACTTCATCAGTTCTCAGTAGACCAGCTTTCTCAAAGAGAGTCCTATGGACTTATTAGCTGAACCCCTGGTTGTGGCACCAGTTCTGCAACCATCTGTTGATTCACTAGATTCAGCTGGTCCTTTCAAGTCCTATCTGTTTAACTGAGAGGATTGATGAAGAATACTTGCATTCCAGAGTCCTTTACTGCCACTCCCAGTGTGCTGTAATGTTTCTTGATACTACTCAGACTGCCCCTGGCTGTATCACTGTATCTCAACAGCAGCAGGTAATAGTCAGTGGATTGTACAAGACTTGATAACTTCCCGGTGATGTTATGAGATGAGACCCTGATAGGCAGCACATGATTCTGGACAATAGGTGGGGTCAACAAGTGGGTGCCTTCAGACCTCAGGATATGTATATAAGAAGTACGGGGCGTGGGATGGTGGGGGTGGGAGTGGAGAGGAAAGCCTGGTATCTGTACTTTTATTTTTTGTCTGTTTTACATCAGCAAAGAAACTCACAAAACTTCTTACATTCCAAATCACTGGACTGCAGAATAAAAGAAGAGATGAGTTTTCAAAGAACAGAATGCACATTGCACATGACTCTCTTTCCTAAAAAGTTAAAAAAATATATGCACCCATTTTTTTAAAAAATGTTAAGGAGAAAACTGACAAGAAAGTTACTTTGAGACTCAGCACTGTAACCTGTGAGATATTGGTACAACTGCAAATCGTTAAAAATGTAGCTCTGAGTCACCTATATTTTTTCTTTTCTACACAGAATTTAATCTGAAAAGGTTTAAATGGAATTAAAGGCTTTTTTTGAAAATGTTCTTTTATCTCAACAAAGCAGGCAAGAATACCATACAGTTAGTCTACAACTATATCAACCATGAGAATTTTTCCTCATTTTGTTTAACCGCATTACCAGAATTTTCTTTGAAAATGTGGGAAAAGAATTCCATGTTTCATGTGCTAATGAAAAATGATCACAAAGTGGGGAAAACACCTTTTTAAAAAGGTACTTGACGATAAATTCCCCTCATGTTTGCCTTACTTTCTATTCATTATTATGTTTCACTCTATTAATGTATACAAAAAGCAGTCACAGTTTTCTCTATAACTTTTAAGTAACTGAAGAAAACTACAGTTCTACTTTAATTTTCCCCCCAAATGGTGTTTGCTTGGTAAAAAAATAGTTATCTCTATTGATCTTTAAACATCTGCCATAAAGAGCATGAAGGTAAGATTTACTAAAGACACAATTAAAATGATTTGACGTCTGTCTGTTCTCTAATTGAGGTGTTGGAGCGCATCCAGAGAAGGGCGACAAGGCTGGTGAAGGGGCTGGAAAACAAATCCAATGAGGAATGGCTGAGGGAACTGGCATTGTTTAGTTTGGAGAAGAGGAGGTCGAGGGGAGACATCATGGCTGTCTATGGCTGCCTGAAAGCGGGTTGTGGCAGAACGAGTGTTGATCTCTTCTCTCAAGTGACAGGTGATAGGACAAGGGGAAATGGCCATAAGATGCACCAGGGGAGGTTCAGACTGGGTATTAGGAAGAATTACTTTACCGAAGGGGTGGTCAGGCAGTGGAACAGGCTGCCCAGGGAGGTGGTTGAGTCACGATGTCTGGAGATATTTAAAAGAAGGATAGATGAGTTCTTAAGGGATATGGTTTAGTGGATAATGGGTGCGGTTGTACTCAATGATCTCCAAGGTCTTTTCCAACTGGAAGATTCTATGATTCTAACACTTCTTACCAGTATTTCCTTCTCTTAGGGTGACTGTGTAGAGATTAAAGATCCCCACACAAACAAAAAGAGGCCTATCCCAGTCACTCAATACTATTTTAATGTCAGATAGTTTTGATGGTTGCCCACTTGTATATTTCTGTAATTTAGAATGCTAACAAACTAATTAACTTGTCTGCTGTGTAAATGGAAAAAGGATTAATCTAATCATATCTTGAAAAAAATTCTTCTCATAAATATTTATTTTCTAGTTCAGTCTACCATTTTTTGGGAATGGGACTCTCAACGTAGACAGGAAAGATGAAAGGCAAAATGAGTTATTGTTCAGTGGGCTGGTTGGATGTTTGATTTCTAGTCATCAGCTTTTCAATTTTTTCTTTCTACACAGTGATCCGAAGGTCTACAGACTTTGAAAGATCTTTCTACAAGATATCCAAAACAAACTAGAGTGAACTTTTATTGTTTAATGTTTTCTACGCTGATACAAGCCAATTTAAGATAAGCAATTATATCGTGTGGTGTGTCTAGATTAGTTATGCAATTTATACATCTGTGTTCTGAAGATGATGATGTTAACATCTACAGGGTTTAGGTTAGGCAGGCATAGCTAAAACTGTGTCAGAGATATGCCCTGCAGTGTTAAAAAAACCCACTCCACCAAACAACCAAAAAAACCACAAACGAAACATGCAGAACATTAGAATTTCTTTCAGTGTGTAATTATTATAAATATTGAATTATTAGCTGGAAAGTCAAAGATATTATACATAAGAATTAAGATAGAAGGGTTACTAATGAGTCCATTTAACTCTATTTGAGTTAACTCAGAGACAAAGCATAATAGAAAAGTCTTGATTCATATTTCACTAAGTCTACTGAACAGCCAAATTTTTGCTAGAGTTTTCACTTCTGATAAGCTTTGTTGTTCTGAAAGTTGAAATTAAGTAATGGCTCAAGAATTTTCAAGTGGCTACAGTAGGAAATATTTCGCCAGTATCTGCTAAGACTGATGAATTTTTCCAGTGGGAAAGGACATAATACTGTCAGTGTATAAAAGATAACAGGTTCAGCAGAAGAGTGCTGTTTATACAAAGCAAATGCTCCATGTCTTTAAATAGAAAATTATGCATCAGGTATAAATATATTTTAAGACTATTTTCATATGAGGCAGGTCTACAGAATTATATTTAAATGTTTTTAGAAGTTGTGAGAATAACTAAAAATTCTATTAGATATTAATTCCTCTGTAATTAATTGGTAAAGTACAGTACTGGAAAGTAATTTGAGTCATTTACAACAAAATGTGAAAGTACTACACATACCACTGCATGAAGCATTGCCTTTGAGCTGGGTCTTGGAGAGGTATTGTATTACATTGAATCACAGAAGCTTCATTTAGTGGATTAGGAGCTGGTTATCAGAGGCTTAAAAGCCTATTCAAAAAAGATATTGATTAACTAGAGAAAAGACAAGGCATGAAAAAACCTAATCTATAAGTATTTAAAATTTGATATGTGACTATTGAATTGTTGTTCATTTAACTGTTAATAGTCATCTGAATCTTCAAAAGGTGTTTATAGACTGTAAAGGCTTGGAAAGGAAAATAATCTCTTTTCATTACAGGAATTTTCACTTTGGAGATTACGCAGACATGCAATTAACAATTTCTTTAAGACTTCCTAACTGAGAGAAGGAAGTGTTACAACTGAAACCAAAATTATTTGTCTAAAATTTAATCAATAAGCTTTATAATTTTGATTTTGGAGAAACCACACAGAATCTTCTCTAGCCATTACACAGAACTTTCTAGTACAAGAGAGTAGACATACTGGAGAGAGTCCAATGAAGGGACACAATGATGGTGAAAGGTCTGGTGCACTGCTCATACAAGGAGAAGTTGAGAGCTGTTGGGCCTGTTTAGCTGGGAAAAGAGGCTCCATAAGGATTTTATCCATGTATTTGGATAACTGATGGGAGAGTATAGACAAGTTAGAGCCAGACAATTATCAGAATTATCCTATGACGGAAGAAGAGGCAATGGGAACAAATTGAAACTCTGAAACACAGAGTTTAAAAGGCCTCTTTACTTTGAGGTGGTAAAATACTGGCATGGCTTTCCCAGAGAGCTTTTGGAGTTTCCATCCTTGGATTTTCCATCCAAAATCCAACTGAATATATCCTTGAGCAACTTGTCATATCTGACGTGGTATTAAGGTGAGAGACTGGACTAGAAGATTGGTAGAGGTTTCTGCTAACATCGTTGGTTCTGTGATTCCATATTACTTGCAAAAGAATACCTGTGCTTTAGACAGCAAGAATATAGAGATCTAACATGTACTCTGAGCATGTTGGCAAAGGTTGACACTACAGAATTGTCCATGATTTTTGTTAATATGTGGGATAATGAATGACAAGTATATCACATGGCTGTTCAAAGACACTGAAAAAAATCTTAATATTTCAAGGACGACTTTTTGTCAAACTGCCTGTGAATACAGCACTGTAAAATATATTGAAGTGGAAACCAGCAACAACAGCTACTATGTTCTATCCTTTTACACTTGTGAGGTTTGCAAATAAGAGTCTTTTTTTCTGTGAGCACTGATTTTCAGAATTACAATCACTGGCATAATTATTTATAAGAAAGGGCAGGAACCGTCATATTGGTCATGTATCTCCTTTATGACCTACTCTGTCTTACACAGCATGATTTCATACACCAAATATTGAATACAATGACCTGAAAAGATTGTTTACAGTCTATCAATACCAGTAATTTATCACTACAATATGTTTTCATTGTCCTAATAACCAAAATGATAAGCATAGTTATGCATACAGTGCATTAAGGTATTTTGTTATCATATATTGTGCACTGCCAGTGATTTGCAAGCATCTAGCAAAGTCCACAATTCCCCAAGCATGCCACGTGCTATGGGTAAGGATGTGCTCTAGTGTGCAACTGCTTTTAAGCATTAAGTCTCTGCAACACCTCCAGTGCAGCATCAGGCGGAGTACCCCAAGGATGCCCTCTACTAGCTGAAATGCCTACACTGCATGCTATCAGTCACAGGATAAACCCTTCTAGAAGAAACTAACATAATTATGACTGTACATGGCTACACAGCTTCTGGTTCTGTACACTGTTCTATGAGAACTGAAGTTTGGTTATCTCTACCCACCCTGCAGAAAACATAAAGGGAACAAGAGTGCTGTGATCCTCTAGACCTACGTGAGGCACAAGAGGCGGAAAAAGGTTTGTTGATAGGATCCTTCAGTCAGCAGAAATTAGTTTTATTGATGAATAAAAAAATGTTTAAGAAAATAGTGACCTTATATCAACAGATGACAAAAAGGCTGACTTACTTAACCTATTTTTGCTTCAACCTTCACTAACAACTGTTCTTCTCACTCCTCCTGGTTCAATGGGCAGCAAGATTGGGACTAGGAGGGTAAAGCCCCTCCTACTGTGGGGGAGGTTCGTGTTCCTGACTACCTGAGGAACCTGAACATATATAAGTCGATGGGACTTGATGAGATGCATCCCAGAGTCCTGAGGGAATAATGGTGTGGTTGCCAAGGCACTCTCAATGATATTTTGAAAAGTCACGGCAGTCAGGTAAATTCCTTGGTGACTTGAAGAAAGGAAACATTATGCCCATTTTAAAAAAGGCTAGAAAGACTGACCCTGAGAACTACCAACCTGTCAGCCTCACCTCTGTGACTGGGAAAACCATAGAACAGATTCTCCAAAAGTTGCACTAAAGAACTTGGAGGACAAGGAAGGGATTTGAGACAGCCAATATGGCTTCTCCAAGGGCAAGTCCTTCCTGATCAACCTGGTGGCTTTCTATGATGGGGTGACCATATCAGTGGACATGGGAAAAGCAATGGATGTAATCTATCTGGACTTCTCTAAAGACTTTGACACGGTCCCCCACAACATCTTTCTCTCTAAATTGGAGAGATAAGCATATGATGACGAAACTGTTCAGTGGATAAAGAATTTGTTGGATGGTTGCGTTCAGAGAGTAGTGGCCAACGGCTGAATGTCCAGATGGAGATCCGATCCATGATAAGTGTTTATTTAACATTTGTCTAACACTGGGGGCCAGTGTTATTTAATACTTTCTTCAATGATATAGACAGTGGGATCAAGTGTGCGCTCAAGACAGTTTGTGGATGACACCTAGCTGACTGGTGCAGTTGTTATGGCAGAAGGATGGTTTGTCATCCAGAGGGATCTGGACAAGCTGGAAAAGTGGGCCTGTGTGAACCTCATGAGGTTCAACAAGGTCCAGTGCACGGTCCTACACCTGGGTCAGGGCAATCTGCGGTTTCATTACAGGCTGAGGGACAATGTGTTTGAGAGCAGTCCTGCAGAGAAGGGCTTGGGGGTGCTGTCTGATTGGAACCTTGACATAAACTGACAACAAGTGCTCAAAGCCCAGAAGGCTAACAATATCTTGGGCTGCATCAAAAGAAGTGTGGCAAGAAGTTCAAGGGAGGTGATTTGCCCCCTCCTCTATGCTCTTGTGAGGCCTCACCTGGAGTATTGTGTCCAGTTCTGGAATCCCCAACTTAAGAAGGATATGGAACTGTTTGAACAGGTCCAGAAGAGGGCCATGAAGACGATCAAAGGGCCAGAGCACCTCTGCTATGAGGACAGGCTGAGAGTGCTGGAGTTATTCAGCCTGTAGAAGAGAAGGCTCTGGGGATACCTTATAGTGTCCTTCCAGTGCCTGAAGGGGTTTCAAGAAAGCTGGGGATGGACTTTTAACAAGAGCAGATAGTGGTAGGACAAAGGAGAATGGCCTTAAATTGGAAGGGGGAAGATTTAGGAAGAAATTCTTCACAATAAGGGTAGTGAGAAGGAGCAACTGGAAGGTGTTGCTCAGGGAAGTTGTGGCTGCCCCATCCCTGGCAGTGTTCAAGGCCCAGGGTTGCATGGGATGTCAAGCAGCCTGGTCTAAAGGGAGGTGTCCCTGCCCATGGCAGGGGGGTTGAAACTAGAGGATCTTTAATGTTCTTTCCAACCCCAACCATTCTATGATTCTAAGAGAAAAAATGGAAGAAGATTCACATTCAGTTAATGCTAAAACTACCATTTCTGTTTGGGAATAACCCAGCTAATTCTTTCCCACGCTGGAGGTTTTGAGGGAGAAGAGTGGTCCAGGAATCATTACCAGAAGAAATTTGGACAAGACCCTGTCAAAGCTCATTTCCTCATCCTTGAGTTCTATATAGTCACTCAAGAGTATACCAGCTTTGACATAAACAATATTTCACTGAGCTATTTAAATTATCTTTACTCTCATGTAAATTAAAAATATTAATTTATTAAAAGGTAGAAATATGGAGGAATGTATTTTTCTCCCAGTTTTGTGAAGAAATACACAGAGAAAGTACAGAAAACTTCCTAGAAATTTAGTTCTCCTCTTCCCCCATCTACTTTAGCCTTATTTTTCATCTGAAATAATTATCAAGCCTCTACAAAAGTACATTTATTGGATCCCGCTATCTGTTAGGTACAACAGAAAAGTCTTGGCTTTTTTTTTAATTATTTTTATAAGAAGAACTAAGATATAAAACAAATTAAATCATTCCATGGAAATTCTCATGCAAAACTTGGATTAACTTGTTGCAAGGCTGTCGTAATACTCCATCCTGATTTGACTACACCAACTGAGAGTTTCACCCTATTGGATAATTATGAATCCTACCACATCTAAACATATTTGACTATTTTAGAGAAAGATTTTTGGTTATTTTTTTCTCCTCTGACATTTTGATAAGAAGATTTCTCTTTTAAATGTTAGCAGCTCACAAGCTGAATTAGAAGAAAAAGAAAGGAAGCATCTAGAGAAAAAATTTCAGAGTTTGGACAGATATGCAAGCCATTTGCTTTATTAGTGTCATTCCTTTTTCACTTTTAGCTTGAGGAGATATTTGCTCTACATGGGAGGACAGTAAAACAAAATGAAAGAAGTGTGAATGAAAAAATTTCTTCACACTCCAACTATAGATATAAGGTAACCAAAACCTGTGGATCTTAATCTTCTGTTTATTATTTGAAGTATTATCTGTTGCCGAAACTGCAACAGAACTCAAAATGTTACCAATGTTTTTTATTTTGCTGGCTCTAAATATAAATACTCAATTTTTTCCTGCAGAGCTGGTTGTATTAACAAAATGAGGCTCTGTTATGAGTACAGAATTGTCAACACTTATTAGATAGTAAAGTATTTAAAATAAAATAGACCTTTTATGCATATTCTGTGGCTTACTTTTTATTTACCTGCATGTACATTTACTCAACTTGACAAAAAGCCATACAATTCCTATTTAATCAGAGCACAGGGAAGATGACCTGGAAAAAAAGAAGCACAGATTATGCCAGACCCATAAATTAAGAGAAAATAAAACTGAAGGTATGACTGTGGTGAAGATCAGTGCTGTTTGTTGGTCTTACAAACCAAATATGGACATCAACCAAGAAGAGTATTGATCACAGCACATGGTTGCTCAAAGTATCTGCCTGGTTTCCAGTTTGTGATGTCTTAGGTATCTGCATTCAAAGAAGATTTATCTGCAGATTACCAGATGCTAACTGTATATAGTTCTCTTTACTGTCAATAAAAGACAATTAGGTCATGTATTATTACCAGAATATACCCTCAACTATTTTGATAATGAGAAATTATAAAGTTGATAAGTAATATGAAAATAATCCTTGATTGTTCCACTATAAAGGCATAATACGCCATCTAATTCAGTATGCATATTTACAGTTATATGTTAAGGACTCCAGAGGATTTTAGCTGCAGCCAGAATAATTGAATGTCAAGCATCTGCCAAGCAATCAAATTTGTTAGAAAGCCTCTTAAATAACCCAGGAATAGAAGAAGGAAAAATAACAGTGTAATATAAAGTGGAATCTCAGAGAAGGGAAAAGGAATAGAAAGGCAACAATCAATTTTGTTTTGATTAATCTTTTTTCAATTTACATATAATGTAAAGGTTATAATTCTGTTTTCTTTCATACTTCATGGCAGGCTTCATAGAATGTTCTAAAACTGGATAGATGTCACTCGTTAATTACTGAGTGCCAACAAAAATCACTCTGTCACGGAAAATCTTTACATAACAAACACGTATAAATCATATGAATTTCATACAGCCTTTAATGATAATGGTCACAATTTAATTTTCTTTGCATATAATTAATGAGTGACAAAAAAATCCCAAATTTTGTTTTGTTAGTAACATGGGAGCATTTTTGGAAACTGCATCTCCATTCAAGGTATTTGAAATAAACTATTTGAATAAAAATAATTAAAACAGGTTTCTTAAAAATGAAACAATTTAAAAGGTCTCATGCTTTCATTTAGAGTTCTCTTTTCAAAGGTATTTCTCACTGGAAATGTAAAGTGCTTATCATTGTAAATAATTTTGGCATGCAAAGATTTATCTCCTTTTTTATCTTTAATTGGACCAGTTTTAATCTAAAAATTTTAATCCCTAAATTACAGAGTTATTCTTAGTATCAGGTACAAAGATGTATATCCTAAACACGACTTTCTTAAAATGAAATTCTCCAAACTTACCACCCATGTGAGGGGCAGATCTCTTATGACAACAGGATGACAGCACTTCAAGTGAAGATCCTTTAGCTTCACTCGCTGTAACTGGTCAAAGCAAGTATCTTGTAGAACAAAATTTTTTAGTCTCTCACAATTACCTATGAACACAATCTACAGTGTTTTCAGCTGCTCAGGTACCTCCTTCAAGTAAAACAGAATTGACTGTATATAGGGACAATGCACATCACTGAGAGACATCTAGCCTATAACACCTTTTAAGCTGGGGTTTTGATAAAAGAAGAACTGGATGTATGGGACACAGAGATTTCTTGTGATCTTTTAAAACAGAAATTAATTTCCGTTTTGGTGAAAAATGTATGGTAACTTTCTCCCTGCACTTATTCTCAGTACAGAAACCATTTAGTAACATGCTTTTATCATTTTTGATCTGCTGCTACACAGTCCTTTCACAGAACACAGCCTGTTTTCAAGAAAGTAACCAATCTGTTATTCATCAAAGTACATCAAAATTAAAAATGAAAATATAAAACTAACAACCAACCACATATCATTATTGTTTAAAATATTAGACTATCAGGTCAGCATTGTACAAGCAATTCAATGATAGTTTTTACCTTTTAAGTCAAGCATTGTTTAAATGAAAGGAGAAAATCATTCTCCTAAAAAATTACTTAATCTCTTAGTTAAAGTCGTTTTAATAGTGAGTTAGTACAGTGTATTCTGCACTTTGAAACTTTGTCTTTAGGACAGAACTTCCTGTTTGTCCAGACCAAAAGCACCTTCACTATGTTAGGTGAACACTGAAGAAATAAATTTTCTAAAAATAAAGCAGACCGTAGAAGATAAGACAATTTAACCAGAGTGGGGGGAGCAAGCATTTCTGAGGCTGGAAATAACCAGTTATTGAACTGACAAACAAAAGTATCACTGAAAATCAAAGATTTTCCCATCTTATTTGTTAACAACTGCTAGGAAGATGATATACATAAAACACAACAAGCAAAACAGCATTTCATTGTATTAATTGTGATTCCACCACAGGAAAAAAAGATAGCTCCTTTAGCAAATAGAGCCAAACCAGAAGAGCTTCATGGTGTAACATTTATTTGAATTTCAGTGCATCAAGTAATTAAAACACAAGGGTTTACAAGATGGTATACCTGTATATCTTATTCATTGTCTTTAATCAGAATAAGTCTGCAGAAAAAGCCTTACTGAGCAGATACATGCAATAGTAAAACAAGCCCCTGAAACATAACATCCTCTGAGATGTTCCTTGCCTTTATCATAAGGGTTGAAATGAACCGCACTTGTGGACACCATAATGCATCAGGGCTCTATGGCTTTATTTGTGCCTGGTCTCTGAAGGAATAGGGAATTGGAAAAGTTCTGTCAGGAAGGGCCAAATTGTTGAAAGAGTCAACCAGTAAGAAAACACGGTTCAGGCTGCTGTCATAGCTATCAGAATGCAGTTTTCTTTATATACACATACATACAGTAATGTTTTCTGAAAGACCATATCCAGCATCGTCATAAACTTCCACTGGAGTTCATTGCAGAGTGGAGGAGCCATCAGTGCAAGGACTTGCTACATCTGATGCACATGCTAAACAGACCACAGCCAAGTGATGGCAACACATACCACTGTGTTCAAGAACACAGCAGCAGTCACCTTAAACTGATCTGATACAGAAGACAAAGTCAGCAACACCGAGTGGTTCCATGATGGCAAGTAAGGAATCGATACTAATTAAACTTTTCTGTTAAGAAAGGGAAATCCATTTGAGCGGAGCCATCTAAAATTTGCCTTCACCTCTTTTCTACTATCACAGTGATGCAGCAGTTAACATTAAAAAAAACCTAAGAAAATTCTGATTTCTGTTTTAAATCTAAAAATAAAACATTACTTGGCAACTCTAAAAGTACAGAAAATCAAAATGCTTTCTTCTCCTTATTTGAGGGTTAGGAACTTTACTTACTCAATAGTACCTCAGGGTATAAAATCTACACCATCCTCATGCAAAACTTAAAGTTCATCCTGTGAATATGAGCTTTTGTGAAACTAAGAGTAGAAGTAAACTGTAGAGACAACAGTGAAAAATACTTTGCTTGCTGTTTATATAGATCTGCCATAGCCATAATGCACTGAAATATCTTGCACAAAATATTATTTACAACTACAAAGCATGTACAGTCCCGAAATCCCCAAAAGAGGAAGTCAGCATCTTGGCTGTATAGTTGAACAAAAACTCCTGGAAAGTTATGGTGTTGATGACCTCATCAGTTGAAAATTACTGCAGCAGTGAGAAACTCATGCAACAGTGAAAAACTCATGCAGCAGTGTGAAATCTGGAATCTGATGACTTCCTCTATTGTCCTGATCCTTACCTCTTTTTTTCAAACAACCACAAAGGTCATTGAGACCGCTCACAACAGCAATGCTTTAATAAAACTAAAGAGAGCCAGACCCAGAAAGATAGCCTGACTGTTCGCCAGCCTCTAAAACATCTAGTATCTTCACAGAATACCACCCATGCAATGGAGCTGCAAAAGACACAATATGGGATATAATATGTAGTGCCCATTTAATCAGGTCATCCATGTTGGAGGACAAAAAGAAAAATTTCATATAAAAAAAGTTTAAATTCATTCGTGGTCTGTTTTCTGCCATAGGTGCGTAACCTATATTGCATATCAAGTCATATGACTTCCAATTTATATGTATTAATGCTGGAAAATCCTCTTTTTTTCTTGTATTCTTTATTTGGCAATATAAGATTTTATTCTAATTTGTTAGGAAGTAAAGGACACTTTTTGAGATCTGAGCTTTGACTGCTATTGTGTACAAATTAGTATTGTCTCAGACTGTCTGTCATTTATCATCAAGGAAATTAATTTTTTTAGGAAAGGATTTGAATGAACACTAAATCTTGCAAACGTTCTTTCCTATCCTTCTTGATATAATATGAAAAGGAGGAGGAGCAGGCACTGATCTCACTAGTGACCAGTAATAGGACTAGAGGGAATCGCAGGAAGATGTGTCAGGGAAGGTTTTGGTTAGATATTAGGAAGAGGTTCTTCAGCCAGAAGGTGTTGGAGCACTGGAACAGCTCGCCAGGGAATCAGTTACGGTGCCAAAGCTGACAATATTCAAGAAGCATTTGGAAAATAACCTCAGAGTATTCATTTTCATAAAGACTGGAAAATTCCATATTCTTACGCCAGTGTTTGTACCTACCCCTTGCTCAAACTTTATTTTTTGAGTTATTTTTTTGTTTCCTCTGACTTTCTGTACAACTTGTTTCCCTACACCATTTCTCATACTGCTCTTTTCTATTTTTGCTATAGACATATCCATACAGTAATAACATCTTTAATAGTTGTTTATCTTCTTGAAGATCTCAGCATTTCTTTCTAGCTATCTCATCTTCTTGCTTCTAATCAATTAAAAAAAATCACTTACAGAAAACTCTAATATTCCTGTTGTTCGCAGATAAATAAACAATGTAAATCTGACAGACTGTCTCATTTAAGAAAACATTGTGTAGAAAAGTCATACAAAACCAGAAACTGAACTTATACATAACTGAAACACAGATTATTTTTACTGTACTATGTAGAGTTGCTGAAGGTTATAAAGTAGTAAGAACTACAAAATTCCACTTTTCAGCCTTCCTAGGACACAAAGAGTCCTAGACCTAGTAATGTAATATGCACCATAGATTTGCTAAATATGATAACAACATATTGAGATGCCAGGTAGATTCAAACGCTTTGTCTCCTTTAAAGTATAATCCTTGACTTTTGCTGTTCACTGTTTTAAAATGCAGCCTTTTAAGACTGTTGCACACCATTCAAATTTATACCATGGAATGCATTTTTTATAAACCTGAGAGTAAGCAATGGTAACAGCTATTTTGAAGTGAAAGAGTTTGACGTACTCCCTAGTAATATGAAGACCTTTTTCAGATCAGCTTCTGAATTTACTTCTAAAATGTACAACATGCTAGATAGAACGTACTATAAGCAGTGATTCTTCTGCGTTAATGCGTCTCTGTCCTGTATCATCATGGCAGAGAAAATTCCTTGGCCGATAGCAGAGGAATCTGTTGAGAGACTCATTCATTTTGCCATAGTACCTTACAAGTTTCACATACTACGTTTTTATCTCATTATGTCAAGGGAGGTTTGTCTCTGTAAAAATGAATTCACTGTTAGATACTGTACCTGATTTAGCCCACACAATCAAAGTTCTAGATCTAGTTTCCAATACCTTCAAATGATTTATGGAGTGTATTCTTTAATTAAGAAACAGAATTAATTAATTTTGAGGTTAAAAATATTCTTCCTTCCTTACTAGCATATGATGATTGTTTGAAGAACACAGAAATAACTTCGATATTCCATCCTTTCTGCAGGAAATGTGGAAACTATGCAAAATAAAATAAATATTTAATTTAAAATTATAACTTAGCCCTTCCAGTTCAATCCATTACCTTAAATCTTTTAATGATTCTATCAGGTATATCGTGGTCTTTTATATTTCTGTCTTCTTTGCTCCTCCTTAGCAAAATAAAAAGTAACATGTACCTTGCAAGGAAAGCAGCAAAGGTCCTTGTACTTAGTTCAGAAATAAATAGCCAAAAAATCACACAGAAAGGAAATCTAACCAGTTATCAAACAAGTCTAAAAATATTTGGTAGGAATATTCTTTGTAATTTCATGTAAATCTGTTCAAAGAAGTTTTAAAGTTTCTGAGTTTGTAGTAGATCTTGCATTATTTTGGTTTTTAGTATCAATGCAGCACATGCTTGTTTTCTAATATTGTCCTTTTCTCTCACTTAAAAATCACTGTATGCAATATATACAGGCTCATAGTAAATTAATTTTAAACTGAGAGACATATTATACTTTTAAACTTAGATAGCAAGGAACATCCCACTTTCCTATCCTAAGGTAGGAAAAAAAACAAGCAAACAAACAAAAAAGACCCCAGTTGTCCACACACGTATGTACAGTATGCTTGCCTTGTTTTCACATGGTTCATAAAATTCCCTTCTATATTCTCAAGATCAGTCAACACTGGGTTATTTTTAATAAAACTTCATGCTTCAAACAAAATAAAAACAAGAAAAAGATGCAGAATAACTGGTTTCTATCATATTTCACCATTATAAATTACTAAAAAAATACCCATCAAATTATTTTTGAAGAAAATCTGATTCAAATTAACATTGAGATACATGTAAAAATATAATAAAATATTCTTTCAGAAAATATCATTAAAGTTATTTGAGTTTTTTTCATTAGCTTAAAATGGAGCTGTTTGTTAGTTGATTAATGAGAACCCAGGGCTGGAAGTTTAGAATAACAAAAAGTAGAGTAAGGTATATTTTGAAAGGATGGCTAGCAAAAGAGATAAGGAACCTGGATATCTTGCTGGGGATTTTGGAACAAATTTTATGTGACAAATATACAGTTCTGCTTGAAGTATAAAGCACATTACAATAAAAACAAGATTTAGATCTTTACAGATCTAGGCTGCACAAACTTGTGATGGTGTTCCTAAAAAATACACTTATAAAGGGTTTGGTATAAATAGACCTAAGTATTTTAGTTTACTGTATGCTGTAAAATAACCACTTAAGATGTTCTTTTAAATCGTTCCTTGCTACAAAAAATGCATGTATCATTGAACACAACCTGCAGTAGTATATGATCCGGAGTCTTGCCATAACAAAAAAAAATATAAGAAACTTCTTGTATTCTGTACTGCCAATAAGATTTGTCACAGACAAACCTATGCCAAAACACACACTTAAGTAAAAAGAATCAAAGACAGGAGCAAGTAGTAATTTGCTACTTCCACTTAATACAGGGGGAGAAGACATGCCTTAAAAGAGAATTTTTTTTAAAAACTTACCTAGAAAGCAGGAACAGAGAGGTTAGGGAAAGAAATGCTGATGAAACCTTAAGCTGTGGAAATGGGGAAAATGGGGAAAGTGGTAACATCATTAACTTTGGTAGGCTAATTACCAAAAAAATGTAAACTAATTTTTGGCTAGCTGCATTGCAAAGGTCATTAAAGTTAATAATCCTGATTAAAGTATGTTATCAGCAGGAATACTGTTTTCAAGTTAGGAGTCTGAAAGATAACTACGATTTCAAAAGACTGAACAAATAAAAAGACAAAGTAATATAAAATAAAAGATCTCTTGAATATGTTTTTCCATTTGAGGTGTTTAGGAAGTAAAAGTCTTTTTTAAGAAGGACATATCATATGATCAGTTTCAGATTTAAGTTTAAGTAGAAGTTGATGTAAGTATGCAAAATGAGTGATGTGAATAGAGATAACCTACAATGAAAATGTGTGTTTCTTCCATAAATTCCAGAAAAAAAGAACAACAACATTGCCTTTGCTGCAGGCAACTTCTCGCTCAAAATTGTCCCCACACCTATAGAAAGAAGTTGGTGATTATTGTGTTAACTTCTGAAAAATTTTGAGAAGAACTGAAAACCACAGATACCAGTCATATATATGTTGTGTCCAAGGCAGAAAAAAATATTTCAAATCACAGAACCTGTTAAGCTCAGAGTCAAACATGGTGTATATTACAGGAGAATTAACACATATCTTGGCAAAGTAAATGTGCCTGAAAAATGCTCTGGATTACAGGGAGGAAACATGCAAGCATGTGGAAAAGACATACCAAACCGACGTTTTCATTTGAACTAGAAACTACGTTGTTGGAGGCTAAGAGGTAACTAACTGGTTAAATAAAACAAGAAACAAAGGTCAGGGCAGTTTTCCAAAAGGTCAAAGTTATCTGAGAGCTGCTCTGAAAACCAGACTCTACATTTCCATAAATGATCTGGAAAATATGCTAAACAGTGAAAGAGGAGAGATTACTGATTGTATTAAACTATTGAGAGTAATAAAGATGAAAGGTTATTATGAAGAAAGACAGATAACTGTATGAGACAGTGGCTGAGAGAGAAAATGGCAGAAGAAATTAGACTTAAATAAATGTCATGTCAATTTGGAATAAATCCTAAATTTCATATGCATATTGATAGATGTTCTCATGCTCACAAAGAAAGCTGATGGAGTTATAATAGACAGATCTATGAAACAGCTGGTCTAGCATCCTGTCATGGTCAAGTGAAACACCTATACGAAATTGTAAGAAAACTATGTGAAGTAAGATAGAAAACACTATGCCTTTATGTTAATTAACAGAAAACATGAATTTTGAATATGCATGCAGTTGTGTAAGCACTTCTTTGTCCTTCCATTCAAATAAGAATAGAGCTGGTAAATGCAAATCAATCACTGCAAAATTCATGAGGAACAGTGACATAGTTGAATATTTGTAATTATTTGTCTGTAATGTAATGAATGTATAGTTATATCAAGGTGTTATTTTACTAAAATTATGTTCAGCTTCTTGAAAGGTAGAGGATGTCAAGGGCATTATCTTACAGTACCTGGCAAACATTTAATATGACAAAACCTGGTAATTTCTAGAAGTTTTCCTAAAGTATCTAAATAGTTACAGTATTTTCTTTCTGCAATTCACTTTGTAGCTGTGGTTCTCCACTTTGACTTGCTGAATCAATGACTTCCTTCCAAATCCCTTCAAACTCTTCTCCATGCTTCCTACTCTTTAGATACGAATCTTTCATTTACAGAAAAAAAAACATTCTAATAAGCATTGACAGAAATGTTACTGGAAACAATGTAAATACAAATACAGAACTAGAAAGTTCATACTTTGTCTGTTAGAATATCTCTAATAAAACAAGATTCAATTTGTACTTAGTATAGAAAATGAGATATTTAGCACAGGCAAATTGGAAGATGCTTTTTATAGAAAGATCTAGAACTAACATTTATGTTGATATTGGTCCTTGGAAGTAAGTAGATACCTGGTTTTGGGAATAACACCCATTCTCTCTCATTTAGAAAATATTTTTTTAACCATGTTATAACTATTTGTTATGACCATGTCAGAAGGCAGAGCTAACAGGGGTATAAAAAGTGGACATAAGACTTTAATATATTTTGTAGATTCCACCTTTTTTGTCAATATAAGAAGACATTGACTCAGTCACTAAAACAAAAATTTTAAAAATTTACATTTTTCAAATCTACTGAAAAGGAAATCAACTTGAAAAAGTTTAAAAAGTGTGAGGGTATTTTATTTCCCCTTTCACACTTGGGGTTTTTTTCCAGCATTTTTCATATTTCCATTCAAAATCCATGTGCTTATGTTCTAGGCACATTTGGGACCTCTCTCAGCTTTCCCTGTGATGAACAAGTCATGATGAACTAAAGAAACATATATATATTAAGAATTATTAACTATTGCATACTTCCTGTTTTTATTCTCATAATGTGATGGTTCAGTGAATATGTGCTTGTTATACACACAGGATATTTTTTCAGAGATTTCTTATGTGTGAGCTTTATTTTAAAAGCTACAGGCTGATCTGAAACGTCAAAATGGAAAGCTTGTAACCAACAAGGTGGCATTCTATGTAAGCTTTCAGTGATTAAGTTATTCACAGGAAACGGAGCCTCAAAGGTTACTCTTTTTTAAGCAGTGTAAAACCTGTATTTTATTAGTTGTTAATGATAAATAGTATTTTTCCTCTCTTCACTGCAGAGAGACATCTTTAGACAGCACATTTCTGTATCTGCTCTGTAATGCAGAGAATGTAGAGAAGGAGCTTGACAGCAAATGGGAATCAGGCTGTAAATATCATTACATAAAAGACAAAGAAACTCTTTTTAAGCGTTTCAAACTTGTATTTCTGTGGACTTTATGAATATTATATGATTTTAGTTTGCACAAGAGTAAGCAGTGGCACTCAATCTGTTCAGTGACTGTATCAAAGGGGCAAATTTCACTGTTTCCCACTGAAGAGCTACCTGTGTTAATGAGTCACACCCCACCGCTTGATGACTGTACATCACCACAATTGCTGTGGAGCAGACATGGGGGAATGGGTCCACAGCTGGGAGGAAGTTGAACTGAGGAACAGGATTCAGGGAAGCATGCATCTAGGACCAGGAGTAATCAGACAAACAAGGTCCTCACTGGACTTTGGCCATCACAGAAGAGAGTGAGACCCTTGTTATCTCTCAATTTTATACTAAGTATGATGAATGTGGGATAGAATACTCTTATAGGTCAGTTTGGGGTCACCTGTCCTGTCTGCTCCTCCCTGCAGATGCAGTCGCTTTTCGCTAGATTGAGGATGGCCTTGATTACTAGAGGAATAAGTGTGAATATTGAGCTCTCTGCATGCCAGTGTTCCATGTTATCACTGCTGGAGAGAAACAGTAATATATGTAGTTAGTTTTCAGGAAATGCAATTACTTTAGACTAAGGCCAAGGCAGAATCAGAATAACCCAAATTAACTCAAAGCGTAACAGCCAGTGACACTGACTGTCTATCAGGTCATAGGGTAACAGTGTGGCCTTGTTCCTAATATGTTTCCAAGCTCAGAGATAAATATCATTCAGACAAGAGTTTCTTCCCAGAGCTTCAGAAGGCTATATATCCTGTTGACTAACTTTATATCTGACTAGAGCGGCATATAGATATAGGTTAAATTTAGGATATTTGAAGCAGAGCTAGCCTGAACACTTCCCAATTATTATGAGAGAGAACATGGTGGGATGGGGCAGAGGAGGAACTAAGTGAAACAATGAAAGAATTAGAGCTTGACACAACTTCTGCTTAGTCATCCAGTGTCATTTTCTTCCCCTGAGCTAGTCCAGTCTCCCCTTGATATTACAGAAACTCTCAGTCCTTGAAGAATAGACTTGTCTGTTATTTGTTGCTGACATCTTATTCAACTTGCAATTCTTTACTATACCCTTCACAACTAGTTCTTTAGAGCTACTACCTACACTATATCTCCTGTTGTTTACTTATACATACTGACATAATACTTGTCCTTACTAAATCCCATTCATTCCTTCTGATCAGTCCTCCTATTTGTCAAAATCATTTAAAATCTAATGTCATTCTCTAGCAGTCTTGCATCCTCTTCCACATTAGTAACTTTTGAAAAGCTCATAGACATGCCTCTGTTTCATATTCTCTCTCATAAACAGATAATGATGAGTGTCCTGGACTTTTGAGCCATCAAGTTTGGATTCACCTGAACAGTTCTTCTTCCTTTTAGACCCAGTTTCTATAGCTTGCTTATAAGAATGCCATCTACCCCTTTTCTTCTTTCTATGTGGCAACCTCCCATACTTATCTCCAATGATGCTGCTTTGGAAGAATTTTAAGCTGGTTTGATAGATTTTGTTCATGGCATATCTACACCAGCTTTTTAATACTCATCTCTCTGTTGTCTTCTAAGAACCTATAATTAGTTTGATTGTTTTTTCAATCATACCTTTGCCCTCTCCTAGCTTCAGTGATGAAAGAGATGAGGTATGAACTCGGAAAAGACTTTAGGATTTTACATTGAAATAAATGTGTTGACAAGTTACCTGGTACATTAGGAAAAAATCACAGCTCTCTCAAAATAAACATGATGCAACATTCAAAAAAAATCATCACAAAGTATAAATATAGGAGCAATCTTCAACTACAAAGGCTAATGTTCTTACTTTTCCTTTACATTCAGTGTAATGACAAAAATATTTTTAAAACAGAGTCCAATTTAGCCATCGATAATCACTGTACAGAATAGCATTCTTTGTTCATTAACCAGTGACGAAACCTAGGCAATTTTAGTTTCTGAAAGAGGAAGGTCACTTAATTGTATTTACTCCTTTTGCATCAGTGAAACAGTGAGCATTTCAGTTAAGTGAAAATTGAATTAAAACCATAAAAATATCTGGTTTGCCTCATTATTTCCTATTCCTTCCCCACTAAGAGAAGTATCAGTGGGTAGTACATCTTAGACCAGTTTGTATTCACTATTCCTTCATGAAATAGAAAATATCACATAATAAGATTGATTTAGGGATCTATGAAGTGGGACCACATTGCCTAAACACACAATTCTAAACCTTTATGAAGGGCACATCATTTCCTGGTAAGTTTTGAAATTAAAAAGACTCTGATTTCAGATGATTTTGATGTAAGATTTTTTTCAAATTTTTCTTTACTAAGGCTTGGACTTGCCTCAGCTAACAATATCCTCTGCACCAGCTACTTCAAAGGAGGACTTACTTCAAAGGAGGACTTCTCACTGTGTTATAAAACCTTGCCCACCTTCAATGATTTCATTCAGAAATTATGTAAAGTAATTTAATTTAGATTCATCTTTAAAATGTTGGAAACAAGACACCAAGCTGGCTTCAAGTCAGAAAGTGGTGAGAGTTTCCTTGTTTTATAAATGACCAAAGTTCCCAGGAGACTGCTAATTAAAAAAAAAAACAAACCAATAAACAATAAAAAAGGCCTCTTAGTATATGTTCAAAATGCCCAGGAATCTAAGGAAACAGCTCAGTAAAAAATATCCATAGTACAATGACTAACAGGTACACTTTTAACAGACATGCAACTATTTAAAATCAAGAAAAAGAGGAAAAGGAAACACTGCTGGCTGTAATTGTGCTGCAAATGGATTGGAACACAAATTTCAATTCTTTCTAGTCATAAATCAATAGTTTTTAAAATTTAAGTGCAAAAGACATTTAAGAATAGAAGGACTGGAAAATATTGAACAGTGAAAACTAGCAGAGAAAATAGTCAAAGCATCAATACGATAAAGTTCAGGAAATAAGTTAAAGAAAACATGAATATCATAGGAAGTATATCTGTAATAAGGTCACCCATTCTGCCTCCGTTTTGATTCTACAACACACGAAGTATTGCATTAAAATTTTATTCACCATAAATAAAAAAAGAATTCACAAGAGAATAGCTCACCTTTAATTCTGAGGCTCTTTTCTTAACAGGGTTTAACTGCTAAATGGTTGGTAGAGAAAATATGTTATTGCTGATTAAAATTTGCCTTGCATTATTTATTTACTGTAGAACAAAATTACCCCTACAAATAGTGAAAGCTATGAAAGCTCAGGCATATTTTTCAGAATAATTAAAGAGAAAAACAGAGTACACATTCCCCTCTTCTAGCCTCCAGAACAGATTTTTAAGTCCTGCTGATAGATACAGCTATATTTGGGATTACCATCGTTGTATTACTAAACTAATAAAAACTAATCCTAAACTAAAAAAAACCTAAACTATAAAACTAAGTTGTTCTAATATTTGAAAAATTTATATCAGTGATGCATAATATTTTTCATTTTCTGAAACATACTTTATGACACATTTTTTCTCCTTCTAGTAATTTCTTATGAAATTGCCATTAATACAGTTCAGAATTCTATTGTTTTGTATTTTTTCCAGTATGGTCTTATTACTCTAAAAAATAATTGTTCACACACTGTCAAAAATACAAATGGAACCTTTTAAAGGTAATTGTAGACTGGGAGAAACTCAAATAGATTTGGGTAACAGATTATTTTCTTCCTATTCTAAAATTTTCTGTGGCTAAGCCGGTAGAAAGAATTTTTTGCAAAATACAATAACAGTTAATGAAAAGTAACATAAAATATTTTACTTTTCTCATTTGAGAATTTATATGAAAATTTGGACAAAAATTGGTACTTACAACAAACTCTTAAGTAAATAAAAGCATTAGAGGTATAGTTATCCGGGTAGAACCAAGAACTGGAAAAAATGCCCATATGAAAATAATTTTTCTGGTTACTGTAAAAGCTTAATACGTACTCTGGTTATCTTCCTGAACTTAAAATGTAACAAAAAAAATAGAGAAAAAAGGAAAAGTTAAGTGCACTCTAAATACATTTCTAAATCTTTTAGTGTTGACAATGTCAAAGTGAAATTGACATTATGACTTCTCCTGATAAATAGAAAGATTGAATCGAGTGGGGTATTTTGGATAAAGAACATGAAAATCTCTTTATACATTCATAAATGACTTAAGCTGACAAAAGTCTGATTTTTGTTTTCTGTGGAAAATAAAATTTAGCAGCAAATCAGAATACTCCATCTTGACTTGTGATTGAGATTTCTTATAACACTTATTTAAATACTTTTGCATCTATATGTGAATATTTGGCATGTGAATGATCTAGTTATAGATATGCATATACTACATATATTACAATTCTAATGTATTACTATTTGAGCATCTGTTGGGCTTCACTGTGTCTGTGCTAATGTCCTCCCTTTTGTGGGATGTTAAGGATGTGATTAACAGTACATTAATGAAACACTTCAAGAATATCAAGGATCAATGACAAATGATTGTAAAGCTATAATTCAGAATATTATCTCCAAGCCAATATTTGCAAACTAATTAAGGAGAAAGATTTTTTGTTTCCAATTAAAATCAGAGGTAAATAAAATATTAGAAAATTAAAGGAAGACCAAGACAAATATTACATTCTAACTATTTCATATATATTCATTTAAGGACTAACTTAAGGACAAACTAGACTGAACTGGATTTGCTGAAACTTACAACACCTCTCAAAGACTAGGCAAAAGGAAATGTGCACAGGAGCATTTTTTTCTTTTCTTGCTTGCTTGTTTCATCCATTATGAACCCTTGGGGTGAATAAATAATACTTTTATTTGAAGAAATTATGTTTGAAATCGCTTTAATCAGTCTCTGTCACAGGCTCCCATAGGAAGAAATGTCTCTTAGGTTCACAGAGTAAACAGGAGATTAGAGCCTTAATATTCAGTCTGAGGGGAAAAACCTTGTGGTTTCTCCATAATGAGAAGTTAAGAAAGCTTATCCATAGTAAAAATTAATGTAAGTAGTATAACAAGGTACCTAAAGGTGAAGCAGTCAGAAACAAGGAAAAGAAAGATGAAATAGCCACAATAAGCTAAAATCCATTATTCTATAGGCAGTTATATTTACTGGCAAAATAAACTAATACTTCTCACAGCACATGTGAACAATAAACCAGACCCAAAGTTAATTCATTGCAGATTTAAGTAATGATGACTAGTATTTGGGACAACAGACACTTTGCTGATCACCTAATTTCAGAAACAACAGTGCATCTGAGAATACTACAATTTTTTTTAAAAGCATTAAGGAGGAACAAAACAATTTTGGGTCCAATAATACATAAAAGACCACATATTAAATAGATTCAGGTTTCACTACAATAAAAATAAACAGACAACAACAACAACTACAAAAACAAACAACAACAAAAAAAAACCCAACCAAAAACCGAATCGATTTTCTGGATGTCTGAACTCATACTGGATTGGGACAATTCATTCCTATAAAGGATTGCTGTCATCTGTCCTTGTTTTTATAGATGAAGTTAAACATTCTTTACTATCAGATGTTCATCAGGAAAATCACTTTTTGTCTCATCACAGACATCTCACAAGATTTTTCTTTGGACAACCCAGGACTGTATTAACATGGTGAATATAATAGTCTAGATTAGACTAGGCTAGACTGAAATATTTCAGTTGGCAGGGACATACAACAATCATCTAGTCCTGCTGCCTGACTACTTCAGAGCTGACAAAAAGTTAAAGCAAGTCATTAAGGGCATTGTCCAAATGCCTCTTAAACATTGACAGTCATGAGGCATCAACCACCTCTGTAGGAAGCCTGTTTCAGCATTTACCACCCTCCCAGGAAGAAGAGCACCTGCCCCTCCACTTCTCCTCCTCAGGAGCCTGCAGAAAGGGATGAAGTCACCCCTTAGTTTCCTTTTCTCTAAACTAGACAAATCCAGAATCCTCAGTGGCTCCTCACAGGACATATCTTCCAGCCCTTCCACCAGCTTTGTTGACATTCTCTGGATGAATTCCAATGCCTCACAATCTTCTTAAATATTTGAGCTGAGAACTGCACACAGTACTCAAGGTGAGGCTGCACCAACGTTAAATACAGCAGAATGATCACCTCCTTTAAACTGCCTGTTAACAGCAACAAACAATATGTGGAAGAAGAGCCACTGTTTACATAGACACCTTGGTCTCTGCAAAGTTTTTAGTTTACTTAAGTTCAACAGAAGTATAATTTGGAATGAGATGTGGCACAGCAGCTTCTGGAGTCCACTCCAACAATCTGTCCTGTGCTTTAAGACACAAATGGAAAAAACGCCAAAGATAAATGGTCTAAATAATAGAGCAAAGTAGTTCATGAATTTTTCACACTGTGAATCACTGCATTTGGATTATCTAACCTTTCAGGTGTAGAAAACACAGGAGCTTAAAAAAAACAGACAGAATTTCAAAAACCATTGATTTCCATAAAGTAAATAATAACAAAAATGTATTTTTCAGAACTACCTCACAAGACACTGAGTAAAGTAGTTAGAAATTAAATAGGAGGCCATTTTAATGATACTGATAAACAAGAATGAGGAAGAAATGCATACCATAGAGTACCATCCTCTCTGTAATCTCCAGCAAAACTATCAGCTACCAAAGATCTGCTGAGAACTGTGATGGGTTAACCTTGACCTGTCATCAGATACCCACCAAGCTGCTCAATCACTCCACCACCTCAATTGGGCAAGTGAAAAGAAACATGACAAAAGGCTCATAGGCCAAGGCAAAGACAGAAGATCACTCAGCAATTAATGTCCCAGGCAAAACAGAGGAAGCTCGGGGAGACTGATTTATTACAAACCAAATCAGAGTAGGATAATGAGAAATAAGAACAGACTTTAAAACAACTTTCCCCCGCTCCTGTCTGATTACCAGGTTCAACTTCATTACCAACTTTTCTACCTCCTGCTTGCAATTGGTACAAGAAGATGGAGAATAGTGATTGTGGTCAGCTCACAATGCATCATCACTGTTGCTCCTTCCCCCTCATTCTCTTACTGTTCTCTCACCCGTTTGATTCCACCTACTAGTCTTTCATGAAATTCTCCAGCATGGGTCTTTCTAATGGGTGGCAGTTCTCCATGGATTACTTCAGCATGGATCCTTTCCTTGAGGTGCAGCCCTTCAGGAACCATCTGCTCCAGCAGGGTCCCCCCTAGCACCACAGGTCCTGCCAGGAATCTGCTCCAACTCAGGCTCTCCATGGGGTCACAGCCTCCTTCAAGGCCCATCCATCTACTCTGGCATGGGTCCTCCACAGGCTGCAGGTGGATACGTGCTCCTCCATGGACCCTCATGGGTCAGAGGGTGACAACCTGAGTCATCACAGTCCTCACCACGGGTTGTGGAGACAGCTGCTCTGGCACCTGGAACACCTCCACCCCTCCTTCCTTACTAATTGTAGTGTCTGCATTGAAATACACTCTTTCTTGTCTCTTCAAGCTGCCGTTGCATAGTGAGTTTTTTACCCTTTCTTAAATATGTTGTCACAGAGGCTCTACCACTATTGCTGATGGTTCATCTTAGAGATTCTGGAAGTGGCTTTGTCAGGTATGGGAACATCTTATGGGGTCTTCTGTCATCAGCCACACCTTTAGCCCACATGCCATCACAACTTTGCCACATAAAACCTTGAGCCCCCAGCACAAGAAGGGCTTGGACCTGTTACACAGAGTCCAAGGGGAGAGCCACAAAGATGATCAGAGGACTGGATCATCTCTCCTATGTAGCCAGGTTATGAAGAAGTTCCATTACCTAAAGGTTATGTACAAGAAAGCTGGAGAGGGACTTTTTCTAAGTGTTTTTAGTGACAGAACAAGAGGTGATGGCTTCAAACTGAAAGAGGGTAGATTTAGATTTAGTATAATGAAGAAATTCTTTACATTGAGGGTGCTGAGGCCCAGAGGAGATGTGGTTGTTGCCTCCCTGGAAGTGTTCAAGGTCAGGTTGTATGGACCTTTAAGGAAATTGGTGTAGTAGAAGCTGTCCCTGAGTATGATAGAGTGATTGCAACTACCTGATCTTTTAGATCCCTTCCAATCCAAACCATTCTATAACTGCACAGTTCTACTATTCCTTCTTATTTAAGAACAGATAGGTCTGCTGTGCTTCTTTATGGGTATTATGTGATATAAATTAACTTCCCCAAATCATTATTGGAACTTATGTCATTGTAAAGGAGAAATCTCCACAGAGAGACATAACCCATAAGGACAGGATATGATCCTTGAGCTTGAGCTAGTAGCATGCTTGTAAAGACAACTTTCTTCTAGAATTATGTTTTTCAGCAAGGCAATAGACTGTTAACATTGATCTTTGGATTTTTTTTTTTAATTTTACCTCAAACGCATACTTACTCATGATACAAAATCTCCTTTTAAAGGTAGAGGTATCTATACACCATGGGTGGGAAACAAAGGCCTGCAGGCTGAATCTGGTCTTCCACCTCATTTTATCCAGCCCGGCACCTTGTTTCTACCTGGCAGCAGCACCGAGCTCCTTGTCCCTACACTCTTACCAGTGCACCAGTCATTTAGGCAGCATATGTGGTGCATGTTACACTGCAGGAGCAGGCTGATGTGGCCCCTGGTGAAAATGAGTTTGACAACCTTGCTATACACTGAATGACAATTAAACTAGTGCTATGTACCTGAACTCTGCTCCACAGAGCATTTTTATGCTTTTTCTGAGACTCTACTTAATTGTGTAAAAGACACAGAGATGTCTCCTTCAGAGAATCTGGAAACATTGTGCTTTACGTTTCTTCATTCCTCTTAGCTATCCAGGAGCACAAACTAAGATTGTGGTTTGCTGTTGGCAAAAAAAGGCCTATCTTTCCTTTCAGATTCTCCCACAAAACATTGATAAAGACATTAGAGATGTGATTAAAGGGCAGAAAGTTTTACAAAGTTATCTTGCCATAGGTGATAATTCTCACAGCTGCTTTGTTCATGAATGCTCAAGACCAGAATATTAAAAACAGAAAATCACCAAGAAGAAGGGATTGTTCTTGCAAAGCAAGACTGAGCAAAAGTAAGAAGACTTCCTCATCACTAGTGCTTATGATCAGAATATACTAAACATTTTTGTTGATATTAAACAGATTGAATTTTAATAGATTGAATGTGCTGCTTTTGTGAATAATTTATTTGAGAGTCGTCGGACTGCTTAGCAAAAATGGTTTTCTCTTTATAAATTCAGTGCTAAGAAGGAAATATTTTCAGATAATGTCTTTTCTATAGTAAGTCTTGAGACTGCTACAGTCATAGTAGGAAGAATAGATTGTTGATAAGGAAGATGTCTACTAAAAAGATGGCAAAGTTCATATTACGATGTTATGCTTTGATGCAAGATTCACAAATACAAAATATCTACAGGTAACAATTAGGATTAAAAAGGAATGAAATGTTACACAATAGTTGCACTAAAGACTGTCTCTGAAGACTGTCTCTGTTGATGACCTTTGCTGCTCTGTAGCAGCAGTAGGAAAATTGAATGAAGGAGACTATATGCATAAACTAGGTACAGGTTGTAAATTATTTTCCTGACTGATGAAGTTTTACATAACATTATGTTAAAATGTATTATTAAAGAAGAATAAAAATTAAAAATCTACTATATGTATAAAGGACTCGTAGAGCATCAAACAATATATTAAAAGAATCTGTATTTCTCAACATTTAACAAAATATTTTCTTATTTTTAAATTGCAAGGAGTAAAGAGTTGAGAAAAGAAAAATGTATTTTTTTCTTCCATAAAGCAACTATGGTATTTCACTACTGTGTATTCCTCAGTGTACTTTAATTTCATCAACTACTAAAAGCTTTATGTATAACTTTGAGTGACAAAAAGGTTAGGAAAGCTGTACATGCTCCTTGTGTGGTGTTAGTTTTTGAACTACATTTTCCCACTGGGGTTTTAGCTTTTCAAACTGTGATTACTATAGAAATTGGTAAGTTAATTCCTAATTAGTTATAGTCTTAACATTCTTTTCTCTATACCAAGTAAAATAACTTTTGGGCACAACTTCCATTGCAATCATGCCTTTATCCACAGAAAATAGGTTGAGCCACAGCAGAAAACTACAAACCTCCTTTCAGTTTCCAGCAGCTTCCCTGCACTCCCTTTTTCTTCATCTAGTGACTTTTAGAGGCAAATCTACATAACTTACACTAAAAGTTTTGTATCTTCCAAGTTAGCTACAGAAGTACAGAACTCAAACTCCTAAAGCTCTCAAAAAGAAGGCCCACAGCTTTTTGATTAGTATTTTCACTCTGTCCAGATATCTTCTTATTAGTTGTAGTATCTAACCTAGTTGTAAGTTTTACATACCTTTACTCAGCAGCAAAGACATTTTAGAACTTTAAATCAAGCCATCCATTTCCAACACTGTAACACATTTTCCTTTAGTTTTGTCTATTTGTCTCTTTGAGTCTGACTTGCAAAACACTTCACTCATGTGAGCAAAGTAACAACCACTCATGGGAAAAGAAGTGAGATATTTAGTGGTTTGCTGCTCCTGGAGAATGGATGCTCTTATGCTGCCCTTCACTCCTCCAGGCTGTGTTCTCAGATGAATTCCCGTAATTAGCACCTCTGCTTGTCTGACTACAAGAATGCTTTCACTGATCAGGCAGAAGTCTAATCCAGGTAATGGAAAAGAAAAAAATGAAAGAGTAATTTTTTGGCAGCTTAAAAATTAACAAGGTGATTCAGCTACATGATACACTGGAAGAAAAATATAGGTGTGAGTCTCAATGATGTCACTGACCTTCTTTGGAGCAATGAACCATTGAATTATCTCAGCTATCTGGTTGAACTGGGAGAAAAAATAAAAAATAATAATAAAAAATCAAGAAAACGTGAAAGGGGCACAAAAAAAATTGAAAATATTAGTATTGGCAGGTGTCTTTAAAACTACCTCCTGGGTATGCAGAAGTACCCATAAGATCTCTAAACCAGCTATTTAACAGCATTAGCACTTAGATGCAATAATTTAGGTGCACAAATCTGCATTTTAGCCATATCTAGTGTAGCAAGCACAAATATTTCTTCCTTCTGCATCCAGGTCTTTCACTTTGGTTTTGGGACCGACTTACCAAGCCCTATATGTCAAGGATTAGATATCAGCATATATCCCCAAATCAGTGCTCTCCCAAACAGTCTGTTGCACACACAGTTCAGCTAGTCCTGAACACCTTCTAAGAGATAAAATACTATGGATACAAAAAGGAAATATTTTAGGGTGATATGATTTGTTTTATACAATCTGTTGATATGCTCGTAAATAAAGCTTGCCTACTGGTCACATGTATCTTTCTTCAGTTAACCAAGACATTTCAAAGATAACCAATGAACAGGGTTCAAACACCCACAGGCAGTTCATGCACTGCCTGTCAGACAGCAGAACATACCTAGGCCTCATCTGTACTAAAACCATTCTTTATTTCTCTGAAAGCTTTTTTATGTGGGGTTTTTTCAACTTTTTATTGTAGCTATTCTAAGTGGTTGGGAATAAAAGTTGTAATTCAGTTGAAACTCATTTCATATTGACAAAGTGGCCTCACCTAGTTTGCATTGGTTAGGAACTCGTCCTGCCATAAAAGGACTGTTTAAAGCAAATTGTCAACACAGGTTTCAATAACAAGAAACCACCTGGATAACCAGTAGAAGTTTATAGTCAGTCTGAGGCAGTGCTCTCATTTTCCTTGTGTAATTTTTTTTGCTATTATTGTTAGTTAAAAAGTTAAACATAGTTCACTATAGCTGTTCGTAATAACTGAGGGAAACTGACACATCTGCATTGTCACAAGTGAATCATCTAGGATAATACCTATACGATGTGTCTACAGGTGTATCAGAACAATATTTTGAGCCTGAATCCCTCATTTGAACAGATATTATTCTGTACACATAAAACATAAGGGCAGTTAAAGATTAAGGTACAATACAGTTCAAGGCAGCCTTCAGCTCTTTGATCTTTTTTAAAAATGGATGAGAAGGACCAGCAGAGACCCAGGGAAATGCTACCAAAATGTCAGACAGAACACTGCAGTTTATCTAATAAAAATCAGTGCATCTTAAAATTATCCCAAAGGATCAATAGTAAAGAAAAAAAATACAGAAAAATGGCAAAAAAACCCAAAGCCAAGACTAAAGAACGTGTGAATATGCTTACATGCAGTACAGTCTGCCTGTGCCTATGTTACTTACATGAATCCTGCTATGAAACTCTTGAGTTTATTCATTGATTTTTATTTTCCTCTTGGGAACTCAGTCTTTGAAATAAATACACACAAGTGTAACCACTCGTTACAAAAATCAATTATCTTGAATTATTTTAAATTGTTTGTAGATGTGTGAACAAACAGAGCTCACAAAGCAGAAGAAATACTGATGCTAAAATCAGGCTTATAGTATTTCCCTTATTTCTCAAGTGTTCATCCAAACTCGAGTTTTAAAATTTTATAATATACGCTGCACTGTGCTATTTATATTATCATTGTTATGACCTAGAAAACACCTTATATTAAAAATTGTGGCTTTGTCAGAAAACTCATCTACATTTTAACTGTTTTAAACAAGAAACAAAGGCAAGAAGTTTTCAAAAGATCCTTCTGAAATGAATACCACAAATAAAGAATATGTATCAGTGGGTGAAAAAAAAGATGAGGGAAGGAGGAGCAAATAATTTATGCCCACCAGTATTTTCTTAGACATTAATTAAAATCGTGGCAAATACTTCAGATATAATTATGAAAAAAGCAAACATTTCAATGCTGCAAAGATTATCCCATATATAATCTACACTTTATATTAATTGCTTAAGGTAATAAAGAGTTTTAGAGTGTTATTACCCTACGCGAATAGTGAAGTTTGTTCAGTTTATATACAGTATGGAAATTAGTGATTTCCGTTTATTTAAATGTGATTTGTGTCTAATGTGTTGATCAGTAAACCCCACATGTCTGAAAACCAAGAGTTCAAATCAGCATATGCAGTTTACATAACAATTTGATATTTCATTTGGCTTTTTAATACTCAAGATGATGGAAGCACCATAAGAACTATAGTTAATTCACATTATTCACTTAGTGAAGACTCACAGCTGCAAGAAGTGCTCTGCTGAGTCTGAAGAACATGGAGAAATTTTAATCCATTATACCATAGCGTTCCATGGAACGGTTTACGCTACTAGGTATATAAGAACAGTGAGTTTTGTGTTTCAAAAGAGATTGCAGTTGTCCAAAAAGATGGTGTATGTCGTATGTAAGAACCTTGAAAAAAATTTTTTTTTTAATTGATGAATTTGGTGAGTAGAGTCCAAAGCTCTAAAATCTGTATATTCATCAACAACAGGGTAGGTGGGCACACCTGCCAGAGTAGTGAAGAGTGTTTCTCAACCTTTACCAAAGGCAAGAATTCTATGTTCATCCACCTCAGGTGCATGTGTACCAATAAACATGGTCTGGGCAACAAAGAAGAAGAACCAGAACTTCATACCCAGAGGAATATCACAGGATCACAGAAACTTGGTGGGAAAATTCATGCGTATGGAATGACTACAAACACTTTCAGTGAAACAAGAAGAGAATAAGGGGATGTGGATTTGCACTTGATGTAAAAGATAAATTTCAGAATATGGTGATGAACTATGGAGACAACAAAATTTCATTCACATGCCTTTTGATGAAGGTCAGAGGAATCTTCAGCCAAGGGGGCTATGATGTTAAGTATCTGTTGTCAACCGCCCAGTGAGGAGGCTGAGGCTGACAAAACTTTATTTTTGCTGCTCAAGCAAGTCTCAGGCCAACAGAACCTGGTCCTCATGGGTGACTTCTATCGCTTGGCTATTTGTCGGGAAAAAAATACAGTGATGCACAAGCCATCCCTCAGGTTCCTAGAATGAGTTGAAGATTGCTTCCAGCTACAGGTGCTGGACATGCCAACCAGGAGCAGCACACTGCTAGATTTACTGCTAACAAATGAAAACAACTTACTTGACAACATAACTACCAATGATAGCCTTTGATACAGTGCACATGACACTGTGTCATTCAAGATCCTACTAAGCACACTGAAGACCTATAGTAGGACAAAGGAGCTTGTGAGTGCCAGGAGTTATTCAAAAACAGCCTCCTGGAAGCACAAGAACATTCCATCCCCTAAAATAAGAAAAGAATAAGGCTGAACAATGTTAATGGCTTAACAATGAGATTTTGAGCATGCTTAAAAGCAAAAAAAGAATATCAGCTACAGCAAGGTGGCCAAATAGCCACTGAGGATTACGAGAACCTTGTTAGTACTTGTAGAGATGTAGCTAGGAAGGCTAAGGCTTAGCTAGCACTGAAACTGGCCGGAGATGTTGAGAAAGTGTCCTTCAGATGCATGAGCAGAAAAAAGAAGCACTGGGAAGACACAGGCCTGTTACTAACCAGAGTAGGGAAATGGGTTTGTAATAATGCTGACAAGAGGGAAGTTCTCAGTATCTTCCTTGCTTCTGTCTTTACCACTGCTGTTGGACTGCAGATGACAGAATCAGTACGTATGACAATGCACGCATTGAACCACTAGTGGTGAAAGAAGGACTGGGCTGTGGCCTCTTGCTAGGGCTCAGCCCACGTAAATCTGTGGGGCCAGACAGAATCCGCCACAAGGAGCTAAAAGAAGTGGATGACACTGTTGCGAGAACACTGCCTGTAGTATTTGAAAAGCTGTGGAGAACAGGGAATATCCCTGATGGCTACCAGAAGGGAAGTTCTGTGATTCTGTGGTTCCATGACATTGTCCTGTTTCAGTTTCATTAGAAAGATGCATTAATTATTCTACGGGTCAATCACCTGCCCCAATCGCCTAGCAAAAAAAAAAGAAAAAGAAAACAAAACAAACAAACACCAAACCTACAGTCAGAAACTGTATTAAGATATAAAAATCTCTGAAGTAATCTACTTAACTAACTTATTTTTGACACAAGTCACTACATCTTTAATACGGATATACTACTATAAACATGACATAGGTGCGGGCTCAGAGAGTTGGATTTCACTGTAGACATGCTACTGACATTCATAAATCGTTAAGGAAAACAAATTGTCCCTATTTGCTGGTCAGAGATATTGTAGTTCATGATACTGTGAATGCTCTCCTGTATACACCCTGAATAAAAGGATATGAACACAAGGACAAAAGTAAGGGAAGTCTTTTTCAGACAGATGCATCGGAATAAGGATGATAAAATAGGCATAAGGTTTCAAGATAGATACACTGTTTTTCATGGATAAGACAGATCTGGTGCATCAACAGATAGCAGCCAGATTTTTGTTGTTTTTCCTTGAAGCCTTGCATAGAAGAGGAGTAGTTATTAATGAGAAAAACATCATTTTTCAGAAAATATTCTGTTCCTACTAATTTAATAATGGAAATGTTATTTAGATGCTGTGATAACTTCCCACGTAGATCAGGCAAGTTGGTGTGATTCAGAAGCAGCTCCCCAGAAGGATGTTAAGGCCAAGAGAGACCAAATCATTTCCAGCAGATAACTTGTTAACGGAAATTTTAATGATGTGTGCAGAGATGTGGGAACCTCCAACAGCAGGCAGCAACTCAGCAGGATTTTAACGCTAAATTATTTGGAGTTTGTGTACCACACATGGAACAGTGAAATGTCTGTATCCTATCTTAGCTTCAAAGAAACCATTTTCCTTTTTATTTTCTTATTCTGGTGTAGTCACATGTGAGCTACTTATATATTTACATTGACTAGTTTCTTCTCTACTGTAAAATTGCTGCACATAACATGATAGTAAATGGACTCTGACTCAATCTAGGAGTACTGTAGACAGCTTGAAAATCTGTCAAGGTCCTTCTTCTGCAATTCCATATATGCCCAGTAAATAACTATTCTAGCCACTTTATCTGCTTAATTACAGAATCTCATAACCAAACTAATGAAACAAATCTGTGTTTCTTTATACGTGCTCCAAAAACATGTTACAATTCTAGTTCTGCATAGGAAGAGGAATAAAACTTTCTCATTGCAGAAGGACCCTCTTCAATCTTATACCAACTGTAGTAAGTGGAGTAAATCGGCTCACAGGTAGCTCACCACATAATCACCACTCTAATCTAATAGATTGTTAAAGAAATAAGAAGATAGATATTTTGCATTTCCAAAATAAAACTTCAACAGTGAAATATCTGTGCAGACAAATCAAGCCATTCTTAAACATTTTTCTGTTTAACTAAACAAATCATGATGTTGGCATTTAAGTCTTTCATATTCCATAACTTAGATGGGGTGGATGTGGTCATTGAATTGCTATGCTAATCAAATACAGTTTGGTTACTGCTGCCTATATATATAGTGTTTACTGTGGTTTTGAAAGAACTTTGTTAGTATTTTTTGATTCAGAAAAAGTATTTTAGCATTTCAGCCTGTGCAAAGGGTACAAGCGACAGATACTAGTGTTGTTTATGCTGTGTGTTTTGCATAAGTATTCGGGGTTCAAAGAGAGCTCACTGTAGCGGGGTTTCAAAACAACAACATCAAAATACCCAAATCCACAGAATCTTGTTTTATTCTGAGAAATCACGTTGAAATAAAATAATTTGAACTGTTTTTCCTTCTAGAAGATTTTACCAGACATATTTCAAGGTCAAGACAAGTGGAAAAGAAGTAAAAAAAAGAATGTGGAATCTATTTCCAAATATGTGAAAGTATAGATCTATCAGGAAATTGTATTAATCTAAGAGTCACTAGTCATCTGTATTCCTTTCCAGTCTTGCTAGCAGATGTTCCAAGAAAACAGTGCTGTGACCCCATCCTTATGTATTTATGCGGCCATTGGAGGATGCCTGCACATACATGAACAGATGCAAACTTAATTTTATTCTGAGAGTACACATTGCATGGGATGATTCCACTAGGAAATTAATTCTATCATAATTAAATTTTAGGCTATTTCCAGAAGACTAGTACTTAGAGCACAGAGTGATTACATTCACAAACACTTCTATTTTTCATCTCTATTGAGGTTCATGAGTTTCAAAGGGTTTCAAATCTATACCTAAAAGAGAAATGATTTGTTGAAGCTAGACTGTCAGCTCAGAGGAGCTATATAGTAAAGCAGACTTTGTAACAACCAAGAAAGTGACATCTGTATAAAATGTATTTCAAATTATTATGATCTAATCATCTGCTGCAAATATAAAAAATACAGACCTAAACAGCATGCTTGTAATGCCCCTATGTATTTATTTGGTCTGTCTCATTTCATTGTAATTTCATATATAATTAAAATGAAATAGAGTTTAAAAATTGCATATGGAGCCGAAGCAGATATTCAATGAGCCTTTGTTAACATCAATAATTAGCTTTTACATGTTCAAATTTTTTAATTATTCATTAATGAATATTTAATGGACAAAGTGGAATTGAAGGTGAGTTTTCCAGTCCCACAGCCTAAGCAACAACAATTAGATAACTACTGCATAAAACAGATCCATGGCTCAACTGTTCACCAATATGGTGGATATGACAATGAGTCAGCTAGAGGCTACAGGGATTAGCAATGAAAACACTGAAGATAGAAACTGCTACCTCATTTCCTCTTCAATCTTTCTTCAAAAGAGCATCAGTAAATTGCAACAAACGTGTTTTTAAGACAATATTAGAGTATCAGAAGGTTGGAAAAGACCTTTGATATCCCAACATTTGCTAAGATGGTGGCATTAACATTACGACCAACTGCCTGGCTTTACAGTAGCAGGAGACAAAACCCACCTTTTCTTCTCTGTCGGCCACAGCTGCACCCTTCTTCTATTATTATTATTGTTATTATTATTATTATCATTATTACCTCCATCATCATAATCAAGACAATTTTTTTAGAGTAGAAAATTCACATAATCATACTATGAGTGAATAATGGGCAAAGAATTTTCTCCAAAAATTGCTGAAAATTTGGTATGTTTTATCCTCCTCCTAAAATGCACAGTTGAGCCTATGGGGTTGTATCAGCATAATGATTAAGAGAGTTTGTTTGAAGATACAGAACAGTGTCATAGACATGCTCTGACCTTCTATCTTCCACTTTTGCAGGCTAATGTTGAGTGCCAGCAGGTCCCCACTGGGTTTGGTTAGATTAATGATGCAAGTGAATGTCACATCTTCACATTTCCAGGCAAGACAAGATACAGTCCAATGACTCTTTATAAATCTCCATAATTCACAAAGTTTCATACTCGTGACTGTAAACTGCATTAGTAAGACTTACGGGGTAGTCTTTACCATGGTCTCATATTTCTTAATTTCATTAATGAAGACCAGTCCTATCAACATCAGCTCTCAAGATATGAGATGTATAGATTTACAACAAGATAGGAAGTTCACATCAGTCTAAACACAGAAGGAAGAGATTGAGAGAGAAGGTAGATACAACAAAAACAAAGACAAAGACCAATGGAAAAGGAATGCAGAAGTCCTATTTTTTTAAAAACAGTAGTGATAACCCAGGTGAACACCTCAAAATTGTAATATTTTTGTTTCATTTCTTCAGAATTAAAAGTTGTGCTTAATCCTTAAACATTCATATAGAATTATTCAATAGTGAAATAACAGTGTTGACAATACGGTGATGTAAAACAGGACACTGGATTTGCAGGGAAACATTCATAAATCCTAGTCAAAATGCTCAGATACACTAAACATTATTTCTTTAGCATTAAAAAAGGGAATGGGGAACAGGAAAAGGGAACAGGGAAAAAGGGAAAAAAAGGAATGCTGTTAGTTTTACTGCCAGACTCGTTCTCCAGTTTAACTTCTATTTAAATGCCTGAAACAAACACAACCCAAGACTAAAACCAAGTCAATATGTAAAAACTTAAGGAAGTCTTCAGTAGAAGGCAGGTACTGTGGATTTTTATACAAAATCTTCCCAAATGAAGCCTCAGCTTGTGTCATGGGAATCACGGCCATAGCCAGCTCACAGTCTTAATGATGATCCAGAATTTGCACTACAAAAGGAAAAAAATTTTGTTGCAAGACTCTGAGAGAGCTTCAAAGGCAGAAGGTTACTTTTAATCCTGCCTGAAAGTATTTGAAGGAATGGGACATGTGCTATGCCATCTATTCAGTCTGAGATACTAAAGGTAATTAAATTCTGTCTCAAAATCAAGAGGATATTCAAATACACAGAGGCTTTGTCATAGAAGGAAAACAAACAAAATAATCTCAGAACGGTGAATCAACAATTTAGCTGTTTACCAAAGCTATTAATTAATGTTTGCATAGACTTAGACTGCTTGTTTATAAAGCCATTAGCTGAAAGAAAACTGATCCTGGTGGACAGTATATTCAGTCACACTGTTCACAGAAGTCAGAACGGTTTCAGCACATCTCATTTTTAAATTTTAATGTTTTGGTAAATCATCTTCTAACGTTTGCTTAACAAAAGCATCTCCACCCTTCAGAGTGCCCAAACACAAAGTAACAAAGCTGAACACAAGAGTTCCTGCCCTTCCTTGGATTACAGCAGGGCTTTGCCATCTGTCTGCCTCCTGGGAATGACAGGGGAACAGCGATAGATGCTGTCTGAAATAAATTGATTTATTCTCTCCATGCCAAACCAATACAGCTTAAACAAAACAAGGAGGTATAACTGACACTAAAACTAATAGCTGACTGGGTGCTTTCCTTGAGAAGGGATAGAAAGAGCAGCAAGATAGGGTCTGGAAGAACATTTCATTTTGTGACCTTAAACTTTACTGCTGGTCATAACCTGCATATACCGTGGAAGTGGAGTTTTACACAGCTTACATGAAATCTCTGATCAAAGCTATAGCTAACATACTTACAAGCTGTCTCAGCAGCAGTATGCAGAGTTCAGTATGTAGGCTACAAATTTAATCCCGCAGAGTGAATATAACTTCTAAAAAGATGATTGGCCAGTGACCTGTACCATCCAAAAAAAAAAAAAATCCTGTGGTTCTCCAGCAGTGCATCTGAGCAGATTCCTGGCTTCATTGCAACATTAATACAACTTTTACTGTGGTTGTGCAGGCGTTTCTCATTTATAAATTATTTCTCTTGCAAGAAAGGAAATAATTTCTTACTAAAGCTCTTCTTCTCAAACTAGTGAAGGGACAACAAGCACCACTCAAAATGAAAGTAATAACTTGTCCATTCCACCTTACTCAGGTTCTACTGCAAAGGCTTTAACAGGAATTTTACAGCTTAGTGATCTTTTTTCTCTCTTTTCTCTCTTTTCCATAAATATATATAAATGACCATGAGAAGTCATGTACAATTCTCATAGAAGTCCTGACAAAACTGACCTGAAGTATGCAATTAATAGTTAAAAGTTAACTAATATTTCCATTGTAGGATGCTATGTTTTTCTTCTTTCTTTTAGAGTTGAAAATATTCTACTGACTTAAAAAATATTTTCTTCCATAGTAGGAGATGTGCCGATAGGTCTTACATATCTTATCCATTTTAGAATGTCTCTTCAATTCAAGAAGTGAAAAGAGAAAGAGAGGGATGCATATTTGGTGCTGCCTGGAATCTCTTCTAGGGTTTAGCAGTATGGTTTGCTTTTTTTTTTCCCCCCTCAAAGAAATTTCTTTCACATATCCCAAAATACGTCTTAAAAAGCGTGGCTAAGGACCTTCCTAGACTCATGTAGTGAACACAGCTAATGAGTGGATCAAAAAAAAGAGGAATGTATCAAGATTAAATTTGTAGTTCAAACAATGGGTGTGATGCATTCAAAGTAAAGAAAAGTTGCAACAGGTTATATGTAGATAGTTTAGGAAGAGAGTTATTTCACTGGCATTCTTCAAAAATACTCTACAGCATTTCCATGCTTTTTTTACATCTTATTTAAAAATTAATTTAAGCATCACATCATTCTTGAACTATTATACGAACTAAATAATTCCTGCAACTTATTGTCTTACAGTTACTTCTTAAATTTACAGAAATGTTCTGCATCACAACTGCTTCTGCTTTATGACGTATACTCATTCAACTGCAGTACAGTAAATCCCAACTATCTTATGTTTTTCACTGTAAACAATGATGTATAGCATTCACTAGCTTCAGGGTAATATTCTGCATATCCAACATTGCTTTTAAACTCCAGGTACAGGATCACCTAAAGCCAACCCAGTCACTGTAAGATTATTTCTATAGTTTTCATTTGGAACTAAAAAGTAGAGACCTGATTTCAAAAAACTTAAAAGCCAGAAAATAGGAGGCTGCATGTCTATTGTTTAATTATCAAGTAACACTCACGAAATCAATATCAGAAATATGCATAACTGAGATTCATATCAATACACCAATTCTCCTCTCCCTATAACAACTTCTAGTGTGTATAGCTAGTAATATAAAATCTTTTCCCTCAGTAGGTATCTTCTGAAAAAATTCTTTCCACACATTTTTCTTTATTATGAATCTGTCAGAACATTAACCTTGCATTTGTTCTTTTTTTCACAAAACTGATTGGACTGACTTGTCCCTGCAGTAATGGAAGATAACATCATTCTTGTTTTATTGTAAAGAGGAAAAAAAGTGAAATTTTTCTCCCATTCTAGATTTTCAGAGCACCGTGAAGGGCCAGGAGGAGAGAAATAACTCAAAGCAGTTCACTAGTCTTTTATGAGAAGAAAAAGACAGTGGCTTAAAGACTACATTTTTGACATATCAATTTAACAGGTCAGATGTGGTTTCTTTCTTTAGTGGAAATAAATTGGGTCAGAAAAGACATCAATCTTATGAAAAACATTAGGTATGGGTATATTAATTTTCTTTATATTGCATAATACTAAACATAGTTTAAAAACACATAGAGAAATACATTTGCAGGACACTCACACATCTTGTCTCAGAGAGTAGTATGGTATTCTGTAGAGAATTTGACAGAGAAAGTGCAAAGAGCATGAAATTAGATGTATGTTTTTAATGGCAAAATACATACTCTTGTATGAAACACTTGTATGCTTTCTATCAGCCCAGGAGTACAGTTTTGATGATAAGTGTGTAATCTGCTACCTGAGGTTCAAAGTTCTTCTGCAATCTGAAATGTTAAATTATGCTATACAGTCATTAATACCCAGGCAATCAGTACTAGCTTTACATGAACATTTCTTTACCAGCAGTATAGGTGGAGTCAAATACACATTGTGTATGGAAGTCTGAATGAAATTCACAGTCACCTTTACTTCAGAATTTGGTATATGGGATTCAGTGCAGTATTCTGTGTAGCTACCTATCTAAGTATCATTTTATTATTGTAGTGGGGACTAGCACTAATTAGCAGGGACTGCCACTAATGGCCTTCCTTTGAGGTTCAGTTGTAACCTGGATGCAAAGACTTAAATATCACTATTCACACATTTTTAATGCAATAGTCCTTTTAGTTTTACACTCTTTCATTGTTTTTTTTTTTTGTGATGCTGAGCATAAAGTGTTATATAATATTGAAACAGTAAAAGAGGGTAAAACATTTTCAAAACATGGCAACCCATTGTGAGCATCTTATACTTGAATACCAACTAACTATGCTTTGTCTTCTATTTCAGGATGAAAATGCCTGTCATCTACTTTGCATTCTAAAAATGTATCTGTCTAATTTGTCCACTACTATACATCTTCAATAGTTTTTAAAGATCCATTTATGATTTGGAAAATCAATACTCCTGACATGCATTAACTTCCATCCAAATTCAGATTTGAATCTGAATTTCAAACATCAGTCCTTACATTCAGATACAGTGGGTATCAAACAGCACACAGCTGCCAAATTACCAGCACTACCTAATTTACTTAACATAGTTTTGCCTGAGACATATAACGATGAAAAATCTCCCTCATATTTTAAGTGGACCCTGAAGACAGAAAACCTTTTTAAAATGTCAATATATGCTTTCCTTTTTGACAAGCATCTTTTAGAATTAAATAGACAACATAAGCACAGTTTTCTTGAAGATCGCTTTCACAGTTGAAGAAGTTTTAAGAATTCTGTCTATAATTGACAACACAATCATTACTATTTTTACCAATATGATTTTACCCATTTCAATTATAATAGCTTAGAACTGAAGTGGTGAATTAAGCTCTCTGAAAATTACAGAACATACTGAAAAATAGTTCAGTTCCTATGTCATATAAAATTATTTTCTTATCTCTGCTTTCCTCTATTTAAATGACTGAACCTTTTGAGTGACCTCAACTTTCATATCTTAGGTTCAGGACCTAAAGCAAGAGAAATAAACATATACATTCTTTTTTAAAGTGACAGTCTTCTGATAATGAAATCTACATCTTCATTATTTTCTCCATTTCCTTCAAGGACCCCTCAAAATCTGCATGTAACTAATAAAAAATTATTTGAAAGATTTGTTGTTGTTTTTTTTTTTTCCCTTTAGAACTATTCCTGCCAATAATCTCTAGTTAAGCACTGTCAAAGCTATCTAGTGTTACCAATATTGGTATTGCATGAATTGGTACTGCAATTGTTGCCAGCCTATTTTATCGTTAGTTACAAGTACCAATGCTATCTAATCCTATATAGGCATGCCTAATTTTCTCATTCACAGCATGAATCTCTGTAACTTACTTACCGGTGATAAATGTAAGCGTGAAAATCTTGTGTTCATCCCGAAAGTGCCCTAAAGCACTACTAGTTAAGCATAGACATTTCACATAAAAGGAATCTGAACTACGTGTGACAATTAATTACCTGGAAACAAGGGCCATGAATACTTCAGATGAAGAAATAATTGCTTATTTAAATTAGATTTAGAAAAAAAAGATTTGTTACACATGCCCATCTTGAATAACTTGAGAAAAAAAATCTTGCAAAAGTAACAGTATGTATCATTACAGTTTATTTTTATTTCTCATTGTGTTTTTCTCTTTGTGTTAGTCATCACAATGGAAGACAAGTACATTATCAATGTCATTGTAAAAAAACCCCAAATAATATACCAAATAAAAAATTTGGCAGATGACAGCAGATTTTCATCTTTATTTCACCTCCTTCAGAAAAGCATAGAAAATTACCAATGGAAATTACAAAATGTGGCGAAGAAAAAGAAAAAAGTGAATTCCTTGACACCTGCAGAAATAACTTCTTTTGCTCACTTTTGGAGAGTATGGTGGTTAGTATTTAAATACAGAGTGCAAATATATTAACGATCTGCAGAAATAAGTAAAATATATTACAGCTTCCTGTTTAATATTTTTGTTCCACATTTTGTTTATATATGAAATAAGCATGCTTATAAACAAGAACACATACCTCACAGACAGCAGTATAAACTGTGGTGTTTTTAAACCTTCAGAAAGGTAATCTAAGATTTACCAAAAAGCCAGTTTTCACCTAGTCTTCCATCACAGAATACATCTCAGGATCTGTCTCAGGAGACACCTTCACTGCAAAATGGAACTGTGTGTTTCTACCAACTTGTCTACTAAATCTGGGATACTTGGGGCAGAGGACACACACACAACAAACAACAACTCTGTTTTAGTTTGGAAGGTATTATTGCTTCCTGCTTCAATTTATAAAAATATATCTTCTATCAAGTAATAGAACAAATCTTTCAGTATCCAAAATATGTCATTAAGAACTTTCACTAGTAAGAGGTAACAAGGATTAATGCAGGTTTTGGCTTCAGAGCACTGGGCCACAAAGTAATATCAAGACTCCTACACGCATGCATCTCTCTTTCATCTATCCTTCTTCAGAGCCTGAGGTTTAGAATAAGCCTTGTTGTTCCATGTGTTGGGCTTGTGAGGGGCATTCAGCTATGACAAAGACATTGCTAGCATCATGTCTGCAATCTACAGACATGTTGGTGAATGTCTGATGATAACTAATTACTTGATTTTTCCACAAGAAATCCCATCAGTACCCTTCTTGTCCAATAAAACTTAAAGCAGAAAAAACAGAGAAATCAAATTCTGATCACTAGTGTTTTTAATATCACAAGGGAAATTCCTAAATAGTTTTTATTATTAGTTTCTACTGGCACATTAGGCAAGATAGTACATTTACTACTGCTGTCCTGTGGAAAATAGAAGTCATTATGAGATATGAAGTCACATTCCTCACAAAAAAGGTAAATCTTGAAAGAAAAAAAAGCTTGTCAAGCTCTATTTTCAGAGTTCAAAACCCCACATTTTTATTCAATCTGAGATTCAGTCAAACAGAATAAGTAGAGGCTTTGCATTTCTGTGATATCCATCAGCTCCTTTTAACAAGTGACAAAATTGACAGGCAAAGGCCAACATTTTAGATGAATCTTAGTTCTTGCTGTCTTCATTGTTGAGTATTCATATGCAATAAACTCTAGTGACAAAAAATCTGTCCCTCACAGAAAATTTTACATTACAGAAGAAGTTTGAGGTAGAGCTCGAAATAAATCTTTGTCTCCCATGCCAATCCTTAACTACAAGTTTTTCCTCCTGGGAAGCTTAAAACTTTATCATAATGATATTTTCTCTTTTCCTGTTCACAGTTTTGTAGCTGTTCTTGGTGACATCAGTCTGAAATTGGCTAAACGTCCATATTTTATTAAGTATCAACTTCCTAAACATCCTTTGAGAACTCAGTGTACAGTTCTCTTTTACTTCTGCTTCACTTATGAATTTCTCTCTTGCTATTCTGCCTGGCTTTTCGTAAAGAGATTGTTTAGATCTATTTTCCAACCTGTAAGCATCATCAAAGTAAGTGAAAAAGTATCTCCAACAACTTTCTTCATAGAAAAGGTACAGAATGAAGTCTAGATATCTTGTCATATCCACATGCAGACAGCTTCTGCTACCCTCAATATTGGTATCTCTTATTAAGACTATTACTATTGTTGCTCACAACGAAGTATGAGTGATTTAAAGAAAGCATTAGAGCCCTGCATTTCATATGACAAATTTATTAAAAAATCATTTACTACTAGGCTTTCAAAAATTTACATAGGATTCATGCAGAAGTAAGAATTACTTTCTGGTACTTTTGACTTCAGAAACCAAGAAGAATGGTTTAGTATATGGTATCAAAAATATATTTTTTGAAGTACATAAAATACTTTTGTATTTTACTCTATACAAAATATATACTATATATTTTGTTAGATATTAAAACATAGTACATACAGTTATGGCAAAATACAGAAGTTAGCAAAACATTTAAGTATATTTAAAAATCTTTCAGTATATAATTTTTCTATATAATTTTTCTCTATGAAGAATGGTATCTCAAGGTCCCTGTTCTGTCTTTTGTCACCTGAACAGAATAACTGTTAAGCTTTTCAGTTAGTTTTTTTTCTGCAGTGTTAGCTTAAAAATAATAGTAAAATCCCACTCTTCCTGAACCTTCAGTCTAATAATTTTATTATAGACTACATGGACTGGAATTACTGGCAACTGATCATGGCACATAATCTTAACATATGGTGTAACACGAAGTCATACTTAGCATCATAACATACATACACTTGAATTTCAAAAAATTTGAAATATTTTGAGTAATCTATACCCTCAGAGAAGCCCTGCCAAAAGACTGACTATGCCCACAGCCCTGGCCAGGCACTCATCAGGCCCAAGTTACAGCAGAACAAGAAGAAAAGGGTATAACAATGAAGAAATATTTGCAGCAGGGTGCTGGGTATGTAGACACGGTTACATTTGTAGTTTTTCAGCCAAGGGTAAGCTAGGTTGAGAAAGTTCCACGAGCTCAGTTTCTGACCAAAAGCTGTCAGGCAGAGCTGAGGAGGGCAGGGATTGCTAGGAAGCACTGAAGCAAAAGGATCTGTCAAAATTGCTAAAGTGAAGCTTTATCATCAGCATCTAACAACATTTATGTTAATTATTTTATCTGTTGTGAGGTCTGACTCAGATAGTACAGGATTATGCAGGATAAATATCTGTAGAGACTCAACAACGTGAATATCCACCACATGTTGAAAGAAAGCTGGTCACCTACATTGACATTTAAAAAAACACTTAGAAAACCAGTTTTGTTTCAGGCAGTGTTAGCAGTTCTGTAAGTATGCAGCATCTTTGAAATGGACACCCTAACATCTGAATGAATCACTTGATAACACTTTCTGTACACAGTTTTAATGTTCTTGCAACATTATTCTGGTATGTATTTACCTGCACAGTATGTATTAGTAGTATGCGTATTTAATGTCTTTTGGTTGGTACAGAAATTCCAGTAATATGGAGCTCATCTAGGAGATAAAGCAAGCTATGTAACAGTTCTGTTTTCACTTGTCAATGAAATTCTCACTTGTTTCACCCTTTTATTTAGTGCTAGAAAGCAAACCCAACCAAACGTAAAACAAAGTAGTGTACATATTTCTCAGGAGCTTAGTTCCTGCTAGAAAATGTTCCACACCAAAAGATACAGATGGATGTCAGCTATTAGATTTCTTCCTGAAAAATCAATGCACAAATCCAGCTCAAGCAGTGAGAGAAGTAAGTTGCAGCACAATGCCCTGTCAAGAAACCAGGCAGCTCTTGAGTTCATTCAGCAGTCTGAGCAAGAAATAATTTAGCCAGAATTCGTAAATAATCTATACCTAGAATTGCCCTGAAAATAAATCAGTCAACTTGGAAGAATACTTCTGACTATTTAAATATGCATGTATTAATTTCTCATTTGCCTTCACTTCCTCCTTTTATTCATCATATCAGAAGTTTAAGTAAAGTTAGAATCTGTTATTTTACTAGGCTGCAACAAAGCGACTCAATCACAGCTTTTTATTATTAAGTCCACTAAATTTTATTTGCGCAGCCAACTGTTTAATTATTATATTAATGAAGATCTTTTTAAAAAACACATTTCCATTTAATGTGTTCCCAGTCATCAAGAAGTCTATGAATATTTTGAGAAGAATAACACAGACACTAACATTAAAAACTGAGGTAATTCTGATTCAGACACCTGACAAAATACTTGGTGACAGATGATTTTGTCAACTTCACAATAAGAAGTACAAGATAGAAATTATTGTCACCATCCTATAAGCATTTTTTGGAATACACATATATAAACAAACATATACTTTATTGCCTCATGACCTAAACAACAACAAACAACATAGGCTTGAATCCAGTAGGGAGGTCAGGGGAAGACAGAGATGGCCAGCTTGTGGAATTATCAGAAATACTGATCAATTTAGTGTAAAGAAAAGCATGATCTTGGCTTAAAGTGACCACTAGGTAAAACCATTGAGTCAATGAATTTCAAAAGACATGTGGACTTTCCTTCCTCCTAGGAAATCAGGAAATCACATGCCAGAAAACACCTTTAATTTAGCTAACTAACACTGCAGAGATAGTTTTCATCTTCCAATGGTATTACTTTCTTTAATTAATTCATAACCATGTGATTTCCTTGATTTCAGGGCATTTCCAACTAGTATGATGTCTAAAATATCTTGTGGATTTTAATAGTACAAGAGCCTGTGTTGATATAAAAAATATGTATACTCTTGTCAAAGCTGTGAAATACAACCAAAGTTCAAATTAGGCAATTTGGAATTAAGACTATGTAATTTCATAACAATAGTTCATTAGCAAAAAAATGCAGTGATAAGCCATATGTGCATTAGCTCAGATCAAATCAAGCTTTCTAGAGAGGAAAAGGAAGAGGAGGGCTGGTGAATGACAGCAAAGAGTAGTAAAGTGAAAAGTTGCTGCCCTTTCCTAGAAGCCATTAGACAGGAGAATGTGCAGAGTTCAAATGCAAAAAAAAAAAAGACAAATCTGTCATACTAGATGAATACAATACATAAAATGATAAAGATCTTTCTGAAACTGTATTCCCTCAGTTGGATCTTCCCTCCTCTAATTAGTACAGTCATCTAGAAATTGAGGAGCTATGCAGATGAGTGTTTTACTTGCAGATCCGTAAATTCTTTCACAGGAAGTGCACGGATAGTAAATGTTGTCCCCAGTAAAAGATGAGAATGAACAAAACATGAAATTATGTACGAAAGATGCAGTCAATGTATATATGAATTACACAAAGGTATTATGTGGGAGTCTGGCATGGAACTGCTTTTAGTAACTAAGAAAGCATAACAGGGAAGAAAGCAGAGATGAAGGGCATAACCTGAGGTGTAGGTATTTCCTGAGAAGTCAGTCACAGGCCCCTTTACCTGCATAGTTTCACATTTGTAGGTGAAAAGATTGTTAAGTAAACTACACCAGAACCACATTTTAGGAGTCATCCAATCAGTCATTAACCTGCAACCCAGGAGAAGAAATATTCCTGCCTCTCTGGTTGGATATTTTCTAAAACAAAAGATTGTCAGTTTTCCTCTCAGAAAAGTTACACGGCAAAAGTTCCCTGTTGGTAATGTGAGGGTTGAATAGTCCTTCTATTTGTCTATGAATCTGGCTTTTTGAAAAGATGTTTTGTATCTAGGCCATTAAACTAATCTAATCAGTAGTTAGTAAGATATGGCTTTTCCTTGGCAACCTCTTAATTTGGCTTTGTACCTACTGGCAGACTAATACATTGAGACGCAGAGAGTAATGTTACCACCGTATTTCACATATGGTTTATGTGATAAAAACATTTACATTCTTGTTTATGGCACAGCGTGTGTCCAAATTTTGTCTAAGTATTGCCTGCCTTTGTAAGCTATAAAAAGCAATTGATCTCTTTCCGTCTGAGCAATGATCGAAATATTTTCCTCTCCTCATAAATCCTGCACTCCATAACTCTTATCCCTTAGTGTTAAGAAGATGGAATACTCTAAGGAATATGCAAATCACTTTTTTCAAAGGTGTTTGCTTTAATTTGATCACATTGTGAGTTAAGCCCTTAAATACAACAAACCCTGATTTGGCTTAAATCAGGAAACCCAAAACAGAGCAGGACCTGAGACTTCCACCTTTCTATACTTCTTGAAGGTGACAACTTCCACTATCTCATTTTAAGGGAAAGAAATTCAGACACAAGTCAGCAACAATATGCAACTCTTTTTTTTTAACTTTTCAGACGTGATTTCTAAGAATACTGATCAAAAGAACTAATAACATTCACCAACTAACATTCCCACTGTTTAATAAACACATCCCCAGAATAATCACTTTTCCAAAACCTGTTTTCTACTAAACTCAAGAGACATAGCACCTCTTGCTGAGGAAAACCTCCTATGAGATCCATGTGGTAAACAAATGACTTGTTTTATGTGGGGACAGTTACACGGAGTCTGCTTAGAAACACTTAATGTTCTTAAAGCCTTCAGTATTACAAAAAAGTACTTTAAATTTTACTGAAATTAGTCTGTCCTGATCTGATTATGCAAGAGGGACAGAAATAGAGATTAAAGCTGCTAGATGTAACTTTGTTAGTGTCTGTTTCTAGTATTACCTGCCATAGTGGGTGTGTAGCTGAGTTCAACACAGTCTTACCAGACTGTCACTATGCAGACAACAGCTTTCTGAAAACCACCTAGGGCCTTTCCTTCTTCCCTTTACCCAGTCCACCAAAAAGAGAAGCTGCTTCCCTTGTGTCTTAAATGGGAATCACAGGGAGGTATGCTACGCTAGTACAACAGTGTTATAAATACTGCAAGTCAAGCATCATCTTTGCATCACCTCAGTTGAGCAGTCTCTCACACTACATTAGGGATGGGCATATTTTTTCCAAATCCCAAGAACTCCCAAAGGCAAGTAGAAAAAAACTGAGTTTTACAGTTTTTGTGAAAAAAAAAATCTTATTAAAAATCTTACATATCTTTTTTTACCTTGCTACATCTGAGTCTTAATGGCAGCGGGCTTTGTCAGTTACGCCTTTGAAATCAGGCACAATTAAAAGCTTTTCACTTAACCCTAGAATTCCAGCCATAAAACTAAGAGCTGGTGTGATTAGTCTTCTTCAGAGGTCTGACCACAACTCCATAAATTTAAACCTATTAAGAGCAAAATATGACCACCTATAAAAATTAATTATTTCTGACTCTTGCCTTGAAGGTTTCAACAACCACATGATGAGCAGAAAGGGAAGTTATGTGAAGTTAGTATCATTGACAGTCTGCAGTTCAAGTCAGTGACAATAAGGTCAGAGGCAACCTGGGCTGCAGTGAAGACGCATTGGTAGAGTTCAGGCTCCTGAAGCATATGGGACAGGTGAGGAGTATAGTCAGGACTCTAAATTTTAGGAAAGCAAACCTCCATCTCTTCAAGGAGTTAGTCAGTAGAAGCCCCTGGGAAATGGTCCTTAGGTATGAGAGAGCAGAACAGAGATGGCAAATATTTAAGGATGCTTTCCACAGAACACAAGCGCACTCAGTCCCCAGACATAGGAAATCAGACAGCGAAGGGAAGAGACCAGCATGGTTGAGTCGAAACCTGCTGGTCAAACTGAAAAGGAAGAAGTGACTGCACAGGCAGTGCAACCAGGGACAGGTGACCTGGGGAGAGTATAGGAATGCTGCCCAGTTGTGTAGAGATGGGATCAGGAAGGCCAAGGCACAGCTGGAGCTGAACTTGGCAAGGGAAGTAAAGAATAAAGAGAAGGGCTGCTGCAGGCGGGTCAGCCAGAAAAGGAAGGTTAAGGAAAGCTGTCACAGTTTAGCTCTGACCATCTAATTTTGGCAGCCAAAACCATGCAACTGGGCCCTCAGTTCTCTTCCTCCCCCCACCTTGAAGAAAGAGGAGATGAAGAACAAGAGGAAAAAAGGCTTGCAGGTTGTAAATTAAAAGTACAGCTATAATGAAAATAATAGCAGCAACAACAAAAACAATAATAATAGTAATGATAATAAAGTAATAAAATATATTCCAATATATGAGATCGGGTTCCTAATCCACCCCTCAACTGCTATATGTTACCACAAATACTGTAGAGCAGACACAAGGGAATGGGTCCATGGCTAGGAATGTGCTAAACGCAGGAACTATATTCAGGAATGCATGGATCCAAAATCAGAAGCAATCAAACGGACAAGGTCATCATTAGATGTGGGCCATCCTGAAGAGAGCACCACTCTAATGGTCTTTCAGGGAAGTAAAGCCCCTCCCACTGTAGGGGGACCACCTGAGGAACCTGAACATGCATAAGTTAATGGACCTGATGAGATGCACCCCAGAGTCCTGAAGGAACTGGCTTGTGTGATTGCCAAACCACTCTCCATAATATATGAAGAGTCATGGCAGTCAAGGGAATCCCTGGGGACTTGAAGAAGGGAAACGTGCCCATTTTTAAAAAGAGTAGAAATGAGGACCCTGGGAACTACCGAACTGTCAACCTCACCTCTGTGCCTGGGAAGATTCTCCCAAAAGCTATGATAAAGTGCATGGAGGACAGGGAGTTGATGCAAGACAGCCAGCATGGCTTCTCCAACCTACTGACCTTCTATGATGGGGTGACCACATCAATGGACATAGGAAAAGCAATGGATGTAATCTATCTGGACTTCCACAACGCCTTTGACACAGTCCCTCACAACATCCTTCTCTCTAAATTGGATCAATACAGATTTGATAGATGGACTGTTCAGTGGGTAAGGAGTTAGTTGTTGGTTGCTTTCAGAGAGTAATGGTTGATGGCTCGATATCCAGATGGAGATCTGTGACAAGCAATGTCCCTCAGGGGTCTCTACAGGTACGAGTGCTATTTAATATTTCCATTTACGATATGGACAAAGGGATCTAGTGCATATCAGAAAGTTTGTGGATGACACCAAGCTGACTGGTGCAGTTGCTCCGGTATAAGGACAGGATGTCGTTTAGAGGGACCGGGACAAGATCAAAAAGTGGGCCTCTGTGAACCTCATGAGGTTTAACAAGGCCCAGTGCACAGTTCTGGGTCACCTGGGTCAGGGAAATTTGTGTTTTCATTACAGGCTGTCAAGTAAATGCACATTGGATTCAAATAAACAAATGGTATTTTTCTTGATAATGTATCCTTCCTTGTTCATCCTAAAAATTAATAAAGAGAAGTTTTACCATTAGCTTTTGTTCTGATACTGGAATTTCATTTTTCTGTGTGTTCTAATCAGAGTGCACTTTCACTTGCAGGGAGAACCAGAAAAATTCTAAACACCACCATCTTCTTACTAAATAAAACACTGACAGGCTTCATATTTTAGCAAGGAGTGTTTACTTTCCTATCTAAACTTTGAAATAATAGACTGAAACTGAGAGAACTGATCTTTTGTACAGATTAATGAGTAGAAAACATGAAAGAAATTTAGATATTTGTAAAATATATAAATGTAAAGATAATACCTGGAGAGAGCTTACAGCCTCCCCCCTCGCAAAAAAAAACCCCAACCTGCTATTATGATGCAAGTCACACAAAAGAATGGTGTTTGAAAGGACTCTGCCCATACGCAAGGGTTTCTACCTGTAGTGACAATCTTGCTAAAAAGTAATTACAGACAAGCAATATATATATATAAAAATAATTCAGAATGACAGATTGTGTGTAAGAGGGGAAAACTGACAAAAGAAATAAACCTTAAAATGTGGGAATATGTTAATCCAAATAATTGATGACTGTATCACTGTAGATAGTGTCTTTTCATGGCGCAATATTACCTGTGCAGAGAGGCAATATGCCTTCAGTTACTGTTCTTATATTTAGAATCTGCAAATATAACAACACCTTTTCTTTTCAACTTGCAAACAGAACAGCATTTTTTTCAAGCTCAGAATGATGTCTCTCATAGCTGAGGGCTGCCAGGTAAGCTTCGGTAGACATCTCATTCAAATTAACTGTATATCAGTCTCTCATGTTCATCTTACTCCCATCTGCTGTGATCCTCTGCTAGGCAACAAAAGCACTTTCACAACATTATAACAAGCAAGATTACAAAGTAATAAGCCTGAAAAACAGCATGTAACCTCTATTTCGCATTTGTCCCCCCAACCCCTCAATTATTTCTAGATCAATTTATCAAGCCTAGCTTTTCACGTGGCCACAGAGAAACCTATGCTAGCACACACATAGGGGTGTTTGAGAATGAGCAACCAACATCTCTAAGGAGCAGCAATGACTTTATTACCAATAATATTGCCCATTCTTTTCAGAAAGGACTTGCTATGGCAAATTTCATATTAATAAGATGAAATTATTTTTGATATAAAATATTTCTATTCCTAAGTGAACTGTAGATATTAATCAATCAGCTATAACAAAAAATGGGATATTTTTGGTTTTGTTCTTATAAAAGCATTTTCAAACATTCTGTGGGACTTTTACTATCCAAAGAAAAAATAGAAATCTAACATCAAAACCAGATGCTTAGATGTGTAAGCTGTGGGTTGTTTTAAAATTGATGATTTTAATTGGTGACTTATTGTTATGAATATTGTGCTTTCTGTTATTATAATTAGAATTAGTGATTATTTTGAACTTAGAGCTAGCCAGATAGGATCTCAGAACAAAATCAAGCAATTTTCAGCAGACAACATCCAGAATTTACTGGAGGAAGATTTTCCCAGCTTCATCCATTATCTGAAGACTGGATCCAAATTTTGATCTCATTTGTACTAAAGGTCTCTTACAATAATATCTCAGTTTTCCTCTGTCACTTGAAGAAATGGTTTTGTATTGCTGCTAGAACGAAAACCGTATTTCTCTATTTATGTAAAATACATTCTGTGTCTAAAAGGGGTCTTCAAAAATAGTCAAGTAAGAAATGTAAGCACTTGCAAATGGGGACAGAACACATGACATTTTTTATTAGGAACATGGGAGATACACTAGTATCCATGGTAACTCACTGTTTCGGAGATTACAAGGGAGTTAAAAATTTAACAGTAAGAAACACTACATTGTATTTCACTTGCACAAAATAAGGAGATCGATGAGTGAAAATTTTATCTTCAGGTATTAAACAAGAGTGTAAAACAGAGTTCACTTTGTTTACTCAGTAGTGATATATCACTTGAGGTTCCTCCACATGATTTATCCTATTTACTAGGTAATTGAGGATATCAGCAAGAACGTCAATATGTGTTGATATTCAGCCATTGTAGTCCTAGCTCACAACAGGCATAAAGCTGAAATTCTAAGCATGCCGAATGGGCTCAGGCAGTTCCTTTTTTAGGTGATTAAATCCAATGCTAATTTGCCAGCTGAATATCGACTGACATATGTACACATTTATTGCATCAATAATATGTGCTGGACAGACAAATTTATACATCATCCAGAGAGGTAGAAGGATCCTAGAGAAATGGGATTATTAGAACGTAAGACACTTGTTAATTTTTCTATTATGAGTTTGTACTTACAATACAGTTCGAAATTAGATTTTACATTTTTTATTTTAGAGAAGGCTCAGTACCATCAACCCTAAAGATCATGCAAAGTCCTCTGAGACTACAAGTGGTCTTATTCTATAAGCACACAGAAAACATTACTGCCTCATCACCCTCCAGGAAATAAAAATGTCATAGATAGGAAGACAGTTCTTAAGCCATCCTCATTGTGAGACTTCCCATTGACCTCAAAGAAAGTTTTGACCAATAAAGCATTATGCCTGTTCAAAGAACACAGGAGGGAAGATGAAGGGAACCCTGGGGAGTGGATATAACAAAACAGAAGTAAATGCTTCAGATTTGGTTATAAGTGCTTGTTCTTAGCTGTTAATAATACTGCTTATTTTGCTGAATTACCTGTTATAATTAAAGGATTTTGTTATTTAGTTAAGTTCAGTTAGAGTGTGTTTTTGTCCTTATCAGGTTTTATATACACGTTTAGCTGAAAGAATAATTTAGGCTACAGACCACATGGGTAAATGCTGTTCAAATACATGATCCTATGATATTGTTTCCACACAAACAAATAGATATGCATACTTACAAATACATATATAAATGCTTATGTGTAATACTACACAAACATACCTCTTAACCAACACACTATTTTATCACAGCACGTTATAAATCTTACTTTCATACTGTCTCTAAGTATATTATTATTTCCTCTGAAAACAATGTGGCTGGAAATAAACGCTACTGGCACACTGACACACAGGTATATCGCTTTTGCTGATTATCAAAGATCTATGTTTCCAGTTTACAAATAGCTGAATACTGAGTAACTTGTGACATACCAAACGTATGTAGGTAAGTGAGTACACTTGTGGTGTGATGCATACTGCTTTACCAAAAATGTTAAATAGAAAGAGAAGGCACAGATTTCACCCATGTTTCCTGCCTCAAAATTGATATTGTACACTGCTTCTGAGAGATACAATCCAGTGGTAGTTATTTGACTGATATTTTATTATAAACCCTACTGTTAAAGAGGTATGGTCTACAAATTAAGCTGTAAGCTGAATGCAGCTTCTTGATTATACGTAACTATTTATATTGTTGTATTATATTATATACACATTATATTAAACATTGCTTACTATAATTAATTTCCCTGAAGAAATTTATTTCTCAAATAAGTATTTAAATATAGATTTACTTTTGGTTCCCTTTTCACAGAAGATTCTTTTCAATAAGCATTGGAATGAGAAGATATGAAAACAAGCCGTTAGAAAACATAAAAAGATAATAAAACAGAAACAGAAGCTGTTATGTAGTATATAGTCATGAATTAACAAACTAATCCAGCAGTTGCTAACTCTACTGCACCTCACATTGTCAGTGTTGACATTTCAGGGCTTTATAACTCCATTGCTTTTAATGCATTGAATTAATCCTTAGTCACTCCAGATATGATTATTTGTGTTGACAATCTCTGCATCAGTTAACTCAAGAACTCAACATATTTGTTATTTGAACTACCCACCCTGTAACAAGTGATTTCTTGTGCAGGGTTCAGGGATGCAATATGTTTTTTAAAGTCACGTACCATAGATATCAATGTAGCAAAAAATGTTCTTTCACATCCTTCATAACGCAAAATAGAGCATACTCTGTGCATGATTAGCCTTCCTAGGCTTAACAACTTAGTTCCCATTTTCTGCAATATTTTGTTTTCTCTTAACATTCAGGAAACCAAATATTAGTATTACCTGGCTTTGTTCAGGATTGTAGACTATGACAAGCATTGCTCAGATAAATACACAGATAAATCTTCATGTTACTCATAATCAAGTTAAAATTCTTTGGATGAGAATTCTGAAGAGGTTCCAAATTAATTATTTTTGTAGGTCACATTGCTGTGTATCCAAAGCACTTGCAAGGAGCACTGTTTTAAAACTATTACGAATCTCATATTTTGGTCAAGATCAACTGAAGGTGTTCAAGTATTTTGACATTTGCTTTGGCTCTAATTTAGAGTATGTGTTCTGTCAGAGTTTTTTCTTGCTAGCTCTGTTCAAAATGTTATTGCAAGATTTGGCCTTTTCAGAGTGCTGACCTTTCATTTCATTATTTAAGGTGTAAATATATAAGCCAAAATGAGGTAAAACAGGCCAGGTTTCTCAGTGAAATTTTGAACCTGATTAGCAAAAACACAGTCATGTTGTCCAATACTCAGACTGAAATAAGAACAGACACTGGAGAAGACTTCAGATTACCAGTGGATCATTCTCTACAATAAATTGGTCTGCAATTGATGAAAGAAATTGATGACGAAAGCTTAAAAGAGCAGAATGGTCCAAGGCTATGAAAAGGAGCCTCATAAGAAAACGTGGAAAGGTAGGTTGTTGAACTGATTTAAGGTAACAAAAGGCAGAGATTGTTGAGGCAGACCTGCATTGGGAAGATATGCCTTAGGATTATAGAAGACGAACAAATTTGCAATTAGAAAAATAAGAAATCCCAACCACTTTATCTTCACAGCTAATTTGTGGGTTTGACCTTACAATAATGCAAAATTGGCATTGTAAGAATGTAGCTGAAGAACTCAGAAAAGCCATGGAAGTGTTCACAAATTGGACAAAAATACTTGAATAGAAAAAACATGAATCAAGGGACAGATACAGGAACATACTTTACATCTCTACACATATATTGTATGGCATACTTAGGCTTGTACATTTGGCACCTTCCAGATAAAAACGAGGAATCAGAACATAGTGGACTTAACATTCTGGCCTATCCAGACTAAGTTTTTAAAAACAGAAACACTCTGTTGCTGACATAAGTTAGAAATTGTTATGTTTGAAACACGTCCCCTTGCTCCACCCATATTCTGTAAAACTCTAAAGTAGAGCTTAGGAACTATGTTTTTAGGGAATGGTCATCAGCTGTCTCAATCTCCCCAAAGTCTCAGATTGGACCCTGTTTAAAACATGTGTAGCATATCTGAGCACATCTAAGATAATTAAGATTCATACCACTGAGTTTGGCACAAGACAAGGAATTATGACTTTTATTAAAATAAACTAGGCATCCTGAAAGACTGTTTGAGGTTGTAAAAGACAGCAAGAAGATCCTGATTCACTGTCATTTTCAACCAGTGCCTTGAACTCTTAACTCTCATTTTCCTGTGCTTAGAAAACTGCCCATGTTTTTTTTAAAGTTCCATTACTGCTTCATGAGGGAGATACTGAGATAGAAAGCAAGAGTGATCTTGCCTTGTGAGTCTGCAACAGTCTTAGAGGAATGTCTGTGAAAGCAAAAAGTATTTATAGACTCAATGGAATAATTTTTTTATATTTTTATGCTGATCTTGGTTTTATTTAAGAATAAAGAGAAATATAAACAGCAGTAAAGTCTGAAGACCTTTCCTCATCATCTCAAACCCTCAATAAAAAATATAGGTTATTTTGTTCTATTAATTTGATACATATAAAACTACATTGGCACTGGCCTTTTTAAGGTTAAATCTTAATAACTGCATTCACTGGAATTATTAATGATGATTCAGAGAGGAAAGAAGAGCTAATTTAGAATGCCAGGTCAGAATATTGCATTGCAGGAAACTCACTGCAAATGATATGAAATTGTTGTTGATTCTCTTGAAGGATTGCTTCTGATATTACCTTTAATTTTCATGCAATGAGGATAATTTTGTTGGTTCATTTTCCTCTTCATGATTAACTTTGGTTGAGGTTATTTTATTTTTAATAGCAGCTAAATTCTTTTAAAGTAATCTGAATAAAATCTGATTGAGAAAAAGCCATCATATTTTCTTGCATTGAACTTACTCAAATAGGTGAAGCTGAGCCTTTAGGTATATCTGGAGCTTTCTTAAGTCTGAATAGCAACTAGATCACACAGAAGCCAAGTGGAATCAAGTGAAGCTGACCTTAACCAGGTAAGAATTCTTACAGCAAGCACATTGGCCCTTGGCTAGCAGTGATTCATAGTTCAGTATTACAACAACAAGTAACTGAACTCAGAAATACGAGCAAAATCAGGACTGCAGTTCTATCTGCTTCTGTAGTGGGTTGTGATTTTCTGAGCATAGGGTTTGTTTTAACTACAACTCATGGGACAATATTGAGATGTCACAGAAGTTCCATTACTTCTCTTGATTTCTACCTTCTAGGCCTACAACAATTAAAATTAAATTTCAAGTAAGGTGGTTGGAGGGGCTAGTCAAGAAGGATTCAGAAAAAATTATTCACTGGAGGGAAGAGAGGCAGGATGATTAAATATTTTCCTTTACCTCTTGTTGCTATGACTTTATACTCTGGAGATTAAATAACTTGAAAAAGAAAATCACTGTCTTACAGTGATTCCTCAGACTTAGGCTTCTCCTTATAGATTTTTGTGTGTACTTCCTGAGCATTTAATTTCACATTTTCCTAAGATAATTAAAATTAGGTTTTGTCCCCTGACTTCATAGGAAACACTTATAAAAAAAATGTTACAATATAGCATAAACTTTTATCTCCTCTGACTTGAAGATAAATTTTACTGCTTCTTGTTTGGCTTGAAGGGATCAGTTAGGAATCATCTCCTTTTTAATGAGAGTAACGAAAAAAAAAATTTTCAATTGGGAATGTTCCTTTTTGTACTTCTACAAAAGAATATCTGCCAAAGCGGTGATTTTTCTCAAAGCACATTGGTAAATAAATAAATAAGTGTAGCAAGTTGCAGGGTTTTTAAACACCTATCAACTCTATGAACCCACACAATGGATAAAAACAAGAATTATGTGCTGTAGGCATGTATGATCAGACACCTGTCTGGACAAAATCCTAAACAATGGCATTTGAATTCAGCATAGTGTTGTGATTGTCCGTTTGAATGATTCTGTGATTTTGACTTTGCACTCAGCTTTCTATTTATAGGGAGCATGAAAATGTGTCATATGTTATAAACATTACAGATACTGAAAAGGACCGAGCATTTATAGCAGTTGAATACTTATTTCCCCATCTGTGTCTTCTTGGCACTTGTACATAGAAATAATCTCATCTTTCAGGAAAAAATATATTTCTGTATGGAAGATTTCTTTTTTTCTCCCAAATAGGCCAAGAAGCTCTGTTCAGGAAAGTTTCAAGAAAAGAACAGTGTAACTGTTAAAAAGTGTTTGTCTCGGTCATTGATATAAGAAACATTTATATCTTCAAGTTTTTCAATTTCTTCTTACAAAGCTTTTCCCATCAAAGACATTGTAGAAGCATGTACTTTAAGTTCCTGCCACTCAATGTATTGGTTTCTTTGCATTTACGATATGTTTCACATACACAATCAAGTCTAATATGCAAATCACTGAAAAGGAATCTTCTTGTCGAATATTTTTGAACAGTTACATCTAGCATGAGGGAGGGGAGTAAATAAAATTCATTGTAACATCAACATTGTATTTGATGTGACAGCTGTTTCTGTTGCTGCCACAAGATCTTAGTTTTGACTACAGCTAAGTAGAAGATATTTATGAGCAAAAAAGGATATTGGTAAATTTATTATCTGTTTCTATGGGCAGCCTAAGTCTTCAACAGTTGTATTTTATTTAGAATTGGTTACTTAGATCACAACGTGAAAGCTGAACTGATACTAAAAGTATATCTAAGAAGTTTTTTAAATTAATTTTGTGCCTTTCATTACCTATTTCATTTATCTAAAGCTTTATGAAATTATTGACTCATACTGAAGAAGACCATTTTCTATGGTCTGCAGCTAGGATGTTACTTCCTTGGAGGCAGAGCAACAAGATTTTTCAAACATGTACTTGAAGGTGGGTTTGTAATATTAAGGATGGGAAGGAAGGCAGTTTGTCATTCTGTAACACAATTTATCTCTGTTCCTCTCTGCTCAAGCCTGCTGAGCTCAACTTCTTCAGTTACAGAATTCAGAATATACTCTCTACAGCACAGCTTGAAAATGTTGCCCTCATTTTGATCAGATGAGCTACAGAGCAAGCAGAAAGAGAGATGGACCTATAATTGAGAGAGATTTTTATAAATGTTTGGAGGACTTGGATTTATGTCTTAGCCTCTGGGATGATGGAAGTCACCTTTGTCAATGTTCTGAATAACTTTGCACAGGAGGAAATGATTACCTTGACCTTCACACTTCACAGAGAGACAAAAGCCAACAACATGGAGCAGTAAGTCCAATTGAAAGTAAAGCATGTTAATAATCCCAGTTCCTTAAATCGCCTTGATTTCCCTCACTGAAAAAAATCATCATCTAGGTAACCAAATTTAGTTAGCAATGGAACTCAAAGCACTTGCAAACCCACAAAGACACAATTATATAAAGAAGAGTTGGTATTAGGCTGTAGAAGAGATTTCTGGATGGAAGAATAGACATACTGTTGATTTGACCACATATTTTAATATTTTTCCTCTGCGTAAACTAATTGCCTATATAAACAACTACCTCATTTATCTTTTCTTTTTATTCAAGTGTGACAAAGGTGGTATAGCAAGCACACTGGAGAAAAGAAAGATTAGTACTGCTAATTTCGCCTAACTCTTAATGTTAGGACCCCAACAAATTAGTGATAGCTTTGATGACATTGTACAGGTGAAGGACTAAATTTACAACGGTTGTACTTTAGACCTGTCTTTCTAAAAAACAGCATTTGACGCATTATTAGTTTTCATCAGATAATGATAAAGCATTTCTGCCTAGTCAGGATACGTAAGTCTGAAAAGTTTCAAGTATGCATTAAAAGAAATATGTATAAATGATTAAAGATTTTGTATTTATCTCTAGCATAAGAAGAAAAAGTAAGAATATAATGTATGTAAATCTATGTCCTAATTAAGCAAAATGGCACCCAACAAGTGCAAAGCCAAATCCTTTCTGTGAAAAAACAAATCAGAGTGCCTTCTAAGTGCCTTTTGAATGCATGATCCTTAGTATCCAATTTGTTTAATATTTGCTTTCTTGGATTAGTTGTTCCTTTAAAAGAAGTTAGAGTGTATTCACATCTTACAGGATGATATAAATGAATATCATTAACAGTGGATCCATTCATTATAGTACTACAAGGTTCACTGTGAATTGTTAACATATACAGATCAATGGTTTTCATACTTCTATACAACGATGATCTCTCCTTGCCACCTATGAAGGCCTCTTCTATCCTTAAGACCTCTGCGGTGAAGTTACAGAAGGATTATGGTGGTGGTAGTGTATAAACCTAATTGAGCAAGTAAACAGAAACCAGGGAATGGCATTGCTGTCTTTTCAGCATTATTCGTTGTTTAGAGTTTAATTGTTTTACCCTAACAAGTAAAGCAAAAGCTAAACACCAAAATGAGGAAGGCAGAAAAGAAAGAGGATTATTTCAGACACACCCTATAGGCAGCTTTTTAATCACAAAGAACTGACATTTTAATTTAAACAAAATAATTACTAGCAAGAGGTGAATGAACTCTTTTGCATGCAGTACACGATTTTCTTAGTTCTAAAGAAGAGAAGTTTCAACTATTTAAAATTAATTAGTCCAGTCCACAAATACAGTTATATTTCTTTTTCTTCTGGAAACCTGAAGTAGCTTTGTTTTCACTAAGAACCCTTTTTGCAATTGTCCATATAGACAGGCATCCAAAACCTTGTTGGTACATTATGCAAGTAAACTCTACCACCTGTGGGATACATAGTAAGGCAGTAAATCTGCCTTTAGAATTGCAGTACCTGTTGAAGTATGCAGGTAGATGACTATGCTGTGGACTGAGGTTTAGCTAACTGAACAGAACATAGGAAACTATTGGATATGATACCAGAATTTAGAGGATGTTAAAAAAAGGAGCAAGAAACTAACAAAAGCTATGAGAGTGCTAGAAGGAATGCCTTGAGTTCGCATAATGTTAAGCTAGGGGAGAAATGACCAAACTTCACAGATAAACGGGGAGAGCTTTGAGAACCTTCTCAGGGACAGAGGCTTGAAAGACCAACAACATCCTAGGAACCTCATAAGTCATGCTTGAATACAGATATAAATATAGTAAAAGCGGGGCCAATAGGGAATACATTACCAGGGATAGGGTGTTTTATTGGAAAAGAAAAATTCAAAGTGGATGGGGGAAATTTAACGGAAAAATGGAGATAAAGGCTCTTAAAAGGTGCTATTCACCCATAACCAAGATGCTGGTCAGTATTAGTGATAACTGTACCAGACCAATACAGCCTGTTGTAGCTCTTATTAGATTCACCTTCAAAGAATCATAGAATCCCTTAGATTGGAAAACACTCTTAAGACCATTGAGTCCAATCATTAACCTAACACTGTGAAGTCCACTAAATCATGTCCTAAAGCACCACATCTACACATCTTTTACATACCTCTAAGGCTGATGAATCAGACACTTCCCTGGGCAGCCTGTTCCAGTGCTTAAGAACCCCTTTGGTGAGGTATTTTTTCCTAATATCCAATCTAGACCTGTCCCAGCGCAATTGCAGAGGTCATTTCCTGTCATCGTATCACTTGTTAGTGGGGAGAAGAGACCAACACCGACCTTGTTACAACCTCCTTTCATTCAGGTAGTTGTAGAAAGCCATAGGTCTCCCTCAGCCTCCTTTTATCCAGACTAAATAACCCTAGTTCCCTCAGCTGCTCCTTATAAGGCTTGTGCTCTAAAACCTTCAGCAGCTTCATTGCCCTTCTCTGTACAAGCTACAGCAACTCAAGGTCTTCCTTGTCATGAGAGCATGAGAGGCCCAAAACTGAACACAGTATTCGAGGTGCAGCTTCACCAGTGCCAAAGACAGGGAGACACTACGTCTCTACTCCTGCTGGTCAGGATGCTGTTGGCCATCTTCACCACCAAGGCACACTGCTGGCTCATATTCAGCTGGCTGTTGACTGACACCTTTCTGCTTTTTCTGCCACTCTTACCCAGGCCTACAACATCACAAAGGGTTGTTACGAACCAGGTACAGGAACTAACATTCACCATTTTTGAATCTCTTGCAACTGGTTTCACACAATTTTTAATGATTTTCCTGATTGTGATCTCAATTCTGTGTACAATTGTACAAGATACTGGTGAACTTCAAAGCGGCCTAGCCTGCAAACCAGAAAATAGGTCTGGACCAGCTTGCCAAAGAGACTCATGAGGATGAAGGTGAAAGATATAAGTAAACTTCAAGTCAGTGAGTACAAGTGAGTACAAGTGAGTACAAGAAGATCATGTAGTACAGACCTGCAGTTCAGGAGCTAGATCTTGAGGACCACGTAAGAGACTGTGAGTACATTTCAGTACAGATTTACTAGCAAGATTAATAGTGCACAAAACAGAATCTGATCTCTTTTTTTCATGTTTATGTAAGTGCCATTTGTGTATATGTGATGTTCGTAAAATCATTGGTCTGCCCTGATGTGTTAGTAATCAACCACATCTCTATAGTGTGTATGCACCTACTGTATAGTGTATAGTGTGTATGCACCTACTTTATATATAGTGTATAGTGTGTATGCACCTACTTTATAGTGCATAGTGTGTATGAGCTCTGCTGGCTGGACTCAATTGTAGGCATCTGCAGCAGCTTTGCATCGACTGGACTGGTCCTACAGTACAATAACTTTATGTCTAGTTGACTGGGGAGGAAAAATCCTCCTAGCTGCACTAAATTCACCTAACCTTAATGAGAACAAAATATAAAAAGATAGTAAAGCAATTATTCCGTACAGATCTGTAGGTTCAAATCTGGTGTAAAATTTTTGAGAGTGGAACACCACTGATGTACTAGTAGCCATAGTTAGTCCTACCTCAGTAAGTACAGATTTTTCATCAAGCAAACTAGTCAATTTATTAAACACTTACATTTGTTCTAATTTGTAATCCAGCAAGTTTGTTCTACTGAACATGCATGGTATTAACAAATGTGAAAAGTGGTTGCCATGAGCGGTAAATCAGAACAATGGTATTTTATCTATAACACGATTCCACAATAGGTTACGATTAACTGAAAAACAAAGCAGCGGGAAGAATTTTACTGTAATTTTACCATTGCTGAATGAGAAATCTCTGCATGTCACTAGACAACTGCATTAGAAAAAGTAGACAGCCCTTTCCGACGGCTGATCTGCTGCTACTGAGAAAGAACTTTTCAACAACCGACTCCTACTTAGTCTTTGAACATCCATATATATTTTAAACTTCAGGGGTTTTATTACAAGTGATAAGAAACATGATAAAATAGGAAAAAACATCAATTGGAAACAATTACTATAATAAGAAGACATCTACCCATGTAGACACAAATGAATGAGATATCCACATCGCATCAAGTAATGCTGCTATTTGTAAACCTTTTTTTTCACCTTATCCTGAAATGGCCTGCATCTCAGATAACAGATTATAAAAGATAGAAAAAGGGCAATGTGTTCTGCTGTCAATAGACAGTCACCAACCAGTATTTGAACAGTTCATACTAAGACACTGTCAAACTATGATGTTATGCTATTCTTTCCAAATTTACCCTTCCATTGAAGTGTCACTGTTGTCTGATATGACTGTTCTCTGTTACTATCAAATACACCCCAGAGTAATAGCCTGAGAATAAAGTGAAAGTTTCTCAGCTGTTGCCAGGATATGATTAAGAAAGCATTGTATTTTCTGCTCATTGCACATTTTTGCTAAGGTGCCTCGTTTGTCATTTGCTGGGGCATAGAAAGGATCCAATTATAGATATCTTAGTGTGAGTTGTAATGGGCTTTTTATTCTTTTTTTTTCTGATCTAGATTTTTCATTTTCCCTCATTCTCATTCCTCAGTGACTGAGTATCTTCCTCAATGTAAAATAAGTTTTTCACCAGTCCTTGGCAGCCTTACTTCCAAAAGATGTGACACAGAATGAATAGCAAAAGATCCCAGCTCAAGTAATTAACTACTACTTCAAATACATCAGTGAAGTTGCTATCATGCACTATCAGGCTGTGACCTTTCTGACAGCTCTAAGCCAAGAGGAAATCCTATCCTTCCCAAAGCTTATGCTGAGCTCGAGTAGGCTTGCATTTGTAACAATTATCCCAAATTATTCAAATTCAGCAAATATTACAAAAATGAAGGGATGCAGATATTATGTCTGAACGCCTTTAAGTTTCTCAGTCAAAGAGACAAAGATTTGAACTTACTTCCACAGCACTACACTAGCTTCGTATTATTATGGAAAAGGGACAAGACTCCTCATAAACTGTAGCAGAATCTTCATAACTATATCTTGGTCAAAACAAATAATTCATAATTATGATAGTAATAAAGAATACTATTATTTGCAGTTTACTAAATTAACATAAAATTGTAATAAAGGTATTAAATGCATACAGAAACTAGACACCCTTGCTAACGAGAAAAATTGAACATGTTGACAATTTAATGTAGTTTCACAAGATTACTTGAAGAGTGTGTTTCAGTTCTTCTTCAGTATCACATTCTGTTTCCGTTTCTTAATACTCTATTCCAAAATAATGTTTTTTTCTAAGATCATTAAAATAACACCAGCCTATGTGCCTCTTCTGTTTAATATGAATATGCTTGATTTAAAGCAAATGCTCAAATCTTATGATCTGTCCATGAATACAACTATTTCCTTTATCAGAACTGGAGTTGTATGTATATGGATAATAATCAGAGCCCTTCAAGTTTTTTTTTCTACATGATTTTATCTTTTAAAGATATCCACCTACAATTTAGGTGCCCCAAATCACCCTGCAAATCCTCAGTTGCCTTGCTCTTCCTTGCTATTTCTTTTTTCTCATTGAAGAGCTGAGCAAGGATTTAACAAATATTTTTATGTTATTCAGAATTTGAGCTATGACTGATGATATACTAACATTCAGATCATATTAAATTAATGTAATCTTGGAATTAGATTCCAGTGGTCAAGTAGGAGTCTACCTTTTTTTCTTCATATATGATTTTCAGTGGTCAGTTACATCCAAGCTACCAGATACTCCTAGTCAACTGATGCTCTGCTATTCCCCCATTATAAAAAAAATAATTTTCCGTTCCTTTGTGTCCTATTTGTTCTTAGGTGAATGTTTATAACACACTGAGTGATTTTAACTAAATTTAGATCTTTTGCCTGTCAAGCATGAAACAAGCCATCCATTTCCCATTATTTTGTTGAGTAATTCATTTAAAAATATATTAAAATATAAAGTACGAAGGAACAGTTTGTGCTAATTTACTTTCCTCCAGTTTTACAAATATGATTATTGATCGTACCACTTCAGAACCAAATACATACAAGTGAATTTATTTATCAAGAATGGTTATATGTGGCTTGGATCATATGGATAATTTTATTGAAGGAAACCAAAAATAATTATGAAGTAATAAAGTAAGACTCTATTCATCCTTTGGCTCTAACGTCTTTACCTATAAACACATTAAGTCATACCAGCAATCTTAGAATTTAAACAGAAAAGTTCAGAACTTTATGAATCAAAATCTATTTGATGATAGAAATGCAGTATGTATTGTGCAAATAGTTTCAGTAGAATCCACTTCAGATTTAAATCTCTATTACAATGATTTTGCTGTAATATTTTTTAAAAAAAAATTAAAAAAAAATTAAACTTGAATGGTTCTGTTTGAAGTGTTTATGTCTTACCTATATTATTAAACTACTTACTCTGTAGAATATTTAAATAGATACCATTGAAAGGCTGGTGTTGGAGGTAGTTGTTTTAAATTTTTATATCTTTAGGAGAGAAGCTGAGAAACTGGAACATAAGTTGCAAATTTTTTTTCAACCCATAAATATTACATAATTTCTGTTCTATTTTTTCAGGCAAAGACCTGTTTAGTGTACATACACACACATATATAATAGCGCCACAGAAAACCCAACAGGCATATAATTTTTTTGCTATATATACCTATACCAACAGCATTTATTTCACGTTGTTTAAGTCTTCCTTGCTCTGCATGACTCAGTTTTGTTCTCCTTTGCTATGGACTCCTCCAGGTCCCACCTTTCCCTGCCTTTCACTCAGCACAGCTGTGCTGGTGTAGTGCCTGCAGTCTGTGAGTGTCCTGAGGGGATAGCAGGGGCAGGCACTGGTGCCACACACAGGGTCTGAGGCTATAAAGCAGCAGGGAGGAGGGTCCCATTTGCCTGTTGCCCTACTGCTCCCACTTCAGAAATCCCCAATGCAAGCCACTTGAAAAAAATGAAAACTCAAATACTGCAAGAAACACAGCAACAAAAAAAATTAATGCCCTCCCACAACAGACACAAGGCACAGAGAAGCAGCGTGTAGAGGAGAGAGAAATTCTTGCTTCTACCTACAATGTTGCACACAACCAGAAATATTTTTACAAAGGAATTAACACCATATTACAAGCATCCAATACTGAGATAATATTGCAATGGGTATAGCTGTCAAAAGGTTGGTATAGTTGTTAGGGTGTTGATACTGAGGTGCTGCAAGGGTGGCCTCTGCAGAAGGAGGTCATGGACTTCCCTGTGCCAGTCCCAGGTGCCTCCACAACAGGTAAAACAGACTTATTATGCACCAAAGTTGTCTCAGGCAGAGGAGTTTCTTAAGTCTTGTTAAAAAACTCTATGGAAGATAAATTTTGACACAGGTGGTAAGTGAACATACCAGGGCAGGTGCCTCGTTTGACCTACTGTTTACAAACAGAGAAGGACTGGTGCGAGATGTGGTGTCCCGAGGCCGTCTTGTGCTTAGTGATCATGAAATGACAAAGATTTCTGTTCTCAATGAAGTAAGGAGGGGTGTCAGCAAAACCAGTACCACGGGCTTCAGGAGGGCACTGGTTCAGACAGTCCCTTGGGAGGCAGCCCTGAAGGGTAAAGTACTCAAGGAAGGCTGGACACTCTTCAAGAAAGAAATCTTGAAGGTTCAGAAGCAGGCTGTCCCCATGCTTCCACCATTGGGAAGATGTCCAGCATGGATGAAGAGGGAGCTTTTATTGTGACCCAAGCAGAAAAAAGTTTACCACTTTTGGAAGAATAGACAGGCAACTCAAAAGGAGTAGTGGGATCTGATTAGTTCATGCAGGGAGAAAATTAGAAAGCCAAAACCCCAACTTGAACTCAATCTGACCACTGTTGTAAGAGACAAAAAATATCTTTTTGTAAACACACCAACAACACAAAGAACCAAGGAGAATATTATCCTTTACTGGATATAGAGGGGAACATTGCTATTGAAGATAAGGAAAAGGCTAAAGTGCTTAATGCTTTCTTTGCCTCAACCTTGAAGAGTCAGACCAACTATCCCCAGTGTATTCAGCCCTTTGAGATGGAACACAGGGATGGAGATAAGGAGAAACTAGTCAATGACCTGCTCTGCCACCTGGACACTCAGAAGTCCATGGGACCAGATAGGATCAACCCAACAGTACAGAGGGATCTGGCAGAGGAACTTGCCAAGTCATTCTCCATCATTTATTAGCAATTTTGGTCAACAGGAGAGGTCCCAGATAACTGGAGGCTTCGCCAGTGTGATGCCCGTCTACAAGACGGGTTGGAAGGAGGATCTGGGGGACTAGATGTCTATCAGTCTGACCTTGGTATCAGGAAAGATTAAGGAGCAGTTCATCTTGAGCACACTCAGCAGGCATGTGCAGAACAATCAGGAGATCAGCCCCAGTCAGCATGGGTTTGTGAAGAGCGGGTCCTGTTTAACCAGTCTGATCTCCTTCTATGATCAAATGACCCATCCAGTGGATGAGGAAAAGGCAGTGAATGTAACCTACCTCAATTTCAATAAAGCCTTTGACACTGTCTCCCACAGCATTCTCCTAGAGATGCTGGAAGCTCATGGCTTAGACAGGTGTACTATTCTCTGGGTGAAAAACTGGCTGCATGGTCAAGTTCAGAGAGTTGTGATGAATGGAACTAAATCCAAATTGCATCCAGGCACAAGCAGTGTTCCCCAGGGTTCAGTGTTGGGGCCATTCTGGTTTAATATCTTTATCAGTTATCTGGATGAGGGGATTGAGTGCTCCCTCAGTAAGTTTGCAGACACCAACCTGGGCAGAAGCAATAATCTGCTTAAAGACAGGAAGGTTATACAGAGGGATATGGACTAGCTGGACTGATGGGCCGAGGCCAATTGTATTAGATTTAACAAGGCCAAGTGCTGGGTTCTGCACTTCAGTCACAACAAATCTGTGAAAAGCTACAGACTTGGGCACTGTGGCTGGGAAGCTGCCCAGTAGAAAAGGACCTGAGGGTGTTGGTCACCAGTCAGCTGAACACGAACCAGCTGTGCACCCAGGTGGCCAGCAGGATCTGGACTAGTATCAGCCTCGGTGTCACCAGCAGGAGAAGAGAAGGGATCATGCCCCTATATTTGTCACTGGTGATGCCACACCTTGAATACTGTGTTCAGTCTGGGGCTTTTCAGTAGAAGAAAGATATTGAGGTGCTGGACAATGTCCAGAGGAGGGCAATGAGGCTGACGAAGGGGTTGGAGAACAAGTCTTGTGAGGAGCACCTGGTGGAAATGGGAAAGTTTAGACTGGAAAAGAAGAGGCATATTCAAAACATATATTTTCATGTCTTGCTTTATATGTGACATGGACCCCAGGGTGGGGGAATGGTCAAAGAAGTAGGAGAAAAAGAAAGTCATTTTTTCCACTAAATCCCCTTTCATATTGTGCACTCTTTTCTTGGAATCTTTGAATTCTGCTTGAAGAGTGAAGACATTAGATGTACTCTCAGGTTTCTAAATATCATCTCTACCATTCTATGTCAATGGCCTTGAACAAGATAGTAGTCAAGTGACTGCTGCAAACAGAGCTAGGCAGTTCAGCACGAGAAGTTTCTGCTGAATAAGCTCTATGGTATCGGTTAAACAATTTTCAATTTAAAGTCTCTCTCTTTACACCCCTTTTAAAATATTTCCACTTGCTAAAATGAAATAGTTAAATTTTTGTCTTGGTGTGTATGGTGAGAGAAAGGTGATATCTTTGACACAACACACATTCTATTACACTACCTTTAGAAACTCCTATAGTAGCTTAGACCTGAACCTCTAATCACAAAAAAAATTTATCCACACTGTGTTTAATGCAAAAGAAAGAATTTTGTTTTAAAAAATTGGTTACATAAATTTAAACATATTCTTAAAAGGAATCAAATACAATACGTTGTAGTGCAGTTCCTTTCATCCTTCTATTCATAGAATAAAAGGATTTTCAGAAGGAAACTGATCTTTCATCCCATGTATCAAAATGTTACTCATGTTACCCCCACATATGTTTAACCATAACCATCCTACCTTACTGAGGTATGTAGTTGGATTAATGTTCATTCGTTCAGGATACTGAAGAGAAAAGGACTTAAAACTCATAATCAGTTCATTTTATCTCACTTGAAGAGAGTCCCTTTTTCTTGTAACAAAAATTGTTCTCGCTTCCTTGCCTCAAATTCTGGCAGTCAGAAAATCCTAAGGCAGCTCTGAATCTAAATGCTCGTTTAAGGTCTTTTGAAGGTTCATTATTTGTTCTGCCTTAATTTTGTATCATTGGTTTAACTAGCTTACTGGAACACTGTTTTAGTATAAATCCAGCATTTTATTTCAGTTCCAAAATCACAAAAGATAAAGAAGACTCTAAACCTATTTACTATAAAGAAAGCAAGTTTTAAACTGTTCATTAAGAAGTAGCTCTTCTGGTTGTGAACAATGCATGAACCATGTGGAAGTATTTAGCTTCCAAATCATCTCTATTTCATAAGCATAATGCCGAATCTGTATTTTCTTCTCTTAACTTTAAAGGCGTTACAAAGTCTTTTTACATACAGAGGTCAAATTGGATTCTGGAAGTCAACTGACATAAATTTATTAAATACACAATCAAAAGTACTAATATATATATATATATGAATTTAAGAGCCCTAGAAGAAGAGGTTTAGAAGAAACAGACTTTTTCCCAGATACCAAAAGCAACAGACCATGCAGTAAGTCGTGATTCAAACTAAAAACAAAGCAGAAGTCCTAGTTTTAAAGAATTCAGCAGTGTTCATGTAGAAGACTTAGATAGTAAGCCAAAATATCTCATGTGAAATGCTTACCTAGAAATGTTCCAGATTTTTTAGTTATGCAGAGTAACTATATTGACATCTTACATCATCTTAAATTCCATTCCTAACCTATTGGCTCCTGTCCTTTGCCAGCTTATCCTCATCTGATGGAAACAAAAAAATTACTGAACATTTTAGGAATCATTAAGACAGATCACTCATGTTCAGAGTTTGTACGTACTTGAAATTCAAAGGAAATCTCAGTACAATTCAGTATCATAAATCAAAAATGCAGACAAGTCTCTGAAAAGTAAAAATTGTAAGTTTAAGCTATACTCAAATATGTGATATTAAAGGAAGACCAACTAGTTTTAAAAAGCAAAGTAACATAGATAGAAATCATGTTCATGTATCTGTTTACAGGACCTGCATGATAAACAGGATTTTAAAAGTAGGTTTTTTTCAGTATGGAGCGTGGAAGGACTGATAAATAAATAAAAAAAGGAAACAACAATGAGAGGGGAGAGACAAAGAGACGATTACAGAACATGTTCTAACCTGTCATAGTAAGACAAGGCTCAGCTTACTCAGTACAAGTGCCCACATGTTCAAGTATTATAGATGTTTTTTTACCATTCGTCAGAAAATGTCGGTCTGTGAAGAGTGAACAGCCAGTTAATACCAAGTTTCTTGTAAAAATGAAGAAATCTAAAATGGACACTTTTTAATTATTGACTGAGCCTTACTGTGAAGAAATCCCAAAGGTTAAGTCAGTGCTCTAAGGAACCTACTTTTCGTCAATAGACAATATGAAGGCAAAAATAATGGAGATTCTCAATACCCTTTTAGAAAATGATCTGCTGTGGAATTCCTTTGGACCTCCGCCGCATCATATAAAGCTGTGTGTCAAATCAGAAGAGAACTATCTTGAAAGTGATCATAGCTGTTTTTCTTAATCTGATAAATAAAAACAGTTACAAGCACAGTCTTGTCTTCTGTGTGCGTGTGTGTTGGGCCTCGTACACAAGAAGAGAACAAGGGCAAAAAGTGATGGATGGAAGAAACTTCTCCTTGACACTGCTGTATCCTGGCCTCCAGTGTCTGTAGACAGACAAAGGCAATGAAGGCAACTCACTTTATGTTATACCTAATATTTATAGATCAGTAGACAGATGCAGTGTGGTCTTCAGTTTCAGTTTCACCAAGTGGAAGTCAGACAAACCAGTCAAGATCTAATACAGAGTCTCCATTGCTATTAGTGGATCTAGTAGCAAAAGTAACATTAGATAAAAATGCTCCTCTTAAAGCACTTCCTCAATATACAATGTACCTGGAAGTTTGAGGGCTAACTTCTAGTTCACTCAATTCATAGAATCATAAAATGTCCTAAGTTGGAAGGAACCCTAAAGGACCATTGAGCCCACTTTCTGCTGTTGCATAGGGCAACTCCAACATTCATGTCATGTATATCTGAGGGCATTGTCCAAAATCTTATTGAATATTCTGGCTTGACATTATGACTGCTTCCCTGGACAGCCTGTTGGTGTACTCCAGCACCCTCTCAATGAAGAACATTTTCCCTAATATCAAATCAAAGCTTCCTCTGGTGCATCTGCCTGTCATTCCTTCAGGTCCTATAACTGGTTGCCAGAGAGAAGAGACCAAGGCCTGCTCGTCCTCCTGTCCTTGTGAGGAAGCTGTAAACTGCAATGAAATCTTCTCTCAGTCTAAATTCCTCCTGGTTTAACTAATACATGTGACGCTGGCACATCTAATACTAGATTTTTAATGTGTGCTTCTCCCAGTACCTCTAACAGTTGCTGATGTTTAGTTACATAATGTTGACTGAAAAGCAACCTGTGGAGAGTTTTTTAAAGGCTATTTCTTCACTGGTTTCCACTTCACTTTTCCACTGATTGCATGTCTAAACTCACATACTTTTGGTTATTCAGTTCCCCTTCCAAAAATAAGATAATCTGGAACAGAAATTAAAAAAAAAAAAACAGAGGATAAAATGAGATCATAAATAAGGAGTACCTCTTGTAGAAATGGGCTTCTGTTTAATTCAAATAACTGGTCTGAGAAAGAACATAATTAGGAAAAGGGCAGACTGAGTGACAGGGCCATATACATTCAAGGTAGTGAAAAACTGCCTTGATGGTCTCTTTTGGTAGGATTATGCCTCCAGTGAGTGTTCTAAGTCATATCAGAGATTCACCTAGCCTGGCATCCACAACAGCCAGTTATCTTCAGAAAATTAAGTTGAAGGCAAGTGTAATATTTTCCGGGACTCTTATCTTACAGTGATTTGCAGTTTATACATTTAGGTCAGAAGTGCAGGTTTAACAGCTCTTCAATTTTTAACTGTCAATCTGTCCAGTTACTTCAGCTTAGCCAAGCTTCTTGTGTTCACTGAATATTATGAAAAGGGCTCCCTAAGCTTTCTGATGTTTCCTGCAAAAAGTGGCTTTATTTTATAGGAGGTGAAAGGTAAACCAGGGGTGGATATTCAGGCACTTTCTGTAAGTACTAGTAGACAGTAATCTTCCAATCTTTTTACAGTCTTTCCTCCACATCCACTGTCAGACACAGTTAAGCAAGGGAGAATGGTCTAGATACAAGTAACCTTTGCTATTTACATGAAGTACAGTTTCACATTTTCATATCTATGTCTTATTATGGTATGCTAACTAACTGCTCTTTTTAACTAAGAGCTAGATTACATTACCCTCCGCAGAAGGAAAAGATGGTGTCTAAGCGTTTCTCAAGCAGACAAGACTACAGAGAAGAATTATAACACAAAATCTTTCACAATGTTCACCCAAAGTCTAGGGAACTTTAGTCATGGAGGTGGTGGAAATAATTGTATAAATCTGTGTGTGTGTGTAAGAAAAAGTGCACTTGAGTTCAAACTTTCTATAGTATATATTCTGTGTCTCTAGGGTTTGAGATTTCAGATTCATGCTATAGTGCCTGTAGGAAAACTTTAGCAACTAAGACAATAGTTATCATTTATGACACTTAGAAGCTGGACTAGCTGATCCTTGTGGGTACCTTCGAACTCAGGTCATTCTATTATTCTTTGATAAAAGAGCTCCAATACACACAATGTGTACCAATTTGAGAAGTGTTTAGAGATGTACTTTACTTCAGTAACAAACCAAGCAATACAGTTCATCAACACTAACCAGATATTTTCATTTTCATTCTGAATTTTCTTTGCATATTACTGAAGACACATTCTGTGATGAGCACAACACATTTTTTTCTGTAATTTGGCAAGCTGGCCAGGCAACATGTACTAAAGTGTAAAAAAACTGTACAAATCAGATAAACTCCTAAGATTAATAATAGTTATCCATCCGGATATTCATGCTGTCATCTCTTGCAGAAAGCATGAAACAGAATGAAATAAGAAATGGAAACCATGCCCTTAATTTCAAGCAATGAATACTACAAAGACATAAATGCTTTATGTAAAGGCAAAATTACTATTGCTATGAGAGCACACACAAAAGAGAATAAACTGGTCTCCAGATACCTATTTCTAAATGCATGGAACATAACTTTGAATCATGAAAAGCAGATCCTCTGTATCAGGTGTCCTGCTGAACAACTGAACAAACAGGTAATCAGGAAAAAGAGAAAAAAAAAAAAGTGATACAGGTATTTCCTTCACTCTCACAGAGAAACATGACAAGTTGACGATTAGGACACTACAAAGCACCAGCACCTATAACGGCAACAAAACTAATAGCAAGACTAGCATTGTAGTTAAGTGTTTCCCCTACTCCTCCAGTCTCAGTGTAGACATTAGAAAAGAGTCTTTCTATTTGAAATGGTTTAACACCTGTGTCATTTTGTAAAATTTCACCATTTTGGCAAACTTCAGCTGCTATAGGCTGCCTGTTGCAGCTATAGATTCTCACGAATTGGGCTGCTACTATAAATCCATCCTAATTGTAACACTTAGCAAAAAGAGGCCAAAGTCCATAAAGTTTAAAGTAGATACTGTGCATAGGTGGAAACTACTTCAGTGACAATCCATTCTGTTCAGCATCATTTCCATCCTATCACTTAAATTTCAGATTTAGTAACAAAGGCAAGCATTAGAGTAAGCAGATAGACAGCTATGCTTGAGATTTAGCTAACTGCACAGAAGAAGAAACTCTTGGACATGACATGAGAAATTTCTGCATGTAAAAAGTGAAGGTGGGAAGCTGATAAGGCTTCCAGAGAGTGCCATGAGATGTGGGTGAATTTCACAGATTTTTAAGTTCAAAAAAAGTTCTGAGGGCTTTTAGGGGACAGAATTATACATGAGGTGCTCTTGCACCAGAATTTCTTGACCCAAAATTGCAACACATTTCCATTTCACTGCAAAGTGTATGGGTTGTGCATGGTAACAGCCAGACTAAGTTCTGTCATCAGCTTTTACAATTTTAAAAAGAAAGCTCATTTTATCTCTTAAATTGCACTTGCTTGTTCAGGATTAAAATGGATTTGTTTTATTTGAGAGCAGATATCTGACTACTGAAGCATGTGGCTATAGTTACTCATTAGTAGATTCAACTTATTCAATGGGGAAAAACATCCCTTTCCCTGCATAATTGTGAAGAAGAAATGCCACAACAATTGAGACCAAATTTGTGGCAAAATTTTCAAGTTTAAAATCTCACAAGACAAGTTCTTACCCACACCTGAGTCACATTCTGAATTGTAGCAAACCTACACTACCAGCTTTCACTGTCTGAGAACTACAACTCCTACTCGTAGCTAATCGCTCATCCTACAGACTGCAGGCTGTGGTAGTACAGTGTTTGAAAAGCCAGGCTTTGAAACAGCCTTGTTAAGTCACTGACTCCAACTTGCTTGCAATAGCAGTGAGGCATAGAAAACTGCAGATTCCTAAGAAAGATTAAACCAAAAAAAATCTGGTCAATTTAGATAATTCTTGTATTTTTAATTGTTTCCATTATTAATGTATCAAAACCACATTTTTCCATTTCTAATGCTTTGAGTGCAGGATTCTTTTCAGTAGTGTTATCATCTAACACTATGGGAGCAGTTCAATGAACGAAACAGTTATCCCAAAGTTCATCTTCTGCTAGGAATGCCTTCCAAGCACTGTTGACATCCAATGTGAAGAACTTTTGATATTCTTTTTAATGAAGCAAGCATACAACACTGAACATGAAAAAATACTCATGAATGAGGCAATCTTTTGCAGTCAGCCTTAGCCACCATCTGTTCTTACAACAGCAGTGGAATAAAGTTTGTATTCTCTACTCCAAAAACTTAAGCAGATATATATCATATTCTACTAGTGTTGTTTCTATGAATGTTTCAAACTCCGCACATAACTGCAAAACACTGATATATTTTTCTACTCTGAAAGGCTTTGGATCTGTATATAGTACAACAAAGCAACCATTAATTTGAGAAAGTAAGGATAATTGCATCTGGAAGTTTAGATTATAATCAACATAACATGATTATTGAGAACTCATTTCTGCAAGTACCTCTTGTCAGTTTGATCTCAATAATAAGACATTTTCTCTGAAGCTCATTGCTAATATTAGTATTGCAAGGCTATCAGCAAATACATGGAAGAAAAATAGCAAGACACTGCAGTACTGGACACAAAATACTAAGCTTAATATTTACAAAAGCAAGTGAAATTAGAGCTTGTATTTCTTTAGAAGAAAAAATAAATGGCAGAATGCAGATTTTTCCACCAAGCTAGCTCAATCTGCATTGCAAAATGTAGACTCCATTACTGCATAGTCAGTTATTGTGTAACTGGCCATTTGCAGTCACCATACCAAATCTGAGATCTGCACTGTATTTACTCATTAGAATAACCTGAAAATACTACAGATCAGCTGAAATATTTCTTGAAGAAATCCTCCAATTCTAAATGGAGTTCAGACTTTGTTTTCAACTGTTCACATCACAGCAGTGGGGTACGATCCACCAAAAGTTGGGGTTATTTTTTTTTTAATGAAGTCACATTTTAATCTCCTGTACCAGAAAAATAAGTATTACAGTAAGCTGCAGTACTTTGCAAAAGGCTAAAGAATTCACTAAACTAAGCAAAAGGAATATCTATTAGAGCTGAATACATACATTGTACTTGCATTATTTTCATTAAGAGGAGAAAATTCTAGGAGGTGTATACCCTGTGTGACCCTGTTGCATTCCTTTCTTGAAGTTCTGCTTACAAGCCAGCATCCTTCTTTGTGCACAGCTGCTATAAGAACTTCCATTAAAGACAAACATTTTATTAAAGCTACTATCATTCATTATCTAAAACATGTCCACAACAAAAGCACAAGCACAAAACAAGCAGAGAGGATCTTGTTCTCTTCTTTCACAATAAGAGAGACAGGGACATCATTTCATAAGTATTTTGCTATCTCAAGACCCTGATAGTGCTGTGCAGAATTCACAGAGGCACATGGACAGCATTAACTCTTTGCAGTTTAACTTTGTCTCTAAATCCCATAACTTATCTTGTACTGAAGCTCAGTGATGCACCTCACAGCATTTCAAGACACATTTAAAAAAAAACCCTCTTTGTTCTGCAGCATGGTCTGACAAAGGAGAGCAGCTATTATTTACTTTGCAGCCCACCTTAGACAGAGATTCACAACACCACTGCACCTCCAGCTCCCTGTCAGCTACTACCCTAGCCAAACCTTTAGACCAGGGGTGTCAAACTCACGGCTCTCGCCACTCTCCTGCTCCTACAGCACAAGGCACATCACAGATGCTGCACACTTGACTAACACTTTGCAGACGATACCAAGCTGGGAGGAAGGGTTGATCTGTTAGAGGGTAGGATGGCTCCTACAGAGGGACCTGGGCAGGCTGGAGAGATGGGCCGATTCTACTGGGATGATGTTTAATAAGTCCAAATGTCGGGCACTTCATTTTGGACACAACAATCCCATGCATAGCTACAGACTGAGGACAGAGTGGCTGGAGAGTAGTCAGGCAGAAAGGGACCTTGGAGTGCTAGTTGACAGGAAGCTCAACATGAGCCAGCAATGTGCCCAGGTGGCCAAGAAGGCCAATGGCATTCTGGCCTGCATCAGGAATAGTGTGGAGAGCAGGACTAGAGAAGTTATCGTCCCCCTGTACTCGGCACTGGTCAGGCCTCACCTTGAATACTGTGTGCAGTTCTGGGACCCCCAGTTTGGGAAAGATGTCAGGATGCTGGAGTGTGTCCAGAGGAGGGCAACGAAGATGGTGAAGGGGCTGGAGCACAAGCCCTACGAGGAGCGACTGAGGGAGCTCGGACTGTTTAGTCTGAAGAAGAGGAGGTGCAGGGGAGACCTATTTGTTCTCTACAACTACCTAAAAGGAGGTTGTAGTCAGGCAGGGGTTGGTCTCTTCTCTCAGGTGACCAGTGACAGAACTAGAAGGCATGGACTCAAGCTTCATCAGGGGAGGTTTAGGCTTGATGTTAGGAAAAAGTTCTTCACTGCAAGGGTGATTGGCCATTGGAATGCGCTGCCCAGGGAGGTGGTGGAGTCGCCGACCCTGGAGGTATTTAAGGGGAGACTGGATGAGGCACTGAGTGCCATGGTTTAGATGATGGGTTGGTGTTAGTGTTTGGTTATAGGTTGGACTTGATGATCTCAGAGGTCCTTTCCAACCTCCCTGGGCACACTGCTGGCTCATGTTGAGCTTCCTGTCAACCAGCACTCCAAGGTCCCTTTCTGCCTGACTACTCTCCAGCCACTCTGTCCCCAGTCTATAGCTATGCATGGGATTGTTGTATCCAAAATGAAGTACCCGACACTTGGACTTATTAAACATCATCCCATTAGAATCGGTCCATCTCTCCAGCCTGCCCGGGTCCCTCTGTAGGAGCCTAACAGATCAACCCTTCCTCCCAGCTTGGTATCATCTGCAAACTTGCTGATGATGGTCGCAATCCCCTCATCCAGATCATAAATAAATATATTAAACAGGACTGGACCCAACACTGATCCCTGGGCGACACCACTGGTGACCAGCCGCCAACTGGATGAGACACCATTCACCACCACTCTCTGGGCTCGGCCATCCAACCAATTCCTAACCCAGCACAGAGTGCTCCCATCTAAGCCACGGGCTGCCGGCTTCTCTAGGAGTCTACTGTGGGAGACAGTGTCAAAGGCCTTGCTGAAGTCCAGGTGTACCACATCCACAGCTTTCCTCTCATCCACCAGGCGAGTCACATGGTCATGAAAGGAGATCAGGTTGGTCAGGCAGGACCTACCCCTACTAAACCCATGCTGGCTGGGCCTCATCTCTTTACCGTTCTGCAGGTGCCGCGTGATTGCACCCAGTATTATCTGCTCCATAATTTTACCTGGGACCGAGGTCAGGCTGACAGGTCTGTAATTACCTGGATCATGCCCATCCTTCTTGTGGATGGGCATCACATTGGCCAACTTTCAGTCTTCCGGGACCTCATCGGTGAGCCAGGAACGTTGAAAAATGATGGAGAGCGGCTTAGCAAGCTCATCCGCCAGCTCTCTCATCACCCTAGGATGGATCCCATCCAGCCCCATAGACTTATGAGGGTCCAAGTGGCTCAGCAGGTCTCTAACTTCCTCCTCATGGATTGCAGGAGGGCCATATTGCACCCTGCCCCCATCAACCACTTCAGAGGACCAACTGTCAAGCGAACAGACTTCCTTACTGTTGAAAACTGAAGCAAAGGCGGCATTAAGTACCTCAGCCTTCTCTGCATCTTTGGTTACTATATTTCTCTCCACATCCAACACGGAGTGGAGGTCGCTGCCGTCCTTCTTTCTACCATTGATATATCTATCAAAAGCTCTTCTTATTATCCTTAACAGAAGTGGCCAATTTAAGCTCCTACTGGGCTTTTGCTTCTACACGACTTAACAACATCTTTGAACATGACCTGGCTTACGTCCCCTTCTTTCCAACGGCGATACATCCTCTTTTTCTTACTTAGCTCCTTCAGAAGCTCCTTACTCATCCAGGCCGGCCATCTGCCCCTACAACTCTTCTTACAACGCATGGGGACAGCTGCTCCTGTGCGTTCAAGATTTCATTCTTGAAGTGCGTCTTGAAGTGTCTGGCTTTCACAGGCTGAATTATAGAAATCCATTCAATCAAGCAGGGAATAATACATATCTAGCATTAACATATACAGTCTGCCTAGTGTAACGATTTTTCAGCTTTGCATTATCAGAAGCCTTCCTGTGTAAATACTCTGGATAGGCTTTCCTCCAGTTAGTAATTCAAAATGGGAGTCCTCTGTGAAAAACAGGGCAAGTTCTGTGCTTACCGGGTTCTACAGGAGAATATAGTCACAAAGGATGTGGGAAAGGCTAGGGTATTCAATGCCTTCTTCGATTCAACCTTCAGTGGCAATAGTAGTTGTTCTGCAGATACCCACTCCTCTGAGCACGAAGTCAGGGACAGGGAGCAGCATGAAGCCCCCATATTCCAAGAGGAAATGGTTACTAACCTGCTACACCACTTAGATACACATTCAAGTCTATGGGACCAGATGGGATCCATCCAAGGGCACTGAGAGAGTTGCCAGAAGTGTTCACCAAGTCACTTTAAATAATTTAGCAGCACTGTTGGTGAAACACAGAGGCCCGATTGGCTGAAGTAAATGTGACACCCGACCTCAAGAAACTACAGCATTGTCAGTCTGACCTCAGTGTCAAGGAAACTTATAGAGCAGACAAACTTGAGTGCCATAACATGGCAATTAGAAGATAACGTGGTCATGCCCAGTCAGTACGGGTTTAGGAAAGGCAGGTCCTGTCTGACTAACCTGATCTCTTTCTGTGACAAGGTGCCCCACTTAGTAGATGAGAGAAACTTGCTAATCATGGCTTGGATGGGTGTATTCTTCACTCAGTAAAAAATTGACTGAGTGGCCAGGCCCAAAGCGTTGTGGTGAAAGGAGTCAAATCCAGTTGGTGGCCAGTCACAGGTGGTATCCTCCAAGGTTCAGTTTTGGGACCAGTCTTATTAAATATCTTTATCAAGGACCTGTTTGAGGGGCTTGAAAGCACCTTTATTAAGTCTGCATATTACACTAAGTTGTGTGAGAGTGTTGATATGCTTGAGGGTAGGAAGGCTGTTCCCTTGTAGTCACTGATGATGTCGCACCTCTTATATTATGTTTAGGTTTAGGTCCCTCAGTTCAAGAATGTTGTTGAGTTGCTGGAGCATGTGCAAAGAAGGGCGATAAAGCGGGTGAAGGTCTAGAGCACAAATCTTATAAAGAGCAGTTGAGAGGATTGAGGTTGTTTAATCTGGAGAAAAGGAGGCAGAGGGAATATATTATTGGTCTCTGCAACTACCTGGAAGTTAGAATTGTGTAGTCTCCCAAGTATCAAGATACAGGATAAGAGGAAATAGCCTTAAGTTGTGGCAGGGGAGGTTTAAACTAGCCTTTACTAGATATTATTTCCCTGATATGGTTGTCAAGCACTGAAACAGGCTGCCCAGGGAAGTGGTGGTTTCACCATCCCTGGAGGTGTTTAAAAGTCGTGGAGAAGTGGCCCCTAGAGACATAGGTTAAGGGGACTTGGCAATGTTAGGTTAACAACTGGACTCAATGATCTTAAGGGTCTTCTTCAACTTAAATGATTCAGTGATTCTATGAAGAATGTAACAGGAGCAGGACAAAAATTTTTTCAATAATCACATGTTGTTGCAGCACAGTGCCTTAATTTTTCTCCATGTCTCCAAGATAGTCCAAAAGGTTTTATTAGCTCTTAGAGTTCCAGATAATTTAACTTTTTTTATTATCAGAATCCACACAGAAACCCAATTCTAAACTTTCTAAAATATGAACTTTGACTTTACTAACAAATACCAGCCTTAAGTATAACACCAGTAACTTTCTGAAATGGTCAAGAAAAGTACTTCTTTTTAAAGGGCCCAAAAAGGACACTTTCTCTGACAACTTCAGGGAAAATTATATAAATTTAGCTGTCTAGTAGATAATAATCCTAAGCAGAAATTTAAGGGAAGCCTCAAGATTGCAATGTGAAGATTACAGGAGACTGTTAAAGCCATCTGACCTTCACAGTCTTTTATATATCATCTGCCTGTCAACTCCCTAACAACTTCTATAGATACAGAAGCCTTCACAAAAAAAAATCTCCAAGAGCTTTGAATCAAGAAGAAAACAAACCCAAACAATCAATAAAAATATAAAGAAAAAAGTTATTTATTTTTCAAAAACAGGAAAATAGTATTTAGAGATTTTTAGTGTTGTTTTAGACTAGGCACTCTTCAGACCACAGATCAGTTAAGATAGTTAATTATTATAGAATAGACTGTGAATTGTTGCTTTTCATCATATTTTATAGCTGAATGATGCAAAGAGGAGATTTAAACAACAAAGTTATTGTTTAACACTGGAAATGCAGAAGTTGTTGAGTCTATATGTGTTTGAAGAAGATCTGACGAACACTTTACTCCTTAGCACTAAGTCATTAACAGATGTGGACTAATAGTGGGCTATACTAACTATAAATCTGACTGTCATAGGCCTATGAAGCACCAGGAAATGGTAGATGGGACAAACGAGAAGGAAAAGAAAGATTAGTAGGACAAGTAAAGACACTGTACCTTTAATAACATCATCAGAATGATATCTTAAGAGAAAACGACTGTTCTGATAGCCTGCAGAAATGGTAACTGATTACAAACAGATTCTCATGGTTACAGTCAACAGGACTGTCAGTTGCATAATTGTGACATATTTTGCCACCAAAAGCTGTAGCCAAATGAAAGCCATAGCTTTGTTATACACTGGTTCTCATTTATAATCAGCTTGTATGACTTGTTCTGTCGTCAGTATCATCAACATATATATTTCTTTGTCCAAGAATCTCTTTTGTTCACCTAGTATTATGAGCTGCTATATATTACTTGTAAAAGGGTAAATTTAGTGATGCATTTCTTACAGCACTCTGTTCCAGTATACCTGAAAGTACATCAGATATTGATGATTATATGTTGAATAGAAAGTTGAAAGTCTATTCAGTATTAATAGCTATATTTAAAACAGTGACAACAGAAAAGATTTATTATAAAGCACTGGGTGTCTTTAATTTAGAAAGATGAACAAATATAGAAATGTCAGAGAAATCAATCTTGAAGAGTATTATTTTTAGTAAACATTATTTCACTTAACATTGGTATTATCTTGCTATTTCTGTTTGTTTTGACATAGTTATAAAATATTTTAAAAAACCCTTCTTTTTCTTGTTTTCTTTTTTGGTTTCTCAGTTGTTGTTTCATTGATCAAGGCTTTTCCACCTTTACTCTATGCTATTATTTATTTTGGGGTCTTTAAAGTTACTCTCTCATGCAGATTGTTTCCTTAGTTCTGTGTCTGAATTCACAGTTTCAACATTGCTATAAACAAATTCTTACATTTTCCATGACTAGAGATATTTAGTCTTTGGCAATGGCAAAATGAAAATAACCAATTATGGTCAAAATTGTAAAATAGCATATTAATAATTCATTCCCTCTGACATCAGTAGGATTGCCCTGAGGAAAAAAGGTACTAGTCTTTAGGAAGTGTCTTCTATTAATTAAATTAATCAAAATTTAAAAACACAGAAGTTTTGAATTAATATATTCCCATGAAGTGGAATGCTAATTTTTATAACAGGCACTTAGACCACGGCAAGAAACAGATAATAACTATTTTCTAAGCTAACACTATTTTCTCTACAAATTGTCAGCTCTTAACTTTGAATTTTACGATTATTTTTACTTAAAGCGCAGTCATATTGAACACGTATTTTGTATAGGATTAACCTATCCAGAAGGGGTTATTCTTCACATTTTCACTTCAAACTACAATTACTTTTGTTTTAATATCTTCATGAAAACCAGAATGTCAATGTAATGATTTACTGAGAGACCTGCCTCCTATGTTGTTATTGTGATATATAGTAATTTCAGTGTTTAGTACTCCACCTGTTCAGTATATCAAATGGACCATGCAACAGATTTTTTCCTCATTATGCTTCTGTACATTTGTAGTTGCTACATCTCACTCATTGTTTTACAATAATTTTATCAATTCCTAGAAAGGACATCTTCAAGAAATAATTACCATTTACACACCTCTTACAGATGTTACTCCTCTGTTGTTCGTATGCTTAACTGTATAAATACAGACATTGATATTTTGAATTTGTATTCAATCACAGACCATGTCAGGAAGCTTGTATTCTCACTATCATTTTGCCTATCTTCTTCTCTTTTTTACCTTCAGAACCAGCCAGGTCTATTTAGACCTACACTCAGAAAATGCTAAGCCTCCCATCTTTCAGCCTTCACACTTTCAAACAAGCAAAACCAGCTACCCAACAAATCATAATAAACAACACTCCAAAGATCTCCATTACTGGGTCAGGTCAGCTACCCAGAGGATCTGCATAATATTTACAATCTAGGAGAAAACTATTTTTCATGGCTGTTTATGTCGTCTAAATAGCATTTTACCACTGACAATCTGACTGATTGAAATGAAGACTCTGAAATGAAGACTGCTCAAATCTGAGTCTCTAGAAATCCATCTGTTTACATGTTGTGTACTTGCTTGGAGTAAATTATATGGGAAGATATTTGTGTTGGCATCTTTTCAGTATGTTAAGGACAAAGGACTGTTCTTCAGCCACTGCCACAATACCAATTAATGATTTTATGGATTGATTCAGATAGTTCCAGCATGTATATCAGTGAAAAAAATCACTCCATGACAGCATCAGGATTCAGGTGACAATATAAAGGCAATTAGAATGATAGAAATGAAAGAACCATTGCTGAAAGTACATGTTATTACATATGGGAATAAAGATCATCCTATCAATAATGGCATTAAAAAAATTAGTTCAAATGTATCTTGTAGAAAACATGGAGTTTTCTGGCATGGTAGATTAATTTTGCATTCAAATGACATGCTCCAAACACAAATAATGTCTGTTTGTCCGATATATATCTCCGCAATAGTTAATTCATGTGGATGTATTACAGTGATCTGCACTTCGTGCTTTAGTTTGTTCAAAGATGTTCAAATCATGTTTAGTTACTCTACAAATCCACTCTCCTCCCAATATAGGAAAGGAAAGCAGGCTCAAAGGCCGAAGAACAAAAGTTAATTCCTGCAAAATAAAAGACTGGGCATAAACTGCTATATTTAACATCCACTTTCAGGTATTACAAGTTTTGTTCAGAATAGGATAAGGACAACTTTTAATGAAGTAAAATAAAGCAAAAGCATGTCAGTAGGGAAAAACTATCACTCTTTTCCCTTTTACTGACAAAGTGCCTCTGAAGACTTGAATGATATTTAAAAGTTGAGGAGATGATATACTTGCCACAAATTACCAGGTACATTTCGTGCAATCCAGGAAATACAGACAAGAATCTACACAAAGAGTAATTTTTAGTTGAGGGGTAGCAAACACAGCTTTCAACAAGACTTTCTTCAGAGTCATTCCAGAATTTCAAAGGAACAATTCAGCAATTACATATTGACATCAAAATGGTGTACTTCAGAATTATAAGATAAAAAAATTGGAGTCCAGTATGAAAATATAAAATCTAGTCTTTTTTAAAATAAATTAATTTTAAAAAGTGATTCAATATGATGATGCAATCATAAGCTTTAACAGGCAAACTAATATGCTTCCCATAGAATCTCAAAAAAAGGAATATGTTTGGTACCAAGGAAGACTGTTTCAATGCAAAACAAAGTTATTCTGATACTTTATTAGCTTTAAAGAGTCAAGAGGGGGACGTGCTGCTACTGTCCAAACAAACTGCAGCAAAGACGTAAAAAATGTAATTAAGTGCAAAGCTAATTTAAGTATCTACCAGGACATGAACTCTGACTGCAAATCTACAATAACCCATAGTGTCACATGATCATTGTCAGTTATATGCTGCACTTTTTCTTCTGCATATCAGTGGATTTGTCAATTTATTTGTCCTGAAGATAAAACTTTATTGCTTCTTCTGTCTTCTTTCATTCCTTTAAAACTATTTTTCTATCTGTACCATTCCAGCTTTCCGCATTTATGTTTCCTTGCCAAAAGAAGGAAATACAATTTCTCTATTTAAGTCCATTAAACTCCTATGCAGTCATTCCCGGATTTTTATTACCTGCTCCCTCTGGTTCTCAGAAGTGAGAGGTCAAAAAACTTTGTTACTTTAGCTAATGCTCTGGCAACAGTACATCAAGTGTGTATAAACTAATTGCTTTCTGTCAAATACCCATGACACTGCCATCTACAAAGCTTTTACTGCTGCTGCTTTTGTGACCCCAAAATATACCAAGTAGCTTCATAATGCTTTCACTCAGCTGTACTAAACGGAGTCATGTTTCTGTCTGGAAGACTATCTGCTAGCTTCTTGGAAAATTCAATTGCACCCTCCTACCCTTGACCATCAGAACCAAAGTCATGTTTTTTATGTATATAAAAGAGGTCACTGAAGAACTTAATGCTAAAAAGTTCTCTTCCTTGAGCTCAACTGAATGAAGTTCTGCATATATCTCTCCTAACCAAGTTATAAAAAAAGTCATTGAAATGTAAAATAATATAATTTTGCAAGGAGATGTATAACAGAGCTTTCAGAAATTTGTCCTGGTGCATGGACATGGCAGGAAACAATAGGGAGGACAAAATGTAACCCACCTGAATATAAGGGATTTTCAAAGGTAGTGTATTACAACGCTTTCAAGAATTTGTGATATTTTTGTCAAGGCCAATGCTTGTTACCAGGACCAAGGTAACAGGGCATTTTGTACAGAGTAAAAAAGGGGTGTAATTTTTTCAGGCATGTCTGACCTGGCCCAGTCACGTATCTGTAACTAAGCATGTTCAGGAACAGTTGGAGAGGATGAAGATCATGGGCCTCCAATGCTCAGGTAGGGTAAAAGATGTAAATGGGGAATATTCTATATTAATTAATATTGCTATGAGCACTAGGCTAAAGAACAAAAGTTATATTTCTGGAATTATGCATGAAATTTTAGAATTATTTTAAATTTTGAAATATTTAGAGCTATCTAAAAACATTGTCATACAAAGATGAACAGTGTGAAACACAGGTTCCAAAATTCATCCCACTCCTTACTTTGTTAGTATATTTCACTGGCGCATTTCAGTGCAAAATACAGTTCTTTGCCCCAGTAGGGAAGGCATTTTTAAAGTATACTATCTTTTTAAAAGCTGGATATTCAATAAAAGCCGCTATAACTACAATAACAATTTTTATTAAGCCTAATTAAATATAATTAAAATTGGATATAATTATAAAAACACTGAGGTATTTAGCATCATCCAAACTACAGCCCCTTTCCAATTTTACTTTCTAGGAATTTCCTTCCTACTCTTTCTAGCCTGAGAATTCTTCCAAGCTATAAATATCCTACACGCCACTACGGGTATTCTTTTCTTTCTCTCATTCCAATGTAATTGCAGAAAATAAATTCTGTGTTTTAGGTGGAAAATATGGAAATTTATTTGTTATATGATGTAGATGTAAAAAATCAAAAGATCTCTAACTTGAAAATGCTATGTTTTTTCTCCAAATACTTTTGTCCAGAGCTGTCTAGTAATTCTAGGTGTATGAGATTGCAAATTTTGGTGCATGAGATTTTTGTTAGGGTATGTCTGTGACTCTGTGTTCCAGTGATGCTATAGCTCAATGCCATAATCATCTATGTATATATTTTCATTTTGGTATTAGTGTTTGGGACCATTTTAAAATCTCAAGCAAAGCCCTGTTCTTTGTCTTGGTAGTTATGTCAATGTTAGCACATCTGTACTCTAACTCAATATCCTGGTAACAGATAAAGATGAATGTGTCTATAGAAGTCTATAACAATTGATTAGGATTTGCAGAATGTAGAAAAATACATTACAAATATGCAAAGAACTAAAAGCCAGATTCAGTAATTTCCTCATGGGTGTGATTCCATCACAATTAGTTCTGTTTACAATCTTTTTTCGCCTCTAAGTTATCTAATTAAGTTAAATAAAATAAAGTTTTATAACAGAAATATTTCAAGATTTTTCTTATATATATTGGTTTAGGAGTTGCTCACAATAGGGTCTCTATTAGCAAAACTAAGCTCCTAACTGTTGAATGGTTATTTTATGAAAATTAAGCAGAATTATTGTGCTCGACGAGAAGGGTTTGGGGTTTTTGCTTGCTCACTTCGTTATTAGCTTTGTTATGTTTACCAGTGCTTATAAATACCACAATAATTATGGATTTTCTCTTTGCCAGTAAGAAGCTTAAAATTCCAACAATCTTTGAATTTATAAGAAAAGAGAAATACAAACAAACTGATAGTTTAAATCAAAAGCTAAGTCATGCATTTATTTATTTTTCAGGTTCACCAGAATTTGCAAGCTTTTCTCTCCCTTTGTTTAAGTGGTACCAGCAACAGCAAAAATATACACACTGCTTGTGCTACTGCCCTACACTGGGGAGAAAGATAAGGACATTACATTTAATTCAGTTAGAGCATTCACGTGACTAGTAACATAATAAAACTTATGTGATGTATACTTTTACTGTAGGAATAGTTTCCCTGCAGAACAATCAATTATTCCAATTTTACTCTGCTACTGTTATAAGCTATTTGTCTCGCTTAAATTTCATACATGCTGCTTGTCAATATTTTATTGATAAAAGGTCTCTTTTACATGTAGGTGAGTGGAATGACAGAGAATATTAATGATTTGTCTAAGGTTGAACAAGTTCAGCAAAAAGACAGAAACTTGACCTACCATTCTCCTTTATTCACATAGTCACAGAGAGAAATCTGAAATTACTGGAGCATTTTGGAACATCTCTGGACACAAAACAATTGAAAAGGTCTGAAGAAAAGAGTGAGGAAGAACAACTTACAAACATCAAAGTTAAAACTAGTTCAGGACGCAGACTGTTTGGATGTTATCTTGAAAATCAAAACCAGAATTTCCTAAGACTTACTAATGAAAGAGGTGATCGTAATTCTTGCACTAGGCTAGATCTTTTTTAAAAAATTAGGTTTACATGTATTATTCATTTATATTTTTTGAACAGTGTTCAATCAATAAGTTTACTTTATAGATGATGAAATTAAAATGTCACAATTCAGTGGGAACACTTGCAACACTTGATTCATTTTGGTTACTTCTCAGTTGCTTCACAATTCATGTTTTCAACATCATCTGTCCGCAGTATGTTTTTTTGCTTTTCTCATCCCATCATTAAATTATCCATTAAATTACTCTTCTTCCTTCAGTAATGTTACTAATTTTAACTTGAATGAGTCTCTTTTTTTCTACTTTATCACACAAAATTAAGATTGTTATCTTTCCTCATAGAATGCTGCCGTCTTATTAGGTCTTTGGTACCACTCCAGATTCTCACCAAGCTATGAAATAATTACTGTTTAAACTGATTTGATTCTCTTACTTTTGAGGTTTTGCATTTGAATCAGATTATAATTAAAAATGCAAATGATCATAACAATATCTTCAGTTTCTGTTTGTGATCTATTATTCTTTATAGTGGAAGGCACTTACGTCTTCTATTTTTCCTGCAGCTAATTTGCAGTTTTCAAAAATTCAGTGTTTTATTTACTGCTCATCTCTTTCATTCATTTCCTTTTCTTGTGGCCAATTATTCTCACTAGTTGTGCAAAAAGTGATCTGAGTTTACAATTGACTTCTTTTTAGCTTCTCATTTGCTACATGTTATTCAAGTGGTTTGAATTAAACCTATGATGAATCTGATCGATTTCAGCACCACCTCTGGACATTTGCAGAGAATTGAGATCCAGCTAATCCCAATCGCTCTTTAACTGAGATAAGAGTTAAATATAATTTATTTTTTACCAAATATTGATAAGCATGGGTTCTGATGAGGATATTAGAATTCAGTCATATAATATCTCTTCCTCTCTTTGTCTCATTTCTCTTCTAATAGATGTTCTTCTGCCTTTAACATGTGTTTTAAATTTCTTAATTACCATAATCACAGGGGAGAGTGTTGATGTTGTACTTTGGTGGTTATCAAGTCCCTCATTATACACTTAAGGTATAGGATGTCATTCTGAGGGACCTAGACAAGCTTGAGAAATGGTCCTGCAGCTGGGTCAGGACAACTCCTGGTATTAATACAACCTAAGGTAGGAAGGGATTGAGAGCAGCCCTGCTGAGAAGGATGTGGGGATGCTAGTGGATGAAAAGCTGAACATGAGCCACCAATGTGTGCTTGCAGCCCAGAAAGCTAACTGTGTCCTGGACTGCACAAAAAAAACTGTGATCGGGAATTGAGGGAGGTGATTCTCCTCTTCTACTCTGCTCTGGTGAGACCCAGAGAGTAGTATTGTGCTCTATTCTGATGTCCTCAGTACAGGAAGGACATGGATCTGTTAAAGCGACTCCAAAGGAATGTCACAGAAATTATTAGAAGGATGGAACACTTCTCTTATGAGGAAAGACTGAGACAATTGGGTTGTTCACCCTGGAGAAGAACAGGGTCTAGGGACACCTTTCAGTACTTAAAGGGGCTCATAAAAAAATGAGGACAAACTTTACCAGAGACTGTAGTGATAGGACAAGGTGTAATGGCTTTAAATGAAAATAGGGTTGATTTAGATTATATATAATGAAGAATGTTTTTTACAATGAGGGTGTTGAAACACTGGAACAAGTTACCCAAAGAGGAGGTAAGTACCCTGGAAGGATTTAGTATCAGGTTGGACTGGGCTCTGAGCAACAGATGTAGTTAAAAAAGGCACTGCTCATTGCAGGGGGTGATAGGACTAGATGATCAACCCAAATTATTCTATGATTTTATCTTCATAAATTAAGTCTCCAGCATGGAGACAAGGAAAGAATCAGACAGAGAGATTCATAGAAAATTTTAGTTGGCAAATGTACTAACGAATTTGGATCTTTTCTTAATCATATCTCAATGCCAAAATAATTCTAGCCCAGGAAACTGTATCAGAAGTATTAAACAAAAATAAGGCTGTGAAGAGTCAGCCAATTTTCCAGCCTTTCTGAGAATGAAATGTGAGTGTTAAGCAACAAAAAATTTCCAGGCTTTAGTGTTTTTAAAGCAATTTGGGAGAAAACACTGAGTTGTTTTATTATCATGCTTTGAGGAACATTCTGCAACTTTATCGCTCATGATCAATTGTTTAATCTGAGGTGGGAAAATAGTGAGGAGAAAATGCTTAGTGATCTTGCCAAAAGCAAAAATAAAACCCTGAAGTATGGCCTCCAACATGGTAAGTAGAACACAAAGTCAATATGTAAGGATACAAAACCTAATTTCACTAGATTTTAGTGTTTCATTTATGTAAAAGTAGCAGAATTATATGAGACAGGACTTTATTTGGCTTCACAAGCACTGCTGGCAGAGTCAGTTTTAAGTATTCTATCCACAGATAACACATGAGTAATGTTATAAATTGAGACCACAATGGATCAAAATCCAATTAAAATTTATTAATTATAGCAAGTAGAATATGAGCAAAAGCAGCGCTGGATGGCAGGGGAGTCTGCGCTCCGCCAACTGCCGTAAATAGGCACTTCATACAGTTTCTTTTATACGTTTTTTCCTTCACAATCGTGGTATAGTGGAAGTACTCTGCGCATGCTTCGGTTGTTATCAAGGGGTCTTTTTCTGCCTCTTGATAGTCGTCGGGGCTGAAGTAAGGCGTCTTCCTCCCCTGTCCTGTGATTGACCATTCATTCTTATGCCCTTATCTGGGGTTGTTTGTCGTGTCTTTATCAGTTCCTGAGTTTGCAGAAGCAGTTTGTGGTTTAATGTTTACATAAAGCTTAACTTTTGTTCTACACCAAGTGATTACATTAGGCAATGATAAATCTCAATAAACAATACCATAGTTCAGTCTCCCACAAGTAACAACTACCAAATTGAAATTCCCGTAACCAGTGATCCAACTGAGGACTTTGGTCCACTTACTTATATATGCCAAGACTTTTGTCTTAGATGATGGTACATAGTTAAAAAAGGAGTTATTAGTGTATTACACCATACATCTTTCCTGAGCTGGAAATACAAGGAGAACCTTGTTAGATTATGTTACCTGTGAACTTATTTCAAGAGCTACACTTCTTTGAATGAAGGAATATGAGAAGAACTTCCTTTTCACTTGAAATCCTCCTTATTAAGAGAGAAAGTTATCAGGCACTTGAGAGCTTTTTCTGGAGTTGTGTCTGCATTGCAGAGTAAGTCTGCATACTGAGTAAGCAAAAAATATTTCTTTTTTTTTAATTTTCTAACCAGTACCTAACTGATAAGAGTTAGAATGTGCACAAAGCACAATTTCCAACTTAGAACACTAAGTCTTTGTAACTATTTTTCTAGCAGTACAACTTATAACCTTTCCCAAACTAGCCTCCTCCAAAAATATGTCAAAGAAAATAACAGTTCTACAAACATTGTCTACAAAAATATCTAAGGCACAAACCAAAATTTTGGATTTAAAATATACGCTGCGAGATGAACTATGCAAAACTATTTAAGAATCCTAGAAATTCAGACCTTAACAGACTACTTACCAGCTGTGGGTGCTAATATTCAACCAGTTATTATCTACCAGTGAAGTGCTTCATCCGTCAGCTTTAGCAGCTGAAAAAGTTACTGGAATCATGCGACCAAAACCTCCGTTTGAAGACGGTACTTTTAAATACTTTTGATTTTCTGTCTAATAACACAAATAACTGGATTTATTCCTATGCTGGATTAAATACTAATATTTATTTCATGCACACTCTTACAGTAAAAGTCCACCTATTGCTAGAAATTTAATAGTAGTCATAGAGTGTTATAACTACAGATTGGACTGCACTGTGCATACGCACTGGGTTATGCAGAATATAAGAGTTCCTACACCAAGTAAATTACAAGAGTAAATAAACAAGACTCAGGAGTATGTGGAGGAAGATACATTACCCACACCCTCCACACCTCCCCCCCAAAAGAAAAGAAAAAACTCTACTTGAATATTTTTTGTGCATATTACTGCGTCTCCACCACGCAACTCCTAAATTACAGAATTATGAAATTACCATGTAGTTCAAAATGATAGTAGACTAACACTTCTGTTATACAGGATGTCACTAAGGAAACTAATACGTTCTTAATGAAGAGAAGATGGTGAAATGTACAAGATGCTGGTAAGTTTTAATTCCAAGTTGAGTGCTGGAAAGGACAGCTGCTCTAGATAAATCAGTCAGAAGTGATACAATCTGTTTCAGGGACTGATCAAGTTTGGGTTTATGGAAATGCCAAACAGATAAAAATAATTAATGTAGAAAAGCTTGCCAAAGTACATTTGGCAAACATTTTTTAAAATTTTTTTCCTGAGCTTGGGCAGGTAGAACCACCAGGAAGATGTAAAGAGGAAACAATATCAGTGAAGAGCAAGCTAGGTTCATTCTTCATGTAACTGTTACCTCCACAGGAAAAGAAAATCCTAGTTAGTGATACAAAAGAAGCATGTCCTCATGAATACAGAAGGTCAGATGGGACCCACCCAAAAGTACTGAAGGAGCTGAAAGAGGAGCTTGCCAAGACACTGTCCATCATTTATCAGCAGTGTTGGTCAACAGGGGATTTTCCAGACGACTGGAGGCTTCCCAGTGTGACAAGAAGGGTCAGAAGAAGACCCATGAACAAGAAGGGTCAGAAGAAGGATACTGGAAATTACAGGCATTGGTACTGGGGAAGACTACGGAGCAGCTCATCTTGACTGCACTCAATGGGAACATGCAGGACAACCAGGGAACCAGGTTCGGCTAGCACAGGTTCATGAAATTCACATTCTGCTTGACTTATCTGCTTTCCTGTCTCCCACAGCATTCTCATTGAGAAGCTGGCAGTCCATGGCTTGGATAGGTGTCCTCTTTGCTGGGTAGAAAAATGGTTGGATGACTGAGCCCAGAGCATTGTGATGAATGGATAACGGCTGGTCACAAGTGGTGTGCCCTAGGGCTCGGAGTGGTGACCAGTCTTGTTTACTATCTTTATCAATGATCTGGATGAGGAGATTGAGTGTTCAGTAAGTTTGCAGATGACACTAAATAGGACGGGAGTGTCAATCTGCTTGAGGCTAGGAATGCTTTACAGAGGGATCTGGACAGGCTGGGCTGAAGTCAGCTGTATGGGGTTCAAGAAGGCCAAGTGCCAGGTTCTACACTTCGGTCGCAACAACCCCATGCTACACCACAAACTTAGGGACAACTGGCTGGAAAGCTGTCTGACAGAAAAACACCTGGGGGGGTTTGTCGATAGCTGGTTGACATGAGCCAGCAGCCTGCTCAGGTGGCCAAGAAAGCCAACAGCATCCTGTGTGACCAGCAGGAGTAGGGAAGTGATCATGCCCTTGTGAGGCTACACCTTGAGTACTGTGTTCAATTTTGATCCTCTCACTACAAGAAGGACATAGAGTTGCCGGAGGGAGTACAGCAACAAAGCTGGTGAACGCTCTAGAGCACAAATCTTATGATGAGTCCTGGGGGATCTTGGGCTGGTTAGTCTGGAAAAAGGAAGTTGATGTAAAACCTTATCACGTCCTACAACTACCTGAAAACAGGGTGCGGCAAGGTGGGTGTTGGTCTCTTATCCCAAGTATCAAGAAATAGGATGAGAGGAATTGGTCTGAAGTTGTGCCAGGGAAGATTTACATTTAGATTGGGAAACGGTGTCAAAGACTTTGCAGTAGAGTCCACATTTTTCCTTCATCTACTAAGCATGTCACCTTGTCATAGAAAGAAAGAGGTAAGGTTAGTTAAGCAGGATTAGCCTTTCCTAAAAACATGCTAACTAGACCTGATCACCTGATCATGACACTAAAGGTCTGTGCAATAAATACAGGAGAAACCAAATTGTTTTCAAATTGACGTAACTTTGAGGATTAGCTCTTTAACCTCCCTTAGATGTATGATGAGAAAGGCAAAATAAAATATAAGGATTAGTGGCTATGCTAATATACCTGGATGGGTGAATGAATAGTCTAATAATAAGTGAGAGCATTAGGAAGGACCATAAGCGGAGTGGGACATGTACCGAGCTTCGACTCAATGCAACTCAGAACTGCAACTCAGAACTCAGTTTTAGAAGACTTCAGTGTTTTACATTGCTTCCAGAAGGAAAAGTTCTGTATAGACTGATATTCCTGAAAGGCTGAAAATTGTTAAGTCCAATTTCAGGTTTGAATCTAGAACAACTCATGAAAGGATAAGTCTAAGTTGTTAATTATGTGAAAGCTTTCTGGTATAGGAATATTTTCATCATTTTTCTAAGAGTAGTCAGGTTATGGACTTAACTCAGTAGACGCAGATTCTCAGGTGACTGTTTTTTCCCAAATTCTGATCTGGTTTAGCATGAGTCAGATTTTGCAGATTTTTCAGTCATGAGCACAACATGAATAATAGGCGCTTAAGATGTAAGATCTCTACTAGTTCATAATAGTGTAAACTGTAGGGCAAATATATCTACTCCTTCTTTATTCAACAAACTAGCCATATTGTAACTATGCTAGAACCCCATAATTAGAAACACGATAGCAATACAGCATCTCTGTACTCTGTAATACTGCAATCTGAAGAAAATCAGTAACGTGAGATTCGATGTATAAAAATGAGAGACTATTAGAAAGTACAGCATAAGCTAAGTTTTTGGGGGAGTTATTTATTGTGTTACATTAATTAGAAAAACCCCATGATAATAAGGAAGAAAAAAGAGAGTGAACTACTGTGGTTTCTGTTTTTCCCACCGTTACCTTGTTAACCTGTTTAGTATAAGTTGAAATTTTCTATCATATTTTTTCCTTCAAAGGTTCATTTTGCCATGCTTCAATAAGTTTATTTTATTTTCCATGGTGACCATTGTCTTTACTACTGCTTTTGGCTTTTTTTTGTTTTAAACTGTTTTCCAATATTTTTACACAATATGGTAATAATACTAACATAAGAGACTTGTCAACAAGTATAAGAGTGCGCTTCAAGGATTAACTGAATATAATTTTTATACTACCTTGACAATATTACAGGTTTCATAAACTTGGTGATTAGGGCATATCTTTACGTTTGAGTATGGGAAAACTAGCATCCAGTAAGATTGACTCATTCTGGCTCTGTTTAGTATCTGCAGTATCTTGTCTTGATATTTCTAATGTAATTTGTACCAATTTAAAAACTTAAATCTTTGAGTTTTGAATGTTGAAGAGCTTCTATTAAGTCAGTTTATTAAATGTTGTATTACTTTCTAAAATATCCATGTGTAATGAAGATATAAAAAAATCTTATTATTTCTTTAGTTTTGTAATATTTTTCATACATTTTAATAAACACTTAGATATTTTACAAGAAAATATTTTATAAAATGGATGTCTACTATTGTTCTAACTTGAGCTAAGCAGAACATTTTTTATGACTTTTAGCAAAGCTTGATAGGTATTACTAAGGTAGTGGGCCATTGTTGTGCAGGGAAACCACTGCTTACAACTATTCCTATGAAAACTGAGGCCCTCCCAGAGCTGCTGGGAAGGGGGTGCATGCCTGCTGGGAGGGGCAAACAGGACAGGTGATCCAGCCTGACCAACAAAGTTTTCCATGCTCAGTATAAAAGCTTAGAGGTCATAAGGGTCAGCCCTCTTCTTCGATATCTCTGATGGCTGACATTCCAGGAGGACCGTAACTGCCTGATTGCTCCTGAAAGCAGGCACCTGTTCCTGAGTCCAGATGCCACTTGATGTTGACTCCAGCCCAAGAGCTTCACTGTGCCTGCCCTGCAGTGTCAGCAGTAATGCATTGGTCATCAAGGGAGTTTGAACTGGTTTTGTATATTTGCATGTATTTTGCATACACGTTAACCAGGACAACAATACTTTCAGATCCAGTATCAAGATTCAATAAGAACAAAACTAAAATACAGTGCAGAAATAACAGCATAGTATTTTTTCTACAATTACTAGAAAAACGTTATTAAAAGTCATAGACATTTTCTATTTTTAATAATGGGACAAACATGAAATTGGACCTTGTTAACTATTCATTTGACAGGATTAAATTTTTTAACCATCTAACTATTGTACAAAAACTATTTTTAGCAGAAATGTTGCTTTTACAAAGTTGCTAATTCCACAAGAACAAAATGTAGCTTATAACATAACTTCTAAGCCTACTGAATTTGAAGGTTTAGAAAAACATGATCTATTCTGCAAAGAGACTGAAGCAAGCTCTTAGATTAGTTCTGCTTTCATTTAAAAGGATTCATATTTTCACAGAGAAAATGGAGGAAAAGTGAAAGCACCTTAGAATTTGATTCTTGAGGGAACTAAGGAGAAATTAGACATAATTCACTGTTTTTACGCCACGTATAATGTAAACAGGAAAAGATTGAAATGGACTTGGATTGCAGCCATACTGACTGGCAGGCAACATTTAGTGAATTGAAAATCATTTTCAAAATAACTGCTTAATGAAATGCAACTTTAAGAATATTTTCCAGAAAACTACCTCCTACAATACTTCACAATACTTAAAAAAAAAAAAGAGTCATCTATTTCTCAGAACAGCTGAAACAGACCTTTTTGTCACATTTTGTCCTGACATGCTATCAGTCCTCTGGAGCTCTGGAGCAGTTACCTAGGGCAGGGCTAGCATAATCCCTCAGGCTGAGATCCACAACTGCAAGCATGGGGAGGGAAAAAGAGCAGTCTGAAGGCTGCTAAGCCAATCAACACTGAGGATCACCACGGAAGTGAACAAACTCAGTGCTTAATCCTCTGCCATCTCGATGTGCAGGATGTTGCAATTTGGCTCTGAACTAATGACTAGATTCTTGCAATGCTCTTTTCCTACAGACCTGTTTCTAGCAAACTTTAAAGACAACTAGCAGATGGCTACTAGACTTCCCAGGAGGTGATATGCAATCTCATATGCCACAAAGCACACTTTCCTGTGTTGTAAAGCACTGTAAAAACATTTAACTGTAAGGGCTCTGTTGGATCTCACAAACTTCAAGAAAGGTACTTTACAAAGACTTAAACAGATTTGTACAGCAGTCTCAAAAGACAAGTCCTTGTTGAGTCTAAATCTGCAGAGTAATTTCCTTTGTCCCAACTCAGATTTATTATTTAAATTACTTTGCATATATTTGATCACCTCAGCTTTTTAAAGAAAAGCATCAGAAAGACTTGTCACCAATATTTTGAGAAGACAAAAGAGAGAGGGGAATAGCATATCACTTGCCGTATGGACAGACTTAATTATGTAATGAAAATATAAGATTTGGTTATATATTTAGCATATTTGGTCTAACAGGTCAAGCTCAGCTGTCTATGTTCAAGTCTATGTAGATCCATCAAGTTTTCCTCTGAATACGCAGTACTATGAAAGGCAAGGTTCCTGATCTACCCAGATTTGTATAACTCTTTCAAATTTATCATAAAGCTTTCTATATTGCCTTATTTAACACACTGAAGAGGTTTTATATTAAATTCTTTATGAATATGAGTAGTTATTATTATATTAGTTTCTTTGATATGACTTTGTTTGAGTCCCAATGATTTGATTAGATCCTGTACCCTGAGTTGTGTAAACTCTTGTAAGAACCAAGGTTGCTTTTTGGCTATTTTTATTTTCTGTAGCTATTTCTACAGTTACAATTTTACTTCATAAAAAGGTGTAGGTTACTATCATAGAGACCTACCCAAAAAGAATTTGCTATAAAGCCTAAATCAATAGAATGAAACAGATGAGGTATACCTCACAAGAAAACAAGATAAGGCAAACTAATACACTTGGCTCACATTTGAAATCTAGATTTATTGTTTCTGTGCTGCCAAAACATAAACTGGGATTTGTAATGTATATCCCAGCTTTCAAGATTCAACTGTAAAATTATCTACTCACAGTCCAGCAATTCAATAAAAAAAATTAGTTGTGAAATATGACTAAATTTCCAAGTGATTCAATACTATTTTGAACACGATACTTGAAGACCAGTCAAATCATCCACCTTATTATTTTGAAAAACAATCTAAATATCAATTTACACTGTTTATAATAAAAATCTCTGATAAGGTTAAAAAAGTTCTTGGTAGAGATAGAAATTTTCTATAAACATCTTAATAGGCGAATAGAAAAATATATTGCATTAAGTAAGGGAGTAAAAGAGCATTGGTTGAATGATTGTCTTCATCTAATTTCAAACAAGCCACTTTCATAGCTCTTATGATAACACTCCTATTTAAAGCAGCTGCAGCTAGTTACCTAACAACTTGTCTATTCTTCAGTGTTGAATTTTGTTTAGCAGTTCAAATTGCAGAAGCACAGGTTTATTTAGATTGGAAAGAGGTTTCACAGGTCATACTGACCGAACCTTCTGCTTGAAAAAGGACCATTTTCAAAGTTATATAAGGTTGCTCTTGTTAAGTTTAAAGAACAACTCCAGCCTCTGTCAGGGCAACTCAACACAGTAGTTGAGCACATTTATTCTGAAACTTGTAATACTTACCTAATATCCTGTGTTGTGCCATTTATCTTTAGCCTATTGCTGGGCATCTCCAATGGGAGGGAAACTCCAAAGGTTCCACTTCTGCATAACCATCTATTAGAAAGCTAAAGACCAGCAAAAATGTTTACCTTCAGCCCACTCTTCTCCAGGCTGATCATACCTAGCACCCTTAGCCTACCCTTGTATAAAATGTGCTCCAGCCCCCAAATGATCTTGATATCCACATGCTGCGGTTGCTTTGGTCTGTAAAAGTCTTTCTTCTACTAGGGAACCACACGACAATTAAGATGACCTCTCACAAGAGCTGAATAATGGAGAATCATATATTTTTGTTGTGTTCACTATTCTCTGTGTGAATGTGTGTTTGTGTATGTATAGTGTGCGGATATGTAGGTGAACATATGTAAACATAAGTTTCTCGTGTATCTGATATTCAGGAGGAGATATCTACTTACATTCTATTTCTGGGCTCTCCAGATAAAAACTTTGAAAAGTATTTATTAATTAATAGGATTATTGACTTATTTTCATCTTTTTTTCATTATATGTTATTTCAAAATGTGGACAAGAATAACTTTAATCACTAGGGCATTTATCAATTTTATTTCAATACCAAAGACTCAAGAATACAAAGGGTAAACTTGCCTTAGGTACTGTCTACCCCATTCATTAATATTCTCTGCTTTCCCCTTCCCACAAAAATGAAGAACACCTGACTGGTTTTATTTTATTCAGCCAAATGTTCCAAAAATTTAAAAATGCAATTATTAATGTATTCAATAATTTTGGCAACTAGATAAATGAGAAGAAAACATGAAATATGCTGTCATTGTACACCTACACAATACTTGCTGTTGGCATTCCAAGTGAGATCTCAAAAACCATCCCCAAAGGAGAACTATTTTCTTCAAGAAACAAGAAAAATATTTTTAATTTAGCAACAAATTGATATTGATAAAAGAAAGGAGATTGAGAATTTTTGCTTTTTTACTGGTCATGTTCTGGCATTCTTCATTCACTTGTTTTAATATTCTGGATAAGATAGGAAGCTCTGTGGCACACTTTATGCAGCAGTACCAGTGCTGTATCAAATTACTATAAAATTGTGTGAAGCTCCATTGACTCCTACAGAATCTGCAGGGGTGGACACATCTGCGAAGTCAGATCAGATTAAACTAGCTTAGCTAAAACAAAAATGTCAATGACTTAAGAAAGGACAATTTGCATTATATTCCATATGATTTATCTAACAGCTGAATAAAATTACAGAAGCTACTTATCAAACTGTGGGTTATTGCCAGTAGAAAAATTTCTAGGCATACCAATTATAGTTGATAGGTCTATTGATTTTGCTGAATTGATGAGATTAACATAATGACTGAATTTATTGCAGAATGTTGGTACAAAGAAGTTTTAAAATATGTTCAAAATCTGTTAACTGTTAAGAGGTGACTGATAACTTTATGTGCTGTCCTTAGAAAAATAATTTACTCTATTTATTTATTTATTTATTTATTTTTAAAGGGAGTATTTAATTCTTAATGATGTCTCAATATGCATTATAGACAAACAAAAGAAACAGTGGGATTGAATTTCTCCTGATGATTTTTAAACTTAGAAAAAGAATTCAAGGCATTAATCAATTTGTTTCCACAGTGTGCTGGTGTGCACATCCTGAAGCCTGACAATCGCGATGAAGCAGAGGACAACATCCATCTATACCTTTACATTAGTATGTAAATTGAGCAATTACATTTTCATAGAAAGCTAACAATCAAAAAGTGGAAGGGAGCCTAGAGTCATTTATTCAGATACGTGTTTCAACACAGAATATATTCTGATTATTCAGACTGCAAATGAACTGTAGTCCTGTTCAGTTCATTAAGACTGTTTGGACTGGGAAGTCTTGTACACAAAAAAAGCCCTGATGTTTTGTATATATATACTTCCCCTACAGTGAGGAAAGAAGGGGAACAGACATGCTTTTATTACTTCTGTTTGGTGGTAGTTAAAACATAATAGACTTATAAGAAACATAACTAAAAGAAAGTACAAATAATTTCTAGACAACAAAAATAACATCTAAGCCTTTTCCTCAAATAAAAATAAAAAGGAGTAGAGCCTGGGAGCCTTTGAAGGTGTTTGATACTTCTGAGTCTGCATACTGCCCTGGTGGCAGAGTCTGCCTCCAGGCAGGAATTTCTTCAGGCACCTCCAATCACATCAATGATCATTTTACCATTCCAACAAATAAAGTTAGCTTTCAAAATATTCTGTTATTATGGAGCCATTCAGCTGCTCAATTAGTTTAGCAGCTTTTGAATAACATTTTGGAATCTGGCTACTTTCAGCTACCATTAAACACTCAAATAGGACACAATTTAAGACAGTTTTTTCTTCTACCAGTGGAATATGTCTAATATATATTAGACATGCTATACTAAGATGATCAGCATAAGAGAATAAGACTTAGCCAAATGTGACCACAGAAAACCTAAAAAAACTTAGGAATGTGAAAAACAATCTTCCATGATTAAAAAAACTAAAATGTCAGAAATGTTGATGAATCAGCAAAGCAAAACCAAACAACAGACAACACAATAGATTAGTAGGAGAGCACCTTTCTTACGAGTTCAAAACACTTGCTTCATCAAAAACTGCCTTTCAGACTGAAGCTTTTAAGAAATAATCCAAAAATCTACCTATCGTCATTTCCCTCATTTTTCATCAGGGTGTGCCATAAGTGTTTGTCCAAATCAATGAATTTCTGACAAATGGTTCTTCTTAATTAGTATTATGAACAAAGTACTTCAATTAGAATCTCAGATAAATGCAAAAGAACTGGACAATATAAACAACTTTTTTATTGATTCTGCTATGGATCATTTTTTTCTGTTCTGTGGATGAGATTCATAGCACAGCTGACAAAAATGTGCCCTTATGAAAGATTATAATACTGAAGTATTTCATATTTTAATTCTCAGAGATTAACAGTGCAGATCAGAAAATAAAAATGTGCCCTCATTAGAGATTTTAATAGTGAAGTATTTCATATTTTAATTTCTAAGGCCATGGTGCTTTCCTTACAGAATAAAGTAAACCTGTAAATAAATATTTTTACATTTTTTTTTTCTTATGTTCCCTTATGTGACAGCTCACCAAAGAGAAAAACACAGGTGGTGAAATAATGGACAGTTTTCTAGAGCTGTATTACCTCCTCTGAGGTATACGAAAAAACATTTATCAAAAGAAAAACCCAAAGGAAGTCCCCAAAGAGCCCTAGTATTTTCACCTGTTCTAAGCAAACAGAAGTGTTAAAGAAGTATCATAGAATCATAGAACTATCTGGTTTGGAAGAGACCTCCAAGATCATCAAGTCCAACCCTTAATCCAACAATATCATGATTACTAGATCATGGCACTAAGTGCCACATCCAGTCTTATTTTAAAAACCTCCAGGGATGGTGAATTCACCACCTCTTTGGGCAGGCCATTCCAATGTCTGATTACTTGTTCTGTGAAGAACTTTTTTCTGATATCCAGCCTAAACCTTCCCTGGCAGAGTCTAAGCTCGTGCCTTCTTGTTCTGTTGATGGTTGCCTGGGAGAAGAGTCTGAACCCCACCTGTCTATAACCTCCTTTCAGATAATTGTAGAGAGCGATGAGGTCACCCCTGAGCCTCCTCTTCTCCAGGCTAAACAACCCCAGCTCCCTCAGCCTCTCTTCATAGGACTTTTGCTCAAGTCCCTTCACCAGTTTTCCTGCTTTTCTCTGGACCCTCTCCAACACCTCAATATCTTTCTTGAACTGAAAGGCCCAGAACTGAACACAGTACAGGGCAAGGATCACTTCCGTTGTCCTGCTGGCCACACTATTCTTGGTACAGGCCAGGATGCCATTGGCCTTCTTGGTCACCTGGGCACACTGCTGGCTCGTGTTTAGCTTCCTGTCAATCAGCACCCCCAGGTCCCTTTCCACCTGACTGTGCTCTCCAGCCTGTAGCACTGCATGGGGTTGTTATGGACGAAGTGCAGGACCCGGAACTTGGCCTTGTCCCATTGGACTCAGCCCATCTCTCCAGCCTATCTAGGTCCCTCTACAGAGCCCTCCTGCCTTCCAGCAGGTTGACACTCCCTCCCAACTTGGTATCATCGCAAATTTACTTGTGATGGACTCAATCCCCTCATCTAACTCATTGATGAAGATGTGAAACAGAACTGGACCCAACACTGATCCCTGAGGGACACCAGCTGACAGCTGGACGCAGCCCCGTTCACCAGCACTCTCTGGGCCCGGCCATCCAGCCAAGTCTTAACCCAGCTGAGAGTGCACCTGTCCAAGCCATGGGCTACCAGTTTATCCAGGAGTATGCCATAGGACACAGTGTCAAAGGCTTTGCTCAAGTCCAGATAGACAACATCCACAGGGTTCCCTTCATCCACCAGGCGGGTTACCTGATCATAAAAGCAAATGAGGTTGGTCAGACAGGACCTGCCCCACGTAAAGCCATGCTGGCTGGGTCAGATCCCATGTCCATCCTGAAGGTGCTGTGTGATTGCACTCAGGATGATGTCTTCCATAACCTTGCCAGGCACCGAGGTCAGGCTGACAGGCCTAGAGTTGCCCGGGTCCTCCTTACAGTCCTTTTTATGGATTAGTGTGACATTTGCCAACTTCCAATCATCTGGAACCTCCCCAGAGAGCCAGGACTGTTGGAGAGTGGCTCGGCAAGCTCTTCCGCCAACTCCCTCATCACCCTAGGATGGAATCCATCAGGTCCCATTGATTTGTGTGGATCCAGGTGGCTCAGTAATTCATAGCCTGTTTCCTCCTGGAACACAAGGGAGCCATTTGGATTCCTGTCTCTATCTGCGAGTTCCGGAGGCCGGTTATCCTGAGGGGCACCTCTCCTATTGGTGAAGACTGAGGCAAAGTAGGTGTTGAGTACCTCAGCCTACCCTCATCCCTGGTAACTACGTTCCCCCCCCCCAGGTCTAACAAAGAGTGGAGGTTTTCCTTGCCCCTCCTTTTGT